>JARHVA010000540.1:1597500-2282500 GCA_037957365.1 Torreya grandis | reverse complement strand
TGTTATGGCTATGGCTTCTTTTTTTGATTGATGGGTTCCTGAACATCAAAATCTATCTCTTCTCAGCCCCATCATGCCTAAGGAGATACTCACGATACTTAAATCCTTTCAAGTGGGTAAGGAACCTAGGATGGATGGGTGGATGGTGGAATTTTACTTGGCTTATGGGATTTTATTGTTGGTGACTTACTACTTGCAATTGAAGAATCCAAGATGATTGGTATAATACATACTCCTTTCTCTTTTACATTCATAGCAAATATTCCAAAAGGTGAAGATCTCTCATGCTTTGATCATATCTATCCCATCTCACTATGTAATTTCATCTATATGATCATTTCAAAAATTATAGCTACCCACCTTAAGCCCATCCTATTTGAGCATATCTCACCACAATAGTTTGGTTTCCTTGATGATCGCCATATACATGATGCTATTGGAATGGCATAAATACATACTATCAAAAATTATCATCACCCTACCTTCCTTCTCAAGATTGATCTCTCCAAGGCCATTGATAGGGTAAACTAGTTGTACCTAAGGCTCATTCTCATGCAAGTGGGCTTTGCTCATGCCTTCATCAATTGGATCAAAGATTGCTACCAGTCAACTTCTTATGTTGTTCTTATCAATGATTTAGCCACTTCCTTTTTCACTCTCTCTTAGGGTCTCAAACAAGGATGCCCACTATTTCCTCTATTATTCCTTATTGTTTCTAAATATCTTAGTAGACATATTGAAAGGCAGAAAAACATAAGCCTCCTAAAAGGTGTATTGATTGTTGAAACCACACACCTGATCCATGTTTTATTTGTTGATGACATACTCATCTTTGGAAATGGCAATGCAAAGGAAGCAAAGTACTTAAACAAGATTCTCAAGCTATTCTCTTTGGCGACGGGCATGGTTATCAATTTAAAAAAGTCTCCTATATTCTTTTTTCATATTGCATAGGCCATTCACTATCATATTCTCACTATGTTTCCCTTAAATGTTCTAGATCTGGTAGATGGCATTGCTTATCTGGGGTTTACTCTTAAACCAAATTATTACAAGATCAAAGACTAGCTATGACTGGTTGATAAGATGAAGAGGGGGATTTCTTTATGGTGTAATAAATTGATATCCATTGTTGGGAGGCTAGTTTTTATAAAGAGCATGCTAGAATCTATTCCATTTTACTGGATTTATATAGTTTTCTTGCCCAAGTCAATTCTCAATCAAATGAGGAGATTATTTCTCCATTTTCTTTGGTCTAGATATAAAAACCATAATAGTATCCCACTCATTAAATGGAGTACTATTACACAGTTGAAATCTTCTAGGGGTTGGGGTTTAAAAGACTTGTCTTGTTTCTTGATTGCTCTAGCTGCTACGGGGGCTTAGAGCCTTATCACAAAAAAGGGTCTTTGGCATAATGTACTATACCAAAAATATATTTTTCCACTTTCCCTAAAGGACTGGTTCAGGGTTCAACCAAAAAGAGCCTTTAATTCTTTAATCTTCTGGAAAGCCATTGTAAACAACTTTCCACTCATCAGGGACCATCTTGCTTGGATGCCAAGGGACGGCTCTAAGATCCATATTGGTAGAGATTCTATCATAGGGGTTGGCTTTGACTTTATATTTCTTGGATCTCTTTTGACCAAACTAGATAGGCTCTCTTTGTTCACTTTGGATGATTCTCATATCAAGGGTATAAACCATCCTTGGCATGATGGATGCAAAGATGCATCTCTATTGGGGCTAGAGGGAGATGATGATTTCATTGGTAATAAATTTCATGTTGAGTTGATAAACAAATCAATATATAATTCTAAATTGCCTGATAAACTATCATGGGCTTATAATATTGAAGGTAGGATATATACTATCAAATTAGGCTCTAGGGCCTTAAGGTACCCCCTGATCCTGCTATTTCTCAATGGTGTTGGAAAGGGTTATGGTAATTATAAGACCCACCCAAGGTAAAAATTTATTTTTGTCTAGCCTTGAGTAAGAAAATACTCACATGGGACAATCTGATGTGTAGAGGATGGGTGGGTCTAGGAATCTGCTTCTTCTATAAGGATTGCAATGAGAACATTGATCATATCTTTTTCTAATGCATTTAAAAAAAATAGGTTTGGAATGCTCATATGTCTCATCATCCTTCTCAGGCGTGGGGAGGTGACTCTTTGTTGGATGTTTGGTATAGGTGGTCCTCTATGAGTGGTTTTTCTATGCCGATCAAGTGTTTACCTCTACAGTTATGTTGGGGCATCTATATAACTAGAAATGAGGTGATATTCAAAGGAATCAATCCTTCTATGAAATCTACTGTGTACAAATTCAAATATACTCTTCAACAGAGGGAAATAATAGCCTCAAAATATTAGCATAGTATTCTACCACTATAGCTCAACTACAATGCCCCACTATGCTTCATGGATGGTGCCTCTAGGGGAAATCCAGGTTAAATTGGGATTGGAGGATTATTTTGGTACAATTTCACTCATTAATATTTCTTGAAAGGGATATGATATAATTCAAATAAATTTATAGAGCTATAGGCGATACTGAATGCTATGAACTTAGCATTGGAGATGGGGATAAAGGTATTATTAATATATTTAGACTCAAATATTATGCGTGGTTGGATAAATGGAGAAGTAATATCTAGGAACACTTTTCTTGTCCACATATACAGATAGCCCCTAGAATGATCCTCTTTATTCCAGGCTATTTCCTTTACACATGTATTCCATGAACACAACGACTCAGCTGATATGCTAGTTAAACATGCTTGTGACCTTGAGATGGGGCCAGTTCATATTCAAGTAAGAGAAGGAGATGGCCATATCACCAGAAGGGTCATATCCTATACTAACTAAATATTGCTATACTTTGGAGCCATTTCTGATTATGGCTATTTTTTATCTAATTTATTTTTGGTTCATTATATTTCTATGGACCCTGCACTATGGTTGAAACATGCACTTTATTTATTTTTCTTTTCTATGGTGTTTTCCACCATAGTTTTTATCTTTCCTGGGGCATTATCTACCTCGGTATTGATAATCACCTATTTTATTATGTTCTGAGTTGAGATCCTCTACTCCTCTTTTCTTGCCTATCTTTGCATGGGCATTGTGGTTGTATCTTTTCACCCCTTTTTGGATGGAATAAAGGATACTGAAACTTTTCTTCTTGAAAAAAAAGAAATATATATATATATATATATATATATATATATATTACCAATTACTTATATTATTATGTTATTCATATATATATATATATATATTCATTTGGAGGATAGAGTAATATAATATAATATTATTATATAATATGATAAGAATATAAAAAATAATGAGAATAAAATAAAATAATATATGATTTTGTATTTATCATTAATTAATTATTATTATTGCTCTATAAGGATTTTATTAAACTTTGTTAATTGATCATTTTATATTATTATTTAATCACTTTATGATTTTACCAATTACTTATATTATTATATATATATATATATATATATATATATATCATAATAATATAAGTAATTGGTAAAATCATAAAGTGATTAAATAATAATATAAAATGATCAATTAACAAAGTTTAATAAAATCCTTTTAGAGCAATAATAATAATTAATTAATGATAAATACAAAATCATTATTTAACCAAAATGATAAAGTTGCAAAAATAACAAAGATGATCAAATCTATAAAATCAATTAGAAATAATAATAATGGTAATGTTGGGATTTAATTTTTACATTGTGTAAGGTTGAGTATTTATAGGTTGATATTTACTGAGAGGTAAATAGTAATTGGTTAGTTAAATAGTAATTAGTTAGTTGGTTAATTAGAATATTGTTATATAAATAATATTACGATATTAGTTATAATATTATAGTTGTTGAGATATATTTTTAATAAGTTATAACAATTTATCTATATAGGAGTGTGCTTAATTTGAGAGATTTCAGGTGAGAAAATAAAGGAGAAATTATAGGAATCACATTCCTATAAATATGTAATATTCTTGAATGATTATTAATGAGATTTATATAGTGTGAGAATTATAATAATATTATGTGATTCAAATAATTTTTTGTTCGACTCCTTTGCTACATGATCTGAATGAGATAAATTCTAGTATAAGATCATGCAATAACTTCATTTGGTATCAAAGTAGGAGTTTAATGTAATGGATTGTTGATAGTGTTGAGGGGGTAGGCTTGTTATACTTTTGATTGCCCTTATTGATGTTATTTTGAGTGATACAGAATAGATTTGTAAAGAATAGATTTGTGTATTGCATATTGACAATTTGGCGCTAGCTGAAATAATCTCCCCAACATGCATCTTGAAGGAAAGCAAAATCATCAAGGCTCGTAAGCAATTTCCACTTATATTGGTTTGTGATAGATCTAAAGAATAAAGAGAAATTGGCATCTCAAATTTAATGTTGATTGTCTCTTGTACTTGTGCATCATTTGAGCTATATACACATTACCATCTAAAATCATAGATATCATAGTTTTATCAGCATTAGCATTTGCATTGACCTAGAGTTTCATTGAATTCTGCATCCTCATAGTGTCATCCAACACATCCACCATGCTAGTCAAAATAATCTTCCATCCTTACACTATTATTTGGTATATCGATGCATTTCCATCCATTCCAAATAGTATAATGACCTATTTCAAACCTCTATTTGTGTCCTCTTAGTTATGGACTATAGTTGTATACCTATAAAAAGAAGATTCAAACCTTGAATGACATTTACACGATCTGTGCAACAATTAGATCTAGTTGACATGCTGATGATGCCTATTATCTCAATGTCAATTTACTAATTGTCCTAATTGACCATTACATGGCCCACATGTTTGTTATTTGTTTTTTATTAAAAAAAGGATCTTCATTTTTTATAAGTTTAATTTATTGGTTATTTCAATTTTTGGCATTTTATAATAAAAAAAGGGTTTCAAGTTTTTTAGTTATTAGTGTTGTTAGAGTCTTATCATTTGCTATTAAAAGTTGAGTGATATCTTAGTTTTTAATATGTCCTAGTGGTCTATCTAAGAAAATTCATTTTCATAAATCATTTGTATTAGATGTTGAAATCTTTATTGTTCATTTTTGGTGTGTCATCAACATTAGAATCAAGAGTGAAGTTGTCTATAGTTTTTAAGTTTTTTTAATAAATAGTATTGGGTCTTGTCAATAGGTGTAGTTATTGATTAAGTGTTGTATGTCACATTTTTGTTTAACATATGTCATTTATAGGTCAATAATGTCATTGTCTAAGTTAAATGTGTAGACACCTAAATTTGGTCACCGATAACCTCCAATTAGGCCTTTGTCCAATTTCCACCTAAATATGCAATTTGGATTAAAAACACTAAAACACATAAAAAGCTTTGAATATGATATATTCAAGTGCTGATTTTGGCTAGGGTATCATTAAATGGGGTAATGCAATTTATGGCCCAACTAACTTTGATCAGTTCATTTTGAATCAAAATGCCAATTTTGCACCTAGGTGCTCTAGATTGCTATTTCCTATCAAATTTATTGTATGAGACATGTGCCTTTATTATTTGTTGTTGGAAACATCCTAAATAGGATAATGGATCCAATACATCTGATATTGACTTTTAATTCTAATCCAGTCAAAATTTAGACCAATAACAAGGCATTTTGATCAATTTGAGTAATTTATGCACAAAGTGCTTAATCATGCTTAAGAGATAATTAAAACAAATTAGAGCCTAATTATGAATTCCATGGAAACTTGTTTAATACTTATTTTTAGAAATTAATATTAAATATCTGCATCATCAAGTGACTTCATTTCTTGAGAAAGATATCCCTAGGCCATAAATGCCACAAATATCAAGATTCATGCCTCCCATGCCTCATCAATGCCCTCCATACCTCTTAATTGCTCCTTTATCCCAAATATTGGTGAGCCTATTTATAAATTTTAATTTCATAATTGGATTAATCCTTAGCCACACATCTCAATCTTGAGATGGATGGTTCAGGTTGATTCTAGCCATTTTCCAAAATCTATAAATAGAGAGGCCATGAACATCATTTCTAAGTTATTTTGGTACAAATTTATAATGCACAAATGATTACAAAATCTATTGCAATTAGTGTTACCATGCCAAATTGATTCCATTCCAAGCCAAGCCATAGCCACAAGGTGCTAAGGAGAAGAGGAGATAGCCAAGCCTCTTTTGATGAAGACTTCATGAGCATAAGCTGAGCAAGCCACTACAACAAGTATTTTGGAGCATCAAAAGAAGGTAAAAGAAGGTTTATTTTGCATTTTAGTTGTGTATTTTATTTATGTTTTTTAACTAAGCTCTCTCTAGTGTCTAGGCCTAGAGATGTTATGCTAGTTAGTTTATTTCTTTCATTTTGTTTTCATTTCAAAATTAACATGATACTAACCATCCTCTCTTAAGTCAAATTCTTAGATCACATAATGGCACACCTGGTGGGAGCTAATGCATCCCACACATGAATAATATCATTCTAAAACTTTAAAATCTTCATTTAGATCATTAAAACTTTTACAATTTGATTTTCTAACTTGTTTTGCCATTTTTCTTTGTCACAAATTTACATAGTAATCATCATCGATTGAATAAACCATCATCAGTTTGTATAACCGTTATCAGTTAAGTTATTAAAACTGACATTGATTTGCATAATCATCATTGGTTAGTAAAACTATCATCTATCTACATAAAAGTTACCATCACCAATTAGTATAACTGATGATGGTCATTATGTTTTTTTACACAAACCCAAGAGCTCATTTTTCTAAGTTGGTTGTTTCATATTCAAAAGTGAATCTAAGATAAACATCTTGCTAACATTTTTTTTGTAGGTTTTACTTGAAAAATCATCAAAGCATGCTTAAATATATCTTTTAAAACTTCTTTCAGGGTGTTTTAAAATGAATGAAACTTTTCATTTTGGTGCTTAAAGGAAAATCATTTAGGGTGCTATTGCTTAAATATTGTAGTTAGCTTTCAAAGTTACAAATTAAGACCAAGGGGTCAAATAAACACCATCACATCTTTCATTTGGGCTTAAAATTGAACAAACTTGTCATTTTTGTCTTCAATAGTTATTTGATCTAATTTTGTTTAGCAAAAAGAGGGGTGTTGCATGTATGCTCTTCCATTTATCCCCTTTAGGGAACCCTTGGAATCAAATGCACCATTCCTATTTCTAAAATCCTAGTCCAAGGCTTAGAAATAATGTTGTCTAAAGCACTCTCTACAAAATCATCAAAGTTTGGGTGACATTAAAAATGACCCTAAAGTCTTTCTCTTATGTCTTTTATTTCATTACATCTTCTCTTGTGAGGGGGACTTCATCACCTCCCAAAATTTATTTAGGGAAGCTTTGACCCAAGCTTTCATCTCCTAACATTGACTTCACTTAATCCTTCTGAGTTTTACATGAGACGTATCTGCATTTGGACATTGCACTACACTAAGTGAATAGTATGCTGTAGTGGTTGTAAAAAGGACTAGACCTTTTTATAACTAGCCAATGCCATGGTCACCCAATTTTTGTGCTTGTATTTTGAATCATTTTATGTGAAGGTCATTGTACAATTGACTCCCATATAAACATTTGAAATCTTGATAATTTAGTCAAACCCACATTTCCATACCCTTGCTAGGATTTAGATGATTATACTTAGTGTATTTTGGTCATTTTTTCTTGGTATATTTTGAAACTAAAACTTGTTTGTTTATTCATAAGCCATGTCAAAATCAATTTGTCTATATGTCACTCTTTTGTCTAAATAGGCATTATGCAAGCCATTTTACACCACACTTGTGCATTAATTTTTTTTGTTAAACTTGTTTGTGTGTGTGTGATTTGAGTTGAGGAGGGTAGTGTTATGCTGCCCAAAACATGTTAAACCATTTTGCCTTTGAGTCTTTTAAATCATAACATATATCACATCATTTGATCATGCTTACGCCATTAGGCTACTCAATTTATTTCAATACTTGTTTCACCTTGTGCCAAAAACCATTTGTTTCAAACCATGTCATGTCTACGATTTGGGCCTTTGTCTTATGCCATCATGTTGTCCAATCTTGACTAGCTTATTTGGTCAAATTTTAGTTTTCAAAGTTGAGTTTTCTATTAAGCTTGTTAAGTTTGGATCCAAACATTGATTGATTTTTGTTTAAGCCTTAATTCATGGGGCTAATACATAGATCTTTCTCTTTTGGTTGGCATAACTTCAGTTAATCAATTATCCAAAATTGGAAACTATTGATGGTTTATTTGTTTAATGCCTATCCTTATCATTGTTAATGTCTTTATTTGAGAAAACACAATATTTATTCAAAGAGCCTTTTGTCTTATGCCTTATACCAACTGATCATGTTTATGTTTGATTCCGTGTGTTGGGTCTATGTCAAAGTTGTTTGCAAACTTGTTATATTAAATGAAATCACATCAACCTTTATTTCAAGTCTAGATTTTGACGCTGTTTGGCCAAAAGTCCTAGCATATGCCTATTTGTTTGAGCCTATATTTTGACTCTATGTTTGGACAAAAGACCTAGTAACTTAACTTTTCTCTTTTCTAGTTTAGACTTTATTTGGAACACTTTGACCTAGACCTTTGACATGCCAGTTTTTATTTAGATGCTTGACCTTTTGTGCATTTGACATTAGAAATTTGATTTTAGACTATTTTATGCCAAGTCTTATCACAAACCATTTTGGAGACACAACTCCACTTTCAGACCATATTAGAGATACAACTCTACCCCTTTGACCAAGTTTGAACCATTTATCCTTTAGACATAGTTTTTTTGGAGTTTGTAAAACTCTAAGCCTTTTTATTTTTAGAGATTTCATCATTTATGTGGATATGTCTAGCTACACTTATGGTGGAGTCATGTATAATCCAACTTATGATATAATGGCCACACAAAATCCCACTAGGTACCCCTATAGAGAAAGATTTTCTAAGGAGTTTTATTATTCTCCCTATAGTACTCCATTTGGGGAACATAGTCAAAATCCACAAAAACCAAATCAAGACCTTGATTGGCATGAAGAGGCTTGTGAGGAAGACTTTGAAGACCCAAATATAGATAATATTATTTGGTATATGGATCCATACCTTATTTACAATAATCAATATGTGGAACACAATCAATAACCAGCTTATGAGCCAATTCACAACTGGGAAGATATAGTTTATGAGGAAGACTTGAATGTTTTGGCTTATTCAAGTAATCAAGATCCACCACATCATACCATTTATATTCCAAGACCATAATGTCATACCATTCCCATACCAAGACCTCATCCTTTAGTTTGTGTGAGCAATCAAGCTTCATAATGCCCCAAACTTATCCTTATAAGACCTCATCCTTTAGCTTGTATAGGTAATCAATCCCCACAATGCCCTATCATTACCATTTTAGAACTTCATACTTTGGTTTATGTGAGTAATCATACTTCCCAATGCCCTACCATTATCCAACCATAAGCCATTCCTCATCCAAAACCAATCTCATCCAAACCTCAACCGATCCAATCCTTTGAAGACTAAGTTATGTTCAAAACTAGTATTTTCCAACTCATTAGAAACCAAATCCAAGAAAACCAACTAATCCAAGATGTTTTTATTGAACCAACCACCTATGATAAGTCAACCTATGATGAATCACTTATTGATCCTATATTAGTTATTGAGAAGTCTCACAATGATGAGCCAGTCTTTGTTGAGTCACTTTTTAATGATTATAAACACCTTTGGGCAAATCATTACCTTGACCATATGCTTATTTTTAAAGAGCCTCCTATTGACAAGCTAGTCTTTGAGGAGTTATCTCTTGACCTTTTTTCCATCTTAAAGGAGTCCCAATATGATAAACTAGTTTTTATGGAGCACATTATGCCATCATAGGCCATTACTTATTCAAAACAAAATATTCAACAAGACATCATTATAATAGAGTACCCATCAGATGAAGAATCAGAGTTAGAGTTAAGTTCTATTTTTGAACTGACATTAGATTTACCATCAAAATCTAAATCAACATCAGTCTTAACATCAGATTAAGAGTCCCTTGAGTTAGAATCAGATTCAGAAGAAGAATATGTTTGTGGCTATTACAACATTAGTTATGCATGCCTTAAAAATCACTTTGATTATATTTGTGACCTTTTCATAATTTTTAAAGATGAGTGCTTTAACTTTGACACAAGTTATTCTAGTATCTTCTACAAGGATTGTGCAGCCTCTCCCCATTCTATTACTATTCTGTAGGCCATTACCATCAACCAAAATAACCATATAATTAACATTCTATCTCCCACAAGTGTTAATTGGGATCGATCGAATCACACTTTGTTGAACTACATCCATGGTGACATAGCAGTTGAAGAAGAGAAAGGAGGTTGAGACCACATTTATATAGAGAAGAACACTCTCCTAGTGAAACCTTTTTAGAGGCACTAGGGGACAATCAAAGTCAGAACTCAACATCTTCTAGTGAAACTTTTTTGAAAGTGCTAGAAAATCAAAGTCAAAAGTTAACATTCCTGAGTGAAACCTTCTCAAAGGTGCTATGGGACAATCGAAATAACTTTATTGATGAAAACTTCTTTAAGGTACCAATAACTAAGCAAAAAAGTTCTTCACTACTTGATGAAGACTAAATTAAAGATCAAATCAAAATAGATTTTAATCTACAGCCTAATCAGATGGTAGCTACTCTCAAGATCAAACAATAGAAAAATCTAGTGGTATTATTGAGATAACAAGTCTTCGGCCCCACCACAACCAAAATTATGTTGAATATGACATCAACAACATTACGTGTGATTGAAAGTCCTAATTTTCATTTGTTTCCCCACCATTATACATTCTATTATCATCTAAAATTCCATTTCACAATCAAACCTACCATCCATTATTTGTCCTTATTTACTATTAATGTTCACACTTTCCTTTTTAGAGGCTACAAAGATACCTTGTCTCAACATTTGAAAGAATCAAAATCAATGACCAATGAAGATCACAACAACATTATCAGAATCACATTTTATAGGTAGTTCTTGATAGAGAAATTATTCAGATGAGGTGTGGGATAGTAAAAAAACATGATCGAGTATTCTATTTGTATCATTTTTTGATTAGAATGTGCATCTCCATCTCAACAAGAAAAACAAAATCATATGTCATTTACCATATCCAGGCCAAAAACATGTACCATTTAATTTCATTGGTACCATGCCATTTCCATTTTTACATATCCATTTTCCATTGTTGCATATTCCTGATATTCACCCTATCACTTGGGGGCAAACCATATTACCATTTTATCCATCCTAATGCCATTCCTATCTAGACCAAATCTTGTTTTTAATCATCCTACCCAATCCTATTTTGATCTTAGTTCATTTATTTCTTCCCCCACATTTTGTGAGAGGATTCTAATCAAATTTCGACAATAAATGAAATATATGTTTACAATGATAGTATATGAAAGTAGTATGATAGTAGATCTATCAAGATATCTTTCATTTTCCATCATGTATCAGGTTTGTTTATGTGAGATTGATTATAACTGCTTATGGGAAAATTAGTGTTTCACCATTCTTACTACTAATTATAACCACCTATGGGAATATTAGTATCATTAACCTATACCATTGTATCCTAGTTATAACTGCCTATGGGAAAACTAAGGGAAACACTTATTTATCATGTATTACTGCATCACCGTGCCATTACTATTTTCATTTGGTTGGCCATTTGCCAGATTTGAGAACTTCTTAGAACTTGGTTGGTTTTTCCCTGCCTTTTGTTTGGATAGAATTACTATGACTTGAGGTATTTTTATGACTATATGGGTCATGCTCAATTCATATTGAGGTCACCTCATTCCCCCTTTCCATACGCTCTCACCATTTTACAAGCAACCTAAGCCAAACACTCTCACCATTTTACAAGCAGGTATCTTGTCATTCTCGATTGAGTTAATCTACCTCTAAATTCCAAAAACATTCCTAACATTTTAAAAAATCCAAAAATATTTGTCCTATCTAAGCCTAGTCAATTATCCTAAATCCACCTTACTAAGGCATTGTCATTGTTAGGATGCTTTCTTTTTCTTTTGTTTTCAAGCTTTCTATTTGTTTATTTATTTCAAGTTGTTTGTTTATTTGTTTATTTTTTATATTTGTTTGTTTATTGATTTGCTTGCTTGTTTGTTTGCTTTCATCACTTTTGCCTTAACTCAATCTATATGTGTTTATTCGGTGATTCTTTGAGCACATTCTTCTTGAGTTTATCCATATTCATCTATTAACATTATCATCATGGTTTTTATCATTGGTGTATTATTTTTTGATTGTTTATTAGATCAAGAGTCAATCCTTATGCATATTTTGGCCAAGTCTTTATGGTGTTCTATCATGAAGTCTACCATCACATGATATATAAAAAATTAGATTCAAGAAGGTCTACAATCAATGGAGCCACAAAATTTTCTCCTTGACACCTTGGAAAATTCTCCCCTCCCACCCTTGACCAAATCAATCCATTAACCATTCTAGTTGTATCATTGCTAATCAGGAGTATTTCCTCATTAGTAGGTACAATTGAATCAGTCACACTGATCAATTTTATTCTTCTATTCATATCTTTCATCACTTTTCACCCACTCATCTTTAATCTATATTCCAAGTTATATCCTTGAGTTATGATTGCTAATCATCCCTAACTAGGGCACCATCATCTTTAGCCAATTCAGGTTTTCTTAATGCTTATAACTGTCTATGGGCAAATCATTATTTTGACTTTTATTCTTGATTATAACCACCTTTCTTCTTGTTTCTTTTTGAGGGACCACCCATCAACAAATGTGATGACCACTCCCTCGAGGGGCTATCACCATAGGCTTCCCAAAATAATTTAGAGATTTGTTCTTTAACCATCATATTCTTGGCATACAGGTCATCTCTCATTATTTGAGAAGACATAGCTTTTCCTATAGTTTGTAACATCTTTCCAAATAGGGGCAAACTATAGATACCTAAATCTAGCCACTAATAAGCCTCAAACAGGCTTTTGACTAATTTCTACCCAAATATGCAATTTGGCTTAAAAACACTAAAACATATTAAAAGATTTGAATATGATATATTCAAGTGCTGATTTTGGCTAGGGTATCATTAAATGGGGCAATGCAATTTATGGGCCAGCTAACTTTGATTAGTTTATTTCGAGTCAAAATGCAAATTTTGCACCTAGATGCTTTGGATTGCTATTTCCTATCAAATTTCTTGTATGAAACATGTGCCTTTATTATTTTTTGTTGAAAACATCCTAAATGGGATAATGGATCCAACGCATCTGACATTGCCTTCCAATTTTAATCCAGTCAAATTTTGGACCAATAACAATGCATTTTGATCAATTTGAGTAATTTATGCACAAAGTGTTTAATCATTCTTAAGATTTAATTAAACCAAATTAGAGCCTAATTAATAATTATATAGAAACTTGTTGAATAATTATTTTTATAAATAAATATCAATTATCTACATCATCAATTGACCTTATTTCTTGGGAAAGACATCCTTAGGCCATAAATGCCACAAATATCAAGATTCGTGCCTCCCATGCCTCATCAATGGCATCCATGCTTCTTAATTTTTCCTTTATCCCATATATTGATGATCCTATTTATTAATTTTAATTGCATAATTGGATTAATCCTTAACCACACATCTCAATCCTGAGATGAATGATTTAGGTTGATTTTAGCCATTTTCTAAAATCTATAAATAGAGAGGCCATGAAAATCATTTCTAAGCTATTTTAGTGCAAAGTTATAATGCACAAACAATTTAAAAATATATTTAAATTAGTGTTACCATGCCAAATTGATTCCAAGCCAAGCCAAGCCAAAGCCACAAGGTGCCAAAGAGAAGAGGAGATAACCAAGCCTCCTTTGATGAATACTTCATGAACACCAGCTGAGCAAGCCACTACAAAAAGCATTTTGGAGCATCCAAGGAAAGTAAAATAAGGTTTATTTTGCATTTTAGTTATGTGTTTTATTCATGTTTGTTAACTAAGATCTCCCTAGTGTCTAGGCTTAGAGATGTTATGCTAGTTAGTGTGTTTCTTTCATTTCATTTTCATTTTGAAACTAACATGATACTAACCATCCTCTCTTGAGTTAAATTCCTAGATCACAAAATGTTAAAATGTAGAATTATTAAAGTCAGAGGTCCATTGTTATGTATAAAAATTCAAAAATGTCAAGAGAGTTATTTTTAAAGACTTATTTTTTAGTCAAAATTTGTAAAATTCAAACATTGTAAAAATAAATAAAAAATTGTCTTACAGATGCATTCGCTTGTATGCAACATCCACATTATGGGAGGAATTTTCCTTGGAAAATTCATGCACCTGAGCTACATCAACATACTAGCCAAGTAAATATCTTTACCTATTAGAGGCTGGAGGATACACGAAGGAAAGAGGTCTTACAACGACCTCTCGTTAGTTGCTAATGATGGGGCCATACCAATGATGTGGTGACATTTTGTGTGGTGTGTTTTTATAATTTCTATTATGTGTTTTTAAAAATAAGAATAGAAGAATATGCTTGTTCAAGTTATGTAATTTTTGTGTAAATTCTAAACATGATTCTTTGATTTGAAGATATTGTGAAAGAATAAAATCACCAATGTAAGTTAGTTCATGGATCTAAAGGGTTTGTGGTAGAGATACAAATAACCACAAGAGGTGAAGAGTGTTTTGGTAAAAATTAAGAGATCAACTACTACAAATATCCCATGACTACCTTACTTCATTATGGAGATGACCCTCAGTGACATGTCCATTGTTATCATGTAAAGTAAATGGAGGATACATTCCTTTGCATAATAGTAGTCATGTAAAACAAGATTATGTCAGTAGTATGCTAACCTATGAGTATGTAGTGGCATAAAGTTATATTCATGAAAATTATTGGAGGTAGATAGTGTTATTATTCATGTCAATATTTATGATAAACCTGTAAAACCATGGGAGGAGTGAGGCTCTCTTTATATCAAGATTATGAGCTAAATAAGGCATGCTATAAGAGGTGAGCATATTGCAGGTGAGAGTGTGAATGTTTTTTCACCATGCAAAAACTATGGGGAGGAATGTTAGGATTTATATTTTACATTATGTAAGGTTAAGTATTTGTAGGTTGATATTTATAGAGAGGTAAATAGTAATTATTTGGTTGGTTAATCAGAATATTGTTATATAAATAATATTATGATATTAGTTAAAATATTATAGTTGTTGAGATATATTGTTAATAAGTTATAAAAATATATCTATATAGGAGTGTGCTTAATTTAAGAGATTTCAGGTGAGAAAATAAAGGATAAATCATAGGAATCATACTCCTATAAATATGTAATATTACCGAATGATTATTAATGAGATTCATATAGTGTGAGAATTATAATAATATTGTGTGTTTTAAATAATTTTGTATACAAATACTTTGTTGCATGATTTGAATGAGATAAATTCTAGTATAAGATCTTATAATAGCTTCAAGTAAGGTCATTAATAATAAAATTAACAAAAAACATTAAGATGATGATAACATCAAGAATCGAGAATCATGAAATACTATTGGTAAATAATAATAATCATACAGATAATAATGATTGAAATAATTTGAATTTGACTTGGATCACAAGGTGGCGAATTCCCATTAAGATCCCTAAATTTTTTTTTTAGGGTCAAGAAACCCCCACAGGTTTAAACAAACCCAACCAACTAGGTTAAAAGGTCAAACCATTCTTATGGCTTAAACATCCAACATTCATAACACCCAAGAAGGGTAACTAAATGTGAAGATGACCTCAAGCATACAAGGGTAAACTATAGTAACAATGAAGCCAAAACTTGACACTCTCCTCTAAAACCATACGACATGCACACATGCAAACATATGACAAGACCGATAAAAATAAAAAAGGAATAACATAATAGAGTATGCACGATGGTGGCTCAATATCACATAGTACATGTTATACTTGTTGGAGAGACATTGTGACTACTTAATTACCCATGATATACTTAAGATGTCCAAACCCAATGCCAAGCCTATCTTGTGGCTTGGTGCCTATATCCACCAAATACGACATCATCAATATCTGAATAATGTCAACATAATAATAAAAAAAATAATGTAGAAAAAATCAATAGGTAGGAATTAATAAATCAAGTACAATCATCTATAGCTGAAAAAGGAGACCATTATTTAGTCTTGTTAACCCTGAACTCGAGCATGACCTGTGAAATAAAATCAACAACTATAAGAGGAATCCATGTCAATCAAGTAAAACATGGTATATCAATAACATATAGCAACATAATTAACTAAAGTATCATATTCATATAACATGATAAAATGAACCCAACATTGAATCACAAGATCCAAGATATTATCGATGACCAAAAGCTTACATTTGAGGATCTTCCAAAATAATCATGATCACAACATAATGATCACCATAAACATAAAATATTTAAAAATCCTTTGCAAGACCATTTTAAGAAGGAACGAGAAGTGAAAATGGCATATAAAGCACATCCTCCTCCACTGCATTATGGACACCCACTAGATGGGATTAATGGTACATAAACACAACATATACCTCCTATGGTTTAGATACCCTGTATTAATTTCAATAATAATGAGATTAAAGATGACAAATCTAATCTTAATTATTTATTCATTCGAGCATACCTTAATAAACACCTTATACATAGTATTATGATTGATAATGGTGCAAGTGATAATGTTTACGCCATCACATTAATTACATGCTTAGATTATATTCATAATGATTTACATCCTTCTACTAGACCAATAAAAGCATTTGATGGGACCTCCCAAAAGGTTCTTGGTGAGATTGACCTACCATTACAGGTTGATCCCACACATATGGTTACTACCTTTTTAATCATACCTTCTATGAGCATCTTTAATATGTTATTGGGAAGACCTTAGATACATACACTTCAATAAGTTCCTTCTATAGTGCATGGATATGTAAAATACATTCATGCCAATTAGGTAATAACAATTTTCAGAAATTCATATGAGCTTCCTCTTGAACAAGAGAAACTTATACCCAAATAATTAATTACTAGGTCTACTAAGGCTCATTTGTTAGGATAAATTAAAACCCAGATCTATCTCCAAATCACATACAAGATAAATTATGAAACAAATTAATAAAACATTTTAAAAATAAACATAAACATGCACATAATAGGAGATGCTAAATTTAACATGCTTCACCCAAGATGGGCTACATCCATCAAACTTGTCTAGTATATTATTTCTAGCAATACAAGGGAGAAACAAAATCATATAAAAAACCCTGTTACACCTCTCTACCTTTTTTTCTTCCTCTCTATGTACAATATTTCATTATTTTTTTTCACACTCATACATCTCAATGATATATCAATACATTTTAGAGTAAAAATGCCTAAACATAACCTCTACCATTAGATCTAGAAACCTTTAATTAATGGCCTAGATTGACTACAAAATTACAATTTAACAAGGCAATTTTAATGGGATCTAAACCCATTTAAAATAATGAGATTCAAACCCAACTAAAATAACATCAAAATTTTAACCTCTGATCCTAGAAGACAACCAGGCTCCATACTTAAAAATCTCCCACTTGGAGACTAATTGAAGTAACTCCACTGTTACTGTATCCACTATATTATCTAGACCTGGACAAGTTTCTTAATTTAATTATCATCCATGAAGACCAATTGAAGTTGAAAAAAATATTCAACTTCTCTCTTGTAACTACCTTGGTCATCATATCTGTAAGATTTTCATTGGTATGTATCTTCTCTAATTTTAATTTCTCTTCTTCTATCACTGAATGAATGAAATGATACCACAACTAAATGTGTTTTGTCCTGAAGTGAAAAGATGAGTTTTTGACTAGATGGATTACACTTTAACTATCACTATATAGTGTACATATTTCTTGACTATGTCCCAATTCTTCCATCAACCTCTATAACCAAATTATTTCCTTACTTCTATAACAACAACAGACTTAGCCTCTGTGGTTGAAAGTGCCACAACCTTCTGTAACCATGATACCCAACTAATTACCATACCACCTACTATAAACACATACCTTGTAGTGATTCTTCTACCCTTCAAGTCACCTATCATATCTAAGTCAACATATCCCTGTAATGTCACATCTGATCCACCATAACTTAACACTGTATCTATGGTCCCTCTTAAGTAATGAAGGATCCATTTTATTACCTTCCAATGTTCCTTTTTTGGATCACTCATGAACCTCCTCACCACTCCCACTGCATGTGTAATGTTTAGCCTCGTACACACCATTGCATATATTAAATTTCTAATTATTGATAAGTATAAAATTTTAAACATCAGGTTCTTTTCTTCTTGTGTTTTAAGAAATTGTTCCTTTGTTAATTTAAAGTATGCAGCTAAGGTGTCCCAATTGATTTTGTATCCTACATATTAAATCTTTCCAACACTTTTTTAATTTACTCTCCCTATGATAATTCCATCTTCATATTATTTTTATCTCTAGTTGTTCGGATACCAAATATCTATTTAGCTTCACCTAGATCTTTCATAGAAAAGCAATCACTTAACTATCTTAAGTATATTAATATTGTGCATGTTGGAACCAACTATAAGCATATCATCGACATATAAAATTAAAATAATATAGATTCCACTTTCAAATCTTTTAAAATATACACAATGGTCTGAATGACATTTATAATAACCATGTTCAATCATAAAACTATCAAACTTAATATACCATTATCTTGGAGCTTTTTTCAAGCCATACAAGTTGTTCTTTAATTTGCATAACAAATTCTCCTTACCATTAACTTCATAACCTTGTGGCTGCTCCATGTGTATTTCCTCCTTCAAATACCCATGAAGAAAAGTAGTCTTTACATCTAACTATTCTAAGTGTAAATCTTCAATAGCTACTAAGCTAAAAATAGTTCTAATTGAAGTCATTTTAACAACTGAAGAAAATATCTCATCAAAGTCCATACCTTTATTTTGTTCAAACCACCATTCTGGCCTTGAATTTCTATTTACTTGCATTCTCTTTCTTTACCCTATATACCCACTTATTTTGTAATGCTTTCTTTCCTTTGGGAAGCTCCGCCAAATCCCATGTCTGGTTTTGCATTAGAACATCATACTCCTCATCCATAGTTTTCTCCCACTTATCCTTGGCATCAATCTATACTACTTCATATATTTTTGGCTCACCACCATCAATAAATAATAAATAATATAAAGAAGAAGAAAAATGATTAGTTCATCTACTTACTCTTGAAGATCTTCTAATAGGGGTTTGAGGTACCTATTTCTCTTGCACATTTTGATCAGGGACCTTTGGGACATGTTTTTTTAGTAATGTCTTCTAATATTGTATATTCTTTTTTGGATTCTTCTTTCTTATTTTCCTACAACTAGGCCCTATACATGACTTTTTCATTGAACACAACATCTCTACTACTGACTATTTTCTTATCTTCCATATTTCACAACCAGAATCCAAAATCATTAGTTCTATAACCAATACATGTGTTCTAAGACTTAGTTTCTAACTTATTCCTATGATCTTTGTCAATATAAGAAAATGCCTCACAACTAAAAAATCTTAGAAAATAATAATCTACCTTCTTTCCAGTCCATGCCTCCTCTGTTATTCCACTGTTAAAAGCACTCAAAGGTCCTCTATTTATCAGATTAAATACTGTAGTTACATCTTACCAAAACTATAAAGGCAAACCTGCATGCAATCTCATGCATCTATCACGATCCATAATAGTCTTGTTTATTCTTTTTGACACACCATTTTGTTATAGCATTCTTGGAATTATTTTTTGTCTACAAATTCCACTTTATGAATAGTAATTATTAAAATCATTACTATAATACTCAACTCAATTATCTGATCTGAGACATTTTAGTTTTAAACCTATTTTATTTTCAACTAAAGCTTTCCAATTCTTGAATGTATCAAAAACATCAATCTTCCTTTTTATACAGTATAACCAAACCTTCATAGTTGCATCATCAATAAAATTAACATAATAATATGAACCACCAAATAAGATCCCTGAGCTAGTCTCCATATATCCGTATGCACAACCTCTAACTTCTACTCCTTCTTGGCTGGTCTAACCTTAAGAAACCTCACATATTTTTGTTTTCCATCTACACAATGCTCACAAAAGTTTAGATCTAATTCTTTTAGACCTGATAGTTTATCCTTTACATGTAGGGTCTGCATTCCCTTTTCACTCATTTGGCTAAGTCTATAATGCCACAAAGTTGTATCTTTATCTATATCATCAGCTACAACACAAGATGAATTAGCATTATTTGTATACAAATATAAAGTGCCTACTTTCTTACCTTTTGAAACCACAAAAGAACCCCTTGTAGCCTTCCATGATTTGGATGTAAATGTGACCATACAACCCTCACTACCCAAATACCCTGTAGAGATCAAATTTCTCTTCAAAATTGAAACATGTCTGACATCATTCAACACCCAAGTGTTTACATTCTATAATTTAACCTAAAAACTTCCTTTTCTAATAATGTTATAGGGTTCATCATCACCAAGGTAAACATTCCCATAATTACCTTGAACATAATCTATAAAATAATGTCTATGAGGGGTAGCATGAAAAGAAGCATCTAAATCTAAAACTGAAGATTCAATAATATTATCCAAATAAAGTATAAGAGAATATTGTAATACATAAATTGCTACATTTACTTCTCTATTACCTTCCTATTGGTCCTTACCTGATTTACCCTTTCAAAATTAGCACTCTTTCTTTGTGTAACCTAGCTTATCACAGATATAACATTATATCTTGCCTCTTGATGTAGATCTTACACCCCTTTTTGATTTTCCATGGTTTCCTCTTCCTCTATTAATGCATTTATAGATATGGATGTTTCACCTATGCTTTTCCTTCACATTTTCTCACTTAGGATAACACCCACCACATCTTCAAATTTTAATTTGTCATTGTTAGACACAGAGTTGCTTACTACCATTACCAAGCTATTCCAACTTTCAATTAAAGAATAAAGAATTAGAAGAGCCCTAACTTCATCATCAAAGTCAATGTTTATAGAATGTAACTGGCTAGTAATTGTGTTAAACTCATTTAAATGATCTGATACTGAACCATTTTTAGATATTTTTATATTAAACAATTTTTTCATCAAAAATATTTTATTTGAGACAGAGGGTTTTTCATATAACTTTCCTAATGCACTCATAATACCTTATATGATCTTTAATTGTGATATGTTGAATGATATAGAATATGCAAGGCACAACCGTATGGTTCTAAGGGCTTTTTGAGCCAACCATTCCCAATCTTCATCTGACATTATCAATGACTTCTTGGCTTGCCTTCCTAATGGTAAATAGAGGTCCTTATATTAAAGGTAATCCTGCATCTACATCTTCCATTGAACTTCTCCACCTTAGATTTATTTTCATATGCCATAGCTCCCACTCAAGGTCAAACCCTTTTCTTTCTGCGATTTAAAATTTTGCAAACAAAACCTTTGCTCTAATACCACTTGTTAAGATAAATTAAAACCCACATCTATCCTCAAATCACATATAAAAGAAAATATGAAACAAATTAATCAAACATTCAAAACATAAACATAAACATGCACATAATAGGAGATGCTAGATTTAACATGGTTCACCTAAGATGGGCTACATCTACCAAACTTATCTAGTATATTATTTTCAGGAATATAAGGGAGAAACAGAATCTTGTAACAAACCATGTTACACCTCTCTACTTTTTTTGCCTCCTCTTTGTGTATAATATTTCATTTTTTTCACACTCATACATCTCAACCATATATCAATATATTTTAGGGTTAAAATGCCTAAACATAACCTCTACCATTAGATTTGGAAACCTTTAATTAGTGATCCAAATTGACTATGAAATTACAATTTAACAAGGCATTTTTAATAAAAATTTTCTCGAGGATGCACCATTACGGATTAAAAGAATGGGATCCAAACCTTGTTCTCCTTGAAACCTCCTGCACCATCAGGGATTCAAAAAATGGGATCTAAACTCAACTAAAATAACATCAAAATTTTAACCTCTAATCCTAGAAGACATTTAGGCTCCACACCTAACATCATTCAGCATAAAATGATAAGCAACATGTAATCCCATTTAATAGGTGACACATACTCAAGTGACCATTACATCAAAGACATATAGTGGTTTCCATAGAATCCCCATTTACTACACACCATGTTCAAATATATAGGGCATCTACACATTTTACTATTACTAATATTCCAAATAAAACATAGAGCACTCAACGATGGGTTACACAAACCCCTTCTCCTATTAATCCTATTACTCATACTATAAATCCATATCTATTGAGTCCTATTTTACATATGTATAACATCAATAATACTATAATGACATATATTACACCTATTCATGCTCCTCAATAGTGTCACCAGATTATTACATTAGGTTCACAGTGGAGAGATAACTATGACCATCCATTGGATGGGATCATAGGATAATACTCTTCAAATATTCCAAAAATACCAAAAAATAAAAAACATTTAAAACTTGAAAAGTATATTTATCATGTACATGATCTATTCACTCCTTGACATTAATATGTTAGTTATATGTTGATGGATGGCATACTCAGTTACTCCTACAAACACATGTGTGTCACACTTCTACTTGAGTGTGCTACATGCATACATGCATACATGATATACTCATATTTTTGGATGTTTGGATTTCCTTCTACTCATGTCATGTAAACATTGGGGGCATCCACTTCTTTGATCTTGATACACACATGTTATATGATTTGATGATAAATCTACATTATCATGTTTGAACTTACATATGTACTTACACATGCATTTATCCATGATTATATTTTACACAAGGTACTTGATATGCTATACTCTTGAAATTTTTTCTAACACACTTTATCCATGGGCTATTATGACATGTTTATGCTAGTTACTTATACTTTACTTTATGCACTTCCTTGAGTGTCTTGTCTTTCTATTATATTTCCTTGTTTGAACATTTGAACATGCTCAATCCATATACTTATGTATGCTTTAATTAACATTAACATATGTCATTGTTTTCTATATATACATTTAAATATGTCATCTTTGATTTTTTAGATATTTAATTAATTCATGTCCCTTAGATTGTGTGACATTTGAACATGCCCCTTGTTTACGGTCTTCTTGGACCATTTATTTTTGAATTGATTTTGAGTGCTCTTGTGTGTGTGTGTGTGTGATTGTTTTATTCTTGATCTTGTAATATTAATATATAAATATTTTCATGATATTTATCATGCATCATAGGCATTCATGTGATCAAATTGGTTTTATGCACTTTAATGTTATATCTACCTAGACATGTTCCTTTTATATGCTACATGGTTACATTCATAAATTATATTACTTCTTATCCTTTTGAGGTGAGGTAACTACTAGTTATTATCTTTACCTCATCTCAAAGGGGGGAATATTAGTGGGGGTATGTCATAGAGACATGTTCTCCACATTTGGCATAATTTCTAGATTCAGTGGGGGCATTCTTTAGAAGCATGTTATCTACACTTATTCAATATTTAACACTTATATCAATTTTCAAATTTAGTGGCGACATGTCATATAGGAATGGTTTTGACACATACATAATTTTTAGATATAATAGGGGCATGATTTGGAATAATTTTCTCCACACTTATTCACATTTGGCACAATTATCAAATTTAGTGAGGGCATGCTTTGGAAGCATTTTCTCCCCACCTATTCAATATTTAACATCTCTATATTACAGTGGGGATATGTTTTAGAAACATATTATTCACATTGGTACTTATATAAATTTTTAGATTTATCCATATATAGTGGGGACATGCTTTGGATGCATGTTATCCATACTTACATAGTTTTTAGACTAGCCAAAACATATAGTTATATGATTCAGATTCATAGTTGTGGTAAAATTATATACACTGGTACCATTGTTATACATAATTTTAGCATGAAACATATATAAGGTGTATATGATATTTAATTTTTGCCTAATATTTTAAAATAAAAATCAATTTTAGTTTTTAAAACTCTTTTATAGACTATTACCACAGCACAAACTTTTCATATTGATACTCTACAGACTTTTATGAAGTTTATTGAGCCAATATATTACAATAGTTGGTTTACTTTTTTTTATGCTTGAGGTGATAAAATCACTCAATATTTTCAATTTTTTAGATTATACTTGATTTTATCATGCATCCTCACTAGGTTATAAGTATCATTGGGTTATATGATTGAGCTAATCTCAATTACCACATGGAAAATCACTTTTGCTCCAAGTTTGGGGACATGGTCTTTAAACCCCCCCCCCCCCCCCCCCCCCCCCCGCCCCTCTCTCTCTCTCTCTCTCTCTCTCTCTCTCTCTCTCTCTCTTTCTCTCCTTGGATATTTGTTATTTAAATATTTATTTATATTTGTCTTAATCTCATTTTTAGATCCTTACATTGATACATATTTTTCAAATCAACTTACCAATGGGCAAGGTAGTTACATAGACACACATGTGTACTCGTAAACCTTGTTGTTTTAATTTAAATATATTTCAAGTAATTTTAACCCATATTATATGAATTGATTATATAATGTAACATGTTCTTGGTTGTAGGTCAGTCACTAGTAAATCTTTCAAATTGGGAATAAATAAAGACAAGGTGTGTTAGACACACCCATGTATGCATTCATTTCATTTAAACTAGGAATTTTACTATTAGATTAAAGGGGGGAAATGTAGATGATATTTATGGATTATATATCACCTTAGTATTGTACACTTTATAAACTTAGACCTTGGTTGTTCCTCTTAGTTCTAGACCTTTCTCGCTTTCACAAGTCTCACATTTGCTTTATCATGTGCCCCTGACCTATATCTCTTAGTGTGACTAGTCTTATGTTGATGACCTATGTCTTTTTCTTGCATAAAATTCTTAAAATTTACTTATTTTACATCTTCTCAAGTTTTGAACCTATACCTACTTTCTTTCTCCTCAGACACTAATGTTCAGCATAAACACTAATGTCGATGTTAGTGTCTTAGCCCCACATAAGTGTCCAGTTCCCTAAAGTCATCCAATTTGTAAATGAAAAATATTTTAATGGTCAACCTAAGTGATTTAATGTGATTTATTATTATAAATAGATTGATATAAATACAAGATAAATCCTCACTCATTCCTCACCTATTAAAATACCAAAGAGACTGAGATAACTTATCAAAAACACTCTATCAGGCATTCAATTAAACACAACTTTCCTATTTCCATACCAATCATAGGTTTAATACATCTATAGGTCTAAAGTACTAAAAGAGAAACCCAAGAGATTGATTTACCAAGTTACAAGCTAGGTCACTATTATACTTGCTTTGCATAACATTTCATGATTCACACACAAGATAACACAT
This sequence comes from Torreya grandis, assembly GCA_037957365.1. Lineage (NCBI taxonomy): Eukaryota > Viridiplantae > Streptophyta > Pinopsida > Cupressales > Taxaceae > Torreya > Torreya grandis. Next base: position 2,256,776 of record JARHVA010000540.1, on the reverse strand, counting down.
ATGAAAGAACTACATGAGTATAAGGCCCTCTTCTAGAGTGTTGGTTATGTAGGCAACACCCTTTGATAGTGGGGTATTTGGGGTTAACTTGACACCATGTGCCAACTAAATTATTTTTATCTAAGGTCACTATGATGATGAAGGATTAGGGCTTTATAAATTCATGAGGAGCGATAGTCCATGACTTAGATATGAATGCACCATAGTGAAGGTGAAATCAAACCCATAAGCATCTAGGTGGTTGCAGACATTTTCATCAAGTATTTCATAGAGGATACTTGCATAGAACATAGATAATAGTGTCGATGTAACTATAAAAAGATGACGTTAGTGTCTAGAACACCAAAAACATCAAATATAGGATCCAATGACTATTCTAGAACTATCTTCTAGGCTATTCAAGATCCAACACCATGTTAACATCAGAACCAACTAAGTATATTATGTATTTATCATTTTATGCATAAATTTGATGTGCTTTCTATATTGATCCTATACTCAGCATAATAAATTTAGTGTATGTTTATGTCTGAGTTTAACACTTAGTTTCCCTCATGTAGATATGATTATCACCCTTATTTAATTTTCATTTTTATATTCTTAACCCTTACACCACAAAAGATAGGATAATCCCTCTTATCTAATTTAGGGTTAAATAATTCTTAAGGACTATGCTTTGTTATAGTTATATGATCTCCCATTATAATCAATTAAAGCATTCAATCCTTTGGTCGATCAAATTTTAGTAAATTTTTCAATTAATATCAGTGAGAAATTGTCTTAGGCTCAAATTACAAAAATTAAGCAAGGATCCAATTAACCAATAAATGACTACATGATTTGGTATAATATATTGATTTATAAGGTGAAAAATTCTATGACCAATAATGAATTATAATATATCTTCAAGTAAATTTTTCTTGCCCCTATGCATGAGTCTATGATGTTCATTAGGTTTAAATAATTTAATGAGACCATTAAGTTATAAATTGATAATTTAAGCTCATAGATGTGAATAAGATTAAATATGTGCCTAATGCTAAAATTAATTCAAATACAAAGTTTCAAAGCAAATGAAGTTACAAGGTCAAAACAAATGATATTAAGAATGAGGAAAAATATGTTTATGTATTATCGCCACCTACTAATAAGCTTGTCTAGTCCAATCAACAAAGTATGTAGTTCACATGATTATCTCATCCTCTTGATATTATTTTGTATAAGTTAATTGAGTACAACCTTATATCTCTCCCTTAATGTAAGGATGTTGATATGAGTAGGCCTCTACCTAATGGACATGAAAATAATGTATATTGTGTTTACCATAGATGTGAGGGACATTCTACAAACATATGTTTTAAACTAAGACATAAGATTTAGGATATCATTGATGAAAAAACTATTGAGATTAGAACATATAAAAATTATTTAGGACCACAACCAAATTGTAATGAAAATTTAAAAATATTTTCTAATCCCCTTCTAAGTTATATGGTGATGGAAACTAAGGACATTTTTTAGGTGCATATGAGATAAAATGCATGTTATCCTCCTTAAACATACGATCACCCATTATATGGTATTATTAGAACACTTACAAGAACATTTTTACAATGACCTAAAATTACATTTGATAATAGGGAGATTTTGGATGATGATCCTACTTATACATCACTATTTATATGAGCATACATTGATTCATATCTTATAAACATTGTTATGGTAAACACTAGTTCAAGTGAAAACAATTTAAAAATGAAATTTATTCATAATATTGGATATAAAAATGATTATTTTATTTATACAATAAGTATATTCAAAGGATTTGCTGTTAAGGAATACAACCCTCTCTACTGCATTATGTTACCACTTTAGGTAGGCCTTGTAGTATAATACAATTTATTATTAGTATTACTAAGTAAAATTATATTATAAATGTTTTTAAGACATAATTACATATATAAGATCAATGTGGCACCATATTCAGTACATCAATGTGTCAAGTATATGCATGATAGTAGGGTAGGTACAGTTTTGGGTGTTCCATACGAATATCCTATTAAACTAGATACATTTCCTCCTCTAACCCCATGACCACCATAGTTAGTTAATCCAAATATTTAGGTTCATTATACGAAGAAATTTAATCTAAATATTAATGATAATTATATGCAACTAGCTACTCCATCTATTCATATTCATTCTACATAGTCAGTTACTTCACTTATTCAAACCTAATCTATGTAGACAATTCAAAGGAGGGTAACTGACTTTCCTAGATGACCATTACTAAAACATCCATTACATAATATATTTATTTAGGATTAATGATATTCATTATTAAATCCATCCCTAAGCAAATGTTACATATAGTTTGTCATGTTCTAAAGAAATCACATGCACACATTTATCCTTCTATACAACAGATACTTTGATTCCTATATTTACACATCATATTTAAGATCCTATGATTCATGATGATGATGATTACAATGAAACATGATATCATTCTTCATATTAAAATACAACTACATATTATACTACTTGTTTATGATAGGTGACCATTCTTGTGTTTGATACATAGCCTATACATGACCAACGTCTTGACAGGATAATTGGTTACCATATTTAAATAAGTATTTATTGAAAATATAAAAAAAAAATTATTTTGAAAATCTATTTGTAAATTTTTTTTTTGGTTAAACAACATATTTTTACAAATATCTAGGAACCATAAAAGTGTTATATAAAAAAGTACCAGGCCACTAAGGCTGAATAGTAAAAACCAATAAAAAACTAGCTAGAAAGTCACCTAGACAATGAAATAAAAACAAGAAATAGATCAAGAGGGGGGCCCTTCAGTGTTTCCTTATCCTCCTTAGGTATCTTATTAGGTTAATTTTTCTTATAAACTTTGACCCTCATCCTATTGTTAGGTCCTTCAGCGCCATCTCTTGGGAGGATCATACGCAACCTTTTTTATCCTTGTACTTACAAAGGGGTTTTCTTGATAGGGTTCAAGATGGGGATATCATGTGGGTGGGGGGGGTATTTGTAACCTTTATTGGATACTTAATAGGGTTAAATTTTATCTTTATGGAATGGAAAAAATACTAAAGAGTTAAGTCTGCTTGCTTGTGCAAAGCATTTCATTCTTAGATAAGGCTAGCCAAGTTTAATCTAGCTTTCTACACCCTATTATTAAAACTACCAAGTTGTTACTTATTATTTTTTAATTAATAAAATAGAAGTAAATTGAAATTATTTTTGGTATTCTTGAAGGTTCCCTCATCTAGAAAGACTAATTTGGGCTTGGGAACAAACAACTCTAGTGGAGGTTTTGGACAAGCTAACTTGGGGGGTACTAACAGATAGACAGTAAGATCCTAAGGTGGGGTGCTCCTCTAATGAGTCCTCCTCAATGTAAGACCCCCATAGGGGGATTTTAATCCCTTGAAATTTTGGCCATGTTTAACCAATAAAATTATAATCCCTTGATGTAGAATGGGGTTAGACTCATTAACTTGGTGAGCAAGGGTTGTACATTTTAATGACTTTAATACATAAAAAAAGAGGCTAATATTATAAACCTAAAAATGGTTTTATAATAAAAAGTCATGGGAGAAAATTAAGGTAAACTTACCCTTTATAATTAGGTATCTCATCACCTAGAGGCATACCTCTGACCATTACCATGGGAGATTAGCTCAGGGGAAACCTTTCTTATCTATTTTCATGAACTTGTTTGTGCAAAAGAAGTGTTAGAGGAGTTATTGATTTTAAGTATAGTATTTGTAAGCCTTCACTCCTTCACATGTCATGAACATGGCATCATATATGAAATCATCCATGATTACAATCTTAATTCCCTCCATCACCACTATACTCTTATTCCATCTAGCAGTGAATTCCTTAGCAATATTAGCATTGTGCTCTATAATCCATATCATTAGTTATTTGAGTCTCCCCACCATAAAATTTTATGGACTTTATTTTATCCACACACCTCAAAGTATGAGGTAGGCTCTAATCAATTTCTATCTCCCCCAATTAACACTTTTCCAGTGGACCTGAGATAAACGATTAGGAGGTTCTAAAATAGACTGGTTTGAAAAATTTGAAATAAGCTTGGGAAACATGATACCTTCATCCTTAGGTAATAAATCCACCTCACTCCATAATGGTGGTTCATAATTTTAAAAACCCATCTCTTGATGAGGATTTTCACATGTGTCTTAGCTTAATATCCCTCTTAGTCTGTTTTAGTTTCATTCCATATGGCCAATTAGACATTATTAAGGATATGGCCTCCTTCATGCCAGATGGTTAAAAGGTAGAGTTATACTCCTATGTTTGTAAGAATATATGACACCCTTTTTACTTCAAAATATGTGTACATAATTTAAACTTGTTCCATGCCCATCAAATGTTACTTGGCATTGTCCATAATATCTTTTATTATGTGAGATGGGGATATTATGCCATCTAGGGTATTTAGAATGTTTAAAGAGTTGGCCTCCATGATTATTCTTTCTAATTTACATTTAGAGGCCAATTGAATACCCTAATAAGCTAGATTGGCTTTGACAAGATGGTTTTTTTGGGTTCCCAAAGGCCCCACATAAGTATCAATCATCTCTCATTTTGAGTTCTTTATGACTCCCCCACATGCAGGTCTTGGGTTTCCTTTAGAAACACAATCAAGTTTCAATTTAGCCCAAATTTAGGTGGATCCTTCTATTTTATATGTTTGTAGATAAGTGATTTTGAGGGGGAACTTAGTTTTTTAACCACATCCCAATTGTTGAAGATTAGTTTTATTTAAATAGGTCTAGGGTTTTTGTCCATGGGAGGAAATGCTTTCCAATTTTCTATAATATCTTGGTATAGATAGAGAAAGGCCCCTTTAGGTTGATGCCTTTTATTTGAGAAAAATATATCATTGTAGGATTTACACACACACCAAAACCAATGTAGAAGAGCTAAGTACCATAGGAAAGCTAGGGACAAGATATTTCAGGGTGGTTTCCATTGACTTATGAGATCAAACACATTGTTTGCGTTTACCCAAACTAGGTTGAATTTATTCAACATCCAATTAAATAATGTCAAATTGAAGGGGAAATTTAGAAATAAGTGGTGGAATGAGTCCTCCACATTTATTCATAATGGGCATCTATTGGGGACTATCAACCCTCTTTTATCTAGGTTATCCACTATCAAGATTTTATCTCGAGCCACTAGCAAAAAGAAGTTGACTTTGGGAGTTAGATGCTTTATCCAAAGGTATTTCTAGAAATTCCATTCACTTTCTAAGTTAAGATCATTAGTGTGTCCTAAGGACACCAAATACAATCCACTATCTTTTTTAGCCCATATAAAATGATCCTCCTTCAGGAATTTAGGAATGTGGATTTGATTGATAGAGGAATTGAGAGTTTATATTGCCTACACTTATTCAGTTATGTGCCCTTAAGTGGGGAGTATTTTATAGATTTTTGATCCTTCATTCACCACCGAATATTATTTGACTTTTGAGCCCTATCTTTGCTTTAATTTCTTATAAAATTTATCCCAAGACTATTGTGAGGACAGGGGGTAGAGGACAACTAGGCATCTTCTCATAAATCAATTTTCTCTCCATTTTTTATTTTCCATTTGATGCATTTCATTAGAAGATCCTTGCAGTTGGTGATGGCATTTTAGAATCCATATTTATCCATAGGACCCTCTTCCCATAGGAGGTCATCTACTTTTAGCCCTTCTAGGTATTTGTCTTTAACTATTATTTCCCATTTGTTATCTTCCTTCATGAGTCTCCAACCCATTTTTGCCAGCAAGTCCCTATTCATAGATTTTATGATTCTAAGGCCTAGTCCTTCATGTGCTTTAGGGAGATAGGATTTTTCTAATGAGATGAGGTTGTACCTAAATCTATCTTCAATGCCTCTCCATAAGATTTTTATAAAAAAATTTCAATTTTAATGGCCACCTTGGAGGGTATTCTAAAAATAGACATTTGATAAACATGAATTCTTTGGATCGAGGCTATGAGTAGTTGGTACTTCCCTACCTATGTCAGAAGGTGTCCCTTTCACCTTGCAAGATTCATTTATATTCGATCAATGAGGGGGTTTCTAATGCTTAGATTCCATTTTTCCTTCAAAAAGTGGAATGCCCAAATGACAAGATAAAAGTTTTCCCACCTTGCATTCTAAAGTTCTAGCAATTCTCTTCTACTGAATGAGAGGATTGTTAATGAAAAATAGAGAGATATTTTGAAAATTGATATACTAATTTGAAATAAATTCATAATTTTTTAGGATAATTTTTAGGCATTTGGCTTCCTCCATGGAGGCTTCCCCTAGGATAATGGTATTCTATAAACTATTCATGCATGATAGGCTCTGTGTTAAGTGCCCCTAAAAATCCAAAATTAATATGTAATCATGATAAGTTTTCTAGATTATATTATTTATTTATGTTATTTATCACATGGTTTGTAGAATATATATCCTTTTTCATACACATGCATTTCACATTATATATGAGTGATATGCATGACATGCAAGTTTCACATAGTATATCGATGCAAAAATACAAGACATTCATATACCCAGAGGCCATGCTAATGATGGGGGCATCTCATTCCATATGTTACATTTTTGTGGGTTAGATATTTTTAGGACCTTTCCATTTATCATGTTAAACTACATTGATTGATTATAAATATATTTCTCTTTATTATATTATTTATAGTACCAAATTTTGTTGATGTGGGTTTTATGAACACTATAGAAACCTTATGAGGTATCCTCCAATGTTTTAGGATCTATGAAAATTATTCACTCCAAGGCATGAACTGTAGGGTGTTCAATTTTGTAAAGAACCATGGTGGTGGAATAAAAATGAGCAACATAGTTTTTTTACCATAGATGGGTTGGTTATGGATGAATTTGAATCTAATTAAGATGGGTGGATGGCTAATGGTATTAATCTAAGGTGGGTAGGACTTTAATAAAAAATCAAAAGAGGGAAGCTAAGGTAGGAAATAAGGCCCGTGGAACATACAAGATGAAACTTTTCTAAGCCAACACATGGACTAAATATTAGATAAGGAATTAAGGACCAATGTCTGTTGTAGGATACTATAGCACATCAAAAATAAAATATAGTTAAGAGTCAAAGGGAACCAAAATACAATGTACTTAATCACATATAATCAAAGGTTGATGTATTTATAAGATTGTGTTAACACATCTATAAGGGGGATTATGATTAATATGTAAAAGGCACTCAAATAATTAATAGATCAATATGAATAAATGTATTGAAAAGATAACTTATACATAATTAAAATACTAAGAAATTAAAAAGATAAAACTCATTACATAATCCATAAGTTTGGAGAATAATCAAGATTTGCACATCAATAATAATTATAGAATAATCCATAAAATTTCTTATTAATCTTAATATCCAAAATTCTCCTCCATTTGGAATAGGAGGATATAAGTATAAATAAGCTTGGGATGGGGAAGGCCTCATCTCTCCATCAAAGTCCAAAAATACACATTTAAAAATAGAACTGTGTCAACCCTCATGCAAATCATATGTGTACAAAATAATTATCTAGAATAACATTCTTTGACTAAATGTATATGTGTAAAATAAATTAGGAACTAAAATTACAACTTAGCTAAACATGCAAATACATATGCATAATTAGAAGGGTGATGATGTGGCACTACTAGTATAAAAAGATGGTAGAATGATAATTATAACAAATAAAATAGAGGGAAATATTATTGTAATCATAGTGACACCTAGAACTTGTATTGTCAATGTAAATACACCCAAATTTTCTATCGATGTAGTTATAATAGACATTACTAGAAGTGGCACATAAGTAGGCCTTGTTTGTGCATGCCCGAGTGCATATTTTTGAGACTGGGTATTTTTAGGAGGTGGTTGTGCTACCCTTGATACTGAAGTTAATTTCTTGGCTACTTCTATCTATAAATATAATTCATGGTTGGCTTGGAAGTCTATATCTATAGTTTCATAATCAAGCAAAGATCTCTTGAACAACTGTGGGAGCTTGTCCATTAAATTTTGATATATCTTTAAACCCTACCTAAAGTTTCTTAGTTCTAATGATTCAGTCCCTGGAAAAATTTATTAGCTACATTATTTCATCATTAGTTCTATAGATTATACCTCTAATCTCAGCTAAAAAGTTGTCAACTTCTACTTGTAAGATATTCTCAAAAATGGGTTTAAGGACTAATTACCCATGAAGGGTGCTTTCTGGAGTGACTCTCATATCTTTCATAATATAGACTAATTTTATTTTTGAATTAGAAAATTACTATGTTGAGTTTACATCCCCTGATTCCATTTAATCAGGCTATCCCTTTTAGCAATAATGCAATTTTGTGGACATGCAACTTCAAATGTTATTATTAAATTTAAATGGTTTAGATTATGAAGCAAAGATTTCCATAAATATCCTTTATTTTATTAAATAAATTAAGGATGTCCCTCGTTTAGGTTGAGATATGGCCTTTGTAAAGTTTATTAGATGAACAATGTCATAGAGATTCATATACCCCCCTTGAAAATTATCTACAATATCCTTAGGAGCCTAAATGGTGATCCTCTCTAGTGGCCTCTAAATAAGTTGTTTAAAGCTCTTGAATATTTCCTTTATCATTCCCCTAATAGCATCCAAAAAACTATATATATATTCTTTGTATCTATCTAGATCTGAGGGGTTAAACTTTCTTCACTTTATTCGATAGAATATGTCTTCCCTCTATTCCAACTCAACTTGTTGCCCTTCTATAACCACAACATTTATTTTAAATTTTATAAAGGTATTAGTCTATATATAAAAATGAAATTTGACTATGGGTTGCTTGTAAATCACTACGTCTTGCCTTCCTTCTTCCTATTATAATTAATTGATCCATGAAATATTGTTCAATGCAACCTACTGTTGTCCTTATTCTATAGAAATGGATGAAGGATATTTCCCAAGAGGAAGTATGGATATAGGGGAAGATGTAACTAATGTAGGTGTTATCACACTAAATTTCACCTTTGAGGAGGTTGTTCAATCCTTCATCATTTAGGTGATAGCATGGAGACACCTCTAGCTTGTGCGTGGCTTAATAATGAGGTAAATCTCTAGGTAGGGATAGCTCCCTTGATGATTCACCTTTAAATTACTACTAAACCTATTGCTTTCTAGGAAAAGGGAGAAAAATGAATGAAAATAAGTAAATGGGATGTGAAACACCAAACATAACACCCTCCACTTGTCTATACTACACTAAGAACACAAATAAGGACTAAAATATATTACATTAACTCAACATGAGTCTCCAAGTATCAATATTTCAATATGAAGGTGATGATCAAGAAAATATCCAAGAGGGGATGATCAATGGGTCTCATAATATACACTAATAAAGCAATATCCACACTTAAACAATGAAAGACCATGTAACACACTCTATATGACCTTATAAGATGACCAATAACCTACAAGTAGGTAATGAGAAAGGACAAATGAAAGAGAGATATGACACTACTATTAACATTAATTAACTAACCGTGAAGCATACATGAATTTAAGCATTAATAAAGTTGGAAATCAAATTCTATTCAGATTCAAAGGTAAAGTACACATGTTTTATGAGTAGGTATTTTCCATACTCATGTTTATGATCTTTTTACAAGCTTTGAAAGGCCATACATATAGAGAAATGATAAATGAGAAATGAAGAGAGAAGGTGAACGTATAGATTCAATGATGACTATCATCTCATGATGAATTAAGTTACAAATAATAAATTTTGAAAGTAGGTAGGTCTATGAACTCTCTTCAACATGTGTTATCTTGTTCTGATATTCTTCTTCAATAACGTGGAATAAAGTGACTCTTGACCTCATCATGACTCATCTCTCTTCATTTTAAACTACATGTTTTGGTGATTCTTTGAGTTATAACTCCACACTTATCTCTAGATACTTTAAGGTTATTTGACACCTTTGTAATTATCTCATGATGATGTTCATTCCTATTGGATACGTAACATACTTTTCCTACATCTTCATGACACCTTGTTTATCTTTAAGAAACTCCCATTTTGACTAAGACTGTGAAAGGAATATATATAGCTACCATATAATCTCTTAACACATGTTTTCTCATTTAGACATACATAAATTGATGTTTTAGTATTCTTAGGATCTATGAAGAGCATCATCATCTTATAAAAAGATTGAAAAAGCTATAAAATAATTATATTTTCCTTGGAGAGGCTTTACAACATAGAAGAAGTGCCTACAACATAAACTTCGTCAATGCAAGGAAGAGTTACTTCATTTGACCTAGATTATTGCCTAAAAACTTGTTTAAGAACCTATCTAAACATTGATATTATTTATAATGGCTTGGGCTACATCATTAGACCTCTGCCTAGGATTACAAAGCCTTCCCAATTAGTTTAGAGATATGCACATAGTCATGCCCTACAAACAGGACTAGAACAAACTCTTCTAGGCCATTTTTTATACTTTTTATTCCCACACGTGCCAATTAATTAGACTAAAAGGTACTTACGTGAGGTAAATTGTTCACTTATATGTTTTTATGTTCAATTAAATTCATTAGAGGAACTTAAATACACTTGCATAGTCATCAGTTTTATTTTAGGGTTCTAAGAGGGTTTAGAGTGTCCTACCTTGTTAACAATTGTTCATAAAGTTGAGGACCTAAAATTATGAAATAATGCCACTAATTTGGAATAATGGGACATAATTAACACCTCCAATATCCATTTTAACCCATGAATAACCTCCTTGATTTTCTAAGCAAAAGATGATGCCTTCTTGAGCTCTTAGAAACATTTTAGGGAGGTTTTGATTATTTTCCTTTCTTACTGATTATTCATACCATAAAATATCCTTTGAGAGTCATTAATGCCACAAATTTTGAGTGTTTTAACCTCATAAACACATCTAAACTCCATTTCTTCCCATATATCTCCTCAATGGGATTATGAGCTTCAAAAGATAGCCTCTCGGGTGTTGTAGGACTATGTGAGCACCTTAAGGTGATTGTTTTGCTCCAAGACCTTCCCAATTGATTGTTCCTTCTTGGGAATGGTTTAATGAGGCATGAAACACATTATATAATTCCTCCTAATTATTATCCAAATAATTTTACCCTTCAAATGGATTAAAACTTGTTTTAACCCCTAATGAGGGTTTGTAGGTAGATTAGCCATTTTGACCTTATGTTTTAGTGTTTTATCCTCTTGATTAGGAATCCAAATTATGTATAAACCTTTTTTAAGACCCCTAAAGCCATTATTTGTCACTAAAATCCAAATATAAATCACAAAAATGCATATTCTCCTTATATTTTTTAAGGTAGACCTGTAGCTCTCTATTAGGCCTATTTAGGATTCTTAATCTTTTCCACTATACCTCACCCTTTTAGAATCAATTTAACACTATGTTATCATGTAGGTGAGTGTATTAGGGAGTTTATCAGACAATTAAAAACTCTTCATTTTTGGTAAATTTTCAATTTTTGATCAAGAATGTGGACCTGTAGGTCTATAAACATATAGGTCAACATTTAAGCTCATTTAGATAATTGGTAATATTCTTCTCAGTCATCCATACCTAGTAATTATTTTAGCCACCCTTCAGACCTATTGTTAAGGTTTATTTTGTTTCTCAAAACACCCAAAATGTCTTCAAGTATCTAGCTTTACTTGTACAGTCCTATTGGTCTCTTTTACTATGTTTTCCCATTCTTAGATATTTTAATCACTCCGTACCTTGACAAAGTAGATATCAACCTCTTTTAACAAATATCTATGGGTTTAACAAGGAAATTTAGCTTTAGTATCATTAGATGATCTCCATCATATTCTTCACCATTATACTAGCCAAAGCTTGTATATAGGGTTGTAGGTGATCATTGGTGTTTTTTAGATCTTTATATATGTTTGAGGGTACTGCAAGGTTTTTTAAGGTCACTTGTATTTTTTTAGATCAACACTACTATTCTTGCCTCTTGTATAGATCCATTACTTACCTGTTTATATTTGAAACTGTATGAGAGAGCTCAGACCAATGTTGATAATAGACTTCCACCCTATAATTCTCTACTTGAGATGTCCGTGGAGTTAGTTTATTAGTATTATAGATGTTTACTCAAGTTTTATATATCACTAATAGAAACAAGAAACTAATGTTACTATTGGTTTCTGAAGGAATAAGACTCAAAGGTAATGTTACCTTTTTTATACCCAACATGCCCAAAACCTCTTATAACAAGATCTTTAATCAAAACAACATTTAGGTGGCTTGGATCACTTCTTTGATTGATTCATCACTCTTAAATATTGAAAATAGACCTATATGAATGCTATGTCTCAAAGAGTTAATACAACGCCATTTTTATTCCTTTCTTATGTACTTTTTGATGACCACCTACATACAATGTTATACACAATCATCTAGTCTACCTACCATGTTAATCTCCTTGACCTTTGAACCTATTGATGCTTATAGGAGATGTGAATAGGATAGAAGAGTATTTATATAAATTATTAAATGGTTTTTACTATTAAAAAAAGCCACCTCCATGCTTGAATAACCTCATACCTTCACGAACCCTACCTACCATCTTTAAAAAAATATTAAAACACATCATTTTTGCCATTTAACAACCCACGTGTGCCAAATTATGGTGGAGTGTGATGTTGGAGGACTGTGAAATTTTTTTAAGACCTCACATAACTTTCCATTTGCATTATTTAACTTTTAAATGCACTTTGACAAGAAAAAACATGCTTGTGGGGTTTTAAGAGGGTTTATGGAACTGCCACTACTCTTAATGATTGTTCATAAATGAGGAGCCTTATATCTTTGAATAAATGCCAAAATTTAAAAATGAATTAGGTACCACTCACTTTACTTAGAGTTATGGTTCCAACTCTCTCTCTCCTCTATGTACCATCCTCAAACTGATTGGTCTTCTTTTGTTTGAAAGTAACCCAATGAAGGAGTTAAGAAGGTTTTCTACCTATTTGGACCTGTAACAACTTCTTAAGCATGGATTTGGATTTTGGGAGGTTTTAAGGTGCCATATACATTATTCACCACCTATTTACATTATTATTTGGTTGGAAATGTTTTGATCATACATAGAAACCTATGAGAAACTCCTAAAAATGTCTTATTCATACAAGAGTTTGATCATTTGGATGAATGAACTATTATATCCCTATGTAATATGATCATAGATTCATGAAAAAATAAAATTTAATGTATAAAAATCCCTCTACATACCTTTTCTCATGTTATACGTATGTTTAGATGTTAGGACTGTTGATGCCTAAATGTGTATCATAGGTGCTCAGAGTGTTTAAGAACACTTCTCCTTTTAGAATTTTAGAAATTTATTTCATGAGTTATAGGTTGTGATAATCCTATTACCAACGTATGGAATAGAGGCAAATAAAGTGGATTGTTCACAATATTTATAATGTTTGGTGGTTGGGAGCCACCATGGCCAAATAGCAAATCTATGTAAAATATGAAGTATTTATGCTAATAGTAATGAATTATGATCAAGAACTAATATAAGATGGATATTTAAAATGAGAATTAATCTAAAGTGATCTGATTAAAAAAGAGGTAAAAGGAAGGGTAAGAAAAAAAATAAATGTTGTCGATCTTCATCCCAAACATTATGACAAAATTCAAATGTTCTCCAAGCATGCACTTAACCAATGTATAACATAAAGTAGCATAAGCTCAAATCCTATCACACATCAAGAAAACTCCTAGGGAAGGTGGAAATAATGCAAATAAGAACCTAGTTCACTTTAAAGTTTTACCCCTATAAGAAAACAACATTAGCCCAAATGCAAGAAGAGTAAATGAAATAGAATGAACCTAATAACCTTCAATTTACCTAACATTAACACAATTTAATTACTCTAAAATTAAAGTACATAAAAACAATTCATAAGAACCATTCAAATCTAGAAATAAGAATAAGTAAGTGAGAGAGAAGCCATGATAGCAAAAGACGCAAACAAATATGGACAATCTTTTTAGAATTCCTTGCTTGTATTAGTTGCTCAAAGTTTACAAAGTAATTTTTGTCTCTCAAAACTGCCTCCTCTATACAATTAAAAATGCTCTTTTTCTAAGATGCAAGGAAGCATGTCTATTAGTCCTAACCAATTAAAAAAGTATAGCTATAGGGACAACTATCCTTTCCATAAATGTTCTATAAATACACTAGACTTTCCCAATGGACTGATCTATAGGCCTTGTGTTTTACAAACATCACATTCCTTTACAAACAAAATATTACACTTTTAAAATGGATAAGGCCTAGCCATAGGAGGCATATTATAATTTTGAGAACCCTCTGGCTGATTAAATACTTTGTTACTACTGTAGGGTCTTCATTACTTTTTGATGCTACATAATACATGCACAGTCATATATCCAAACTGCTCAAGGATATAAGAGAGGTCCCCCATCATTACTGCAAATCCTTTTAGACTACTTACTAATGGACTTGATCTTGACTAATCTTTACACATGTGATAATTTAGCTCCCTTTAGGTCAATCATAATGCTTAAAGGGTTTGGTTATGGTCCTCACCTTGCCAAGGCATTCTTGTAGGTTCTAACAGTGCTCCAATGGTGGTTGTGAGCTCAAACATCATGAGCTTAAAATTTTACTTTGACATTACCAAGTTTCAAGGTCTTTGATTTGGCACATTATACTCACATGGATTTAATGTGGTATTGCCATGGCATCCTCGTGGTATTTTGCTCATCACTATTCAAAATATGACTGTTGCCTTTGAATTTGGATCCAAATAACTGTCTTAAAATTAACATCTGCATGCCCATAATTTTACATTAGAATGAACAACTTTGATGGGTGCATGACCATACATTTTAAACTCATCTTATAAACTCTCTACTATTTTAAAATTGACATCCTCATGACCATCATTTTATGTCCATTTGAATGTCTTTTATGGGTGTATGACCATCATTTGATGTCTATGTGAACGTCTTTGATAGGTGCATAACCATAAATTTTAAACATGTCATATGGGATCTTTGTTTTCTTAAAATTGATGTCCTTGTGATCATAAAATTTAAACACATCATCTAGGATTTTATTGTCTTAAAATTGATGTCCTCACAATTATCATTTGACATCTACAAGAACGTCATTAACGGGTGCATGACCATCATTTTTAAACATGTCCACAAGGATTTCTACTGAGCTTGCCACTTATCATTCCTAGGTTTATCTTGTTTCCTATTTGTGCCATGTGGTGACCACTCGATGCTTTTGTGCTCTTTGTACTAGGCTCTCATGCATTGTTTGATCTCTATACTAGGCTCCTACAATGGTGACACTTGTCACCCCCATGGAGTTCTATATAACCTTTGATAATTCAATGTTGCATGCATCATTTGATAAACTATACCAGGATCACATGGACCATAGATCTTGGGAACATGCTCAAGATTTAACTCTTTGGTCAAGGTTTGACTTTTTAATGCTCATCATACTCTATTGGATCCATCTCATATGAGAAAGCACAGATGTTGATCCTGTAAACAAGAATGAAAGTTAAGCTCAAGTGCATATATAAATGACTTAAGATAAAATGTTTAAGCTAAGTTATAAACATATTAAAGGGAACCCCATGAATTAAAAGGGACCAAAGCATAAAGACTTTGGACTAAGGTTAGACACCTAAAACAAAAGTACTCCATGAATAACAAAGACATAGTGTAAAATCTTAGCCTAAGGTTTTTTATTGTATTAATAAATATGGTAAACCTTAGGATAAGAATTTCGGTTAAGACTTATAAAAAAGGGACCATAAAAATATTTAGACCAAGCTAGGATAGAAGGGAGCAAAGGGATCATGGGGCATAAAAAAGACCAAGCATAAGATTTTTTAGCTTAAGGTTTGGTTGTGTTGAAAAACACAACCAAGACTTATGATAAAAATTAAACTAATTCCATGGTATGATTAATTTTTTTCCATGTAAGTTTGAATTCAATTCAAAAAGGGGTCCTAGGTGAAAACATTAGACATGGCTTAAACATGGATCCAATTAATCTTGAACCAATGACAAATAAAGATCAATTTAATCATTAAAGCATGAAAATATTAAACATGCTTATTCCTAAATGATATTCCATTGATCTTGAAATACAAGCAACAAGTTTTAGTGACATTGGAATGGGGTGAAGCCATGATCATCCCAAAAACATGTCCATTAATCCAAGTGAGATCGGTTCCTATAGATAATAGGAAATATTAATGTTAGGGTATGATAATAATAAGAACTTAAGATAAAGTCCCAGATTAATGTTCTCACTCACATTGATAAATAAGGATTCAATATAAAGTTTTAAGATAAGTATAAAAACATATTAAAATGACTGTGAAA
The DNA here is from genome assembly GCA_037957365.1 of Torreya grandis. NCBI lineage: Eukaryota > Viridiplantae > Streptophyta > Pinopsida > Cupressales > Taxaceae > Torreya > Torreya grandis. The sequence continues at coordinate 2,240,237 of JARHVA010000540.1, read as the reverse complement.
CAATAACGTTTGATGAAATCAATGTCGCAGGGAAATTGTCTCGAGTGAATTATTTGTCTTTTTGCATTTTGATTTGTTAACTCTATTGTAGGGTATTCAGGTTCTTTGCACAGGAAAAATATTATGGACTTTTTATTTGGGGAAATTATTTTGAAGACCAATTCCATCAGACAAAATGTCTAAAGCAATTATCCCATGGGGTCTATTTCATCAGGCAAAATACCTGGGATAAAAAGTCCAAAGGAATTAGTTGGTACAAAAAGGGGTTGGAAGGGTCATTTCAAAGAAGCCAAATTGTACTTTTAGAATATCCAAAGGGCACTTTCAAAAAATTTCAAGGGTAATATCGAAGGGCAATGGTCTATTTCACAAAGGTTAGAAGGCAATTCCATAAGGCTAGTGTCCTTGACAAAACTTCTGAAGGCCAAGTGCCTTTGAAGATTTTGTTTCAAGAAAATTGCATTGGCAAGATTGTTATGGGGAATTATTTCAAGCCTTTTGCATCAAAGAAAATGTTTGATGATAAAATTTGTAAGGGTCATTTTAGAAAACCCAAAGGATAAGTCTGGAAGATAAAGTGTCCTTAACAAAAAGCCTGAGGGGTACTTTCAAAAATCCAAAGGGCACTTTTACAAGTTTTGAAGGATAATTATTTTAGGGAAATTTGTCTTAAAGGGATTTTTTGGGGGAAATTATCCCTAAAAAAATGTCTGACACATTTTCCCCAAAGAGAAAATTTTTTTAGACAAATTGTCTGAAGGGCAAATTCTTGTGAAACAAAAGTTTTGAAGGGCAATTCAGACAAAGCTGAAGGGTCATTTAAAAGAGTTCAAAGGGTAAAATACAAAGTTCAAAAGAATTTACCAAACCAAAATGACCAAAAAATAAAATAGGAGTAATCTCTAATAAAAAAAAATTAAAATAAGTCCATAACCCATTTAAAGTGTTCCCACGTAACTTAAATAAAAGCTCTCACCGAATTCAAATCACGTACTTAGATTAAATTTAGACTAGGGGTTTAGCAATTCGACTTGATTTTAAATAGACCAAAGGATAATAAATAATTAAGTTAACATTAAAATCATGAAACATAATCATTATTCAATCCAATTAGACCTTTTTAGACCTGCAACTAGAAAACATAGAGATCCAAAGTTAGTAATTATAGATAAGGGAAAAATAGGATTATGCATAAATCAGTTAGCCAAACCATGGTATGGATGATATTCAAATAAAAATAATGTAAAATCATACTAATGACACTCTAATCAAGTGAATATTCAATTTTAAGGTAAAAATTTTCACAATTCGATACATAGGTCCCTATTTTTTAGAAATGGGGGAATGTTGACTTTAATAAATGGTGACTTTTGGGGGGAACATAAAAATATGTTAGAATTTAGAGACTTTGGTTTAGACTAATAATTAAGCTACTTATTCCATTTGATCAGGCACTATTATTAAGATCAATTCATGGTTAGAATAAACATTACATATGCATAATTATGATCAAACATCAAAACTCGGTCATGTTGTGTGTGTGCTTTGATTTCACTTACTGATTACCAAAGGATTTGGAAAACAAATTCTAGGTTCATGGATTTAATAATTAACATTGAATTTCAACATGTTTGAGTATTTATTAATAACCCATGCTTTAGCTCAAGGAAGGCTTGGGCATTGCTTTGTTGCCAATTAGGCATCTATAGCCCCAGTATAGATACCTTTGATTCCACTCAAGGCCTTGCTCCACTGCCAACTAGGCTTATATAGCCTTGATGGGGATTACCAGAATCACCTTTGCTTGGAAAGCTTTTTATTTTATAATAATCTCTTATTTTTATATTTTTTAGATCATTTTTGGCTTTCTAACGAAGGTTTATAACTAGGTTATCCAGGTTTAAGGATTTGGTCAAATTTTTTATCCTTAGAGAATCACTTATGGTTGCAACCTTTGTCCCAGTTAATAATGTTTGTTAAGTGCAAACATTATTGTGTCCTAATGATTCAATATTTCATCCCACATGTGCAATCCTTCTTAAAACCAAGTTTAGATCAAAACAATGTTAAAAAATCTTATTGAATAGTTAACACATCCACTAGTCCTTACTAGTTTATCACAATTATAAAATTCAGTTCCTATTTCAAATCCATGGTCAACACTTACTAAAGGTTCATACCTAACTTCTTGAACTTGGCGAGTTCTTTAGTAATTAGGTGAATCTTGAGCTAAAAATTATCCAAAATAACTTAATTAAAAGCAAGGAACAACACAAGAGAAAATGAACAAATATAAATAGACATTATATAAAAACAAGGGATAGGAAAGAAACTAAAATAAGCCCTATATTAACTACATAAATTACTTACCCCAAGGTTAAATGAAAATTTATTTAGTCTACCATAGAGCTTTGAAACGTGCTTTCTTTCATTCATTGGCCTCTTCTTATAGATGGGAGCATTTACATGCTTGTGTCCTCTAAGTGATGTAGCTTGGTCTCGTATCAACATTATCAGATGAATGGATTGAAGATATGAATCTAAGACCAAATCATCTTCCTCTTAAATTATTTTAATTTTTAATAGGAGTACTAGTTCTACTTCATCCATAGAGAGATAGTGGATTATATTATCTTCACCCAATAATGGTATCTCGACCAATATCCTTAGACTGATGTCTTCATTAGGTTATTTTTGAGGTGGAAATGGACTACCAATCTTTGCATAAAAATCTTCCAAGTCATCCCAAAAGGATTCTTCATCCTAATCAATTGAATGGAGTTCATCTAGATTCTCATCATCAAAAACATGTTGGTCCCATAATTTTGACATTTTGATGAAGTCATATGACAATTATTGATCTGTTTCACCCACTTCATCTTCATCCTTTATGAAGAAATGAAACTCTTCTACCCAATTGAGTTCTAGCTCATCTAATTTTTGGACTTTTAGGACATCACTGCCTTCTTGGGACACTTCAATTTATTTCAAGAAATACTAGCGTAATTGTTATCCATGGTCATCTTATTCAGCACTATCTTTTATTCCATTGGTGATTTCATAAGAAGTGTCCTCATTGATATCTTCTAAAGAGAAGTCAACTTGTATCTGATCTTGTCCATGAGTCTGCTCATATTGAAAAGTTATTCCTTCTTCTATATTATCTTTAGGTTCACTTTCTTCTTCAAATGAAAAATTAAAGGCATCTATCATGAAACCTTGAGATGTCCATACAAAACTAGATTTCCTTGCAATATTGTTTTGGTTAGGCATAATTTAAGTTGTATCCCTTTCACCTTGATATGTTTCAGAAACATTTCAATGATCAACCAAATCTATATCACCAAAACTCATTTTTATGTTTTTAAATGATACATTATTGATGTTATCATGAAAAATGTTTGGAGGCCTCTTGAACCTTTAAGAAGCATAGATTCTGTTAGAGCCTTCCCCTAAATTTCCCACTTGCTTTTTCAATTGAAGAAAGTTAGTGCTCAAATTTTAGACCATTTTTAATATAAAGTCATTTGAATTTTTTGGTGTCTCAGGCTCACGAACTTGAGCATTACTACTGGCTATGGGAATTAGAGTTCTATGATTTTATGGATGAAGCCCACTAGTAGTACTATTCAGGAACCTAGGCTTTGGTCAAGATATGGATGACTCAATAGGAATTAGTTTCAAACTAGATGGTGGTTTAGATTAGGTATATTATGATTGGCATTAGGGATGGAGTATGTCATTTGACCTTGGGGTTACATCTAGTCATTAACATAGCTTCAGTATAAGCCAATGATAATGTATTGATGAAATTTATAGATATTTTCAAGAACACCAAGGTCATGGGGTCTAGGGCATCCCTATAAATCTCTAAAGCTAAAGCCACATTAGTTTAAATGGGGCCATGGTCCTACTAAACATCTTCTAGAACCTAGCATTAAAGGATCTTATGGTCTCATTGAAATCCCTCTTAACTATGATGAACTATTGGTAAAGGGTACATGGACTGATAATTTTTCCAAATTGATCAACAAAAATATTATTAAATTCATTCCAAATAGGAATGTAATTCTCAGGTAGGTTGAGAAACCAATCATATGCAACATCTCTAAAATTTATTGGGAATAATCTACACACAAAATCTTCATGAAGTACATTTAACAATCCCAAAGTAGCATTGAATTATTTAATATGCTCTTTATAAGTGACAACATTATTGGGATTGAAATAAGGTAAATACCTTTCAATATTTCAAATAAGATCATGTACTTAACCTGACACATTGATTGAAAAACCACTTAGCCAAGCCATACCTTGAACACATGGGTACCTTGAACTGGTGAAGTGTTAGAGATTTTGGGAATTTCACTTACCTAAGTCTCATCTTGGGAAATTCTAGTTTGTGAACTTAAAAAATTCTTAAAATATGATGCATCAAACTAACCTTTGCAAAGTATAATGATAAAGTTTACACATTAAGCCAATTTTGTACAAATATATGTAAAGCATGACTATATTTAACTAAATAATCTCAAATATATATCTAGGATGATGAATGAGAGAGATATTTACATCTCTAAGCTTGAATAAACTCAAATTTGTAAAGAACCAATCAATCTCTGTATAAAATTGCCATTATTAACCTTAAACATAGGGAATACACAAAGCATGAACTACCTTTGCATGAATATCCATGGATCTCCAAAGAATATTTATCTTTATATAAAAGAAACACAAATATTAGTCTAGGACAAACAAGATCAATTATATTTACATAAATATGCTAAAATAAGCACACATATGTAAAGAATACACCAATCTTTGATCAAAACACACCAAAATTAGCAAAGATTCTACAAATCCACAAAGATCTAGCTAAAGGCCATCCTTACAGCACCAGTAAAGCTCCTCCTATTGATGCCTAAATGTGTATCAAAGGTGCTTAGAGTGTTTAACAACACTTATCATTTTATAATTCCAGGAATTTAGTACATGAGTTATAGGTTGTGACAATCCTGTTATCTATTGATGGAATAGAGACAAAGCAAGTGGATTGTTCACAATATTTATAATTTTTGGTGGTTGGGAGCCACTATGGATAAATATAAGATCTATGAAAAATATGAAGTATCTATGCTAAGAGTAGTGAATTATGATCAAGAAATAATCTAAGATGGATATTTACAATGAGAATCAAGCTAAAGTGATCTGGTTAAAAAAAGGTAAAAAGAAGGGTAAGGTAGAAAATAGATGTTGTTGATCTTCATCCCAAACATTATGAAAAATTTCAAATGTCCTCCAAGCATGCACTTAACTAATGTATAACATGAAGTATCATAGCTCAAATCCTATCAAACATTAGACAAACTCCTAGGGAAGGTGGAAATAATGCAAATAAGAACATGGTTCACTTTAAAGATTTACCCCTGCAAGCAAACAACATCAGTCCAAATGCAAGAAGAGTAAATGAAAAAAAATGAACCTAAGAAATTTAAATCAACCTAAAACTAGCATAAGTTAACAAATTTTCAATTAAAGGTACACACTAAGAATTCATAAGAACCATTCAAATCTATAAATCAAAATAAACAAGTGAGAGAGAAGCCATGATAGTAAAAGACACAAACCAATATAGATAATCTTTTCATAATTCCATGATTGTATTAGTTGCTCAAAGTTTAAAAATTAATTTTTGGCTCTCACAAATCCATCCTCTTTACAATTGACAATGTTCCTTTTATAAGATGCAAGGAATCATGTCGGTCAGTCCTAACCAATTAAAAAAGTATAGGTGTAGGGACAATTATTATTTCCACAAATGTTTTATAAATACACTAGACTTTCCCAATGGAGTGATCTATACGCAGTGTGTTTTACAAAAATAGCATGCCTTAGTAAATAGAATATTCCACTTTTAAAATGGATAAGGCCTAGCCACAGGAGGAATATTCTGACTTTGAGAATCCTCCAATTGATGAAGTACTTTGTTACTATTATAGGGTCTTCATTGATTTTTGATGCTACCCAATACATGCATGTTATATCTTCAAGCTGCTCAAGGATACAGGACAGGTCCCCCATCAGTTTTTAAAGTACTTTTAGACTTCTCACTAATGGACTCTAGCTTGATTTATCTTTACATAGGTGACAATTCAACTCCTTTCAGGTCAATCATAATGCTCATAGGGTTTGGTTATGGTCCTTGCCTTGCTAGGGCATTCTTACAGGTTCTAAAAGTACTCTAATGGTGGCTATGAGATCAAACAACATGATCTTAGATCCTTAAATTTACATTATCAGGTCCGTAAGGTCTTCGATTTGGTACATTGCACTCATGTGGTTTTGATGTGGCATTCTCATGGCATTCTGCTCATCATTGTTCAAAATATGACCATTAAATTTTAATTTAGGTCCATGAAGTTATATTAAAATTAACATCAGTAGGCCCATCATTTGATGTCAACATGAATGTCTTTGATAGGTGCATGACCATCAATTTTAAACTCATCTTTGGAACTCTCTGCTATTTAAAATTGATGTCCTTGTGATCATTATTTGATGTCCATGTGAACATATTTGATGGGCACGTAATCATCAATTTCAAACATATCATATGGGATCTTTTTTGTATTTAAATTGACATCTTCACAATATTCAATTTCAAACACATCATCTAGGCTCTTTATTGTCTTAAAATTGACATCTGCATGAACATCATTGATGGGCATGTGACCATCAATTTTAAACATATCCATAGGGATTTTTGTTGAGCTTACCACTTATCATTCCTAGTTTCATACTATTTCTTGTGTGCCACATGGTGACTACTCAGTGCTTTTGTGCTCTTTGTACTAGGCTCTCACACATCATTTTATCTCTATACTAGGCTCCCATGATGGTGACACTTGTCACCCCCATAGAGATCCATATAACCTTTGACAATTCAACATTGCATGCATTGTTTGATCAATTGTACTAGGTTCACATGGACCATATATCTTGGGAACATGCTCAAGATTTAAATCTTTGGTTGGGGTTTGACTTTTCAATGCTCATCACACTCTATTAGATCCATATCATACTAGCAAGTGCATATCATTGATTCTATAAACAAGAACCAAAGTTAAGCTCAAGAGCATATATAAAGGACTTAAGATAAAATATTTAAGTTATATTCTAAACATATTAAAGGGGAACCCATGAATTAAAAGGGACCAAGGCATAAAGACTTTGGGAAAAGGTTAGAAACCTAAAACAAAAGGACTTCATGAATAACAAAGAAATATCATAAAGTCTTAGCCTAAGGTTTTTTATCATATTAATAAATATGATAAACCTTAGGATAAGACTTTAGGTTAAACCTTATTAAAAAGGGACCATGTAACTATTTAGACCAAGATAGGATAGAAGGGAACAAAGGGATCATGGGGCATAAAAAAGACCAAGCATAAGATTTTTTAGCCTAAGGTTTGGTTGTGTTGAAAAATATGACCAAGCCTTAAGATAAAAATTAAACTAAGTCCATGGTATGATTAATTTATTCCCATGCAAGTTTGGATTCAATTCAAAAAGGGACCTAGGTTAAAACATTAGACATATATTAAACATGGATTTAATTAATCTTGAACCAACAACAAATAAAGATTATTTTAATCATTGAAGCACAAAAACATTAAACATACTTATTCCCAAATGATATTCCATTGACACTGCAACACAAACAACACATTTTAGCAACATTGAAAGGGGGTGAAGCCATGCTCATCCCAAAAACATGTCCATTAATGCAAGTGAGATAAGTTCCTATAGACAATAATAAATATTGAAGTTAGGGTACGAGAATAATAAGAACTTAAGCTAAAGTCCTAGATTAATGTTCTCATTCGCATTGATAAATAAGGCTTCAATCCAAAGTTTTAGGCTAAGTTTAAAAACATATTAAAATGAACATGGAGAAAAAGAGTCTGAAGAAATCATTGTATCATGGAAATTATCTTAGGTGAATTGTTTTGATCTTTTTGCATTTTGATTTATTGACTTTGTTTCTATAGGGTATTCAGGTTCTTTGCACAGGAAAATTGTTTCAGACTTTTTGTTCAAGGAAATTGTTTTGAAGATCAATTTTATTGGATAAAATGTTTGAATTAATTATCCCATGGGGTCTATTTCTTTAGGAAAAATTCCTGAGACAAAAATTTTGAAGGAATTAGTCGGGGCAAAAAAGGCCTGAATGGTCATTTCAAAGAAGCCGAAAGGTACTTTTAGAATATCCAAAGGGCACTTTCAAAAGTTTTGAAGGGTAATTTAAAAGGGAAAAGGGACATTTTTCAAAGGATATAAACTAATTCTATAGGGAAAGTTTCCTTTACAAAACTTTTGAAGGGTAAGTGCCTTTAAAGATTCTATTTTGGGAAAATTGCATTGGCAAGATTGTTGCAAGGAATTATTTCAGGCCTTTTGCATCGGATAAAATTTTCGATGACAAAAGTTAGAAGCGTCATTTTAGAAAACTTGAAGGATAAGTCTAGAATATAAAGTGTCCTTAACAAAAATCTTGAGGGGTACTTTCAAAAGCCTGAGGGGCACTTTCAAAAATTTGAAGGGCACTTGAAAATGTTTTAAAGGATCATTATTTAAGGTAAATTTGTCCAAGAGGGCATTATTTTGGGGAAATTATCCTAGATAAAATGTTTGACACATCCCTTTAAGACCAAGTTTTTTTGAACAAAATATTCTAAGGGTTGTAGAACAAAATTTTTGAAGGGAAATTTATAAAAAGCTGAAGGGTAATTTCAAAGAGTTCGAAGGGAAAAAAATGCAAAATTCAAAAGAATTTACCAAACCAAAATAACTAAAAGATAAAATATAACTAAGATCTAAGATAAACAAATTAAAATAATTCCATAACCCATTTAAAGTGTTCCTACATAACTTAAATAAAAGCTCCCACAAAATTCAAATCAAGCACTTAGATTAAACTTAGACTAAGGGTTTAGCAATTTGACTTGATTTCCAACAGACCAAAGGCTAGTAAATAATCAAGTTAACATTAAAATAATGAAACCCAAGCATTTTTCATTCCAAGTAGACCTTTTTGGACTTACATTTGGAAAACATGAAGATCCAAAGTTAGCAATTATAGATAAGGGCAAACCAGGATTATGCATAAATAAGTCAACCAAACCATGGTGTGGATGATATTCAAATAAAAATAATGTGCAATCATGATAATGACACTCTGATCTAGTGAATCTTTAATTTTAAGGTATAGATTTGCATAATTTGACACATGGGTCCCTATTTTTTAGAAATGGGGGTATGTTGACCTCAATAAATGGTGACTTTTAAGGTAAATATAGCAATATGTTAGAATTTAGAGACTCTAATTTAGAGTAATAAGTAAAATACTTATTCCATTTGATTAGGCACCATTATTAAGATTAATTCATGGTTAGTATAAATCTTGTATATGCTAAATTATGATCAAACATCAAAACTTAGTCATGTTGTGTGTGTGCTTTGATTCCACTTACTGATTGCCGAAAGATTTGGATAACAAATTCTAGGTTCATAACTGTAATAATTAACATTAAATTTCAACATGCTTGAGTATTTATTAAGAACCATGCTTTAGCTTAAGGAATGCTTGGGCATTGCTCTACTATTAACTAGGCATTTAGAGTCTCGATAGATATGCCTTTAGCTCCACTGCCAACTAGGAATCCATAGCCTCGATGGAGATTACCAAAATCACCTTTTATTGAAAAGCTTTTGATTTGTAATAATCTCTTATTTTTGTATTTTTTAGATCATTTTTGGCTTTCTAGTGAAGGTTGGGAACTAGGTTAGCCAGGTTTAGGGATTTTCTCAAATGTTTGATCCTTAGAGAATCACTTATGATTGTAACCTTTGTCCTAGGCAATAATGTTTGTTAAGTACAAACGCGACTATGTCATAATGATTCAATATTTCATCCTGTTGTTCCCAAAATGAGCTTCGCTCATTTTGCAAACAACCCCCTACGAAACTTGTCCATTTCGTCTTGTCTCTCTAAGCTCATTTTTTTTAAAGGCTTTTTCTTTGGTTCGTTTTCATCTTGGTTGGATCGAGGAGTAGTTCCCCCCCCCCTTTTTTGTTTTTCTTTTCTTTTTTCCCTTTCGGAGTTAGTCTTCCTTTTTCTGCAAGGGCGGCAAAAATCGCCGCCCCTGCACCCTTTCTGCAAGGGCGGCAAAAATCGCCGCCCCTGCACTTCATCATTTTCTACGCAAGGCATTAATGGCCCTACGCGACGGGTTGTTGGGGTTGGTTTTTCAACCTTTATAAACCGATTTGGACCTCATTTCTTCTCACTTCCTCCTCCTCCCCTCCTACCTCTTGCACCTGAGCGCTCCAAGTGACTTTGCGAAGTGCCAACTCGCGGATCCGACTTTGTGGCGCGCACGGTTTTCCAGGTAGGGTTTGTTTTTAAGTTTTATTTTTTATTTTGTGTTTTTTCCTCCTCTTCCCCACGGCCTCGAAAGGGTGGCATTTCATTGCCGCCATTCCGCCCCTATTTTCCTCATGCAAGGACGGCATTTCCTTGACGCTTTTCTGTTCCTGCAAGGGCGGCGATTTTCACCGCCCCTACTCTCTTCCTGCAAGGGCGGCGATTTTCGCCGCCCCTGCTCTCTTCCTGTAAGGGCGGCAATTTTTGCCGCCCCTGCTCTCTTCCTGCAAGGGCGGTGATTTTCGCCGCCCCTGCTCTCTTGCTGTCTTTTTCAACTAACTCCCAAATTTTTTTTGGGTTGTCCTTTTCAAGCTTTTTCTTCCTCATTTTCTGTCTCTTTGCCCATCCTGACCTTTTTAAGTGACCTCCTGTATCCCGTGTCACTTGAATTGCTCTCCCCATCTCTCACTCTCCTTTCAACTATGGCTACAGCACCTTCAGCAAGCTCCTGCACGCCTGCTCCCGTTCAAACAAGATCATCCCCCATGATGAAAGCATCTCCTTCAAAGGCGAAGAAGATGAAATACAGATACCAGGGCGTCTTCTCGCTCATAGCGATCACCTCGAATGTTGATGACATTCGAGACACTGAGATCGGCCACGTAGATATGGCCGAATTCTTGGTACGAACCAAAGCGACCAATCCCAGCACTGGGATAAAGAAAATTATCGAGAGTAACATCCACCTGGTGGCCGCCTTCCCAGTAGTAGCTCATCATGCAGAATTCGTCTTTCAATGCATGCACTTCTACGACAAAGAGACCAGATCAGTCTCAGATGCCAGTGGCAGCATGATCATTCGGTTGGACCCTAAATTTATCGACAAAGTTTTTTTATGTCCACCAGCCACCGAAGTGACCCAAATCGACTTCGAGAATGCGCAGAGGGAGTATGACAAAGACCCCGAGAGGGCAAAGAGGGTCATAAACCATAAGTGGTTAAAAACCCCAAGGACTGGCCTATCCAGATGGCCAAAAAGTTTCCCCAAAAGTGACTTCATTGAAGAAGTTGGTGACTTAATCACCCTTCTCAGCAGAGTATGGGGCCTCCCATCCTCTTCACAATTCCATGAATGGATGTATCCATTCATTAAAATCATTCTGCAAGGCAAACAGGCCATTTTTTGGGGAGAACAGATCAGCAATGCTATTCATGAGCAGCTGACCAGGGTACAAACCTCCTTCAAATTCTACATGACCTCATACCTGGTCTACATAGCTACTGCCATGCGATCTTTCTCGGGCCTAACCACAGAGGGGGATAGGAAGACCACCCCGGTCTATTCATACTATCCGTAGCTGACACTTTAGGGATTGACATGTCATTTCAGGCGAGTGAATGATGCATTTTTTGCCGTATTTCTATGTCTCTTCGATCCTCAACTGGAGCAGAAGAGAATGTCAGACAAGGCTTGGACAGTAGTGAACAGTTTTGGCTGCATGTTCCTCCAGTTCCCTACATTTTCTTATCTACGGGTGGGTTTCTACCAAGGATACCCTTATATGCTCCCCAGATTCCCTTCAGATAGGTTGGTCCTAATGGAGCTTTGTCAACAACTGGCCGTCGTACACTCAAAACAGATGGAGCTTAAGAGACCTGGTTTCAAGTTTCCTATCCAGATTGGCAAATTTTCCGTTGCTACATCGACTAAAGCCAAGGTTATGGAAATAGAGATGCAGATGGTTATCGTCAAATCTTTCAAAAGACGAGAAAAATTTGATTACAGAGGAGTCAGAGAAACGATTCGAAGGAAGACTCAGTTTCACGAGCCTATGATTGAGGACATCTGGGTAGATCTAAGGACAGTTGAAGAGATAAGAAAGATGGACTATTTCTGTCTCACGCTAGAGCAGATAGAGTACCTCGGGCTTGCAGAGATCCCTTCAAGGTTGATTGACGATGGGAATATAGTGAACAACAGATATCTGACAGAGAAGGTCGCTGGTTCCCCTCTTCCTCCGATCAACTGGTCTTAAAAGGAGCTGACTTCTCTAAGGAAAAGATTCAAACCAGTATTGACTAACACCAATAGTTGGTTGGCAGCAAATGGAATCACCCTAAAAGAGTTCATTACAGGGTCAGAGGCCGAATATCAAGCAGAGATGAAGAGAAAGGCAGAAAGCCAAACCAAAAACAAAGACGACGTCCCTTCATCTTCTAGACCTCACAAGCCTAGGATCGTCTTTATATCCAAGAAGCCTAGGTCAGAACAAGAACCTGAGGCAGCAGCCAAAGGAACCAAAGAACAAAGTCCCAGGGTACAGGCAGCTCAACTGATGGGGTCAACAGAACAACCTTCAGAACGACCAGGTGTTGGGTCTCCAACCTCAACGAAACAAGTGCGGTCTATCTAGGGCTCCTCTCCTCCTCTTCAATCTCCTTCGGTACCCGCTTTTCCTATCTCTCCCATTAGCGTTCCATCTTCCAGACCTGCTTCTCCTTCCAAGGTTGTTTTTGGTGATCCACAAGATCCTTCAGCAGGTTCACCTCGCTCTTCTGCATCCATTCCAAGTTTATCATCTCCATCTTTTAACCTGCCACCAAGCCCTGTGCCTAATCCTGAATCAACAGTTGGCACAGTCTCGCCGGTCACTCCAACTATGACTACTGTCACCACCAGTAGCGTGGAGGCCGCTACCGTGACACCGGTGGAAGCGACTATTGTTACAACAGGTACTTCTCTCCCACCGTGGATGTCTGCTTTCACACCAAAGAGAAAGAAAAGGGCCATCTCCCCAGAAGAATTCGATTTCGGCAAGATTGTGCCGGCCAAAACAAAAGCTCCCAAGAAGCCAAAGATCCTTTCCAAGTTGGTCGAGGAAAAGGGGCAAAAATTTCTGGAAATTGCCAAACCCCCACAGGACGCAACCCTTGAGGGTTTTGAAATGAGCAGTTATTCCTTTTCTCGTGTTGAACTAGGCAAGGTTACACACGAAGGTGCGAAGAGTGATCTTCAGTCAGCAATGGACATTATGGTCCAAAAATTTGACAAAGAAAAAGAGATGAAAGATTTTTATAAAGCCAAGGCTGAGCAGTTAACGGCAGTAATCAGAAGATTCACCATCCCACCTGAAGTAGCAACTCCAGAGGCCTTTTCCGTGGATGATTCAGTCATTCAGAAAGCTGAAAAGACTTATTTAAAGGGAAAAGTAATGGAGGAATATATTGACCGAATACACAATCAAGGAATCTCTCTGCTATCTGAGGTTGCAGAAAGAACAGGGAAAATGAAAAGGTTGAAGGCTCAAGTAGACAATTTTGTTTCTCTTACCTCTCAAGAGATTAATGGCTTGGAGAAAGTTCTCGGAGGATGGAAGAAAATGGAAGGTCTAAAGAAGAGTACCCTGATATCTATCGGTGTTATCCCCAACAAGGATTCATATGTTGAGATCAAAGAGGCAATGATTTTCAGGATCCAGGTACTCAAAGATCTAATTGATGATCTCAAAGCTTTTAAAGAAGCTAGTGATAAAAGTGACCTGAGCTTGCTGAATAAATAAGAAGAGCTACCCTGCGACTTGACCTCTAAGGATCATCAGTTCCTTCCAGCAGATGAAATGATTCAGAATTTTGAAGGGATGATCCAGAAGGATTTCAAAGGAGCATCTTTCTCAATAACTTCAATGGATAGCATTCTGGATGCTCAGTTGACTCTGGAAAATTTAAGATCCAGGTTAATTGGCCACTATAAGGCCACCACAGCATTAAAAGACGCATTAATCAGATCAAGGGTCATCTCCAACAACGCAGTTGCACCGAATAGCATAGGGATCCAGGCATCGATCACCATGTACGATGCTCATTTGAAGAAGTTCGGTGGCAAAAACTGACACTTTCTCTCTTTCTTCTTCTATCCTTAGGCATTTCTGTTTTCTATAGAATGCATGCAATTTTGTAAAATGTAATTACAAATAAAATATTTTGGAAAATATCTAAAAGTCAAAGATGAGTCATCTTTGACCAAGATATTTCGTATATTTTATTATTTTTCTGTTTTTGAGGATTTTCTCCCTATATATAGTGGAGACCTCATTTGTAAATGATCTTGGAAAATTCAATAGCAAACACTCTGCTGAAATTGAAGCAACTTTTGAGACTTTGTGCTCAAATTTGTAAATCATATTCTGTTGAATGAATGAGAAGCAAGTTATTTCAGACTTTGTATTGAGATTGTCTGTGTTATTTAGGAAATAGTTCTTATGTCTTTTTCCTGGTAACATCTTGTTTATCTGATTTAATAAGCAAGTGGGTGTGTTATTATTATCTGAGGGTGCTTCTAGAGGGTAGAAGATAGACTTTGTGCTACTTTTACCTTTGAGATTCTTTTATCTTTTGTAGTTTCAGGTGAAGACTTTGTGCTTCACTTTATTCTACGGTTATACTTGTTCTGAATCCGTGGAGAAGCTACGGAAGACTTTGTGCTTGCGTGAGCGTTCTTGTGGACTTTGTTACTACAGGTGATCTCTTGCTTTCTGTTTAAAATCATTCCTGAAAGAAGAGGAATGTTGTTAGCTTAAAGACCAAGATTTTCCCTCTTTTGTTCCTTGTACATTACCTCTGAAAGAAGAGAGGTAGATGCTGTTATACCACCCTCGTGTGTTATTTTCTGCTTAACTATATATTCATCACGTAAATATTAATAGGAAACCTCCCCTTGATGAGAGGAGAGATTTACCTCGTCTTGATCTGGTAAAGCCACACTCTTCGTGGTGTAAATCTCCCTTATGCTGTGGCTGATATCCCCATTTTGTCATCAGTTAGTTGATGACAAAATATTCACCCAATAGTTTTTTGGCGACTCCGCTGGGGAATTGAATGTGCAGTCTGAAACCTCAAGTTTCAGATTGAAGCAGTCCCTACCCTTCTCCATTACATAATCTGGCGACTCCGTTTCATGTCTTACCCATTATCATTTTAGCTTTACCAGTTGCCTCCATTATATTATCTAGTCTGCAAAACCAGAGCTGTTGAGAAGAACGCACATCTTGGAGCCTCAAGCTTCAACTTGAAATTCTTTCGGTCCCGTTTTCATTTTAAAAATCTGGCAACCCCACGCTATACCAGAAGTCAGAGATCTAAGGGTGTTGTCGACCCTGTGTTTGAATTAGCACAACAAAGTAATTTTGATCTATTTCCTCCATCATCTTCTCTTCAACGGTCCAAGAGTTTTCCTTCTAGCATTGTCAGGTCACCACCACAAGGTAGAACCCCTTTTCCTGCTATCAATCGCCGCCTCCCTATAAACACTCCACCAAGGTTTATTATCCCACCTTTTCATCCCCTTATCATAATGGCTCAAGGCCTGTGGGGTAATTCTTTCGGTCCCCTTAATTTAACCCCACCTCTGCATGAACTACCTCATAGTTCTAGAAAAAATTTTCCTAAGTTTTTTGGTGATGGAAAGGTTCATCCCGACGAGCATATTACTGCTTTCTCTATAGCATGTGGCGTAATTGGTGTTGAATTTGAAGATGTGGCGGTGAGACTTTTTGTGGAGACTTTGCAAGGCGCTGTTGCGGATTGGTTCTATCACTTGCAGGCTGGGTCAGTAACAAACTGGGATACGCTCAAGTCCAAATTTGAAGCTCGGTTTAAACCTGCTGAAGATGCACATGCTTTGTTAGCTCAGCTAACACAGATGAAAAAAGAGTCCCCAAAACCCATGAGGGATTTCATAGCCAAGTTCAACAAATTAAGAAATCAGATTCCTACTGTGGCTCAACCCACGCTGGAGAATCTCAAATGTTTTTTTATCAACTCACAGCTCCCCGAAGTAAGTTTTTTGTTGAGACGAGCTGGCCCTATGGACCTAGCCCTGGCTCAAGGATTGGCCACCGAGATTGAAGACGATCTTATCATGGCAGGCAAAATCAGGAAAGATTCTGGTAAAAACAAATACCCCTCAGCGGCTGAAAGTTCCTCCACGGGCACTACTGATCCTATGGTGCAAAAATTAACAAATGAACTGATTGCTTTAAAGAGACAAATTGCTCAAGGTCCGTCTGCCCCTACCTATCGAGATGCACCCAGGAGGACATTTTAGAATCAGCCATATCAAAATAATACTGCCCGAACCCAAGGACAATTGAATCGCCTACCTCCCCCTTCAGGGAGATTAGCCATTGAAGCAGCACCTACAAATTCAGCGGTTGGATACCTAGAAACTGAGCATGACCTTTCCTTTCAGCTGCAGCTGGATCAATCGGGAAGTGCTAACCTCTTTGGTGAACAGGATGAGGAATTAGCTGGTGACTCTAGTATCGGTTTCCTAGATTACCAAGATGAAGCCGGACAACAAGGGGAAGATTCAAAGGAAGCTTATGCTGTCTTTACCAGGTCTCAAAATCAATCGGCTTCATGCACTGACAAAGGGAAAGCAGTTGACGAGCTCCGGCCAGCAGTTTCCATTGCCCAATGCGGGACTCCATTACCTCCGCAATCAAAAGATCAGGTAACTCATAAAAAAGTAACTGCTCCCGGTCACTTAATATCCTCCCCTCCTACTACTCATGCCGGTGAAGAACCTGTCAAGGTCCTTGATGAGGGGATTGCTCCTTTTTCTATTGCAACCACCTTTCAATCATTTGATATTATTGATCATGATAAAAAAACTAAGATTCAAATGACGGAGATTGAGTATTTGAGAGCTAACCCAAAACAGCTTGATAGGTTAGCAGAATATGTTAAAAATAAAGCTGTCCCTGTAGGACAAAATCCTTCAAAAGTTGTTCCAGATCTCCCCAAAGACAAACCAGCCCAAAATAATCTGGTTGTGACACCCCCCGTTGCTCCCAGAAAAATAGAACCTTTTTATGTCTCTCTGCTTATAAATGGTTTCAAACTGAGTAACTGCATTATAGACTCCGGGGCTTCAGATAATGTCATGCCTGCAAAAGTGGCGGATTCCCTCGGCCTGACTTTGACCAAAACTTTTGGGAGGTGTTTTTCCATGGAAAATAAGCAGGTTCCCCTCCTTGGCCAAATAAAAGATGCTCAATATGCTTTTGCGGCTTTTCCAGAGAAGCGAATCAAAATGACAGTTCTAGTGGCTGATGTCCCAGCATCTTACGGCATCTTGCTTGGACGGAATTTCTGTAAGGATGTTGGAGGTGAGTTAAGCATGGACCTATCAGAGGCCAAGATTCCAGTTCAAGGTGTCATGAAGAAGTTACTTCTTGAAAAAGAAGCCAGGTACGTAGTTACCCGTTCCACAGCACCCGAAGCTCAAATTTTATTTGAGTCATCAGGTATGGGCACTTATTTCTTATCCACTGATGAAATCCACGGCACCCTAGAGGAAACTCCTACGGATAATGATTTAGGTTCAGTTTTGCCTGGCGCTAGAGGTGCAATGTCTAAACAAAATGAACACACAAATCAACCCTTTCCCCAGAATGGGGAAGTTTGTGAAGAAAAAACCATGCCTGATGAGTTATGGACCTTAGAGTTTGACGGCAGTTGCTCTTCTACTGGATCAGGAGCCGGAGTTGTGTTGGTATCCCCTCAGGGAGAGGTTATCCCTTTTGCTTATAAATTACAATTCAACAATACTAACAACACAGCTGAGTACGAATCCCTTTTGCTTGGATTACAGGCTACCAAAAAAAAAAGCATAAAGAAAATCCATGCCAAAGGGGACGCTGAGTTGATAGTGTATCAGATAAGGAACCTCTATCAGACCAAAAATAAGAGATTGTGCCATTATCGCAATCAGGTATGGGATCAGATTGAGGATTTCGACGCCTTCAATATCTCTGCCATTCCAAGGAAATTCAATGATCGAGCAGACGCATTAGCTGTCTCTGCAACTCTCCTGATTCCCCATCCTGATTTCAAAGGAGATAAGTATACTATTGAGTTGGTTTTCTGACCAAGTGTATCAGATAATGTTGACCACTGGCAAGTATTTAATGACGATGATCAAATCATCGCTTTCTTAGAGCAAAAAGACACTTTCAAACAATTGTGTTTTGAACGCTGCAAGCCCCGGGAGTATGGACTAACCCCTGAAACCCAGGCCCATACAGGTGAAGATTTGTTGCAGCTGAAGGGAAATAAAATTCCCAAAGGTTTAGTTTTCCTAGAGAAGCTGTTTGATGACCATGACCGGTTTGTCAAACAACAACAAACAGATTCAAGTTCTTCAGATTTTGATCAAATCAACTTGGGAACCAAGCATGACCCTAAGATGGTAAACATTGGGAAATGCTGCACTTCCAAAGAAAGGTTTGAGCTTGCTAGTTTACTCTGTCAATATAGGGATGTGTTAGCCTATTCTTATGACGACCTGAAATCTCTTAGGCCACATGACGTTCGTCATGACATCCCCCCGAAAGCCAATTCTGTGCCTTATAAACAAAAATCTAGGCAA
This sequence comes from Torreya grandis, assembly GCA_037957365.1. Taxonomy (NCBI): domain Eukaryota; kingdom Viridiplantae; phylum Streptophyta; class Pinopsida; order Cupressales; family Taxaceae; genus Torreya; species Torreya grandis. Next base: position 2,221,380 of record JARHVA010000540.1, on the reverse strand, counting down.
TATAATCCAAAAATCTCAGATGCTATTTTAGCTGAGATACAAAAGATGCTGGATGCTCGGATAATTTTTCTAATCCATCACTCAACATGGGTCGCTAACATAGTACCCGTCAGAAAGAAAAATGGTGAGATTCGAATTTGTGTGGATTTCAAAAATTTGAATCAGCTGTCCTTAAAAGATAACTACCCCCTTCCCATTATGGATCAAGTCCTACAGATGGTAACAGGTTCAAAAATCTTATCAATGCTTGACGGTTTTTCAGGTTATAATCAAGTGGAGGTCGAAAAAGCAGATCAACACAAGACAACATTCACCACACCCTGGGGTACTTTCGCTTACCGCAGGATGCCTTTCGGTCTGATAAATGTAGGTGCTACTTTTCAAAGGGCTATGGATCTCGCTTTCAAAGATATAATGGGAAAATTCATTGTAGTATATTTAGATGATCTGACGGTATTTTCAAAATAGCGTTCTGAGCATGTTCACCATTTGCAAAGAGTACTAGAGCGCTGCCGTCAAAATGGCATCTCATTAAACCCAAAGAAATCCGTTTTCAGAGTAACTGAAGGGAAGCTTCTCGGACACGTAGTGTCCCGAGAAGGTATCAGAATTGATTCAGGAAGAGTTAGATCCATTCAGGAACTTACTCTGCCTACCGGCAAGAGCGCAATTCATTCTTTCTTTGGAAAGGTCAATTTTCTTAGGAGATTTGTTCCTGAATTCGCCGAGAAAACCCGTCACATTGTCAACATGATGAAGAGCAATGCCACATTTAGGTGGACTGTCGAAGGCAAAGCAGTGTTCAAAGAAATTAAAGAAGCAATTGCAGGGGCACCAATCTTGGTCTGTCTGGACTATACTAAAGGTTTCAAAATATATAGTTATGCCTCTGAGCATACACTATCAGCTATTTTGGTTCAGCCCAATTCAAAAAATGCAAAATCTCCTATTTCATTCATGAGTTGCCCACTCAAAAATCACGAGTTGAAATATTCCCTTATGGAGAAACACGCATACGCCGTGGTCAAGGCTGTCAAGCATTTTAGGTTTTATATCCTGAATTCTCACACTGAAGTCCTCGTACCAGATACAACAATAAAATCTATTTTGACTCAGCAAGAGTTCGGCACAAAGAGGGGTAACTGGATTGCCAAAATTCAGAAATTCGATCTGGACATCAAACCAACCAAGCTCATACGGGGACGGGGCCTTTGCCAATTGATCACCAACAACACTCCAGAGGAATTAAAAAATGAAGATCAAGATATTAAAAGCGTGCCCACAGTTCTCTTTGTCGCTACTACTGATGAGTGGTTTTCTGACATTGCTTATTTCCTAACATATGGTGAATGCCCTCCTCATCTTTCTTTTAAAGAAAAGCGGAATATTAAATTAAAAGCAGTTGGTTATGTTCTATGGGACCATGGTCTTTACAAAAGAAACCTGGATGGGGCATTTCTTCGTTGTGTTGATAAAGCTCAACAAGAAAGACTTTTAGAATCTTTCCACAATTTGGCCTATGGAGGACATTTCTCTGCACCGGTGACGGCGCACAAGATTTTACGAGCGAGGTACTTTTGGCCTACGCTTTTTCAGGATGCCTACAAATGGGTACGAAAGTGTGAGCTGTGTCAGCAATTTGTCAGAAAACCTAAGCTACCTGCTTTACCCCTCAGGCCAGTTGTGATCGATGAACCGTTCCAGCAGTGGGGTATTGATTTCATTGGTGCAATTAACCCATCTTCAAGCGCCGGACATGATTATGTCCTCACCGCGACAGACTATTTTACTAAGTAGGTGGAGGCCAAACCAACTAAACATGCTACATCTGAAGTAGTATGCACCTTCCTTAAAGAAAATATCATCTCCAGGTTTGGGGTTCCACTAAAAATTGTGACGGATAATGCGGCCTGCTTTTCGTCACATGAAATCACTCAATTTTGTTTCCACTATGGGATTACCTTGTCTCACACTTCAGACTATTTCCCCCAGGGAAATGGACAAGCAGAATCAAGTAACAGGAACCTAGTCACCATCATCAGAAAGTTGGTGGACGACAATCAGAGGACATGGCACAAAGCTTTGTATGATGCTTTATGGGCCGACAGGATAACACCTAAAAGAGCTATAGGTATGTCACCTTTTCAACTCTTATATGGACGAAATGCTAAAATCCCCATCACCCTTGAACTACCAGCACTCAGGTTAACCAGAGCAATCGAAGACTCGACCTTTGAAGGCTCAGTTGACAAGCGTATCATGTATCTGATGGAGCTGAATGAACAACGAGTTATGGTGGTAGATCAGATCAGGGAACACCAGAATTGGGTGAAGGCACTTTTCGATAAAAGAGCTAAAGCGCGTGAGTTTCAAGTCGGAGATCAAGTCTTGTTATGGGACAAGCGGCGTGAACCGAAAGGGATGCACGACAAATTTGACTTCCTGTGGAGGGGTCCGTTCACCATTCGACAGCTCTGTGGCGAAGCTAGCTTTTTGCTGGAGTATAAAGATGGAACGCCGTTTACACTACCTCATAATGGGCAGCATCTAAAGCTTTTCAACCCTTGAAGCTTGGATGAGTCCATTTGTAAATATGTGCAGTTCTTTTTCTTTTTTATCTTTTTTTTCTTTCGCTCGACTCCGTAGCCCAATGGCTTGGATAAAGGCACTTAGAGACTGGTTTCTACTTCTGCTAATCTTTTCGATTGAGCAGAAGTTCCCCAACAGGAGCTAGCTGTTGTTCCCAAAATGAGCTTCGCTCATTTTGTAAACAACCCCCTACGAAACTTGTCCGTTTCGTCTTGTCTCTCTAAGCTCATTTTTTTTAAAGGCTTTTTCTTTGGTTCATTTTCGTCTTGGTTAGATCGAGGAGTAGTTCGCCCCCTCCTTTTTTGTTTTTCTTTTCTTTTTTCCCTTTCGGAGTTAGTCTTCCTTTTTCTGCAAGGGCGGCGAAAATCGCCGCCCCTGCACCCTTTCTGCAAGGGCGGCGAAAATCGCCGCCCCTGCACCCTTTTTGCAAGGGCGGCAAAAATTGCCGCCCTTGCACTTTATCATTTTCCATGCAAGGCATTAATGGCCCTATGCGGCGGGTTGTTGGGGTTGGTTTTTCAACCTTTATAAACTGATTTGGACCTCATTTCTTCTCACTTCCTCTTCCTCCCCTCCTACCTCTTACACCTGAGCGCTCCAAGTGACTTTGCGAAGTGCCAACTCGCGGATTTGACTTTGTGGCGCGCGCGGTTTTCCAGGTAGGGTTTGTTTTTAAGTTTTGTTTTTTATTTTGTGTTTTTTCCTCCTCTTCCCCGCGGCCTCAAAAGGGTAGCATTTCATTGCCACCATTCTGCCCCTGTTTTCCTCATGCAAGGGCGGCATTTCCTTGACACTTTTCTGTTCTTGCAAGGGCGGCGATTTTTGTCGCCCCTGCTCTCTTCCTGTAAGGGCGGCGATTTTTGTCGCCCCTGCTCTCTTCCTGCAAGGGCGGCGATTTTCGCCGCCCCTGCTCTCTTGCTGTCTTTTTCAACTAACTCCCAAATTTTATTTGGGTTGTCCTTTTCAAGCTTTTTCTTCCTCGTTTTCTGTCTCTTTGCCCATCCTGACCTTTTTAAGTGATCTCCTGTAGCCCGTGTCGCTTGAATTGCTCTCCCCATATCTCACTCTCCTTTCAACTATGGCTGCAGCACCTTCAACAAGCTCCTGCATGCCTGCTCCCGTTCAAACAAGATCATCCCCCATGACGAAAGTATCTCCTTCAAAGGCGAAGAAGATAAAATACAGATACCAGGGCATCTTCTCGCTCATAGCGATCACCTCGAATGTCGATGACATTCGAGACACTGAGATCGGCCACGTAGATATGGCCGAATTCTTGGTACGAACCAAAGCGACCAATCCCAGCACTGGGATAAAGAAAATTATCGAGAGTAACATCCACCTGGTGGCCGCCTTCCCATTAGCAGCTCATCATGCAAAATTTGTCCTTCAATGCGCGCACTTCTACGACAAAGAGACCAGATCAGTCTCAGATGCCAGTGGCAGCATGATCATTCGGTTGGACCTTAAATTTATCGACAAAGTTTTTTTATGTCCACCAGCCACCGAAGTGACGCAAATCGACTTCGAGAATGCGCAGAGGGAGTATGACAAAGACCCCGAGAGGGCAAAGAGGGTCATAAACCATAAGTGGTTAAAAACTCCAAGGGCTGGCCTATCCAGATGGTCGAAAAGCTTCCCCAGAAGTGACTTCATTGAAGAAGTTGGTGACTTAATCACCCTTCTCAGCAGAGTATGGGGCCTCCCATCCTCTTCACAATTCCATGAATGGATGTATCCATTCATTAAGATCATTCTGCAAGACAAACAGGCCATTTTTTGGGGAGAACAGATCAGCAATGCTATTCACGAGCAGCTGACTAGGGTACAAACCTCCTTCAAATTCTACATGACCTCATACCTGGTCTACATAGCTGCTGTCATGCGATCTTTCTCGGGCCTAACCACAGAGGGGGATAGGAAGACCACCCCAGTCTATTCATACTATCCGCAGCGGACACTTCAGGGATTGACATGTCATTTCAGGCGAGTGAATGATGCATTCTTTGCCGTATTTCTATGTCTCTTCGATCCTCAACTGGAGCAGAAGAGAATGTCAGACAAGGCTTGGACAATAGTGAACAGTTTTGGCTGCATGTTCCTCCAGTTCCCTACATTTTCTTATCTATGGGTGGGTTTCTACCAAGGATACCCTTATATGCTCCCCAGATTCCCTTCAGATAGGTTGGTCCTAATGGAGCTTTGTCAACAACTGGCCGTCGTACACTCAAAACAGATGGAGCTTAAGAGACCTGGTTTCAGGTTTCCTATCCAGATTGACAGATTTTCCGTTGCTACATCGACTAAAGCCAAGGTTATGGAAATAGAGATACAGATGGTTACCATCAAATCTTTCAAAAGACGAGAAAAATTTGATTACAGAGGAGTCAGAGAAACGATTCGAAGGAAGACTCAGTTTCACGAGCCTATGATTGAGGACATCTGGGTAGATCTAAGGACAGTCGAAGAGATAAGAAAGATGGACTATTTCTGTCTCATGCTAGAGCAGATAGAGTACCTCGGGCTTGCAGAGATCCCTTCAGGGTTGATTGACGATGGGAATATAGTGAACAGCAGATATCTGACAGAGAAGGTCGCTGGTTCCCCTCTTCCTCCGATCAACTGGTCTCAAAAGGAGCTGACTTCTCTAAGGAAAAGATTCGAACCAGTATTGGCTAACACCAATAGTTGGTTGGCAGCAAATGGAATCACCCTAAAAGAGTTCATTACAGGGTCAGAGGCCGAATATCAAGCAGAGATGAAGAGAAAGGCAGAAAGCCGAACCAAAAACAAAGACGACGTCCCTTCATCTTCTAGACTTCACAAGCCTAGGATCGTCTTTATATCCAAGAAGCCTAGGTCAGAACAAGAACCTGAGGCAGCAGCCGAAGGAACCAAAGAACAAAGTCCCGGGGTACAGGCAGCTCAACCGATGGGGTCAACAGAACAACCTTCAAAATGACCAGGTGTTGGGTCTCCAACCTCAATGAAACAAGTGTGGTCTATCTAGGGCTCCTCTCCTCCTCTTCAATCTCCTTCGGTACCCGCTTTTCCTATCTCTCCCATTAGCGTTCCATCTTCCAGACCTGCTTCTCCTTCCAAGGTTGTTTTTGGTGATCCACAAGATCCTTCAGCAGGTTCACCTCGCTCTTCTGCATCCATTCCAAGTTTATCATCTCCATCTTTCAACCTGCCACCAAGCCCTGTGCCTAATCCTGAATCAACAGTTGGCACAGTCTCGCCAGTCACTCCAACTACAACTACTGTCACCACCAGTAGTGTGGAGGCCGCTACCGTGACACCGGTAGAAGCGACTATTGTTACAACAGGTACTTCTCTCATGCCGTGGATGTCTGCTTTCACACCAAAGAAAAAGAAAAGGGCCATCTCCCCAGAAGAATTCGATTTCGGCAAGATTGTGCCGGCCAAAACAAAAGCTCCCAAGAAGCCAAAGATCCTTTCCAAGTTGGTCGAGGAAAAGGGGCAGAAATTTCTGGAAATTGCCAAACCCCCACAGGACGCAACCCTTGAGGGTTTTGAAATGAGCAGTTATTCCTTTTCTCGTGTTGAACTAGGCAAGGTTACACACGAAGGTGCGAAGAGTGATCTTCAGTCAGCAATGGACATTATGGTCCAAAAATTTGACAAAGAAAAAGAGATGAAAGATTTTTATAAAGCCAAGGCTGAGCAGTTAACGGCAGTAATCAGAAGATTCACCATCCCACCTGAAGCAACAACTCCAGAGGCCTTTTTCGTGGATGATTCAGTCATTCAGAAAGCTGAAAAGACTTATTTAAAGGGAAAAGTAATGGAGGAATATATTGACCGAATACACAATCAAGGAATCTCTCTGCTATCTGAAGTTGCAGAAAGAATAGGGAAAATGAAAAGGTTGAAGGCTCAAGTAGACAATTTTGTTTCTCTTACCTCTCAAGAGATTAATGGCTTGGAGAAAGATCTCGGAGGATGGAAGAAAATGGAAGGTCTAAAGAAGAGTATCCTGATATCTATCGGTGTTATCCCCAACAAGGATTCATATGTTGAGATCAAAGAGGCGATGATTTTCAGGATCCAGGTACTCAAAGATCTAATTGATGATCTCAAAGCTTTTAAAGAAGCTAGTGATAAAAGTGACATGAGCTTGTTGAACAAATTAGAAGAGCTACCCTGCGACTTGACTTCTAAGGATCATCAGTTCCTTCCAGCAGATGAAATGATTCAAAATTTTGAAGGGATGATCCAGAAGGATTTCAAAGGAGCGTCTTTCTTAATAACTTCAGTTGATAGCATTCTGGATGCTCAGTTGACTCTGGAAAATTTAAGATCCAGGTTAACTGGCCACTATAAGGCCACCACAGCATTAAAAGATGCATTAATCAGATCAAGGGTCATCTCCAACAACGCAGTTGCACCGGACAGCATAGGGATCCAGGCATCGATCACCATGTACGATGCTCATTTGAAGAAGTCCAGTGGCAAGAACTGACACTTTCTCTCTTTCTTCTTCTATCCTCAGGCATTTCTATTTTCTACAAAATGCATGCAATTTTGTAAAATGTAATTACGAATAAAATATTTTGGAAAATATCTAAAAGTCAAAGATGAGTCATCTTTGACCAAGATATTTCATATATTTTATTATTTTTCTGTTTTTGAGGATTTTCTCCCTATATATAGTGGAGACCTCATTTGTAAATGATCTTGGAAAATTCAATAGCAAACACTCTGTTGAAATTGAAGCAACTTTTGAGACTTTGTGCTCAAATTTGTAAATCATATTCTGTTGAATGAATGTGAAGCAGGTTATTTCAGACTTTGTATTGAGATTGTCTGTGTTATTTAGGAAATAGTTCTTATGTCTTTTTCCTGGTAACATCTTGTTTATCTGATTTAATAAGCAAGTGGGTGTGTTATTATTATCTGAGGGTGCTTCTAGAGGGTAGAAGATAGACTTTGTGCTGCTTTTACCTTTGAGATTCTTTTATCTTTTGTAGTTTCAGGTGAAGACTTTGTGCTTCACTTTATTCTACGGTTATACTTGTTCTGAATCTATGGAGAAGCTATGGAAGACTTTGTGCTTGCGTGGGCATTCTTGTGGACTTTGTTACTACAGGTGATCTCTTGCTTTATGTTTAAAATCATTCCTGAAAGAAGAGGAATGCTGTTAGCTTAAAGACCAAGATTTTCCCTCTTTTGTTCCTTGTACATTACCTCTGAAAGAAGAGAGGTAGATGCTGTTATACCACCCTCGTGTGTTATTTTCTGCTTAACTATATATTCAGCACATAAATATTAATAGGGAACCTCCCCTTGATGAGAGGAGAGATTTACCTCGTCTTGATCTGGTAAAGCCACACTCCTCGTGGTGTAAATCTCCCTTATGCTGTGGCTGATATCCTCATTTTGTCATCAGTTAGTTGACGACAAAATATTCACCCAACACATCCCACATGTGAAATCCTTCTTAAAACCAAGTTTAGATCAAAAAAATGTTAAAAAATCTTACTAAACAATTAACCCATCCACTAGTCCTTACTAGTTTCTCAAAATTATAACATTCAGTTCCTATTTCAAATCCATGGTTAACACTTGATTAAGGTTCATACCTACCTTCTTGAACTTGTGGAGTTCCTGAGTAATCAGGTGAATCCTGAGCTGAGAATTATACAAAATAACTTATTTAAAAGCAAGGACCAAAGCAAGAGAAAACAAACAAATATAAATAGGCATTATATACAAGTAAGGGACAGGAAATAGAAAAGCAAGAAACAAAGAATAACAAATAAACTAAACTACTCCCTATATTAACTACATAAATTACTTATCCCCAAGGTTAAATGAAAAGTTATATAGCCTACCATAGAGCCTTAAAGTGTGCTTGCTTTCATTCAGTGGCCTCTTCTTGTTGATGGGAGCATTTACATGTTTGTATCCTCTAGGTGATGTAGTTTGGTCTATTATCAACATTATCAGATGCATGGACCAAAGATATGAATCTAAGACCCAATCATCTTCCTCCCAAATTATTCTACTTTGTAATAGGAGTGCTAGTTCTAATTCATCCATAGAGGGGTAGTGGATTATATCATCTTCACCCAATAATAGTAGCTAGGCTAGTATCCTTAGATTGACGTCATTATTAGGTTCTTTATAAGGTGGAAATGGATTACCAATCTTTGCATTAAAATATTCCTAGTCATCCCAAAAGGATTATTCATCTTGATTAACTAAATGGATTTCATCTGGAATCTCATCATTAAAAAAATTTTGGTCTCATACTTCTAACCTTTTAATGAAATCATATGAAAATTCTTGATCTGTTTCACTCACTTCATCTTCATCTTCAGTGAAGAAAGGCAACTCTTACACCTAATTGAGTTCTAGCTCATCTAATTTTTTGATTTCTATGACATCATTGCCTTCTTGGGATACCTCAATTTATTTCAAGAAATCTTGGTGTAATTGTTATCCATGGTCATCTTCTTCATCACTATCTTCTATTCCATTAGTGATTTCATATGAAGTTTCCTCATTGTTATCTTCTGAAGAGAAGTTAGCTTGTATCTGATCTTGTCCATGAGGCTGCTCATCTTGAAGATCTATTCCTTCTTCCATAGTATCTTTAGGTTCACTTTCTTCTTCAAATGGAAAATCAAAGGCCTTTATCATGAAACTTTGAGATGTCCATGAAAAACCAGATGTCCCTGCAATATTATCTTAGTTAGGCATAATTTTAGTTGTATCCCTTTCTCCTTGAGATGTTTCAAAAACATTTTAATGATCATCCAAATCTATATAAAAGAAACTCATTTGTATGTTTTTAGATGATACATTATTGATGTTATCATGAAATTTTTTTGGAGGCCTATTAAACCTTATAGAAACATAGATTCCATTAGATCCTTCCCTTGAATTTCCCACTTGCTTTTGCAATTAAAGAATGTCAATGCTCAATTTTTAGGCCATTTTTAATATCAAGTCATTTGAATTTTTTGGTGTCTCAGGCTCATGAACTGGAGCATTACTACTGGCTATGGGCATTAGAGTTCTATGATTTTATGGATGAAGCCCACTAATAGTGTTATTCATGAACCCTAGGCTTTGGTTAGGATATGGATGACTCAATAGTAATTTGTTCCAAACTAGATGGTGGTTCAGAGTAGGTATATTCTGATTGGCATTAGGGATGGAGTATGCCATTTGACCTTGTGGTTGTATCTAGTCATTAATAATCATAGCTTTAACATAAGCCAATGTTAATGTATTGATGGCATTTATAGATATTTTTAACAACATCCCTATAAATCTCTAAATCCAAAGCCACATCAAGTTTAAATGGGGCCATGGTCCTACTAAACATCTTTTGGAACCTAAAATTAAAGTTTCTTATGGTCTCAATTAAATCCCTCTTAACTATAATGAACTATTGGTAAAGGGTGCATTGACTGATAATTTTTCCAAATTGATCAATGAAAATATTATTAAATTCATTCTAACTAGTAATATAATTCTCAGGTAGGATGAGAAACTAATCATATGCAACATCTCTGAAAGTGAATGGGAATAATCTACATGCTACATCTTCATGAACTATATTTAACAATCTCAAAGTAGCCTTGAATAATTTAATATGCTCTTTAGTAGTGACAACATTATTGGTATTGAAATAAGGTAAATACCTTTCAATATTTTGAGGAAGATCATGTACCTGACCTTGCATATTGATTGAAGAACCACCTAGTCAAGCCATACCATGAACACATGAGTACCTTGAACTGGTGAAGTGTTTGAGATTTTGGGAATTTTTATTACCTAAGTCTTGCTTTGGGAAATTATGGTTTGTGATCTTAAAACCTGCTTAAAATATGATGCATCAAACCAACCTTTGCAAAGTATAATGATTAAGTTTGCATGTTAAGCTAATTTTTCATAAATATATGTAAAGGATGACTATCTCTAACTAGATGAGATCAAAGATATGTCTAGGATGATGAATTAGAGGCATATTTATGTCTCTAAGATAGAATAAACTAAATTTTTCAAATAACTAGTCAACCTTTATACAAAATTTCTATTATTAACATTAAATGTAGGGAATACACAAAGCATGAACTACCTTTGCATGAATATCCATGGATCTCCAAAGAATATCGATCTTTGTCTTAAGGAGTCATAAAGATTGGTTTAGGACCAGCAATATCAATTATATTTACATAAATATGCTAAAATACGCACACATATGCAAATAATACATCAATATTTGATCAATACACACCAAAATTAGCAAAGATTTTGTAAATCCACAATATCTAGCTAAAGTCCCTTCTTTTAGTGCTAACAAAGCTCCTACGGTTGATGCCTAAATGTGTATCACAAGTGCTCAGAGTTTTTAAGAACACTTCTCATTTTATAATTCTAGGAATTTAATGCATGAGTTACAGGTTGTAATAATCTTGTTATCTATTGATTGAATAGAGGAAAATCAAGTGGACTATTCATAATATTTATAATGTTTGGTGGTTGGGAGCCACCATGGCCAAATAGCAAATCTATGAAAAATATGAAGTATCTATGATAAGAAAAGTAAATTATGATCAAGAACTAATCTAAGATGGATATTTATAATGAGAATTAAGATAAAGTGATATGGTTAAAAAAGAAGCAAAAGGAAGGGCAAGTTAGAAAAGAGATGTTGTTGATCTTCATCCCAAACATTATGATAAAGTTCAAATGTCCTCCAAGCATGCACTTAACCAATGTATAACATGAATTAGAATAAGCTTAAATCCTATCACACATCAGAAAAACTCCTAGGGAAGGTGAAAATAATGAAAATAAGAATCTAGTTCACTTTAAAGATTTATCCCTGCAAGCAAACAACATTAGCCCAAATGTAAGAAGAGTAAAAGAAATAAAATGAACCTAAGAACTTTCAGTCAACCTAACATTGACATAATTTAACAACTATATAATTAAAGGTACATGCAAAGAATTCATAAGAACCATTCAAATCTAAAAATCAAAATAAGCAAGTGAGAGAGAATACATGATATCAAAAGACACAAATAAATATGGAAAATCTTTTCAGAATTCCTTGCTTGTATTAGTTTCTCAAAGTTTACAAAGTAATTTTTGGCTCTCAAAACTCCCTCCTATTTACAATCGATAATGCCCCTTTTATAAGATGAACGGAAGCATGTTGGTCAATCCTAACCAATTAAACAAGTATAGGTGTAGGGACAACTATCCTTTCCACAAATGTTCTAGAAATACACTAGACTTTCCCAATAGACTGATTTATAGGCAGTGTGTTTTACAAACAATGCATGCCTTTATAAATAGAATATTCTATTTTTAAAATGGATAAGGCCTAGCCACAGGAGGAATATTCTCACTTTGAGAACCCTCTAGCTGATGAAGTGCTCCATTACTATTGTAGGGTCTTCATTACTTTTTGATTCTACCCAATACATACACAGCCATATCTCCAAGTTACTTGAGGATATAGGAGAATTCCCCCATCATTGCTTCAAATATTTTTAGACTGATCACTAATGGACTCTAGCTTGCCTTATCTTTACACATGTGATAATTTATCTCCTTTCGAGTCAATCATAACATTCACAAGGTTTGGTTATGGACCTCACCTCACTAAGACATTCTTACAAGTTATAATAGTGCTCTAATGGTGGCTATGAGCGCAGACATCATGAGCTTAGATCCTTACCTTTACATAACCAAGTTTTCAAGGTCTTTAATTTGGTACATTATGCTCATGTGGATTTGATGTGGCATTTCTATGGTGTCTTCATGGAATTTTTCCCATCAATGTTCAAAATATGATTGTTGCCTTTGAATTTGGATCCAAACAACTATCTTAAAATTGACATCTGCATGCTCATCATTTGACATCAGTTTTAATGTCTTTGACAGGTGCATGGCCATCAATTTTAAACTCATCTTTGGAGCTCTCTAATATTTTAAAATTGACATCCTTACAACCATCATTTGACATCTACGTGAATTTTTTTGACAAGTGCATGACCATCAATTTTAAACACATCCTCTAGGATCTTTACTGTCTTAAAATTGACATCCTCACAACCATCAATTTTAAACATGTCATCTAGGCTCTTTGCTATCTTAAAATTGACATCCTCATGACCATCATTTGATGTTTGTGTGAACGTCATTGACAGGCATGTGACCATCAATTTTAAACATGTTCACAGTGATTTATATTGAGCTTACCACTTGTCATTCCTATGTTCATCCTATTTCCTATGCGCCACATGGAGATTTCTCAGTGCTTTTGTACTCTTTGTACGAAGATCCCACACATCATTTATTCTCTATACTAGGTTCTCATGATGGTGACACTTGTCACCCCCATGGAGCTCCATATAACCTTTGATAATTCAACATTGCATGCATCATTCGATCAACTATCCCAGGCTCATGTGGACCATATATCTAGGGAACATTATCAAGCTTTAACTTTTTGGTTGTGGTTTGACTTTTCAATGCTCATCATGCTCTATTGGATTCATCTCATATGAGAAAGTGTGGATCATTGATCCTAAAAACAAGAATGAAAGTTAAGCTCAAGAACATATATAAAGGACTTAGGATAAAATATTTAATCTAAATTCTAAACATATTAAAGGGGACCCCATGAATTAAAAGGGACCAAGACATAAACATTTTAAACCAAGGTTAAAAACCTAAAATAGGACTCCATGAATAAAAAAGACATAGCGTAAAGTCTTAGCCTAAGGTTTTTTTATAATATTAATAAATATAATAAACCTTAGGATAAGACTTTAGGTTAAACCTTATAACAAAAGGACCATGTGACTATTTAGACCAAGCTAGGATAGAAGGAAACAAAGGGATCACGGGGCATAAAAGAGACCAAGCATAGGATTTTTTTTAGCTTAAGGTTTGGTTGTGTTGAAAAACATGATCAAACATTAGGATAAAAATTAAACTAAGTCCATGGTATGATTAATTTATTCCCATGTAAGTTTGAATTCAATTCAAAAAGGGGACCTAGGTTAAAACATTAGACATGGATTAAACATGGATCTAATTAATCTTGAACCAATGACAAATAAAAATCAATTTAATCATTGAAGCATGAAAACATTAAACATGCTTATTCCCAAATGATATTCCATTAATCTTATAACACAAGCAACAAGTTTTAATGATATTAGAAGGGGTGAAGCTGTGATCATCCCAAAAACATGCCCATTAATCCAAGAGATATTGGCTCCTGTAGACAATAGTAAATATTGAAATTAGGGTGTGGGAATAATAAGAACTTAAGCTAAAGTCCCAAATTAATGTTCTCATTTTCATTTATAAATAAGGCTTCAATCCAAAGTTTTAGGCTAAGTTTAAAAACATATTAAAATGACCATGGCATAAAATAGTCTAATGAAATCAATGTCTCAGAGAAATTAGTTTGGGCGAATTGCTTTGGGCTTTTTACATTTTAATTTGTTGACTTTGATGTAAGGTATTCAGGTTCTTTGTGTAGGAAAATTGTTTCAAACTTTTTGTCCAGGGAAATTATTTCAAAGACAAATTTTTTTAGATAAAATGTCCAAATCAATTATCCTACAGGGTCTATTTCATTAGGAAAAATGGCTAGGATAAAAAGTTTGAAGGAATTAGTCAGGGTAAAAAGGGGACCAAAGGGTCATTTTAAAGAAGCTAAAGGGTAATTTCAAAAGATCTGAAGGGCACTTTCTAAAGTTATGAAGGGTAATGTATAAGGGAAAAGGGACATTTCACAAAGGTTAGAAGTCAATTTCATAGGGAAAGTGTCCTTGACAATTTTTTTGAAGGGTAAGTGCCTTTGAAGATTATATTTCAAGAAAATTACATTGGCAAGATTGTTGCGGGGAATTATTTTAGGCCTTTTACATTGGAAGAAATGTCTGACGATAAAAATTTTAAGGGTCATTTTAGAAATCTTGAAGGATAAGTCTAGAATATAAAGTGTCCTTAATAAGAATCTTGAGGGGTAATTTCAAAAATCTAAAGGGCACTTTCAAAAGTTTTGAAGGATCATTCTTTTAGGGAAATTTGTCTCGAAGGGCATTCTTTCAAGAAAATTTATCTTAGAGGGCATTATTTTAGTTAAATTGTCCCAGATGAAATGTCTGACACATTTCCCCTGAAGACTAAATTTTGTCGAACAAGATGTCTAAAGGGTAAGTTTTTACAGAATAAAAGTTTTGAAGGACAATTCAGAAAAATCCAAAGGGTCATTTCAAAGAGTTCGAAGGGAAAAAATGCAAAGTCTAAAAGAATTTATCGAACCAAAATTCCTAAAAGATAAAATAGGACTAATCTCTAAGATAAATAAATGAAAATAATTCCATAACCCATTTAAAGTGTTCCTATGTAACTTAAATAAAATCTCTCACCAAATTCAAATCAAGCACTTAGATTAAACTTAGACTAAGGGTTTAGTAATTTGACTTGATTTCCAAGAGGCCAAAGTCTAGTAAAGAATCAAGTTAACATTAAAATCATGAAACCCAATCATTGTTCATTCCAAGTAGACCTTTTTGGACCTACATCTAGAAAAGACAAAGATCCAAAGTTAGCAAGTATAGATAAGGGAAAACTAGGATTATGCACAGACAAGTCAACTAGACCATGGTGTGATCTTCAAAATAAAAATAATGTGAAATAATGCTAATGTCTCTCTGATCAAGTGAATATTCAATTTTAAGGTATAAAATTTCATAATTTGACACACACGGCCTTATTTTTTAGATATGGGGGTATGTTGACCTCAATAAGGTCAACAAATAAGCAAGTTTCAAATAAGAGTTTACATTAAGAAATGGTGTTTTGGAATTTTTAGGGATTTTTATGGACATGATGATACATGGCATAATTTCCAATGAATTCCAAATGGCCTTAGAAGACTTATTGATCTTTAGGTTAACCTAAAGCATGTGGACTTCACACTTGAGGTGTATAGGTAAGCATAAGACAAATATAACAATTATCTTAACTTTTCCAAAATTACCCTAAACCATCCTAAACACCTTATAAAGGATCAAGCTATGAGTATTGGTTAATCACTTGAGGACCATGAATTCTCATTTTGACTATACCACCTTAGAAAACTTTGGTCATTATTAAGAACAAAATCATTGTTTCACTATGACAAGACAAGCTATGAACAAGATAAAAACCTTCAAGGGATATCAACAAAGCTAAAACAAGTCTAGATAGTAATTTTTTAATGCTACTCACCTATGATATCTATTTTTTTAAAACATCTTTAGTGACCTCGTAGGACTGCATACTTGCTATACATCTTAGACCAGTTGCCTAATGCATCTATTGGGCTATGGACTCACCTAGCACTCAAATTTAGACATGATTTGGACCTTGATCCTGATTTTAAACCTATTAAAAGTATGTAATGATTGAATTCATTCAACACACATAAAAAACAAGAATCAAAACACACCAACAAGATCATGAAACCAAACAAGACACACACTATGCTAAAAATCACTTAGGGAAAACAAAACACAAGAAACTACTATATTTAAGGTTTGATCCATCTAGATAAAAAGGGAAGATTCTTAGATATTATTCATGGGGTGAGCAAGAGTAATAGACCATCAAATATTCAAACATTATTCTTGATCTATCAACTCTCTTCTTGACTGCCAGTGTCTTTAGCTTGACCTCAAGTGAATTAATGTTAGAAAATATGTCCCCAATGTAAACACTATCTTATTTTTACTTTAGAGTTTACTTATTTATCCATAATAAAATTCTCCAATTTGACCATATATGTCACCTTAGTCCTTGATGTCTCATTAGGATCATGTTCTTCAAATTTGACAAACACCTCATCAATGTTCTTGCTAGGAGATATAGGCCTAAAAATAAATTCAACCTCTTGAATGATATTAATGTATGGCTGCCATGAGTTATCATGAAATTGTTCCTCTCGACCTCAATCTTATTTGGACCTATTAAGAGAGAAGGTGACATATTTTTCAACTTGGTCAAGAAGTTGATAACCAACTTTGAGAACATCAGACAAGTTTTCATCAAATGAAGTAGTCTCTTAGGATGATATGTTTATAAAGTTACTCTCCTTATCTTTAATCAGATTGTATCACACTTGAAAGATCACATAACTTGATTCTAAGACCATAAATAAATCATGCAGCTATTCTTCACGCATTGGTGACTCATTTGGGTCTTCAAGAATAGAGGAGTTGAAGTATATACTTTTATCAACCTATTGAGTATAGTCTTTCAACCTTCAAAACTACCTTATAAGTGTCTTGACATGGAACTATAGGTCCACTATCCAGGATTGAACAAAAATTCTCAAATTATTCCCAAAAGGCAAATTCCTCTTAATCACTTGATACAATAAGCACCTCATTCTTCACTTC
Source organism: Torreya grandis (assembly GCA_037957365.1). NCBI lineage: Eukaryota > Viridiplantae > Streptophyta > Pinopsida > Cupressales > Taxaceae > Torreya > Torreya grandis. Next base: position 2,204,338 of record JARHVA010000540.1, on the reverse strand, counting down.
AAATGGTCTACTAGTGACTCTAGGCCTATCTTGGTCTTCCAATTTTTCAATAGGAGAAAACAAACTATTTTTGTTCATTGGAAGCCATCAAAACATTAATTGAGACTTTATATTACTTATTTACTCTATCATCTAGTGATACCCTACTAATATATTCAATCTCTTATATAAAAGCATAGTATAACTACTTCCAAGCATTATCAAGTTTACTAGGAGTCTCTATAGCTTCAAACATGAGTTCATTTGTTCTATTTTCAAGACTTGTCACCATGATCTCATGCTTATTTTTAGATGTGACTTGATCATACATATATTCTTGAAGGATTATTTTTATTGGTTTCACTAAAACTATCTCATTTAGCTCTTATTTGAAACAAGAGGTGAAATCATCATCTTCAACACAAAAGGGAAGCTCAAAGTAAATGTTTACGTCCTCTTGATCATTTGAAACCTCTATTTCTATAGCTACCTGAACATCCTTATCATGGCCTTCTTGGAACTTACGTGTATGACTTGAAGTGGTATAAACTTCATCACTTATTTCAAAGACACACTGAACTTCCTCTCTCATGCTTTTACCATGCTCATTAGTCAAGACAACTGCCTCAACTTGAAATTTCTTCTCTTTTTGGTTCCAAATCTGATCCTATAGTATAATGAGGCCTGCCAATGATGATTTATTAATTATACTCACTCACCACATCTTCATCAATATTTTGAAGGAATTGTACCTCATCATTATCTCTTGATAAACTCTCCTCTTTAATTGGATGTTATTCTTTTGCCCTCTTTACAATAGGTTCTTTCTCACCAAAGGAGGGGGTAGGAGGGCAAGAGAGATCATTAACTTGTTTGAATATTGAGAGAGTGTCATTACAACTTGGGATTTTTAGGGTAGTAATCTCATTGAATGATTTTTGGAAAGGAGGAAAAGGAAGTTGTATCAAGGATGATTCATTCTTATCCTTTCACTCCCCAATCACTCTATCAAACTTTGATATAATTTAAACTTCATGGATAGTTCCATATTAAGAGATGAGTGGAGTATTTATAAGTCTTGGAAAAACTCTTAGTTTGACCTCCATTATCTTCTCCTTTTCTAACTTTAGATGGGATGAGAGAAGGCTCTTGAGGAAGGGATTGCATATATATAAGCCTTTTTTGATGGTGTATAAGTTAGAATAGGTCATTTATGGTAGGAAGAACATAAGGCTGATCACATTAAACCTTATAACCTCTCATAATTCATTAAAACACCTCTCATGGGCCACTAGATTATGCTCCAAATACTAAATTAAACTTATAATCTCCAACATGTCATTGATTCACTCTATCAAACTTTGAAATATACTACTTACTTAAACTTTATGGATAGTTCTAGCTTGAGGGATGAGTGGAGTATTTGGAAGGTTTGGAAAATATCTTGGTTTGACCTTCATTATCTTCTCTCTTGCCCTCCTACCCCCTCCTTTGGTGAGAAAGAACCTATTGTAAAGAGGGCAAAAGAAGAACATCTAATTAAAGAGGAGAGTTTTTCAAGAGATAATGATGAGGTAGAAGTCCTTTAAAATCTTGATGAAGATGTGGTGAGTCAGTATGATTAATTAAATCATCATTGGCAGGCCTCATTCTACTATAGGAATCAGATTTGGAACCAAAAAGAGAAGAATTTCAAGTTGAGGCAGTTGTCTTGACTAATGAGCATGGTAAAAGCATGAGAGAGGAAGTTCAATGTGTCTTTGAATAAGTGATGAAGTTTATACCACTTCAAGTCATACAAGTAAGTTCCAATAAGGATTTTGATGGCATATTGCAAGTTAGAGCAAGTCATTTATGGTAGGAAGAGGTACATAAGGCTGATCACATTGAACCTTATACCTCTTATATTCCATTAAACACATCTCATGGGCCACTAACTTATCTTCCATACAATGAATTAAACTTCTAATCTCCAACATGTCATTGATTGGTATATACTAGTTCTCTCTCCCAAAAGCTACCCACTCATTCTTAGCCAACTCTAATAAGTCCCTCATAATCAGAATGAGGTTGGATAGGGATAATTTGACTAAGACAGTCTTCCCTTTTAAGTTCTCTCAATATCCCATCATAGTCTAATAGAATATGTTTGATCATTGATAGGAATTGAGTAGAAGCATAACTTTGACAAGGTTGACTAGAGAGATAAGTAGGCTATCAAGGAGGTTAAGTTGGAGTGGGAGGGGGCATATAAGATTGATAATAACCTTGGTAAGGTTGGTATGATGTTTTTTTATGGCCACTTAGGGTGAAGCCATGGATACCATCAATTTGATATGAATAATATGAAGGTATATAATATGCATTTTGAATAATGAGAATACATACCAATTTTATGATTTATAGGTACTCGGGTTGATTAAAAAAGATGTAGTTCACTTGGATTCACCATTTATGCTTGAATTCATTCCTCTAAAGACTAGTATATTGAAGATGTAAATATTGTCATTGATGTCAAAGGTCTAGCATTGGTGATAAAGGCCCCATTACATTTAATGGTATTTTAATATTTATATCTTGGCTAATGTGTGTTAATATTTATTTAATATTAATGAATATATTTTTTGGTTGAATATAAGTAAAAAAATGGCCCATTGAGAAGTCAAAGAGTCACGGGATAAAGATAAAAGAGGAATGGGACATATTTTCTCATGAAGAGTCATCTTGAGGAATTTCAAGAGTCACCATGTGAAGACAAAAAAGGGTATGGCACATTTTTCCATGAAGGGAAACTTTGAGGAATATGAATAGTCACAAAGATAAAGATAAAAGAAGAAAAGTTGCATTTGCTTATGAAGGGTCACCATGTGGCTTTTAAAATGCAAGGATATGAAGGGTCATGCAAGTTTGGCACCATTTTCCATGAGGATTGAAGGATCATAAAGGATGACTGTCAAAGCTCATTTGGAAAGCTATAAATAAAGGTTTGAGAAGCCATTTTTAATATGAAGAGAGTGCATGGTTTTGTAATTGTTTTTATATAAGAAAAGAAGAGAAAAAAAAGAGATATTGTAGAGTTTTTATCATTTGTTGAGTAAGTAATATTGAGAGATAGTTATGTTTTATACACAAGAGGAGTTTGGTGCTCCTATGGGTTGGTGCTCAAAAATATTTTAAAGAGGTTGGTGCTCCTTCAAGTTAGTGCTCATTTATATACTTAAGATTTTTCTTCATGGTTTTTCCCCACGTTGGGTTTCCATGTAAAAATATGGTCTCTCTCTCTCTCTCTCTCTCTCTCTCTCTCTCTCTCTCTCTCTCTCTCTCTCTCTCTTCTCTCTCTCTCGTGTGGAGCATGTTATTGTTTCAGTTTTATTATATATCTTGAATGTGTGATTAAGTGGTTAAAGAAAAGAAATTAGATTAAGTAAAAAATATATAAATATACTGATTCACCCCCCTCTTAGTATATTTTTTTCTTAACAATTGGTATCAAAGCAGGTTCTATTTGAAAAAGTTTTAAAACTTGAAGGTAGATCAGGGAAAGCACGATGGATGGATCACATGAAGGTTTTTATACAAATAAGGCACCTTTGTTTGATGGGATAAATTATACGTTTTGGAGCATAAGGATGAAGACTTATTTGATGCTCCTTAGATTTGACATTTGGCAACCAGTGGTGGAGGAATATGAAGAGCCACATACACTTGTAACTACTATGATAGAAAAGAAGGAAAGTGAAAATAATGCTAAAAATTCAAATGATATTTTATATGGTTTATGTGAATCATAATTTTTTAAAGTTATGCAATGTAAATATGCTCATAAAATTTGGGTAAAGCTTGAGAATATTTACAAAGGTGATGGAAAGGTTAAGCAAGCTAAGCTTTAGACTTTCAGAAGATAGTTTGAGAGTTTGAAAAAGAAAGAGAAATAAAATATATCAAGTTACCTTTTATGGGTTGATCAAGTAGTTAATCAGATTCAAGGTCTTGGAGAAAAGTGAGAAGAATCAATCATGGTACAATTTTTTTTGAGATTTCTACTATTGAGATATGATGCAAAAGTTTTAGCAATTGAAGAGATGAAGAATTTAGCCAAGCTAAATATGGATGAGCTATATGGTATTCTTACAACATATGAGATGTGGGCTGAACAAGATAAACCCTCAAAGAGAGAAGATACTTTAAAGACATCAAAGAAAGAGAAGACTAAGATTCAAGAATCAAGTTATAGTTCTGTCGATGATGAAGATGACAATAGAGCTTTATTCATTCACAATCCAAAAAAGGGCACAGATAAATATAAAGAAAAATTAATTTTTAAAATTTTTAATTGTAAAAAGATTAGACATTTTACAGCTAAGTGCCTAGATAAAGGTAATGGTGACAATTAAGAAGGAAGTCTATATACAAGAAAAATTTCAAAGAAAAATTCAAGAAGAGATTCTATAAGAAGAGTTTTTATTCTAAATATCCTAGCTCAGCTGAAGATAGTGGAGTCAGTGATTCAGAAGAAGAGATTCTATTCATGGCCATAGATAAAGATGCATCCACAAGTAAAAAGACAAATGATCAAGAAGAAGAACAAGATGAATTTAAAGTGAATCTAGAAGGAGAACTCATTTATGCCTTAGAAGAGTTAAAAGCTCTTGAGAAGAAGAATCAAAGATTAAAGCTATAAATTAAAAAAAATGAAAAAGAATCAAAGGAAACAATTGAAGATCTATAAACACACTTTGAAGAAGCCAAGAAGAATGAAAAAGATCTAATGACATAGTTATAAAAAGTAATTAAAGAATGTAAAAGGTATGTTATTGAAATTGATTCTTTAAAAGTGGATCTTGAGAAAACAAATAAAGCAATCAATGATAGAGTAGCCAATGATTCAAAATTTGAGAATAGCACTAATATGTTGAATAAGATATTAGAAAGTCAAAAATCAATGTTAGATAAGATAGGTATCAGATTTGAAAAAGAGAAAGGGGAGGCCACTACTTTCATAGATAAGGTTAACATAGAAAAAGGAAAGAGCTATGTTGAATCTCTTACAAAAGAGGAAATAAAAAGGAAAGAAGTTAAGAATATAGAGGACATCTGAAACAAAGAAGGCTGAAAGGAATAAAGCTACAAAAGGCAACCAGGTTAGAGATATACAAACATGCCCTATTTTTATTGTAATGGATATGGTCATAAGGAAATAAAATGTCAAAAAAGGGCTAACAATTTTAGAAATAAGGAGAAGGAAACTCATGCAGAATCAAGTAGAAGCCACAACTCTTTTTCTCCTCTATCAGACTTTAATGAAGAGGCCATAATATGTTAAAAGTCTAATAACTTTAGACATATATCTTGGTACTATATAAGTTTTTTTGAGTTAGTCAAGAAGGACTAGAGTTTCAAGGCTCTATTCATCAAGAAGAAAGCTTAGATAGGTTCATGGTAGAAGAAACAACCTAAAAAATCTATGTTGGTACAGACAACTTTACATGCAAGAAGTGAAAAAAAGCCATGGTTTATTGATAGTGGATGTTCGAGGGACATGATAGAAGATAAGAGAAATTTCATAACCTTTAATAAGATCAATGGTGGAATAGTAAAATTTAGTGATAATACTTCTATCAAAATTGCCAGAAAAGGTACACTAAGTTTGGATAATGGTAGAACTAAAACTAAGAATATTTTTTATGTAGAAGGTCTTAAGCATAATATTTTGAGTGTGATTCAAATGTGTGATTAGGGGCACACACTAAATTTTTATGTAGAAGGTTGTGAAATTAGGAGAAAATATTCAGATGTGTTGGTTGTAGATGCTTAGAGAATATGCAATAATTTGTATATGTTATGAGACATTAAAGGTCAAAGATGTATGAGTCAGATTGAAGAAAGTTGGCTATGGCACAGAAGAATGGGACACATAAATTTTGACAATCTTGTCAACATCAGTAAGAATCAAGTCAAAAATCTTTCAAAGATTACAAAGCCATCTAACATGCTTTATGAACCTTGTCAACATGGGAAGTAGGTCAGAAGGTGGTTCAAAATAAAAGAATACTCGACCACTCAGATGTTAGATCTTGTTCACACTTATTTGTGTGGACCTATGAGAACTCAAAGTACTCAAGGTGAGAAATATTTCATGTTGCTTATTGATGATTTTTCATGTATGATTTGGGTAATGTTTTAAAGAAAAAATAAGAAGCTTTCAGACATTTCAAAGCATTAGTTGAGAATGAAACTGATTTGAAGATTAAGTGCCTAAGATCACATCAAGGAGGAGAATTCATGTCAGTTTAATTTATTGAGTTTTGTGAAGTCCATAGAATAAATAGACATTATTCAGTAGCCAGAACTCCATAGCAAAATGGAGTAGTTGAACGAAGAAACAAAATAGTTTAGGAGATGGTGAGGATAATGCTAAATGAATCCAATATACTAGATAAATATTGGAGAGAGGTAGTTGGTAAAGAAGGTGCATATTCATTAATAGAGAATTATTGAAAGTCAACAGTAACAAGACTCTTTATGATCTATGGAAAGATAAACTAGTTATAGTTGATTATTTTAGAGTTTTTGGTAGTAGATGCTTCATAAAGAGAACTGATGAAATACTAGGTAAGTTTGAATCTAGAGTAGATGAAGGTATATTTCTTAGTTATTCTTACAAAAGTAAATCTTATAAATTTTATAACAAAAAAACCAAGAATATAGTTGAAAGTGCAAGTGTCAGGATAGAAGAAGATGGAGCACAAAGAATCAGTGATCTAATAGACATTCCTAAAATCATTGAAGAGGAAGATTTTGAAGAATTAGATGAAGATGAGAAGAAGGAGAAAAATGACACCAAAATATCATCCAAATATGTCTAAATAAATCATAATGAAAGTGACATCATTGGGGACATAAATGAAGGAATTCACACCAGAAGAATGATGGTAAGTGAATCTGAGCAAGTTAATTTCTCTTTGTTATTCAAAATTTAGCCTAGAACTTTTGTAGAAGCTAGACATGATAAGCATTGGGTTAAGTCAATGGATGAAGAATTAAATTAGATAGAAAAAAATGATACTTGGGAATTAATGCCTAGACTTAAAGATCACAATGTGATAGGCGCAAAATGGGTTTATATAAATAAGTTGAATGAAAATGGAGAAGTGACCAGAAATAAAGCAAGATTAGTATGTAAAAGATATGCTCAGATTGAGGGAATAGATTTTGAAGAAAATTTTGAACCAGTGGCAAGGCTAGAGGCTATTATAATGTTTCTTGCATATGCATTGTTTAAAAATTTCAAAGTGTTTCAGATGGATGTCAAATCTACCTTCCTAAATAAGAATCTAGAAGAAGAGGTCTACATTGAGCAACCTAAGGGATTTATTCTCTCAAATATTAGTAGCCATTTATGCAGATTGAAGAAAGCACTGTATGGATTGAAACAAGCTCCTAGAGCTTGGTATGAAAGACTTGATAAGTACCTACAGGATCAACATTTCAAGAGAGGATTTGTTGACAATAATCTCTACATCAAAACAAAAGGTGAGCATCAATTGATTATTGTGGTATATATTGATGACATCATTTTTGGAGGAAACATTGAAAAGATGACAAAATAATTTTTTGATAATATGCAAAAAAAATTTGAGATGTCTATGCTTGGAGAATTATCATTTTTCTTAGGATTACAAATATTTCAGTCAGATAAATAAATTTCATATCTCAAAGTAAATATGCCAAGGAAATGTTGAAAAAATTTGGTTTTGAGGATTGTGCACCAATTGGCACACTAATGAGTACAGGAAATAATGTGAAAAAGGATGAATATTCACCTATTGCAGATCAATTTTTGTAAAGATCTATGATTGATAGTCTTTTATATTTGATAGCATCGAGGTGAGACATCATGCATGTAGTAGGTATGGTTACAAGATATCAGTCAACTCCAAAAGATAGTCATGTTTAGTTGGTAAAGAGAATATTCAGATATATCAAAGGGATATTAGATTATGGATTGTGGTATCCCACAGGTAGAGATTTCACTTTGGTTGCTTATATAGATTCAGATTGGGTAGGTTGATTGGATGATAGAAAGAGTACAAGTGGAAGAGCTTTCTTCCTGTGTTAATATCTATTCAATATAAATGAATATATTTTTGGTTGCATATAAGTCAAAAGAGGGCCCATGGAGAAGTCAAAGAGTCAAGGGGTAAAGACAAAAGAGGAATGGGATGCATTTTCTCATGAAGAGTCATCTTGAGGAATTATAAGAGTCACCATGTGAAGATAAAAGAGGGTATGGTGCATTTTTCCATGAAGCGACACTTTGAAGAATACGAAAAGTAACTAAGATAAAGACAAAAGAGAAAATGATGCATTTTCTTATGAAGGGTCACCATGTGACTTTTCAAATGCAAGGATATGAAGGGTCATGAAAGTTTGGCACCATTTTCCATGAGGATTGAAGGGTCATAAATGGTGAATTTCAAAGGTCATTTGGAAAGCTATAAATAAAGGTTTAAAAAGCCATTTGTAATATGAAGAGAGTGCATGATTTTATAATTGTTTTATATAAGAAAAGAGGATAGAAAAGTAGGAGATATTATATAGTTCTATCATTTATTGAGTAAGAAACATTGAGAGATAGTTGAGTTTTATACGCAAGAGGGGTTGGTGCTCCTTTGGGTTGGTGCTCACAAATCTTTGTAAGGGGTTGGTGCTCACAAATAGTTGTTGTGTTGGTGCTTAGAAAAGGGGTTGGTGCTCCTACAAGTTGGTGCTCATTCATATACTTGAGATTGTTCTCCATGGTTTTTTCCACTTTGGGTTTCCACATAAAAATCTGATCTCTCTCTCTCTCTCTCTCTCTCTCTCTCTCTCTCTCTCTCTCTCTCTCTCTCTCTCTCTCTCTCTCTCTCTCTCTCTCTCTCTCTCTCTCTTGTGTGGCGCATGTTATTGTTTCAATTTATTGCATATATTGAATGTGTGATTAAGCGGTTAAAGAAAAGAAATCAGATTAAGTAAAAGATATATAATATACTAATTCACCCCCCCTCTCAGTATATTTCATGCTTAATAGAAGAGAGCATCAAAAATTCTTTAATGGATGAAAATCCTTATCCTGTTGGGCATGCCATAACTATTATCACACTAAATTTCACCCTTGAAGAGTTTGTTCAATCCTTCCTCATTTATGTGATAAAATGGAGACACCTCTAAGTTATGGGTGGCCTAATAAATGAGGTGAATCTCTAGGTAGGGCTATCTCCCTTGATGCTTCACCTTTAAATTATTACTAGACCTATTGCTTACTAAGAAAAGGCAGAGAATCGATTGAAAAGAAGAAAATGGGAGGTGATGCACCAAAATTAACACCCTCCACTTATTTATAATACAATAAGAACATGAAAAAATACTAAAGTCTATTTCAATAACTCATCATGAGTCTCCAAGCATCAATATTTCAATATGAAGGTGAAGATCAAGACAATAACCAAGAGGGGATGATCAAGAGGTCTCATAGGAAACACTAATGAAGAAATATCCACACTTAGCCAATGCAAGACCATGTACCATACTCCATATGACCTGATAATATTACTAACAACTTGCAAGTAGGTAATTAGATAAGATAAATTAAAAAGAGATATGATACTACTACTAATTTTCATCAACTAACCATGAAGTATACACTAATTACAACATTAAGATGGCTGGAAATCATCTTATATTCAATTTCAAAGGAAAAATACAAGTGTTTTTATGAGTAGTGATTCTCCATACTCAGGCTGAGGATCCTTTTACAAGCCTTGTAAGGCCATACATATAGATAAATGAGAGAGGAATAGAAAATGTGAATGCAGAGATTCCCTAATGACTATCATCTCATGATGAAGCAATTTACAAACAAGAAATATTAAGAGTAGGTAAGTATATGAACTCTCTTCAACATGTGTCATATTGGTTTGATATTCCTCTTCAATAAGGTGGCATAGATTGACTCTTGACCTCCTCAAGACTTAGATCTCTTCATTTGAAACTGCCCTTTCTTGGTGATTCTTTGAGTTATAACTCCACATTTGTATCTAACTCCTTTAGGGTTCTTTGACACCTTTGAAACTATCTCATGATAATGTTTATTCCTCTTGATTATTTATAATACCTTTCTTACATATTCATGACACTTTTTTTATTCTTTCAAAACTCCCATTTTGATTAGGACTATGCAAAGAATATATACAACTACCATAGAATCCCTTGACACATGTTTTATCATTTAGACATACCCAAATTGATGTTATAGTCTTATTAGGAGCTATGAAGAGCATATTAAACTTGGAAAAAGATTTAAAAAACTATAAAAGAATGGTATTTACCTTGGAGAGGCTTTACAACATAGAAGAAGTGCTTGCAACATAAAATTCATCAATGCAAGAAAAAGTTACTACATTTGACCTAGATTGTTTCCTAGAATTTTTTTTGAGAACCTATCTAGACACTATGAGAGTATTTATAATGGATTTGGATGCATCATCAGACCTCTACCAAGATTAAAAATCCTTCCCAACTAGTTTAGAGACCTACACATAGTCATACCCTAAAAATAACCCTGTAACAAGCACTTCTAGGCTAATTTTTATAGTTTTTATTCCCACACATGCAAATTAATTGGAATATAAGGTAATTAAGAGAGGTAAATTATCACTCAAATGTTTTTATAGTTAATTTAATTCATTATAGGCACTTAAAGACAATTTCATAGTTATCAGGTTCATTTCAAGGTTTGATGAGGGTTTAAAGTGTCCTAACTTGTTAACGATTGTTCATAAAAATGAGGAACTTAATTTATGAACTAATGAAAATAATTTGGATTAATGTGACCCTATTAAACCCTAAAATATCCATTTTCAACCATGAAAAACCTCTTTAAATTTATAATCAAAAGATCATGCCTTTTTGAGCTCCTAGAAGAATTTTAGAGAGGTTTCAAGTGGTTTCCCTTATTATTGATTGTTAATAATGTAAAATATAATTTAATAATGATTAATTAAATAAATTTGGAGTTTGGGAACCCAATTTAAAACTAAAAATTCCATTCCTTCCCATGCATATCCTCACTAGGATTATGAGCTTCAAAAGATAGCCTCTCAGGTATTGTAGAAATGTGTGAGCACATTGAGGTGATTATTTTGCTCCAAGAGCTTCCAAATAGATTGTTAATACTTGGGAATGGTTTAATTAGGTATGAAACACCCAAATAATTTTATAATAAAATTTACCCTTTAAATGGTTTACAACTTGTTATGACCCCTAATGAGGGTTTGTAGGTAGATTAGCCATTTTGACCCTAATAACCATATTTTAGTGTTTTATCCACTTGATCAGGAATCAAAATTATGTAAAAACCTCTATCATGACCCATCACACAATTATTTATCACTTATATCTCAATATAAATCACAAAAATGCATATTCTCCTTGTATTTATGAAGGCAGACCTATAGCCCTCTATTAGGCCTATTTAGGCTTTTTGATCTTTTCCATTATATCTCACCCTTGTAGAATACATTTGACACTATAATATGATTTAGGTGAGTGTATATATTATTTTATTACCTCTTTATTATTTTTAAAAGTTAAGGAGTGTCTTAGGAAACTCAAAAATCTTCATGTTTTTGTAAGATTTTAACTTTTGATCAAGAATGTAGACCTACAAGTTTGTAGACTTGTAGGTTTACATTTAATCTCATTTAGACCATTGGTAATATTCCTATCAGTCCTATATACCTAGTAATTATTTCAACCACCCTTCATACCTATTGACAAGGTTGAAGTTTTTTTCTCAAAACACCCAAAATGTCTTCAAGTATCTAGTTTTACTTGTATAGTCCCGTATCTCTTTTTTACTATTTTTCCCCCTTAATAGACCTTTTAATCACTCCATACCATGAAAAAATATATCTAAAAATAATTTAAAAACTCTCTCCATGTAATTAACAAGTAAATTTATATTTAGTATCATTAGATGATCTCCATCATATTCTTCACCATTATACTAGCCGAGCTTGTATAGAGGGTTGTAGGTGATCATTGGTGTTTTTTAGATATTTATATATTATTAAGAGTAATAAAATGGTTATTTAAGGTCACTTGTATTGTTTTATATCAACACTAATAGTATTTCCTCTTGTCTAGATATATTACCTACCTATTTACATTTGAAACCTTGTGAGAGAGCTCAGACAAACATTGATAATGGACTTCTACCTGCAATTCTCTACTAGAGATGTCCATAGAGTGAGTTCATAAGTATTATATATGTTTCATAAATTTTTATAGATAAATAATATCAAAAATAAACCAATTTTCCTATTTTTTTATTAAGGAACAATACTCAGAGGTAATGTTACCTTTTTTAGACCCAACATGCCTAAAACCTCCTACAACAAGATCTTTAATCAAAATAAAATTTAGGTGGATTAGATCACTTATTTGATTGATTAATCATTATTAAATAATCATATTAGACATATATGAATTTTATGTCTCAAATATTCAAGCCAATACCATTTTTCTTCCTTTTTTATGCACTACTGGATGACCACCTATAGTCAACCTTATACATAGTCATCTAATATGCATGCCTTGTTAATCTCCTTGACATTTGACCCTATTTATGATTTTAAGAGATATGAGGAGGATAGATTAGGATTGATATATATTATTACAAGGTTTTAATTACAAATAAAACTACCTCCATTCTTGAATAACCTCATACCTTCAAGAACCCTACTTGTTATCTTCAAAAAACAACACAAATCTATTTTTACCATTTGATTATGCACATGTGCCAAATGATGGTGAAGTGTCATGTAAGAGGATTGTTTAAAGATTTTAATACCTCAAATAACTTTCCATTTTCATTCTTTAACTTTCAAATGCACTTATAGAATAAAAATTGTGCTTATGGGGTTTTAGGAGTTGTCAATGCTCTTAATGATTGTTCATAAAGGAGGAGCCTTCTATCTTTGAACCAATGCCATAATTTGAAAGGGAATTAGGGACCCCTAATTTTCATAATATCTCTATTTATAACTCTCTTTATCTCCTCTATGTACCATCCTCAAACCAATTGGTCTTATTTTACTTGCAACTAACCCAATGAAGGAGTTAAGAGGGTTTTCTACCTGTTTGGACCTGTAACACCTTCTTAAGAATGTTATTTAGATCTGGGGAGGATAGAAGGTGTCGTAAAAATTATTCACCACTTGGTTCCATTGTTATTTGGTTGGAGATGTTTTGATCATGCATGGAAACTTGTAAAAAAACTCCTCAAATTGTCTTATTTATGCAAGAGTTTGATCTTTTGGATGAATGCCCTATTAGATCCCTATGTGATATTCTCATGGAGTTTTCCCTATCATGAAAAAATAAAATTAAAAAACTCCCTCCACCTACCTTTTCTCTATATATAATTATGTTTATATGTTAGGATAATAAACAACAAGGTTTCAAATGAGATTATACATTAGAAATTATGTTTTGGCATCTTATAGGGATTGTACAAACATGATGGCATATGAAATAATTTCTAATCAATGCCATATTTAATTAGATGAGTTCTTGATCTTTAGGATAAACTAAAGCATGTGGACTTAACACTTGAGGTGTTTAGGCAAGCACAAGACAAATATGAAAATTACCTTAAATTTTCCAAAATTACCTTAAACCATGCTAAACACCTTATAAAGGATCAAGCTATGAGTATTAGTTAATAACTTGAGGACCATGACTTCACATTTTGACTATACCACATTAGAAGAATTTTATCACTCTTAGGAATAACACCACTCTTCACTATGACAAGACAAGCTATGAACAAGACAAAACCTTCAAGGGCTATCAACAAAGTTAAATAAGTCTAGATAACAAGTTTTGAATGATACTCATGTATGATAGCCAATTTTGGCTAATAGTAGGGAAATGAGGTATAGATTTCCTCTATCTTATGACCTATTTTTGGACTAGTGTACTAATTATATATTTATTTTTATCTACTATTGTATGTATTTAGACCATAGGTGTATCTATTTATGTAGCTCAACCAATGGGCATTTATAGCTATGTAGATGACCTAGGAGGGGTGGATTTCATAGAAAAAATAGAAGTGGACACCAGGTTTTAAAAATTTACCCTCTTTGATAGATCAAGGGATTGAGGACTGGTTTCACTAAAGAATGAATAGGTTACTAGGGTTATAAGTAGGTTTTACAAATAATCTATAGCTGATAGGTATTCAACCCCAAAAATCATAGTAGTAGTGATATGACCCATAGTAGTAGACTAGGCTATGGTAGGAAAAAATGGCAATACAACTATTTGAAATTTACATATTTGGATTGATGAATGTAAATAATGTGAAGAATCTACCAAACTGATTTTAGTAATAGTTCTAGAGTAAATACTTAAAGAATGAAGAATTTTCCTACTTACAACTGAGGGGAGATAATTGGAGTACCAATTATTGTAGTTATCATTGTAGTAGCTTGAGGTAGAGAGCTTGGATGTGTACATAATGATGGCCCCTATGTTGGAGTATGTAACATTGAATATTATTCCCCATTTTCATGTTCGTCCTCATTTGACACTAACTCTGTGGCCTCTGAGATAACATATCCTTGATCAAACTCTTCAGATTCTATTAACTTTTTAGCTTCTCCAGACTAAGTGATTTCTTTAGTCATCCATTTATCATCTTCCTCTATCTAAGTTGTTTCATTAAAATACTTTATTTCTTTAGTGTCAGTCTTGGATACCCATTATTATTCATCTAATCATATCTTTTCCTCTTCCTCACTTTCATAAATATCAATAGGGTCTGATCCCAGTTTACCCTTTGTTCTGTCCACCCTATCCTTGGGGACTTCTGCATATTTCTCTTCTGGTTCCACCTTCTGGGTTGAAATAATAAGAGTATCAGGCTTCCTTATATATGTAATTATTGGTTTATTATAAATAGAGGTTGGCCTTGTAGAATTTGGAATGGGATATGAAGGGGATATATTAGTAGTAGATGGGAGGAGTGGTGACCATTAGAGGAGTGATGGGTGGTGAAGATAAAAATTTAGTGGATTGAAACATTACCAATGGTAGTAATGTTATCATAATAGGTGGTGACCTAGGGGGAGAAATAATATAAACATGTGATAACAAAATAGGCAAACTTAATTTTTGTATTATGGTTAATGGAGGCAAAATAAGCATGGAAAAAAGTTTAACTAATGTGCTAGAACTTAAAAGTCTTTCCTTTTCAGCTATGGATTGAGGGAAATAACAATGAATATATATGTAGGGGATCTTGAAGTAGTCTTCTCTCTCTCTTCAATATAAACTTCCCCAGATGGGCCTAATTATTCTTGGATTTCTTCTTCTTCATGTGGAGGAGGTCTATGAACATGTATGGAAACCCATTGTTCCTTCTCAATTAGCTTGGCATCTTCTTTAGTGATTATAGGATCATAATGAATCCTCTATGCCACAATCATTGACATGTTTACCCTTCTCATTTTAATGGAAAATTCAATGTCATCCTATACATTCATGAAGACATTATCATGACCATAGGACTAATGCCCATAGTTGATTCTCACTTTCCATTCATATTTCCTTATGTGTGTTTTGACATTTTTCTTGGGGTCCCAATACTTGAATGGTGGTTCCTAGTTCAACCCATAATGCACCCTTATTTTTAAAATATAGTGGAAGTGTTCCCATCTTGTATACTTCATTCTGCCAATGCTTAGAGGGGTTGGGTGGATGATTGCTTTCTTGGATATTTTTAATTATATATCCATATTGTTAAATAATCAACTAGATATTTTTTATTTAACAAATTTATTAGGAAAAATATATGTTAGGTATAAAAGGTGGGCCTTAGTACCTTCTATCTTGATTATAATGTGTACATGATATAACCAGTAGTCACCCATATTTTGAATGGTCTTCTTTATAGGGTCTGAGAGATGAGGCATGTTATTCATGTAGAGAAGGATTAAAAAGTGGGTTAGTTCATGCATTAGTAAAGAAAACCAATAATAATCATAAAGAACATAACATTATAATTGTACTCCCTTGAGGGATGGTGTTAATGAAATCAAGAAACTAATTAAGAAATCATGACAAACAATACCTTCCCATAGTGGCTGTCCTTGAAAAATGGTTCAATAAATGTGATTATCCCCATATTTAGTACTCTTAAGTCTTTTTCAATCTAGTGTAGCATACACCTCCATCATCTCTTAGATCACCAATGACTTTGGCTCCTTGATTGGTTAATTTGGGTGAATGAGTGAAGCTTCTCTAGCACTATTTTTGCATAATAACATTGCACAATTGAAGCTTAAAAGTTATGGCCATGGCTCATGTATTTATAGCTTTCTAGAAATGTTAAGAATCAACCATGACCATCCATCTTGAGATCAAGATGTGTGGCCAAGGAATGATTAAATTTTAGAGAACAAATCCATTAATATTTTAGAATAAGTGAGTATTAATGAGGCATGGGTGGGCTTAAACCTAATATTTATTTCCATTAATGCCTAATGCTTAACACCCCTTCAATGATGTCATGGGTGATGACATGGCCTAGATATTTTGAATTATGAATTTCTAATAATAGATATTTAATAACGTTCCATGGATTTTCCATTTAATCTCTTAATTTGGTTTTGATTTGCTTAATGGCTTTACTTAGAATTGGTTGCACATTTAATCAAAATGGTTTAAAATGTCAATTTACTTGGTCATAATTTGATTGCAGTTGAATTAAAATAAGGTGATGATCATGTGCAGGGTATTATCCTAATTAAGATAATATCGATGTAAATCAACACATGCACATGATGTGTCCTAATGAATCAAATGATTTTAGTGGTCTAGGACATCATTTTGCTTGGTTTTAATTTGATTCAAAGTGAATTAGAAAAGATAATGATTTTTTAAAATGTATTTCCCCAATTAGGAATCAATGAACAATAATTAACACTTACACATGATGTGTGTAGATGAATTAGAGCATTTTAGTGATTTTGTTCTAGTTTGTGCATTATTGTAGAATTGGTTCAGATTTGTAATTTTAGCACAATAGGGATAAGAATTAGATGTATTCATTTTACCCTTATTTGGGAAGGCATGGTGAGACATTTGGTTTAAGAAATGAATTTTAAAAGAATAAAAATGTATTATAATTAGAATAAATAAACTCAATTCCATTTTTTGCTAAATTTTACATGAGTCATGAAGAAGCGGGGTTATGAAAATGCTCCAAATAGTGTTTGGGTGGTCCATGATGTCCCTTCAAGGTGAGGATGGGAAAAATATTTTTTGATAGGTTGGCCCTTGATTAAAAGAAAAATAATCATGAAATTCAACAAAGGAGGTTAAAAAATGGATAAATTAGAATAAAATGGTTTGAAAAAAGATTAAACAGGGTGAAATGGAACACCCTAGGAAGAAAAATGGGGAATTATAGGCCCATGGGGTGAAAATTTTGAAAATTTTACTATAATTTTACCCCTAGGTAGAGGTAAAAATCATTTATTTTTACCCTCCACTATTCCAATTGAGATCTTTGAGATTTTCATGTGAAAGATCTGAGCATAATAGCCAACATCCCATACCCCTAACACCTTGGGGAGAGCATCCAAGAGTACTGACAACCATCAAGGAGCAGAGCATTGGTAAGTACCATTTTTAGTTTTTAACTTCCAAATTTAATGCATTTAATGCTAGGTATAAGTAGGAGTTTTAGCAATCCTACCATTTATAGAATTTTTTAAATGATGAGATCATTGATTGTATAGCAAGTCATGGGTCAAAATAATGAGGTCACCATTTAATAAAAATATCACCATTTACGATGAAAATTATCAATCAAATAGTAGTGAATCCATGTCAAATGATGAGATCATTAAAAATAGCAAGGTCACCTTGCCAAATGGTGACGATGCCCTACATATTGATGAGTTCACAAACTCATGAAGGAAAATGGCGAGGTTGACTTGCAAAATGGAAAGATCACCTTGCAAAATGGAAAGATCACCTTGCTAAATGGAAAGATCACTGAGATAATGGTGAGGTCACCAAAAATACCAAAATAAATTATAAGAAGAGAAAAATGGGCTAATTAATGATTAGTCTAGGCCCAAAATTACAAAAATTTAAGTAAAATTGATGAATTAGAGGAAAAATGAAGAAATGATTGACTTGGTTCCTTATGTTTTGACTTGCAAGAGTAAGTCAGGGTATTATAGCATATGAGTGATGATCCTATGTGATAAAATGATAGGGCATCTAGATCAATGGGATTATATGCCTACTATAGGTGATGGAGTTATATCACTTGGCTTGAGTTCTAGTGATTCATGTAAATAGAGCCTATCTATCGACACCTACAAAGAGGTGGCACTCTAAGAAATATATATTTCATTTTCTAATTAGGGAAGCCATAGTGACTCTAGAGGATGTACACTGGATATTACAAGTGTTGATGTAGGGTTAGAGGATTACTTGGATGTTCGTAGGCTGACTAACTATGATGGAAGATTTGATTACTGTGATAGACCTAGATGTATTTGAGAGGACCATAGAGATATATGCATTTAGATTCTAGACCTTAGAATAAGATTAGCAGTGATAGGGGCTTTAATAGTGGTACCAACACCAATATAATGGATAGTTCCCCTAGAGGTGGTTATTTTGATGTCTCTTGTCAATGGCCTTTTACTGATGAACAAGAGTGGATGGTTCTTCTATATTGTTCTAATTAGAGTGGTACAAGATATGTATGATAACTTGACATGATTTGCATGGGGGACCATCATTCTAGCCCAACTTTATCAAGACCTATATATGATATCATATCATATAGAGATGGTTGATTTAGGATTTGGTTAGGATATAGATATGGGTGAGGCATCAGGTGGTGATGGGGTCCACAATATAGAGATAAGAAAGGTAGGGACCTTTGGTATAGGGATAGGTATAGATACAGGTACATGGGAGGTGGGGCCCTCCAACATAGGTAGGTATATAAAGGACCAAACTTTGATTGATAGGATGCAATGGGATACCACTAAATTATTATTAGAGATTGAAAGGCTATAGAGTGATATATCTAGATTACATGTAGAGTTGGCCACTACACAGGGTGAGATGACCTAGCTATAGGGGACTATCACAGCTAGGGATGCAAAGATTAATATACTTAGGGGATAGGTGGTCCAAATGATAGGGGTATAAGCTCAGTTGGTTACTTGAGACATGGAACTTTTGATAGTGATTGATGAGTGGGATAGATCTTAGGGTGATCAAAAGTGACTGATATCTCAAGTAGAGAGGCTAATTGAGGAGGGAGATGAGGCTTGATGAGCTGGTATAGATGATGGTTTGGCTAAATCCTTGGCTAATATGATTTCATCCAAGGATGATGATTTATGCATGAAGGATAATGTCCTACATGCTACTGATGAGATTTCTTATTATTATAGGTTATATAAGGCAACAATCCTGGTAGAGAAGAGATATCTATCATTTAAAAACTACTCAAGATCATAGCAAATGAGTAGGACCTATAGGTCTAAACATGATATAAAGTTAGAGAATTTGGTAGCACAACCATCCTCATAATAGGTAATGATGGGGCCACCACCACCATGTCCACCACCCTTCTCAAAATCAAGCATGTGCGAGAGTTTTTAGTAGTTTCCCTCGAGGGATGACAAGGATCAGAGCTAATTTGTAGCTTTATATTAAGCCTACTAAAAATATAAAAAGATGTTTCAAATCCAAAAATATGACTAACTTAAAATTAAGATATGAATCATCAAGGCTTAAGTAGGAACAAGAATTTATTAAATAATTAATAAATAATAAAATAATTTAGATATAAACATAAACAATTCAAGCCCAAGTTAAGTCCAGACTCAAAAGGCTTACAAAATGTATTCAAACACAAAACTAAAAACAAACAAACAACCTATTAAATAAATAAATAAAGCACATAAAAACACAAAATAGTAAGATAAAATACAAGAATAAAAACACAACAAATCACCAGTATAAATAAATAAATACATAGAAAACACCAGTAAAAAAGAAACAAAGGCACAAGAAAACATGAAGAAAAATAATGAATGAACAATAAAACACCAATAAATAAACATAAAAAAATAAAATGAGTAAAATAATCAAAAACAACTTTTTGGAAGCATAGCCACTAAGAGGGGGGTGAATTAGTGCCCTTAAAATAATCATTAAATTTCACTTATCATTCACGATTAATTCATTCAAAAAACATACATCAACCAATTCATAAACAAGCATACAACATATAAACACAAGAGATATGTGGGAAACCTTCATGGGGGATAAAACCCATTAAAACACATGTTGGACTACAATCTTATAAGCAATGAATCATGATTTAGTGAGTCACTAACCCCACAAGGAGAAGCAACCCCTCACTAATCAAGCACCAACTCAACTATCCCTTTAGCAAGCACTATCTTGCAAGGATACACCAACCCCCTAAGTAACCTAGCACCAAATTAGCCACTTCATGAACACTTTTGAAACCACCAACTTGTAAGGCAACTCTCACTCTTTCTTGACAAAACACCAACTCAACCAAGACCAACTTGATCACCTCAAGATACCTTGTTGCTCAACCAATAGATGATGACCTCTTCTTCAACTCTCTATCTTCTCTATCTAAATTATATTCACTATTATACATTAAGAACACATCCCTAATGTATCTATGATAGTCTCTCAATAGACAATCAACTCATTCATATATTCTCAACCTTTTACACCTCTCAAAATAACTTATAGGCTTCTTCGCTCAACATGCCTCTTACTAGACTTATTAAGTCAACTAACCTTGACATCAACATGCAATAACTCTTGTATGAAATTAGAAATGCATCATGTTTATAAATCAATCCTAACTCAGAGAAGATAGGGCATACCTACACTTTTTATTGGGAATACATTTTTTAAGTGAGAGCATGACCAATATAGAGATCTGCTAGATATGATTAGGGGATCACTTATCACAATACACCATGCTAGGAAGGGTTCTAAAGCCTAAAGTCTAAAATAATCACACAACAATGCTAAAAGACTCCTAGATTTAATGTTCACTCTATTTTAATAAACAAGAAAGTAAATCTAATCTAGTACACACTATTTCATGTAAATTTTTACTTAAGTTCTAAGAAAGAGAGAAAAGAAACTCGATATGAGTATTGTTGAAAAACCTATTTATTTGTGCACATGTTGAATCAAAATATTGTGAAGAACTCCTCTTTGGCTTGGGAGGAAGACCTATAGGAAATAAAGCACCAAAGAAAACTTGTTTGTTAGACAGATAGTTGGGTGGATTACCTAGCGATAAATAGATCCCAAAAGTGTGAGCTTCCTTAGGGATTTTCAGTCCACATGTTTTAAATAATTAAGTTCAAAAAATTGAAAATAAGGTACTTGCATCAATAATCAAAAGGTAGTAAAATTAAAAACAAGAATGCTTGCTTAAAAAATATACTAGAAATGATTAAATTAGTGATAAACTAATTAATACTAGTGCTAAATGGTTGGGGTATACTTAAAAAAATCTAAAAGGGGTCTGTGAATGATAAAAAACACAAAAACTAGGTTTGGTTAAGGGTAAATGGGTGAAAATAGATTGCTAGTTTTCACTATCATAATGACCATTGGTAGTTGGGGTAACCATCAGTAGTTAAGGTGACCATTGATGGTTAAGGTGACCATCAATGATTGGGTAGACGATCAGTGATTGTGTCAACCATAGATGATTACTATGTGAATATCTAGGTTGTTAATTTTTAAATAATGGGATTTGAAAGATGAATTCTGAGAGATGGGCAAGGGATAGATTGATTGTGAAATGAAAACAAAGTAAATGAATATTAACAAACAAGTACTTGTCTTACTAGAAGTTGATTGGGTGAGTGGTTGAAGCATTTAGCCTATTGGTAGAATTTGGTTTGATTTGAATAGAGTGATGATACTTGAGAGCTTAGATGAGATGTGTCAATGAGTCAGCTCTCAATGTAATGGATGAATTACTAATGATGTTGATGACACTGATTGACCTATAAAAAAACACTCTTGAATCCCTAAGCTCTTGATAACTATTGCAGATGGATATGACCTCCCAGGATCCTCTCTTCTTATAGGCAAAAGCAAGAGGTGGAAGTCAAGGTGAAACTAGGACATCTAAATATAATTTGTCCATGTAAAGGCTCACAATAAGATTTAGACAAGTTATATTTAGAAAAGGTCAGTAGATGATTGCATGCTTTTACTTAAAGAGGTACACCTTGACCATCGATAGTCAAGGTTTCCCAAGGGTGACCATCGATGGTTACCCTAAATGTTGACAGTCAGATCCCCAAAAGAAAAGGTCCTAAAGGCTAGGTTGAGTCAGTTTGTGAAACTAATCGTGGGTGAACTTGGTTAGGCCAGATTGGTGTAGATTGGTCCCAAGAGGGTCCTGCATAGGTCCAATGGTATTTTTAACATTTGGAATCATAGTGTGTATAATTTTGGTGTCTATATTTTTCCCCTTTTTATTATGTGACTTGTGTGAATGAGCTACAAAATAAAAATGAAGTATGGGTCAAGGGTTTGGTTGCCTTAAGAGTAGGAGGAGGTGTTCCCCCTGAAAC
The DNA here is from genome assembly GCA_037957365.1 of Torreya grandis. NCBI lineage: Eukaryota > Viridiplantae > Streptophyta > Pinopsida > Cupressales > Taxaceae > Torreya > Torreya grandis. The sequence goes on along the minus strand of JARHVA010000540.1, from coordinate 2,181,617 downwards.
TAAGAGTCAATGAGGTGAAATTAAAATTAGGTTAGGGTTTGATAAGTGCATATTTAATTATAAAAATGGGTGAATGATAGGTTGGCTACTAAATCACAAATAAGTGCATAAAGTGTGATAAAAAGGTGTGATAGCCAAGATCATGCATAGACTAGGTTACCAATGTTGGTAAAATTAAGGGCCAATGCTAAAAAGTACAAGTGATAAGTAAATTATGCGACCACCTATAGGCATGGTAGTTGGGAACACTCATAAATATATGTCTCCTAAGCAATGTCTATGTGTTTGATGGGTATCCAAGGTAGGAAGTGTTCCTAGGGAAAACACAAATAAGTCAAGTGTCATAGGTATATGAGGTAGGAAGCACTACTGAATAGACATGAATGAGTCAAGTAAGTGTGAAGTGGTACACATTCAAGAAGGGTCAACATGTAAATATTATCATGACTTCAAAGAACCAGGAAAAAAATGTCATAATTTATGTGCTAGATATGCCAAAATAGACCAATAATGAGGTGACTAGGTGGTCAGGTTAGTTGGAAAAAGTAGTCTCTAAAGATGGGTAAAACTTGGTTTAGTTTTACTAAGAAGGGTAGTTCTAGGTGTAAGTGTAAAATTGGGGTGTCTTGACCATCGACGGTTAGGGCTCTCAAAAAGTAACCATCGATGGTCAAGGCAAACCCTAAAAATTTTCAAGGTAAAAAGTAAAAACCAAATTACTTTTACTCATTTGTAACTTTTATGTGGTTGACTTTATGCTTTGGTGATTTTAGCATTTTATGGTGAGGGTACTTCCTGAGTTGGTGACTGCTCATTGGTTAGAGGTGTGTGGGTGTGATCTTCATGGGTTTGAGATGTAGGGAGCATGTGGACATGTTCAAGTGGTTGTATGTAGGCTTCAACCATAATAGAGATCATGAAATGAGATATGTAGTGTCTTAGATGTGGTAGATAGATGTGATTTGATGTAATTACATTATGTTGGGAGGTTAGTATTTTTATTAAGAATGCTCAATTTGGGCTATAATACCCTAGGTAGGGTTTTGTGTAAAATTATGGGTAAAATTAAGAATTAGTGGGGTGGGTAGGTGAAGTGGGTTGGGTTGGTGGGTAGGATAGCTACTTGAGTAGTTTAGAATGTTGTTTAGGTAATTTTATGATATAAGTAGTTTTGGGTGTGCTAACCATGCAACACCCATAGTGATCATTGATGGTTATGTTTAATCATTGATGGTCGACACACTATGAACTAGGGGTGTTTGACCATCAGTGGTCACCATGACCACCAGTGGTTGGGTGGGGTGGGGGAAGTTTTTTAAGTGTGTTTTAAGAAGATAATTGATGATAGGGTAAGTCTTGCATGCTAGAAAGGAAATTAGTGGGTATGGGTAGATGGCTAAGAGAAATAGGGAGACAAGTGAGGTGGGTAAAAGCTAGGGTAGATGAGAATAGCATAGGTAAATAAGAAAAAGTGTTTGATATGATGTAGGTTAGGGAGAAGATTTAGATGCATGACCATGTGCCACACATATTTCCAAAGATATAGGAGGGGATGACTCCAGAGGATTGGGCCCACGTGGATGAGGTGGGGTTGAGATATTTGAGGCATTACCAGCATGTGCCCTAAGATGCATCAATTATCATAACACTTATCAAAAGATGGGATCTTACTATGAACACCTTCCTACTTCTGATTAGGGAGATGACCATTCTCCTCAAAGATGTACATAGGATTACTAGACTCCCATTATGTGGTGGTGTGATTTATCATATCAAGCACAAAAAGTGAGAGGATTTCATTAAGTAATTATATGGAGATGAGAGTGATTAGGTTTGATGGCATGTTAGGGGATTCTAATACATGGCATTATATAAGAGAGATTTAACTGAGAGGAGGCTTATAACCATGCTCATGATTGTAGTGACATGCATTGGGATTTCAAATTTGAGTAGCAGGAGGTTTCCCTATTTGCTACTAGGGGTATTGGTGGAGCTCCTGCTAGGTTAGACAATATTTGGTTAGGTTCCTATTTTGCTTGTGTAGATCTATAGAGATTTGTGGGTTTTTAGGCACCATAAGAGATATGACATTAGTGTCAGCTTGGTTCTACATTATTGGGCCTATGTGCATATTTTGGTGTTAAGACCAGTAGGATTATCATGGGTAGGCTACACATAGATAGAGTTCCCTATTGGCTTCATGTAATGGAGGGATGATTTGGTTGCATCAGTTTTAGGGGGTGGTTCTCGTGATGTAGATTGGTTCAAGGTGAATTAGGTGCACTAGTGGTCAAAGATATCACCTAGGGGTCGCATGTGTATTTTTTGATATGGTCAGGATATATGAGGCATACCTTTTCCCTTCAAAGCTACAAATGGATAATAGATAGGAAAGAGGGAGAGGTGGATCTGATCTTATTTGATAGGGTGCATTTGTAGTTTGGTTTGGTATAGGGTATCCTAGGCCCATTTCCTAGGTATAAGAGGGAGAATTCAGAGGTTTGATTACCAGTGCCACAACCTGCTCCTACAGTTATAGATGGTGGGTATGAAGAGATTTCTATTAGGGATCTAATAGATGATGCTAGGTTATTATATGGATAAATGGCTTGATATCAACCCATATATGAAATTGTAGACATTAGTGGAGATGATAGAGGTGTGAGGTTGATGGCCGTGGATCTAGCTAGCCATGATGAATAAGTAGGGAAGGCTCAACCCAAACATAGGTACAAGTATTATAGGGATAAGTGGCCACACTATAGGGTCAGATTATTGTGTTATAGGGTTAAGTGGTGACTATCATAATAGAGCAAGATTAGTCATAGGCATCCCTTAGAGTAGTCATGCAGGAGAGAGATACTCTTAGATAGAGGGTAGTAGTAGGAGGGGTACCAACACCAACAGTAGGAGGAGGACCACTTGATATAATTTTGAGGGGATGGTACTTATCTACCATTGAGGATTTAATATATTATGACATCATCATGCTATCATAATTTTCATAAGTGGTGATATATGGGGAGTACAGGGCTAGTTTGGCTGGTGGGCCATCTATAACCACTCTAAGATAGTGGGATTCCATAGTGGGCTAGGCAGGGATATCAGGGAGGCCACCACTAGATGGGAGTGCTAATGGAGGTGAAAGTGGGGATAATAGTAGTGGTGCCTTAGGGACTTGATTTTCACATGTTTTGATATGTTAGTAGAGATAGGTGTAGATTATTTTGATATTGACATGTGTGTCAATGTAGTGAGATATACATATTTTGAGAGAGAGTTTATACATTATCATAGGTATTATTTATGATGACATGATATATGTGATGATGATGTAAGGTTTATGATGTATGTTTATGGTTCATGATTAGGTGGATATTTATGTTCATTTTTATGGTTGATGGTCTATGGTTTCATGCATATGCTTTATGAGATGTTGACTTAATAACTTAGGCATGTGATTTTTAAAGGATGGTTATGATTCTATGGTTTTGTTCATGGATATGATAGGATGTGTTATGGATGGATATATGCCATATGATAATGTGATCGTAATGACTTTGTTTATGGTTATGTTGATATTATAAGATGAATTGTTGTGATGTGATGGTTAATAGATAGATAGGTAGATGATATATGATATGGTACATGATGTTTTGATAATTGATTTTGTTTATACTCATGATGATGAATGGTGTAATTAGGGTTATTTATGATATGATATATGTTCACATGATGTTTTTATGGTAGACAGATAGGATGTTGTTTATGATATGATGTGATATGATGCGATTTCATGGTGTTGTGATCATAGATAGAATAATGAGATGTTGCATGTATATAGTTCATAATGTTACATTTGTTATTTGATTTTTGTCATCTATGATCATAGAGACAAAAGGTAAACCTGGGTAAGGATGTAATGAGTATACATAAAGTAAGTAGATAACAAACTAAAAGTAAGGAAAGTGATAAGAATCATGAGATGTACATCTACATAAGCCAATAAAAGATAAGAAAAGAAACATGATGCTTTTTCATTGGTAAGGACAAAAACAAAACCTGAAGTTGGATTAGATTAGTGAAAATAAGCCTTTCAAATGCTTTGCAGCAACATGCTTAGGTTGATAAATGGGTATCTTGATCACTTTATGTCAATTAAGCCCATAATATTGCATATATGATATATGGAGGGAGGATGGGTGAAACTGGAACCTTTGTGTACAATTAGCATGCTTCTTCTGTAGGCTTCCAAGAGGATAGTATAAGCAAGTATATGCTCATATATAAAGTGTAGACTGATCAATGTAGGAAGTCTACTGAGGAGAACCAATTGTAGATTTCCAAGATTATTACTTTTATGAGAGCCAATCATGGTGTTTCTCATTGTTGATTTTTCTTATGGGTCTTTCACTACTTTTGATTGTGATTTAAGGTTGGGGAAGTTGATTGATATGGGAAGCTTCCAAAAAATTACTAAATCTGATAAGTAATTTTCTTAGGCATCCTTCAAGGGAGTGGTATAAGTTTGTATGCTTAGTTCAAATGCTTTTGATAATTGTCCTTCAAAGGAGCAGTCCACCTTACATTTTTGTAATTTTGAATAAGTGTTCAATAACCACCTTTCAAGGGAGTAGTCTATGAATGTTACGAATGACCCATGACTTGCTTTTTAATTTTATATTACTTTTGATTTTGTTTGATGTTTCTTGACATAGACTTGCTTATACATGCTCAAAGGGTTACCTTTATGAATGCAATACTAAGAGCATAATAAGGTTACATAGGTGAAAAGAGGTTTAGGAGACAATGACCATGGAAAATGATCCCAAAGAGAGATGGGAAGTACCATGAGAATCATACCATAGGTAGAGCCATGGTACTCATAGTTCAAGATTAGGCTATGACCGTGACAAATAATCACATGATTAATCTATAGTCAGTTGCCCCTAAAAAGAGGGAAATGAATGTGGTTGTAGGGGATGAGCTTAAGTTAGACCAATGATGATTGTGACCCTTCTTTTAATAATATAAAAGATGTAGATGTGAAGCATTAAGAGGCTCAGGTTTTAGTTTGACTTCAAGAGAGGACAAATGATAAGCTTCTAATCCATACTTATGGGTTATGATGTAGGGTCCAATCCAATTGAAATCAAATTTGCCACTTTTGATTTTTTTCATATTAGTTACATGTTGATTTTCCTTGAGAATGAGATCTCCAATATTGAATTCTCACACTTTTAGTTATTTGTTATAAGCATGCTTGATTCAATCTTGATAAACATGAAGATGGGAAAGAGTGGCCAAATGACGCTTGTCAAGTAGCTCAAGTTGAGCTAAATGTGCGTGACTATAATCATCTTCTAAAATAAGGTCACACAAATATATGTGAAGAGGAGGTATTTAGACTTTAAAAGGAAATGAAACCTTAGCTCCAAACACTAGATAAAAAGGTGTAGCACCTGTAGGGGTTTGGATACTAGTATGATATGCACATAAGGTGAAAAGGATGTGTATATGCCAATCTTGACTTGAGGCATTGACCATTTTGGTAAGCATGTTGTTCAGGGTTTGTTAGAGGCCTCTACTTATCCATTTACTTGTGGGAAATAAGGTGATGATAAGCTTAGTTTAATTCTAAATACGTCACAAAGACCTTGAACTTGTTCATTTTTGAAGGATTTGTCATTGTCAGTGATGATCTTATGGGGAACACCAAAGTGGTAGATGATGTGATGGGTGATAAATTCAATAATATTTTTAGCTTTATCGAGACAAGAGGACTAACCTCCACCCATTTGGTGAAATATTTAGTCATGATGATTATATAATTATGTCACTGTGAAGAGTGGGGGTTAATTTCAGCAATAAGGTCCAGACCCCATTGTGAAAAGGGCTAAAAATTGGTGGAGACACGAATACTATGGCTAGGTGTGTGATGTAAATTAGCATGTTATTGAAACTTGACACACTTTTTCACATAATCATAACAGTCTTGGTTAAGGTTAGTCCAGGAATATCCTAGGTGGAGGATGCACTTATCCCTCATGAGTCCACTAAAGTGACCCCCATAGATACTATCATGCATTTGTTTGATAGCATGAGAGGCTTCTGGACCATGGAGGCAATAAAATAAGAGACCATCAAAGCCATGATTGTAAAAAATTCCTCCCATAATGGTATAATGAGAGGTGCTCTAGATGAACACTTGATGGACATTCTTAGAGAGGCCAGAGGAAACAATGCCAAGGTTAAGGTGGTCAAAGGCTTGTGGATACCAAAGGTCAGGCTAGATCCCTTCCACATTGAAGATGGTTGGAGTGTCTAAATTGATGTAGGAAGGTTAAATGAGGTGATGGAAAATGACTAATAGCTTGGAGTTTGAAGGTACTGATGAGTTTTGAGGGGAAAGAGAAAACATGGTGTCAAAAAACTTGTTGGTAGATTGTAGGGTGGTTTGAATATGGTAGTGTTTAAATGATGCTAAGAGTTATGTAACTAACTATATATATAGCTAAAAAATCTCATTCTTATATTGGTAGATGTCATTGACTTGATTGACCATAAGTTGGGAGTCACCAAAGATGTTGATTGTTCTAACTCCTAAGGCTAAGGTAGTTTGGAGACCTATAACTAAGGCTTCATATTTGGCCACATTATTGGTAAATTCAAAGTTAAGTTTAAAAGATAAAATAAGTGGTTCAATAATAAGGGGAAAAGGATGATATTGGCTCCCCCACCATGTTAACATTTAGAACCATCAAAGAACATGGTTATGTGATTGGTGAAATTTGCTTGGGATAGGCTTACGATAGACTCATCTAGAAATTCAAGAGGAGGAGGTTGGTTTTCTATTAAGATTATGTCTAAAAATTGGTTAAAAATGACTTGCCCCTTAATTAAATTCTAATATAGGAACTCAAGGTCAAACTTAGATTAAAGCATGAGCTACTTGGCCATATGATAGTTTTGGTATGGCTTGGAGTGCATGTACTTGAGTGGGTTGGTATTGGTTATGACAAAAGTTTTTTGGTTAAGAAGGTAGTGTAAAATTTTGGTGGCCAAGAAGATTAGGGCTAATCAAAGTTTCTCAGTATGACTATACCAAGTTTTAAAGTCTACAAGGGTGTGGATTATGTAATATATGACTTGTTCTTTATGTTGTCTGTCTTGATGGGTAAGCATTGCTCCTAGGGAATGGTCAGTAGTAGAGATATAAAGGTAGAAAGGTTGGTTGTCCTTAGGGGGTGTGTGGATAGGTAGAGATAAAAGGTACTCTTTGAGTTTATCAAAGGCTTTTTGACAATTAACATTCCACTTGAAAGAGATATCCTTTTTCAAGAGGTGATGAAAGGGTTGACACCAATCAGAGAGATGAGAGATGAAGTGGTGAATAGATTGGAGCTTCCCTTACAGACTACAAAGTTGCTTAAGATTGGATGGAGGTAGCATCTTGAGGATGGATTTAATTTTATCCAAATCCACTTCGATTCCCTAAAGGGAAATGATGAAGCCAAGGATTTTGCCCAATAAGACCCCAAAAATACTTTTCTTGAGAATGAGGCATACATGGTAATGGATAAGTCTCTCAAAGATAATTTTGAGAACAACTAAGTGGTCCTTGTGATATTTAGATTTCCCAAGGAGGTCATCCACATAGTCCTCAATGATTGTATGGATAAGGTCATATAAGATGTAGGTCATAACACATTGGTAGGTGAAACCAATGTTCTTAAGACTGAAGGGTATGACTCTATAATATAAATTCCTCCATGGGGTAAAAAAGGTAGTTTTGTTTTGATATTTAGGGGCAATCAAAATTTTATTATAACCTAAGAATCCATTTATGAGAGACATCTTGTGGCCTTCTATAAGATCAATAAGTTCATTAATGTTAGGTAGAGGAAAGTCATCCTTTGGGCAAGCAAGGTTAAGGTCATGAAAGTTCACATAGATATGTAGTCCCCCTATGGCTTTAGTGATAGGCATGATGTTTAAAACCCATTGGGGATAATCAATGGGTTGAATTAAGTCAATAGAGAGGAGGTGTTAAATCTCTTATTTTATAAGAAGGTCTATGCAGGGGTGCATTTTTCAAAGTTTTTATTTGACAAACTTAGCTTCATGATTGGTTACGATGTTGTGGGTGAAAATGGTTGGGTCAATACCAAGCATGTCAACATGTGACCAGGAAAATGCAATGCTATAGTCCTAGAGGAAGGTAGAAAAGTCTTGAAGTTCCTTAGTGGTTAGAGATTAGATAAGTTTGACAATATGAGGGTTGGCCAGAGTGCCTATGTCAATATTTGTATTGGATTTATTTAAAATGGTTGAGGTTTTTGGAGGTAAGGATTTATGGATGGAGGAATCAGGTGCACCAAGGTAGGTGAGAATAAAATCATCATCCTAACACTAAATAATGTTTATGGTAGGAGAGTCTTCTCCCACAAGTTTAGGATGGGTCAAAGGGATGGATAAGGGTAGCCCTTCCTTTTGATAAGCTAGGGGATCAAGGGTGATCATGTTGATGAAAAAAAAAGTTAGGTGGGATGATGTCCTCATCCTCATACTCAGGTGTATGGGACATTGGTGAGGAAGGGGTTTTTTATTCAACAATGGTAGTGGAAGGTTATGTGGTTTTCTTCTTATTAGGTAGAATGAATCCAAGTCCATGATTCTCATGAGTCTTTTGGGTCTCAATCAAGATCAATGTGTGTGGGTCATGATCATATCATCGTATGCCAAACCCTTTTTAGGCACACTTGTGAAGGTATATTTTGGTGAAGTTCAGGCTATCCAAGTAAGAGAAGGTGGAGGTGAGTGGTTGAGGTGAAGAGGGTGTAGTGATAACATTAAGTGGCTTGTCAAGTCCCCCATAGATGAAGTTGGTTCAATAGTTGGGAGGTCCCAAAGGAATAATGGATCCAATGTTAGGATCATAACCTAGTTGATGGTTGAGTTTCCTATATTCCTGAGGAGTTTGGAAGGAATAAAGGGTGAGGAGATGATATTATTTAATGGTAAGGCATTGGAAGGTAGGTTCCAAGGGATCAATGGTGGGTATCTAGTCTACAAGAATAGATGAACTGGTAGATGCCTCTGAGGAAGGGGAAGCATGCCTCTGAGGAAGGGGAAGCAATGGCTTCATTTATCATGTTTTAGGGTTGGGTGGTAGATGCTTGGGGTGATTTTATAGAGGGAAAGAGGACATCATTAGGTTGGTAGGTCATGTTGCATGTTGCAAAAGGGATTAGGTCAGCTTGTATGGTGACAACCTAATCATCATATTCAAACTTGACACAATGATGAAGGGTAGAAGGTACATAACCCATAGAGTAGATCCAAGGTCTCCCTAGTAGAACATTGTATTAGAATTCACCTTTGACCACATAGAAAAGTTCAAAGAGTGTGTGAGGTCTTAGACAAATGTGGAGGACAATAGTTCCCAAGGTAGTGGTCATAGTGTCATTAAAGGATCTAAGGATGATAGAAGTTTTGGACATGATATTTTTTGGTAATTTGAGTTGGTCATAGGCATGGGAAGATATAATATTGATAATAGCTCCCCATCAATCATAACCCATTTGATACAGGTTTGGTTGATATGGGTAGTAATAAAGAAAGGGGGACCTGAGTCCTTAAGGTGGATAGAAGGTATTTCCAAGTCCTTGAAGGTAATAAGGGTGGAAATTTGGAGAGAACCTATGAAGGCCTATATAGGTTAGGAGTCTCTTAGTCTAACCTTAATGGTATGCATAGCCTCTATCATGGCCTGACAATGGTGATGTGAGGTGGAAATGAGCTCATAGAGGCTCATCTTAGTTGGGGTCTAGTGGAGTTGCTTAAGAATGACCCTCCTAATGGATTCAAAAGGGTTATCCTCAAAGGTGCCTAAGATGGTCACTTTGGGCTTAGTTGAAGATGAAGAGATTGGGATCTAGTTTGGTTTAGGATGAAAAGATGGGTATGTCCATGGAATGGACACCTTGGTGTTCCTTTTATCCATTTATTATGATCATGTGACCACATTAATGGTGTGAATAGAAGGTAAAGATGTGATATGAGGTTAGGTAGGTTTCTTTCCACTTTGAGGTGAGAGTGTGGGGTTAGGCATGCTTTCACAAATGACTATTGGGTGCATTGGTAGAGGGATCAAGGGAAGTTCATCTAAAAAAATATCATCTTCATCATAGAGCTAATGGACAATGGCCTGGAGAGCTTTAAAATTCTTTATGTCATGTCTAGGTGTCCTATGATATGAACAGACTTGATGGTTGTTATACCAAGCTAGTTTCAAACCAAAAAGATTGAAAGGTCTGATAGGAGGTAAGGTGAGGCAAGAGGCTTACAACAACTTTTGAAAAATGGTTGAATAAGATTCAACAAGAGCTAGGAAAGGTCTAGAGGTTATGGTTTTAGTTGGTAAGGTGGGTGTTTTGGTAATAATGGGTTTGGTGACAGGTGATTTAGGTAAGGTGGCATTTCTAGTTAATGGCTTTGGGTTGGTTATACTTGTGGTTGGAGGGTTTGAGGTTGATAGTTTGGCTATTGGTAATTTGATAATTACCAATGTATAAAATAGTATGTGGGTTAGTGTAACCAATAGTGGTGGGTGACATATGCTAAAGGGGGCTTGCTTCTTAAGCAAGGTTGATGGATGAGACCCCAAGATAGAAGGCAAGGTGGATGGAGGTATAATCTTGGCCATGTGGCTATTCAATGGCTCCAACTCTTTGGTTGGTTTGGGTCAAGGTTTGGTTATGGTCTTAGATGTGATTAATTATACTTTCAAAGATGGGTGAACAAAACTTTGTGTAGAGAAGGCACCAAGATTTACGAAGGGTTTGGTTGGTGGTGCGATCATTTGAGATGTAATTATTTTGGTTGACTAAGAAGGTGAGGGATTGGTAGAAGATTTGATTGGTTTAAGAGGGGGTGTAAAAATGATAGATTGGTTGGTTATAGGTGTGCCAAAAGGTTTGGGTTTGTTGATGAAAGGGAGCCCTAACTATTTATAGAAAGTGGTTTGATCTATGTCCTATTTTAAGGAAAATTCTAATTTCTAAACTAATGTAGAGAAAATTTTGTGTACCAGTCTTGATCCCTAGGTAGTGGATTCAAAGGATAGACTCATAGGATAGGGAGGAAAGGTGCTAGTTTGGTTTATTTCCTTGAGCGAGGGATGTAAGGTTGAAATAGGTAGTTTCTGCATGTGAGGTGTTGGTGATGAGGTTTCTCCTTTAGGGATAATGCACATAAGAGTAGTGGTTTATTTGGTAGTTAAGGGAGATGGTGAATTAATAATATTTATTTGCTCAGATATGTTAGTCAAGGTGGTATTTGATTATTCTAAAGCCTCTATGAGTGAATCCAGGGAGAAAAGAACCTCCTTGGTTTAGGTCTCCAAAGGAGGGGAAGGTGACTCCACCACCTTGATAAATGAGATGGGGGAGGAGTTGGTAGATGGATGCTCAGGTCTTCATGGATGAGTGTATCAAGGACCATATTGACCATGTGGGTGTCATGGGAGCATTCAACATGTGTGTCCTCTCTTTTGGTATGGGTATGGTTGGGAAAAGTTTTCCTAAAGATGTCAAGAGCTTGATTTTGGGGGGAATTGGGGTTATCCAACATGAGTTCCCCCTTATCAATAAGGCTTTGAAAAAAATTCTTGAATGTATTACATTGGTAGATGTCATGTCTAATTACACAATGAAAAGCACAAGGTCATTTTCATTATACCAAGTAGGTGTAAGATGAGAAGAATCAAACTGTTGAGGAGGTTTGATGGGGGAAATATGTATGAGGTTAGATTTTAGTATTTTTTATAGAAGTAAGGCATAAAATTCTCCAAGTGGAGTGAACTATTTTTGGTTATTTTGGTTTAGGTTCCATGTGTTTTTGTTGGGAGAATTTTACTGATTGACATTGGGTGGAGGGGTGATTTTAAGGACAACTGCATTCACAGTTCACTTGCTCTTGGTTTTGGTATTGACTTGGTTGCCTGGTTTAGAGGAAGAGATTTTTGGTCTTGAAGGTAGATTTTTTGTTTTGTAACTTCAATTTACCCTCATCTATGGTTTGGTTTTCTAGTTTACATGCCATGGTAAATTCTTCATCAAAAGTTTTGAAGCTTTGGACATGCCATGTAGAAGATATATGCTTGGTGCAAGCCCAAGTGAAAATCTCTATAAGTTCAAGTTGAGGCAAGGAAAATGAAAGCTAATAAATCAAGCTTTTCTAATGGGTGATGAAATTCATCATCAAATTTCTTGATAAAATAGAGGTCAGTGATAGAGACCTTCTTGGAAATGTTAATGAAGAAGTGATCTAAGAAGACCTGAGCTAGTTGGGTGAAATAAAAGATTGAATGCTTGGTGATTTCACTATACGAGTAAAGTGTTAGGATGAATAAAGACATGGGGAAGGTATGAAGGATAAGGGCATCAAGATAAGCAATCATATAACATACATGTCTAAAATCCCTAAGGTGTTATTGGGGTTCCTCCTTTCACTAAAATTTGGTAAATTTTATAAGCTCCCATTGAGGAGGGTAAGGTCTGATATGAACATAGGGATGAATAGGTTCATTGCAAATCTGATCATAGCTCAGGATTTAATAATCCCCTAAAATGGATGATTCAAGGTTTGTCATTTTGTCCATGAGCATCTTCATTAGGTTAGTTTGAAGTGATACACCAAAAGGGTTGTAAGGTAGATACTGTGGTTGGAGTTAGGTAACATATTGATAATTGTTTGGTGGCTGAGGGATTGTCACATTTTGGAATGTGGATGTTAGAGGTTGGGTAGATGAAATGTAAGGGTGGGTAGGTGATGGTGGTTGAGTAGTGGGTAAATACCTTTATGGGTTAGGGATGTATCCTAGGTTTGGTGTAATGAGAACCTGTTGAGGGATTCTTGTAGGTTGGGGATGAACAACAGTTGGGTTGGTGACAAGGGGATAAGTAGTAACCTTCATGTTAATAGGTGGTGAAGTAGAAGGGATAGACACTGCTAATCTTGATAAAGGGGTATTGACCAATGGGTTAGGTTTTAAAAAGGGAAGGTTGGTAGTGCTGGTGGTAGGTGATTCATTAATGAGTGGAGTGTGATGGGTTAATGGTTGGGTTATTCCTAAGGTGGAAGAATCATTGGTAGGGGTGGAACATGTAATGGTAGTAGTTGGTTGGAGAGATTGGTTTTCAATCATGGCATCCAAAGGGTTAATGGATGAAGATCCCTAGGTAGCCAAAGGTTGGGTAGTGACCATGGTAATGGTAACATCCCCCATAAGGTATGATGGCATACCATAAGGAGGATCCAGGGATGAGGTCAAAACTAGGGCATGGTGAGGGGAAGTATTGATATAATGTTGGAGGGCAACTAGGTTTTTGTCTAAAAAGGTAGTAAACTCTATGTTTCCTTTGGTAAATAATCAAGGAAAAGTGGGGATTCTTGAAGGACAGGGTGAGTTTTCTACTTCAGAGATGTACTCCATAGGTGAGGAAGTAGAAGAAGCTAGTTGGTCTAGTGACAGGTCTTGTTCTAGTAGGTCTTTACACTGTTAGCATACGAGAACCATACAAGAAGGGGGAGATAATACAAAAGAATGAACTCACCACTCAAACATAAATAAGACAAAAAATGATCAAGGTAATCAAGGCACACAATAGAGGGTATGTTAAGCCTAAAATTAGTTTTAATATCACTTTTGGCTTATGCCTTAGTTTATGAGAATGTGTGATAGAAGTTGGATTGTAGATCAGGTACTATAAAATTAGTCTATGATTGGTTTCAATCTATTTAGGTGCTCAAAATAATTTGTATTGGAATTCGATACGTGGCTTGGTATTGGGGCCTACCCCCTCATTTCACACACTGTAATGATAAGGGTGTCGAGTGTTTTGTCAGTATATACCAAATTCTAGAGTTTATACTCAACTAGAGATCTGAGTGGGTTATCCCCTTGGTAATGATCTCCAAGTAAGATTTTTGAGAAAGGGTAGGGTGACTGCTATGTGATGAAATCCTAGTCAGGCCTTGTCTCAAATTGTTTTGATGTTTAATTAATGAAAGTGGTTCAGCTAGTGTGTGCAACAAAAGTGGTGCTATGATAAGATTATTGTGCTTTAATTTAGAGTGAACTAATGTTAAAATCGAGAAATGGATGTAGTTGATTTTAAGCCAAAAATAAATTTTAGTTTCAATTATGAACATAGATAGAGAGAAGATCATACACATGCAAATAAAAAATATGAGTAGAGACTCTAGGTTCCACCAAGCATGCCAAAATGTTTCATGTAAATTTTCACTTAAGTTATAAAAAAGAGATAAAAGAAACTCAATACAAGTATGGTTGAAAAACCTATTTTTTTGTGCACGTGTTGAATCAAAAGATTGTGAAGAACTCCTCTTTGGCTTGGGAGGAAGACCTGTAGATAAAAAATCAATAAAGCAAACATGTTCATTAGATAGATAGTTGGGTGGATTTCCTAGAAATAGCTAAATATCAGAAGTGAGAGCTTCCTTAGGGGTTATCAATCCACACATTTTAAACAATTAAGCTCACAAAATTAGAAAGATGGTACTTACATCAATAATCAAAATGTATTGAAATTGAACACAAGAATGCTTGCTTAAAAAATAGATTATAAATGATTAAATTAGTGATAAACTAATTAATACTAGTGATAAGGGGTTGGTTTATGCTTTATAAAAATTTAAAGGGGTCCATGAATGATCAAAAACATAGAAAACTAGGTTTGGTTGAGGGTAGATAGGTGAAAATAACTTGCTAGTTTTCACTACCATAGTGACCATCGACAGCTAGGGTAACCATCAATGGTTAAGGTGGTTGTCAATGGTTAAGCTAACCATCAATGATTGGGTAGACCATTGGTGGTTGCATCAACCATTGAAAGTTAATATGTGAAGATATGGGTTATTAATTACTAAATAATGGGATCCAAAAGGTGGATTTTAGGAGATGGGCAAGGGTTGGGTTGATTATGAAATGGAAAAAAAGTAAATGAATATTTACAAACAATTACTTATCTTACTAGAAGTTGATTGGGTGATTGGTTGAAGTAATTAGCTTTTTGGTAGAATCTAGTTTGATTTTGACAGAGTAATGGTACTTGAGAGCTTGGTTGAGAGGTGATGATGAGTCGATTCTCAATGTAATGGCTGAATTATTGATGATGCTAATGATGGTGATGATGTTGATTTACCTACAAAAGAACACTCCTAAATCCCTAAGCTCCTAATAATTATTATAAATGGATTTGACCTCCCACATTTCTCTCTTCCTATAGGCACAAGCAAGAGGTGGAAGTTAAGGTGCAATTAGGCCATCTAAATATAATTTGTCCATGCAAAGGCTCTCAATAAGATTTAGATGAGTTATATTTATAAAATGTTGGTGGATGATTACATGTTTTTCATTAAGGAGGTGCACCCTAACCATTGACGATCAAGGTTTCCTAAGGGTGACTATCGATAGTTACTCTAACTATAAATAGTCAGGTCCCCAAAAGAAAAGGTCCTAAAAGTAGGTTGAGTCAGTTTGTGAAACTGATTGCATGTGAACTTGGTTAGGTTAAATTGGTCCCAAGAGGGTCCTAGGCAGGTCCAAGGGGATTTTTGACATTCAAAATCATAGTGTGCATATTTATGATGTCTACATACACCAAATCTTGTGGCACAAAGTGGGGATTATAAACAAAACAAACTAAACTAAACATGTATAGAAGACATATACTCATGTCAATATATACATAATTATAATGCATGGGAGAGAATCACAACTACATTATCTATCTACTCTTACAAAGAAGAAATAAATTTAGGAGTACTTACCTTTGAATACAAACCCATTGAGCCTCAATCTTTTCTTTGGCCAAGGTGATTCATAAGAGATTATTTTGGTATGTAAGGATAACAAATAAAAATCTATCTAGACTATAAAAGATATCTATACATCCAAAAGACTTCTCCAAGTGAAAAATATACCTAAATAGTATAGGTTTGACCCTATTGATCCTATACATTAATTAGAGGCTAAAAACTATATATGGTCGACCCAATCAACCTAGTACAATCAATTGGTGAAAGGGGATCAAGGTAAGAGCAAGGAGGATAAAACATGATAAATTACTGGAATGGGTATAATAGATAATAATAAGCTTATGGTAAATGGTTTTAGGAGACAAGTGTGTAAATAGAAAGTGGTAAAATAGAAAAAAATCTTACAAAGCACCAATAGTCTATTCACCCCTTTCTTGGTGCACCCTTTAAGGTGTGCACTCAGAGATATTGAGACTTGATGTGTTCTTGTAAGATACAAAGTGTCAGTAAGTGATAAAATTTTGAAAATATTATGTGTATACATATGCCCAACTCAAATCTCATCATGTGTCACGTAAGTGCAACATGGGATGGTGCTTCAGTATAGAACATGATAACACACAACATTGATGCTAAATAAAGTGTAGTAAGCAAGAAATAAGATAAATGAAAGGAAAAAATTTAAACACACATACCTTTACTTAAATTAATGTTGTAGATAAAAAAAGTAGATTGCAAGAGAAGTAAAGGTGTCTAATGCAAAGAACACTAGGTGAACTTATAGAAGTTAGTGTAAAAAATAGCCAAAAATCATTTTTTTTGGAAAATAGGACTATGACAATTGAAAAGATTTTATACATCATCATGAATCCAATGCATTTTATGGTTTAAAAAATGAATGAATATAAATAAAGATATAAGCAAAATAAGGAATATGAAAGAAAACAATTGAAAGATTTGAGTTGATAGAAAGTGTTTTTAAATAGGGGGAAAGAGAATTCGTTTGGTTATTTGAACTTATGAAGGAAATAAAAAGAGATCTGGAGACCAAACAAGCTAGGATGACAAGGAGATGATATACTAGATGAGGAGGGGATCCAAGAGTAGCAGTAGGTGCACTACAGGTATGCAACTATGAATCTTAAGCCAATTTTGGAGTATTTGAATGAATTAAGTGTATTTTTACAAAAAAATAATTTTTAGCATTTCTAGATGTCATAATGAAGCCAAATTAGATTGTATAGGTATGGAAAACCAAGATGAAAAATGGGTTTGAAGGAAGTAGGGAGAAAATTACCAAAAGGCACTTTTTAGGAAAATGTAAGGGGTCATCAATGAAAAATAATTGGGTACACCCAATCAACCCAATAGGCTAAGAATGAGTAAAATCCACACTGATGACCTAGTAGGTATGCACTAACCCTATATGTTTTACATACTATCAACCTATTATAGCTTTCTAATTGATCCAAAAAGTCCAAAATGATAATGTAGTACTAAAGAGGGGAAAAGAAGATGGTTGACTTAGATTTTTAACTCAATCAAGTCAAAAATAGAGAAATTTTGGTCAAATTAGGTTGACCAAAGAATCAAAATGGTACAAAAATGCATGGAAACGGTTGAAAGAAGGTTAGAATGGCCTAAAATGACTAAGGGTAAAAAGGACCAAATAGGCTAAAAATAGGTAAAAATGAATAAATAAAAGCAATTTTAGGCTTATTTTTTATTGAAATTGTAAAAAGAATGTATTGTGATTATACATGACATGGAGGATCTAATACATATTTTGTTTTTTTTTGGTTTCAGGGATGACCTAGATTCTAGTGATTGGTATATGAATCATGGCTATCAGATCTATTGGAGCATATAACGATTAGAGATAGAGTGAGACTAGTATCTATAGGCCTAAGAGGGATAGCTAATATGTGCAAGATTACCCTAACTATAGATATTTTAGTCATGTTTCTAGGATGTTGGAAATAATTAACTAACACCTTGAGATGGGAGGTGGATGGGGGTGTGGTAGAGGTAGCTATCACTCTAGAGAATGTGCATGCCATCTTAGGGATACCACTAGTAGGAGAACTAATGATTATAGGTATACTAGATAGCATGGATGAGAGGAGAGCCTTAGAGATGTGAGATACATGCTCAAATATGGTATTAGCAGGAATGAGAGTTAGTATGTTTGACATATATACATCATATATTTTAAATATTTGAAAATATGTGATAGGGCTTGTGACATAGGAAGTGTTATGTCATAATTCAGATGGTGAGGTACCATTATTCATGGTAGCCTTAAGCAAGATGATACTAGAGGAGAGAGTACTATATGATCTTGGTTCTATCATCTGGGTCTAACTCATACATGATATGTATAAGGTGATATTCAGAGGGAATAAATTGATAGGACCAATCATATTACTAATGGATTTGATATATGAGAGGTTTTCCATGTATCAGTCAGTTGGGTTACCCCATGCAGTTGATGATAGGTCACCTCAAGTGCAGAGATGGAGAGAGGACCAGGTAGTGTATGTTGTGCCCAACATACTAGTGCTACATACAATGAGACATGTATACATAGTATGGTATCCATATGGGCACATAGCAACTACATGGCTGAGCTAGGACATAGTTGCACTAGCTACAATAAGGATAAAGGTGGTTAAACATTACACCTAGTGGAGAGAGCCACATCTAGTGGCATAAGTAGAAAGATATATGGGCTTACCTCATATAGTGACACCAATATTGATGCTTGAGTAGTGGGCTTAGCATGTGAGTGAGTTGTGGGAGAGAAGAGGATTAGGGCCACCAATGATGAGGCTAATACTCATACCATGTCATGAATGACCATGAACTGGGCAAACACAATAGGGAGTAGATTAGGAGGAGAGGGGTGTGGAGGTAGTGGTACCAAGGATACCACTAGCTTTATAGTGAGATGGGTAATGACCATTGAGGACACAAATTGATAGAGGCATGAGGAGTAGGAGATAGTGGAGACTATTGCCATCCCTGATGACCTAATAGGTGAGCCAGAGGAGATCTAGATGATAGAGAGGCTACTCAATGTAGGATGAAATGTACACAAGCCATGTCAGTTAGATTTGAGCTGAGGAGTTGACCTATAAAGGAGGTGTTAGGAGGCCACATGGATGGAGAGACTGTACTAGGTGATCATGTGGATGGTGAGAATATAGTGGCTGAGACACAGAAAAGTAACAAAGATGATTAAATTATTACTTAAATTTTTCATTTTGAAATAGAGACTAGAGGTAGATAGATATTATGAGATATAATAGTGATCTAATATCTATCTGGGTATGATTTTGTAGGCATAATTGAGGATGAGGAGGAGAGATGGGGGTCCCTTATGAAGGGATCACTCCATGACATATTGGATGAGACTCTGTATCCATATGACCCTATTACATTAGAGGACCCCAGTGTACCATCCACCCCAACTCAGGCAAGATGTTTTAGATTAGTAGGTGAGATAATGAGGTAGATATGAGCATAGAGAGATGATATAACCACTAGTATAGATGGGTGTAGGAGAGATATGAACATGGCAAGCCCTGGAAGAGGAGAGATCTATGCATCTAACTATAGTGATGTAGATTACATAGGCACATATAATGACCCTGAACCATATGATATAGGTGCAAGAGTAGGAGAGAGCGGCACACATGGTGGCCTTATCCCAGTTGGTGTAGGTATAGGCATGGGTGGAAAATCTAGAGGGATAGGTGGATGGATTGAGATATAAGATAGCCTCTTTATAGTATACTATTTAGAGGAGTTATATTGAGGCCTCATCAGGTAGCATGGCTAAGCCATGAGATAGATAGGATGGAGCCTAGCCATAGAGCTAGAGCATTGTATATGGTTGTACTTATTGTATGAAAAACTCAATATATATATATATATATATATAATGTATCATTTTGGTATATTGATGTTTATTGTGTATGTTATCATCATTATGGTTGTGGTTTCAGATGCTTTGGATATATTTCTTCCTAGCACATGTATTTAGCTATTGTTGTATATGCTATAAGAGATATATTAGATGCGGTCTCTTTTATAACATTGTGTAGAACACATCGATGGTTAAAAAGAAATAGGCAAAAAAGGACTTGGTAAAATATAATCAATCAAAAATGTACTACACACTATTTCAAGTTGGGAAATGTGTAATAACAAGAAAATGACTAAGTATAAAGAACCAAGGGAGGGTAAAACAAGATGTTAAAAAAAGGAATTTGTTTTTAAACCAAAGTGAAATATTTTTTCACCAATTTTAAACAAATAAAATCATATTAAATCATGTTAGGAAGAGTGAAAATAGTGTAATAAAATGAAAGGTATGTAAGAGGGCATATATGGTATAAAAAAATTAATTAAGTCAATCAATTATACTAAATCATGTTGGGAAGTATAAGAGAAAAATAATTGGCAAAAGACTGGTCTTAAATTTATCACACTAATTCAAGCTAGGAAGCATGAAAATTTTAAGAAATGGTTGCATTCTTACACGCACTTAGAAAATAAGAAGATAAACGTGAAAGAGAAATGAAGTAAGCATAAACACACTAAATCAATCTAGGAAGCATGTCAATGACATTTAACTTCATAATCAATCACATCTTATATCATATTTGACACATGTAATTTTGTTTGTGACTTGTATTATTGGAAAATTTTGTGAGGAATGTCAGGTCCTATCCATGGTCTTATACTAAAAATCACAAAGAGAACACTACTAGGGTGGAAAAATAAATAAAATTAGGTAACAAAGGATGTGGGTAATAGTAAGGAAAAAGGTGGTAATTTGTGAGGAATGTCAGGTCCTATCCATGATCTTATAATGAAACTCACAAACAAAATCCCAAGGGGAGTGATCAGTGGACAAAACAATATTTTTCAAGAGGAAATATGAGGGATATAGGGAATGAAAAAGGGAGTGTAAAAATCAAGACTTAGGCATTTTATGAGAAGACCCTAGGAGACAAGAGGCATACTAAGGACATGAGAAGACAATAAATGACCAATGACCATAAATGTTTAAGGGAAACCTATTCACTATAAACACAAAGATTTCTAGGCATATAAGCATGCTAATAAGATCAACTCATGAAGGCAGATTGGTACAAGAAAAGGTAAAATGGACCTACCTTCCCACGATGTGTTCCCCAGTCTTCAAGACCCCTTACAAAGTTGTTAGTCTAATGTGAAGATTGGGTACTTGCATGAGAAAGTAGGTAGCACTAAAATATTTTTTTATTCTCTTTTTCTAATCTATTATTCAATCACACCCCAAAGGACCTTGTCTCTACCATGATTCCAAATATGGAGTTTGAGCTTAGACTAAAAGGAGATGTGCTTTGAATCACATCTTTTAGTGTGATTTGGCTTTTAAGAATATTTTTGCCTTTTATATCATTGCCTTTTATAAAATGATTTGGCTTTTAACTTTTTATGGCTTTTGAAGATTCCTCCTCCATATGGATTTGGAATGACCAATCATGAGAGATGTAGTGATACACATGAATGAGTTATAGGATAAGGATAAAGAAAGCTAAGTAACCAAAGATAAAGATTGATTAGGACACTTAGGTGTAATAATGAAGCAACATGTGATCTCAAGTCTCAACTGTGTATAAGCTTAGTTTGCAAAAGAGGAAAAAGGGAAAAAGGAGATCCAAAAGTGGATTGGTAAAATGAAAGTATAATAAGATGTATTGTTTGTTAATTGATCATATGGTAAAAGGGAGACAAAGACCAAATGGAATATGGTTTGTATAACCAAGTCATAATGATAATTATTTGTGAAAAATAGAGATAAGAAAGCAAATAATCATGAAGGCAAGAAGGGATTTTTGAGAAAAAATAAAAATAATAAAGAGAAAATAATGATAAATAAAGATAATCATATGAAAATATAAATGACAATATAAGCACAATATAATACAAAAGGTAAAATCACTATATAAAAAAATATGAATTTAACACAACATCAAATGATATAACAGATAGATAAAAAAAAACTGGATCACACATCCAATAAAAATGTAAATGTAAAGGTACCATGCATGTGCTCATAATTAATAATAAATTTTCCCACACACATTATCCAAGACATCAGATAAATATCTATGAATTTTGATACAAATTGTAGCTAATGTCTCATTAATCTTCAATGAAAACTAGGAAAATACTTCTCTTCTAATCTCCTCAATCAAAAAACCAAGAATACTCAATGGATCATGTTTAAGAGGGAAATTAGGCAAGAAATAATTGAGATAATTCATGGGAGTGGGCTCTATGGTACATGTAAGAATCACCAGTGGAGAAGGATCCATAGATGAGGAATTATGGTTGGAGAAGGATCCATAGGTGAGGGAAGTTCCATAGGTGAAGGAATCACGAGTGGAGGCATAAAATCTGATGAAGGGACCACATGAGGGGATGGAACCATTAGATGTAGAGCTATGGGAGAAGAAGGAGAAACCTTGTTATGGGCATAACTTGTGGGAGGAATGAAATAAGGTATGGGAATAACTATAAGGTGATCCTTAAGGTGTTGTTGAAAGATGTGGTAACAATCGGTGTGATGGATTCCACATTGGTGCCATAAATAATACACCTCACCATACTTAGGTATATATTTAGGAAAAACATTCAAAGGAGGCATGGATCTATTTTAGAAAGGAGAAAAAGGATGTAAAGTATCAATATATTATCACAACTTGCAATAATGGGTAGAAGAATGATAATCTATCCCATAAAAGCAACATACATGCTTGTGAGTGATCTTAAGAAAAGTACTCATAGAAGAAAGTGTAACAAGAGTCAAAGAAGCCAAATAATACTTGTTAAGCCATTTAGTGGGAAATAGAGCCATCTGAGGTAAGGGAAGTAAACCATCACCAAGGGAAGGTGTTGATGGAAGAGGAATAAAGTTAAGCTCAATGGAAGGAGCAATGGGATGAGAAATAGGGGTAGACTCAACAATAATAGGAATGATAACATGCTCAACTATATCAAGAGAAAGAATTTGTAAGATGAGGTAAGGTGAGATATTGGGAGTTTTAATCTTTAGGTTAATCTCATTGGGATCATCATCATCAAAATATAAGATGTTAGGAGGAATGTTCCCAATGAGTTTAGGATGTCCAATGTAACCTTGCATTGAATTAATGGTAAAATTAAGATGCTAAGACTCATGAAATGGAACTATAGGCAAAGTTTCAAGAGTAGGAATCTTGAAGACGCCACAGTCTTAGAATTGTTTAAAATTCTAAGGGTTAGTGTTTCCCTGGATCTTATAAATGGCTCCATTATGAGGTAATTTAATGCATTGGTAGGTGGAAGAAATAAAAACTCTCATATGGTGAGTCCACAACCTATGAAGCAAGATGTTGTAATAAAGGGGAAAGTTAAAGATCATCACCTTCACATGAATGGTGACAAGTGGGACAGTAATGGGAAGGCACACATAACCTAAAGGAGGCATTTTCATTTTATCATATCCTTGACAAGTTTTGTGTGTATACTTAAGATTTTATTTTAAATATCCAAGGGTCTTAATGAAGTTGAGAGAGGTAATGCTAGTGCTAGAATCCTCATCAACAAATACATGCTTAACTTGGATATCACCTTTCTGGACACTAATGAATTAAGGAGGATCATCCACATGAAGCAAAATCTCATTGAGAATCATAAAATCTATAGGAAATTTTAAGGAAAGAGAAGTGTCCATAGTTTCATCAATGTTGATAGACATCTCTTCACATTATTGTAATATATTATCCTCAAATCTAGATAAGACTACTTCCCATCCTATTATGGGATGATGAGGGACATTCATCTCGAATAATATTTGCATAAGATGGTTTTATGATGTGGAGAAGTCCTCATAAGCTCAAGGAATGTAATTTGGGATGGGAGATTAGTGAGTTTTGTGATGGGGTCCCACTCATCATAACCCATGAGAAGGTTATTAGATATAGGTGCATAATGATTAAGGTCCTTAGAAATAGGAGCCAAAGTATATTGGAATTTATGTTGATAAGAAGAAGAAGGTATATAATAAGGTTGTAAATCATATAGTGACAATGAATTAGTTGTTTCAAGTTGATTTTGAGAATTGGTAGAAGAAGTGTTAGTAGAAATTTGAGTATCATTAGTGTTAAAAGATGATGAAATAGTGGTATAAATACAAAAGGAAGTGTTATCCAAGGGAGAATTGGAAATTGAATCATCAAAATTAATAAGGTCATCTTTCCCCAACTCATTTAAATTAGTTGGAGAAAAATCTTGGATAACATGATATGTTTGAGACAGAGGATTGTAGATAGGTTGGGAATCGATAAAAAAAACCATCCTTCACATATTAGTCATGTTAACCACATTATCTTCTAAAGTGGGTTCAAAAATACTTTCTACATTATTAGTGGAAGGGGTGGCTTTGTATTGACTATATTGGATAGGTTAATGATTAGGAAGAGGGTCTTTTTAGATATCCAAATAAGCATTGGATTGGTTCAAGGCTTGAGTTTTATCATACGATTTATAATCCTTAAAAGTAATTTCATAATCTTGTTGACACTTTTTAATGATAGAATCATGATCAAAATTAAGACCAAGAAGAAAGTCCATATCTAAATTACCAAGTTGTCTACAGGTCTCATGAGAATGACCCAAACTAGTGTGAAACCAACAAAACTTATTTAGATCATACCAAGATTTCATAGGATGGGTAGGGTCAAGTTCTCATGGAAGAGGCTTAGGTAGATTCTTAAAAAATTCAACTGAGGATAGAGGTTTATGAACATTAATGTTTTTTAGTGAAGATAAGTGAGGATTGGTATATTGTTGAAAAGGGGGAGTTGGTTTTGATGAAGGGGTAAGAATGATAGCTTGAACATTATGAATGGTGTCATAAGAACTTGTAATACCATCATTGGTAATATTATGATTTTTATTCTTAAGTAATATATGAGGACTAGTATAAGGTTGGGGTGGATCAAATTGATGTATAAAGAAATTTTATTGTTTAACTTGGTCAATAGCCTCCTCCAATGTATGTGGAGAGAGAGTGAAAACCTGATATTGAAGTTTAGGAAAAAGGGCATTGGTAAAGAGATGGAAAATATTATCATCAACCATGTTATGTTCACATTTGTTTGATAATTTTTTCCACATTTTAACAAAGGCTTGAGAAGTTTCATTTTCAAGTTGTTTACAATTTATGAAGTAAGCAAAAGTGTTTTTGAGAAGATCACTAGTTTGGAATTCTTGAACTAAAGCATTCACTAAATCCTCCAAACTAGTAATGGAATGATTTTTAAGTTGGTTGTACCAATCCAAGGCATCACCTGTGAGAGTTTTAGCTAAGAGTTTTGTAGTGGAAAAGGTGTTCAATTTGACCCTATCCTTATAAATATTACCAAATGTTTTAATATGTAGGGTGGGATAGACTGATCCATTATAATAAATTGTAGATGTGATACCTCCTATATAATTGTTAATAATTTGAGTAGTGAGAGGTTCATTTTAAAGATGCTTAATGGTTTTGTTGACTAAAGAAGGTTGAGTAATGAGATTTACTTGAGAATATTGAAGAGAAGGAGGGGGAAAATTCTAGTTATGTGTGCCCTAAGCCATTGGTTGAGGATGAGATTGAAGATGAAGAAGGTGGTTTTGCATTTTCATCATTTGATTTATGTTATGAGCTTGAAATGTATTCATTTGATTGAGTGTTTGTAATAATAGCTGATGTGTTTGATTAGCATTATTAGAAGCATTAGAGGTGGTATTAGTGGCTTGGGTACCACTATTGTTGTTGATGAGATCTTGAGAGGAATTATGAGAATGTGAGACACTAGTGGCAAAATTTTCTTATGTAGCAAAAGATGGATTGGTGAATGCTTGAGAAGAAGAAACACTAGTATCATTATTACCTTGGGTAGCAAACAATGCATTAGTGGAAGGATTAAGGATAGTGGATCTTATGAGAGGCCCAATAAATGTAGAACCTACCATGTTAGTGGAAATACTAGGCATGGAGGTGGAAGAAGTTAGAAAATAAGAGGTCATGGTATGATAAGGGCTCATAAATGAAGGAAGAGGCTAAGAATCAAAGAAAGTGGTGCCCACAAATCCAATTGAGAATGTAGGAGTAGGTGAATGAGACTCTTTGGATTGGCCACTAATCATAAGATTGCAAATGGTGGAAGGATCTTCTCTTTGATGTTGAGAAAATTTAGAGATAAAGAAGAGCATTTTGGGGGTATACTCTATTTTGAGTCAGTCTTTTAATGAGAAGAGAGGATTATGATGCAAAGGTGTATTAGGAGGGGTCCCATAATTCATTATGTGAGTTGAAATATGAACATTAATAGCATCCAAGAGAGGATCCCTAATCTTTCTATGGGATACCCTATGATAGTTGGTAAAATTCATCATGTCTATTGATTTCAACTCAAAATTGTCATCAAGAAAAAAGTCCATGATGAAGGGAAAGAAAGATAGATTAGAAAGCAAAGAAATAGAAAATGATAAAAATCGTACAGGGTCCTTTGGGGTTGACCTAGGAAAAAAAGGTGTACAAATAGTACAAGGTTAACTGGGTCGATCCAACACAATAAACATAGGCTAGAAAGAGAGTAAACAAGGTCTATAAATAGTACAGGGTTGACTAGGTCGATCTAGTATAGTGAATAGATGCTAGAAAAAGGTATAGGGTCGACTGGGTCGATACAGTACAATAGAAATGGAAAATTAAGAAGCCTGTAACATATTGTGAATGAAAACAAGATAAATTTTGAGAGTAATTTGAAAATAAATAATAGAAGTAAAATAAACAATTAACTAGATTAATGTTGGCCAATCCAGTTAAAGCATACAACACAAAACCTTGCACCAACACTGGCTAATGCATTTTTTTGCAATACAAAATACAATTGAGAAAAGAGAAAATAATCAACTTGGAAAGAGAAAATAGTCAACCTGAATGTTTATTAGATTATTAAGAGATGCCTTTAAATTTGATGGGAAGTTGGTTATAAGCAAGGAACTAAAAAGAAATCTAAGGATGGTTTTAGGTAGTTTGAGCTGAAAGGGATCTATAGTGGTAATTGTTTCTCTAAATTTTTTGCTAATTACATTTAGAAGAAAAGAAACTAAAGGTAAAAGGTTGAGGGTTTGATGATACCCGGATTAGTGCACACCGTATCCAAGCATTGTGGGAGCTCATCTTTGGCTGTGGAGGAAACACCTGCAATAAGAAAGAAACTCAAACAAAGAAAATGTTAGAGGAGGATATGGTGGAATGCCAAGCTACGCGCTTGGTCCCAAAAGCATGAAGCTCCGTAAGGGATGACAGTCCACTATTTTAAAAATAAGTGTTGTATAAAAAGAAATGACAAAAAGACTAAAGAAATGGAAAGGTAGAATGTGTGTACTTGTTCCCTGATTGCAGTCTGAGTGTCTCTAAATGTTGCAAAAAGCTGGGCAAAGGTTTTGTTTGGTCTATAGGGTGTTTGTATAGGTTTCTAGTTTGCACAGTCACTGACATCAGTTAGTCTATCGAGGTCGGTCTGGAATACTGCCGACATCGATTTGGTTGTCGACGTCGAAAGGGGCAATTGGCCTTGGATGACTTTCAGGTTGTTTCTATGGTGGACAAAGGAGTCTCTGTAAATTAGGAGGCTTATGCAAGGTTGTGGGAAAGTGAATAAGGTTTGAGGAAGGGTAAAGGTAGAAGATAGGTGTGAAAGGAGGGTAAGAATAAGGGGAAGGCCTTTCAGCCCTTTCATAGAAGAAATCAGGCTTCTCAACAGTATTTAGAAATATTAAATGGAAACTAATTAATAATGCATTCTAAAATACTAAAATGAGAATTAGAATACTTAGCTCTATTAGATGAAGAACCAGATGCCCATTGTGGCTAATGTTGAGGTCCTCGTACAATGTTTCAATCTAGTGTCTGGAATGACTTGTGCAGAGCTTCGATAGCTAAGAGGATGATAGTTGAGTTTTGATGCTTTAGGTCTCAGAGTGTGCACATTAATCTACAAGAAGGCATGGGGGTCATCTCAATGTTTAGACCTTGGCTTATGTAATCAACATTGGTGATCCCGTCGGCATCAGTCTCAGGTTGAATGACGTCGGCCGAGGGTTGATCGATGTCGGTGGAGGGAGAATAGGTAAAAGGGCTATTTTTAGCCCTTTGCCTATTTTTCCATCTGCTAAGTGCTTTTTTTGTTGGAGAACGGTCAAAACAATGGCTTATGAGGCATAGAAGTTAGTTAAGGAGTTAAGAGGGGGTGAGAATAGGTCATGGGTAGTTAAGATTTGGAGGACCTAGTCTTAGGTTGACTCATAGGCTAAGAAATGGTCTTAGGGCGAGGTGTTTAGGTGAGGTGTCCAAGTGAGGTAATTAATTTAAAATAAGTATTTTTTAAATTAATAAGGTGTGGGTTAGGTCATGTTAATGTTTAGGAATGACCAAGGGGGGTTGACATGATATTAGTGTCTACATTTGATCCTTTTTGTCTTGTGGTTTATTTTGATGAACTGCAAGACAAAATAGATGTAGGTTGCCCCAGGTATGGGATGAGGTATTCCCCCTCAAAGCAGGAATTGAGAGAGGATAAGCTGAAATCAAGTGCCAATTTGATAGGCAGTGGATGGGTAGGATGAGGTTGGAGTGTGAACACTATAATAGTTGAGATTGCGTGGATACCACTTCACTTGATAAGCAAGTCAAATTGTCACAGGCAAGGTGGAGGAAGACTAGAATTGAAGTAACTGGTCCCCAAATTTTTAGTCATAGCTGATTGGGTTAGATCGATCAAAGCTATAGCTCTAATGGTTGAGGAGGACTAAAATCAAAGTAACCGGTCCTTAGCTTTTTAGTCATAGCTGATTGGGTTAGATCGATCAAAGCTGTAGTTCCAATGGTCATCGTGTTCCAAGTATTCAGGCTAGGAAGTGCTCCTGGAAAACATGAAAATGTCACAGATATTGGGGATCAACTTGGTCACGATCTGACAATAGGTGTAAGGGTCGTGGACAATTTGCTAACTATTCGTGAGGTAGCATATGTAATAAAAACAACCAAGGCAAAGTTGTCTCAAAAGTGGTCATGGTCTAAGGAGATAGTCACGATCTCTGAGGTCGTTTGTCGAGTCGAGTTGAGATATAAGGGATCTTGAGTGTTGTTTGTTGTGGTTAGGGAGATGTATGTGATCTCCAATGTGCTTCATGAGGAGTTGAAGGTGACTTTTATAGTATCAAGGCTAGTTGTTTGGTCATGATTTTGGGTAGGTTTAGAGAAGAACTATGATATGTTTTTAGGTCAAATAGTTGGTCCATGAGGTAGACGGATGAGTGAATGGCCAAGCTAACCTCAAAAGACCCCATGTCAACTTAGTGCTGCCTATATGCCCCTATTTTAAGGGTCTCAGGCCAATGCAGTTCTCCCAAAAAGGGAAAGTAGAGGGTAGGTTATGGATTGGGTTTGACTAGGTTAAGTCATGGTTAAAGGTTAGATGGTTAAAAATGAGGTAGTTTAGGATAGGCGGTGAGTCTAGGGTTCAGGATAGGCAATGAGCCTTGGGTTTAGATAGTTGGTCCATTAGGTAGATGAACGAATGAATGGCCAAGCTAACCTCAGAAGACCCCATGTCAACTAAGTGTTGCCTACATAGCCCCTATTTTAAGGGCCTCATGCCAATGTAGTTCTCCTAAAAAGGGAAAATGGAGGGTAGGTTATGAATTGGGTTGGACTAGGTTAGGTCATGGTTAAAGGTTAGATGGTTAAAAAGACTAAAACTGAGGTATTTTAGGATAGGCAGTGAGCCTAGGGTTTAGGGTAGGCAAGGAGCCTTGGGTTTAGATAGTTGGTTCATTAGTTAGATGAACGAACGAATGGTTGAGCTAACCTTAGAAGACCCCATGTCAACTGAGTGTTACCTACATAGCCCCTATTTTAAGGGTCTCGAGCCAATGTAGTTCTCCCAAAAAGGGAAAATGGAGGGTAGGTTATGAATTGGGTTGGACTAGGTTAGGTCATGGTTAAAGGTTAGATGGTTAAAAAGACTAAAAATGAGGTAGTTTAGGATAGGCGGTGAGCCTAGGGTTTAGGGTAGGCAATGAGCCTTGGGTTTAGATAGTTCGTTCATTAATTAGATGAATGAATGAATGGCTGAGCTAACCTCAGAAGACCCCATGTCAACTGAGTGTTGCTTACATAGCCCCTGTTTTAAGGGTCTCAGGCCAATGTAATTCTCCCAAAAAGGGAAGAAGAGTCAAATAGGTTGATAGTTGTTTTGGTTATGTTTGAAATGATGAGTGTATGATGATTTTATAGCATTTTCCATTTGTGTGATGGTGTATGCTATAACATAGGTTATGTGGTTTTTCATCCTTAGCAATTTTCCATATTGGTAATGGTGTATGCTAAAAATGAAATGAGTTTATTTATGCTTTAGCAGGTTTCCGTATTGGTGATGGTATATGATTGACATAAATTATGTTTGGTTGATAGTTTCCATGTGTATTGTCTTCCATAAAAACTAATGTGAATGGGCTATGATAATTTATATAACACAAATTGGTATTTGCATTAAATAAATCATGATGTTATGTTAGTGGTTATAAAATGTTTTGGTTGTATTGGCATGTGACAAAGGTGTGTAAGAAGTGAAAGGCACATTGCTCTTTCATTGACAAGGACCATAATGATAGCATAGATAGGGTTTTTGGAAACAAAAGCCCCATGCATGCATTACATCATTTACCATTGGTTTGTGTTAGAGAAGTACCCTAATCACTTGATGTTAAGTGAGCTCAAAATCCCTTGGGTATTTTAGGGTAATAGGTGTGACTATGTGATATGTGAGGATAGCGTAACCCTTTTTAGCAGGGATAACTTTGCCCCTTTTATAGGTGATCCTGAGAATGACTATAGGCAAGTCCATGACTTAATAGTTTGTCAGTCAGTTTTTTCTTTTTTTGGGTAGACTGATCAATGTGAGAAGTCTACTTAGGGATGTTGTTTTGTTTTGTGGTCATGTGAAGCTGATCGATGTAGGAAGCTTTTGAGATGGTGCTATGTTTGTAGCAAAATTTGGGCATAGCCATCCTTCAAGGGAGTGGTCTATATTTTGCTTGGTATTTTTTGATTTCTTTGAATAGTTGTCCTTCAAGGGAGCAGTCTATTAATTATAGCAATAATGTAGCTATCCTTCGAGGGAGCAGTCTACATTTATAGGTTTTGACCTTTTAATATTTTGTTAGGCTTCCCAATTTTATGTTTTTTTGTTGACTAAACTTTTAGTCATGGACTAGATTATAGAGGTTTAGGGGTTTCCATTTTATTAGGACAAAGCATTATTGCTTAAAAAAGGGTTAACTAATGTTTGTAGGGAAAAAGGGTTGAAAGAAATAGGAATGAGGATGATGGGGGTTGCTCAAGGGATGAGCTCAAGTTAAACATTAAGTGAATGATTACTTGGTTAATAGTAGAATGGTTGCAGATGTAAGGCATTAAGGAGCTCAAATTCTAGCCGGCCTTCGAGGGAAGATAGATGATAAGTGCTTGATCCATACTTGTGCATTATTATATAAGGTCTAAGCCAATTAGGAGCAAACTTGCCTCATTTGCTTCTTTCCATATTGGTCACATGTTGATTTTCCTTAAGGATGAGATCTCCAATTTTGAAATCTTGCTCTTTCAAATTTTTGTTGTAGGCACGCTTAATGTGATCTTGGTAGATATGAAGATGATTAAGAGTGGCAAGATGACGTTCATCGAGTAACTCGAGTTGTGCTAATCAATCTTGATGAAAGTCATCATTAGAGAGGATGTCATGTAAGGAGATGTGAAGAGACGGTATTTGTACTTCCAAAGGAAAGACAGCCTCGGTTCCATACACTAAGGAGAAAGGTGTAGCACCTGTAGGGGTTCAGATGCTAGTGCGGTAGGCCCACAAAGCAAAGGGAATGTGAGTGTGCCAATCCCTTCCAGTGTTGTTGACCACCTTCATTAGGATTTTGGTTAGGATTTTGTTAGAAGCTTCTGCCTATCCATTTGCTTGTGGGTAGTAAGGCGAGGAGAAGCTGAGTTTGATGCCAAAAGAGTCACAAAGTTTTTAGATGGTTTTATTTTTGAAAGATTTGCCATTATCGGTGATGATCTTGTGAGGTACACTAAAATGATAGATGATGTGGTGGTTAATGAAGTCGATGATTTTGTCAGCTTTAGTGGAGATAAGGGGAATAACTTCCACCCATTTAATGAAATATTCCATCGCTGTGATGATAGACTGATGTTAGAGAGATGAATGAGGGTTAATTTTACCAATTAGATCTAAGCCCCATTGTGAAAAGGGCCAAAAATCCTTAGCAAATTGTAAAGCATGGCTAGGGATGTGAAGTAGGTTAGCATGTTGTTGGCATTTGGTACAACACCGAACATAGTCACTGTAATCTTGGTGAAGAGTGGGCCAATAATAGCCCAGGTAGAGGATGCGCTTTGCAACCGCATTACCACTAAAATGTCCTCCACAAATCCCATCATGGACTTGTTTGATGGCATGGGCTGTCTCAGTGGTGGTTAGGCATTAGAGAAGGAGGCTGTCAAAACCTCATTTGTAGAGAAGACCCCCTAGCATGGTGTATTGAGTAGTATTCTTGATAAAATCCCCTTGTCCATTGCTAGATAGGTTAGGAGGAATGATAGAATAAGTCAAGTAGTCAACAAGTTGTTTATACCAAACATCATGTGGACTAGAGTCAATATTGCCAACAAAGTTGATGTCAATTGAGATATATGAGGGCAACACCAAATGGTGTACCATGACATAGATTCTTGAGGAGGCAAATGAAGATGGGATATGTGAGGAAAGAGAGGCCATTGTGTCGACAAACTTATTCGTAGAGCAAGGACTAGTTTGGAAGAGATAACAGTCAAAAGACCCTAACAATGTGTCAACACGGTGTTTATATCATTGCAAAACTTCATTTTTATAAAGATATGAACCATTAATCTAATTAACGACTGGTTGTGAGTCACCAAAGATATTGATTGTATTAATGCCCAAGAAAATGGTAGTTTAAAGCCCCAAAATTAAGGCTTCATACTCAGCCATGTTATTGGTGCATTCGAAGTCAAGTTTGAAGGATAGAGGCATGGGCTCACCCTTTTGAGGGATGAGAATGACCCCCACACCCCCATCGTGTTGACATTTAGATCCATCAAATAACATTATCATTTGATAAGGGATATCATTGGTGGATAGCGTGGCAATAGATTCATCAAGAAATTCATAGTTAGATGGTTGATTGTCAGGTAAAGGGGCATCTGCTAGTTGGTCAGTGATCATTTGCCCCTTTATAGACTTTTATTGAATGAATTTCAAATCAAACTCAGTGAGAAGCATGAGCCAACAAGCCATATGTTGGTTTTGGTATGGCTTGGAATGCATGTATTTGAGAGGGTCGGTGTGGGTGATGACGTAAGTCTTGTGGTTAAGGAGATAGTGGCGGAGTTTGGAGGTGGCAAAGACTAATTCCAAGCAAAGTTTTTCAGTATGAGTATATCGAGTTTCATAGTCAATGAGAATTTAACTTATATAATAAACCACCTACTCATGATGTTGTTTGTCTCGATGTGTGATCATGGCACCTAAGGAATGATCTATTGCCAAAATGTAAAGATAGAAGGGTTGGTCATCTTTAGGTGGAATAAAGACTGGTGGAGAGACTAGATAGTGTTTAAGAGCTTCAAAAGCCTCTTGGAAATCCTTATCCCAATTAAAGGAGACATCCTTTTTGAGGAGGTGATGGAATGGTTGGCATCAGTTAGATAGCTGCGAGCTGAAGCAGCGAATAGATTGAAGCTTCCCTTGTAGGTTGCAAAGTTGTTTTAGGTTAGTTGGTGGGGGCATCTCAAGTATGGCTCAAATCTTAGCTAGATCTACTTCAATGCCATGAAGAGAAATGATGAAACCCAAAAGCTTCCCTGAGAGAACCCCAAAGTTGAATTTCTTGGGATTGAGTCAAACGTTATATTGTAGTAGGCAAGTGAATATTATTTTTAGGATAGTTAGGTGGTCACGGCAAAGTTTGGATTTCCCCAGAAGGTCATCCACATAGTCCTCCATGATTTTGTGGAGGAGATCATGAAAGATATAAGTCATGGCGCGTTGGTATGTAGCGCCTGCATTTTTGAGGCCAAAAGGCATGACCCTATAGCAAAATGTCCCCCATGGGGTGATGAAGGTGGTTTTATGTTGATCTTTTGGGGCAATCAAGATTTGGTTATATCCTAAAAACCCATCCATGAGGGATAACATCTCATGACCAGCCATAAGATCAACAAGTTGGTCAATGTTTGGCAAAGGAAAGTCATCCTTTGGGCAAGCTAGTTTGAGGTCGTGATATTCAATACAAATTCAAATTCCCCCTATTGCTTTTGTGATAGGGACAATGTTTGACACCCATTACAGATAATCAATGGGTTGGATAAATGAGACAGAGAGAAGACATTGAAGCTCCTCTTTGACAAGGAGTGTGACGTGAGGATGCATCCTACAAAGCTTTTGCTTGATAGGCTTAGCTTTACGGTTCATGACAATGTTGTGGATGACAATGTCAGGGTCAATACCGAGCATCTCGCTATAGGACCAAGCAAAGGCTTTGCTATGATCTGTAAGGAATGTGGTATAGTCAATTTGTTCCTGAGCATCTAAAGATTGACCAATCTTTAAAATGTGAGGAACATCAAAAGATGGGAGATTAATCTCAACAGTTGATTTGTTTAACATAACCTATGTTTCTGAAGGAAGTGATCATTACATGAAGGAGTCATTCGCACCCATATAGGTGAGTATGGCATCATCATCTAGGCATTGGACAGTGTTGATGCTAGAAGATTCATCATCTATCATGTCTAGATAAACAAGAGAAAGAGACCTTGATGTCCTACCTAGTTGATAGGTTAGGGGCTCCAAGTGAATGACGTTTATGAAAAAAAACTAGGAGGGATGGAGACCATCGACTCTGTAGGTGAGGGTGGGGGACTAGGCGAGGTTGGAGGAGAATTTTCTATGATAGTTTTGTGGTGAGGGATCTTAGAGGGTTCTGTAGGTTATTTGAAACCCATGCCATGTCATTTCTTGGCATTTTTGATTGCCTCATCATTTGGAGCCTCAATGGGCTTGTGGGGACCTTGTTCATAATGCCCAAAGCCAAAACCCTTCCATGCACACCTATGAAGATAGGTACGAGCAAAGTGAGGGTTGCCAAGGAAGGAGAAATCATAGTTGAATAGTTGGGGTGATGAGAGAGGATTTCCAACAATAGGAGCCTGATCTAGCCCTCCATAGGTGAGATTAGTTTGGAGATTGGGAGGACCATATGGGATGACCATTCTGATGTGATGGTCATAGTTAGGGTGGTGATGAAGTTTTCCATATTCCTATGGAGTTTGGAACATGTCAAGGGAAAGAAAATGATACTCCCCAAGTGAAATGCGCTAGAAGGTATCTTCCATAAGATCTTTCATGGTCACTTGAGGAGTAGGTGTAGGTGTGACCGGTGTCTGCGAGCTTGTTGAGGCTTCTGTGGGTGAAAGTGGTGTTTGGGTGGATGTTTTCAAAGGGATGAGAACATCATTAGGTTGGTAGGTTGTGTTTCATGTTTTAAAGGGGGAAGGGTTAGCAAGAATGACATGAACCTACCCCTCATGTTCAAACTTGACACAATGATGCAACATGGAAGGGACACAGGTCATGGCATGTATCCAAGGTTATTCTAATAGCATGTTATATTGGAATTCCCCCTCGATGATATAGAAGAGTTATAGAATTGTTTGTGGGCTAACACGAACATGCAAGACCATAGTGCCAATAGTAGTGACGGTAGCATCATTGAAAGAATGAAGAATTACGTTAGTTTTTGACATGTAGTTCTTCAAAAGGGCTAGTTGATCATATGCGTGGGTAGAAATGATGTTGATGCTAGCACCTCCATCAATCATAACCCTCTTAAAATGAGTTTGATCCATGTAAGCCGTGATAAAGAGGGTAGCATCCTGATCTTCCAGGTTGGAGTTAGGAATCTCAAAATCATTGAAGGTGATGGAGGCAATGGTTGGTAATGTTTTGACTAAAGCAGCCAGTGGTTGGGGGTCTTCAAGTTGGACGTCCACTATTTTTAAAGCTTTGATCAAGGCTTGGCGATGTTATGGAGGGCTTTGTATTAGGTCATATAAAGACATCTTCACAGGGGTTTGGTGAAGTTATTTCACCATGGAGTCATGAATTGCCTTTAAAGATGTTGGTTGAGATGTGCCCAAGATAGAAATCTTGGGTTTTGGTGGTGGAGAGGGCTTGGTGAATGGATATGTCCAAGGGATAAAAATTTGCTCTTTTCCTTTATCCTTTAGAGTTTGGGACCTGGTGGCCACATTAATAGTGTTGATTTTGAATAAAGGGGGAG
The DNA here is from genome assembly GCA_037957365.1 of Torreya grandis. Taxonomy (NCBI): domain Eukaryota; kingdom Viridiplantae; phylum Streptophyta; class Pinopsida; order Cupressales; family Taxaceae; genus Torreya; species Torreya grandis. The sequence goes on along the minus strand of JARHVA010000540.1, from coordinate 2,145,245 downwards.
AAGGTGGTAGAGGGACCAAAATCTTGCGTTGAGATCTCGATTCAAGTGAGGAGGTTTGGGAGGCATGGGACGGTGTTGATAGTTTGTCAAAAAGGTGGTGGGTGTGCTTTTCTAGGTGTTGGCGAATGACAACCTTAAGAGTGCAACAACTCTTAGTATCATGCCCAGGTGTGTGATGGTATAAATAGATTTGAGTGTCATCAAACCAAGAAGGTTTTGATTTGAGAGGTTGGTATGGATTAATGGGCAAGAGAATGATGCTAAAAGACTGCAATAGTCAGCATAACAACAAAGCATAAGAACCCACTAATGGGTCTGTGCTTGTTGTTGCAATAGGGGTTGACAACTTCTATTTAGGAGTTATAGGGGGAGTTTTTTGTACCACCTTTTTGGTTAGTGGTGTGGCCACACGCGTAGATGGCACTTTCTTGATGAGAGGTGTCGAATTTCTTGGAGGAAATATGTTTTTGATAGGGAGAGGGAGTAATGGAGGCAATTTGCCTTTGTGAGATGTTGGAATAGGGAGCACTCCTGTTAAAGTGGAAGGATGTGGACCCAAAATAAAAGGCAATGGTGAAGGTGGGGGAGGAGTAGACCAATGTGGTTTAGCACCCTTCTTTATCATGGTGCAAGGACCACTACTATGTGGGGTGAGGTTCAAATCTAACTTCACTTGTGGGTGAGTCAAGTTTGATACAGGGCAAACACTGAGAGATTTAATTTGTTTCGATATGGTGGATGCCTGTGAGGTTTTGGGTTCAGACATGGAAGGCCAAGCTTCTAAATATTTAGAAGTGAAAACCCACTCCTCATCAGAGATTTTAGGGTAATTTGTTGTAGAAGGGTTGGTAGTATAAGGCAAAGCAGAATGTGTAAGACAAGGAGCCTTAAGTCGCTCCCATAATGCCTCATGTTTTAGGTTCCTAGAATGGAGAAATCCTAAGTTTTCTACCAATTGAGAAAAGGGTTTAGATGATGTCACATGAGGTCTTAAAGTCGGTCTTTTGGAGGATTTGGGTAGTTGTGAGAGCAGAAATGTGTTGGATGCAGTGATCTCAGGCCAAAGGTGAGAGAGAACCATCACCAGATCTTCCTCAGTCAAAGTGGGTGAGGTGGCAAGTTCTTCTCTTGATGGAGAAGGGATTGGAGAATTTGGCTCTTTAAGTGGATAGAGTTCAGGGATGATCATGCCTTCCATGTGTGGTCTAGGAGCATGGAAAGTATGATCCTCCATTGGTAATAAAAAGGATGAGGGTGGGGCCACCGGTGTTGGTGCCATCAAAGCATCCTCCAATATGGGAAAGGTCAAAGTAGACTCTCCTACATGTGAAAGAGGGGTGGATGGAGGACTATCCTCCATCGATGGAGGACAAATAGGAGAGGAAGACTCCTCTAAAGGGTGAAGTAGAGGGATTATGGCCCCTTCTACATGAGGGTGTGGGGTATGAATGGTAACTTTTTCCAATGGTAGAAAAAGAGGGAAGGTCAGGGTAAGAGGCACATGTAATACATGATCCTCATGAGGCAGAAGAATGGGTAGAAGAGGTGTTTGATGTTGTGAGGGTGATGCAGGTAAAATGGGTTCATCCACACGAGGAAGAGGGCTAGGCAAAGGGAGCTCTTCATTGCGTGGAGGTGATATGGGTAAAATAGGCTCTTCTACCCATGGTGGAGAAATGGGAGAAATGGGTTGACCAACCTCTTCAGATTGTGGGAGAGGATGGTTAGGAATGAAAGGAAAGGCCATGTTGACCGTGCGTATGTTGCATTCTTGAGGGTCATTGGTCCTGGTCTGAACATTGTTCTAACTTGGGGGATGGTTAGGGAATGGTTGCCTAAAGACATCCATGTTTTGGTTTGTCGGTGCATTAGGGTTATCCAAAACAAGGTCCCCTTTGTCTAACATGTCTTGAACAATGTTTTTAAGGGTTTTGCAATTATCTATGTCAGGAGCCTTGACACAATGATAGTTACAAAATTCATTTTCCCTATACCATGTAGGGATGGCTCATGAGGGGTCAAATTGGATAGGTCAAATTTGAGGGAGGTTGAGGACTCCCTGCTTCACTAATTTATCCAATACAGAAACATATGATTCTCCTATTAGAGTGTATCATCGTTGTTCATACCATTGTTGGAATTGTCTTGTGATGTTTTGTGAAGTGGCTAGTTTAGATTGGTTGGTTGTGGTAGAAGATGGTGACCTAAGGACCACAACATTTGCTGATCCCTTAGACTTGGAAGAAGAAGGTTTGGAAGAAGGGTCATTAGATTTTGCGTTGGTATTTTTGCTACGCAATTTGACCCTGTCTTCTTTGATTGCACAGAGTTCAAGCTTTTGAGCCATAGTGAAAGCTTCATCGAATGTGCAAAAAGTTTGAACCCATAGAGTGGATGAGATGTGCTTGGCACATGCTCTTGAAAAGAGCTCAATGAGCTTAGGTTGAGGTAGTGAGAAGGAGAGTTGGTTGATCAAACCTCTCCAATGGGCAACAAAGTCAGCTATTGACTCATCCTCAAATTATTTAATAGAATAAAGGTCTGTGATGGAGACCTTCTTGGTAATGTTGATTGAGAAATGGTCGAGGAATAGCTGAGCGAGTTGAGTGAAGGTGAAGAGAGAATGACTGGTAATGGAGCTATACCAGTCAAGGGTGGCACCAAAAAGTGACATAGGGAATGTCCGAAGCAATAACACATCATCATGCGCTATGAGGTAGAAAGTGTGTCTAAATGCTTGTAGATGTTGTGGATCTTCTTTACTTTGAAAGCGAGTAAATTTTGGGAGTTCCCACTGGCTAGGGTATGGTCGAATAAGAACTGAAGGATGGATAGGTTCATTATAGATTTGTTCATATGAAAGAACACTCCTCAAACCTGAAATAGATGTCTCAAGGTTGGACATCTTATCCGTCAACATCTTAATTAGATCGACAGATGGATTGGCATGAGGGGCACCCCCTAGGTATAGGGTACCTGAAAGGTGTTGGGAGTGGCGTATGACATACTTGGTTGCATTTGTGTTGGTGCAACATACTGATAACTCATCATAGGGGCTGATGTCGAGGCCAAAGGGAAATGTGCCATGAAGTTGGAGGGCACAACTTGACTAGATGCCGCCAAGGGTGGTTGAATGGCGGTGACACTAGTTAAAAGATAAGTGGTCACTCTCATGTTTATAGGTGTAAGAGTGGATGGGATAGAGACAATCAAGTTCTAGAAAGGTGTTGAACTTGGTTGAATTGTTTGCAGTTGAGGAGGTACGAAAACCCCGATGGAGGTAGAGCCAAAAAGGATGGAAGGAGAGGCCAAATCTTGAACATTGGCCATGATTGGGTTATTGGTCGGGGTAGCAGCCTGAGTGACCATAGGTTGGGTAGCGGATGATGTTGATATCATTGCCACTTCAACCAAAGAAGTTAGCATCCCATAAATAGGGTTACCCTAAAGATCTCACATTTGACTTCTAGCAAGATAATATTGGAGAGACTTGATGTTGTGGTCAAGGAATCTCTCAAATTCTTGATCCACTTCGGGAACAATAGAAGGTTGATTGGCTGTAGGTTGGATAGGAGTATGCTCGGTGTCTGAAGTATACTCCATTAGATGACTTGACATGAAAGGTGAAGGTGGGAGTGGCTGTTGACTCATGTGGTCAACAAGAGATTTAGCTTGACTATGTGTCAGGACCATTTAAGGCAAAAGGGGTTTAGGTTTCAAAAACTGTGTGTTTCAAAAAACCAGAGATTGTGTTAAACAACAAGAAATTTGGGTTTTAAGCTTGATGTTTGGATTTTTTTTTAAATTTATTTATTGACAGTGACCGATGTCAGTTGTTTAACCGATATCAATTATAAAATATTTTTGACGTCGGTCAGTTAACCGATGTCGGTGAAAGTTGGTTGCCGACATCAGTGGAAAAACTAATGTCAATTTATGTGTAATTCCAAAAACACAAAAAACTGATAGTTTTTGGAAAAAGAAGATATTTTGAGTTGTTTTAGACTTTAGAATGGTACGACCTTACTAGCTCAAACACTCAGATAAAAATATTAGAATAGATGATTAGGTAAGCAACCTCTAAAACGTTAGATTCCTAGGAATAAGTTTCAAAGTCGTGGTGGCTTATGCCTTAAGAGAATGTGTTGGGAGTTGGGCTTGTAGAACAAGTCCTAGAGACGAAGTCTATGGCTGGTTTTAGGTTGTGTTTTGGTGCTCAAAAATATTTGTGTTAGGTTCAATACGTGGCCTAGTGTTGGGGCTTGCTCCCTTCACTTCACGAACTGAGAGCTGAGCTGGGCCGCTTAGCCAAAATATACCTTCCCTATAGTTTATACTCTGCCAGAGAACAGAGTGGGTCCTCTCTTAATGGTGAAATCCAAGTAGGATCGCCAGGTGGGGTAAGGTATCTGCTAGGTGATGAAATCCTAGATGGGCCTTGTCTCAAGTAAGTTTAAGTGTTTGATTTGAAGTGATTGTGGTTTGGTTGTGTAACATTTTTGCACTACGATTCATTCATAATGCTTTAATTACTAAGTGGGCTAAGTATGCATTCAAGTAAGAATGAAATGCAGTGGTTTTTAACCCAAATCGAAATATGTTGTTTAAATGCAAACAATTGGAGAAGAGGTTAAGAGTATGAGTTTTTCACTACTCTATGATGCATGCAAGAAGTAACAAGAAGGAAAAGAGATGTTCTTTTTAAACTTTGCTAATGATTTATTTTTGAAACAAAAAGATAGAAGAGGGGATGCAAGAAGAGAATATTTTTCCTAATGCATCTATATGAAAGTTTGATTTTTTAAAAGAAGAAGAATGAACCCTAGGAAAACTCCAAGGGTCCCACCGGGCGTGCCAAAATGTTTCTCTAAATTTTTCACTAATTACATTCAGAAGAAAAGAAATTAAAGGTAAAAGGTTGAGGGTTTGATGTTACCCAGATTAGTGCACACCATATCCAAGCATTGTGGGAGCTCTTCTTTGGCTATGGAGGAAACACTTGAAATAAGAAAGAAACTCAAATAAATAAAATGTTAGAGGAGGATATGGTGGACTGCCAAGCTACGCGCTTAATCTCAAAAGCGTGAAGCTCTGTAAGGGATGACAATCCACTATTTAAAAAAAAAGTATTGTATACAAAGAAATGACAAAAAGACTAAAGAAATGGAAAGGTAGAATGCATGTACCTATTCCCTTATTGCAGTATGAGTGTCTCTGAATGTTGTAAAAAGTTGGGTGAAGGATTTGTTTAGTCTATAGGCTATATGGATAGGTTTCTAGTTTGCACAGTCGTCGACGTCAGTTAGTCTACCAAGGTCAATCTGGAATACTACCGATGTTGGTTTGGTTGCTGACGTTTAAAGGGGTAGTTAGCCTTAGATGGCTTTCAAGTTGTTTTTGTGGTGGATAGAAGAGTCTCTGGAAATTAGGAGGCTTGTGTAGGGTTGCAGGAAAGTGAATAAGGTTTGAGGAAGGGTAAAGGTATAAGATAGGTGTGAAAGGAGGGTAAGAATAAGGGGAAGGCCTTTCAGCCCTTCCATGGAAGAAATTAGGCTTCTCAACAGTATTTAGAAATATTAAATGGAAACTAATTAACAATGCATTCTAAAATACTGAAATGAGAATCAGAATACTTAGCTCTATTAGATGAAGAACCAGATTCCCATTGTGGCTGATGTTGAGGTCCTCGTACAATGTTTCAATCCAGTGTCTGGAACGACTTGTGTAGAGCTTCAGTAGCCAGGAGGATGATAGTTGAGTTCTGATGATTTAGGTCTCAGAGTGTGCACATTAATCTATAAGAAGGCAGGGGGCAGCTCAATGTTTAGAGCTTGGCTTATGTAACTGATGTCAGTAATCCTACTGGCGTCGGTCTCAAGTTGAATGACATCGGTTAAGGGTTGACTGACATTGGCAGAGGGAGAATAGGTAAAAGTGCTATTTTTAGCCCTTTGCCCATTTCTCCATCTGCCACGTGCTTTTTCCATTGGAGAATGGTCAAAACAATGGCTTATGAGGCATAAAAGTTAGTTAAGGAGTTAAGAGGGGGTGAGAATAGGTCATGGGTAGTTAAGATTTGGAGGACCTAGTCTCAGGCTCTCACAGGCTAAGAAATGGTCTTAGGGCGAGGTGTCTAGGTGAGGTGTCCAGGTGAGGTAATTAATTTAAAATAAGTATTTTTTAAATTAATAAGGTGTGGGTTAGGTCATGTTAATGTTTAGGAAGGGACCAAGGGGGGTTGACACGATATTAGTGCTTACAGTAATGATATAGGCTTGTTATTGAGGCCTACTACATCACTTCACACACCATAGTGATAAGGGTTTTGGGTTCTTATTCATAATATATCATTAACCACACTATATACTTGACTAAAACATCAAGTCAACTTCCCCTTTGGTGATGAAATTCAAGTAGGTTGGACTTGGGTAGACAAATTTTAAAATGTTTGTTTACATTTTGTGGTTTGGTCATGTGTGCATAAAATATACAATAGTGAAACTAAATGGTTAATTTAAAACCACCTAATTAATCTATGTGATCTATTCTAAGCATGCAAGTAATAAGAAAAGAATTTGTGAGCTAATTACTAACATATAAGGTTAATTCCAATTTTGATACAAGGTAAAATGTTGATATAGTCAATAGTGTATGCATAAAATATAAAACAACATCGACAGGGTTGAACCTATACTACATAAATAAGGTCTAAAAATGAATAGGGTGGGTAAAGTCGACCTAGTTATCTAGATAACACATAAAACATAGAACTGGGTTGACAAGGTTGATCCAATTGACTATGTAGGGGTAGTTTTAAAGACTACAAACTGTAAAAGGAAAGAATATAAATAAAGAGATAGAGAGATATAAATGAACCTTAGTGGATCAAAGATGTATAAAATGGATATTTTTATTCAAGAACCTTGATACATGCTTGTAAATTCTACTAACTAGGTCGATTGGGTTGATCAAGATTTGAAGAAACCTACTGCTGAGTGCTTAAAATGTACATGATCAGCTAGGTCAACCTAGTAGTCTGGACTAGATGTTTGAAAGGTTGAAAACCTATACTGGGTTGATAGGGTCAATCCAGTAGCCTGTACCTAAAATCTTGCACATAGAAGTTAGATACTGGGTTGACATATTCAATTTAGTATGGAAAATATATGATAAAAATAATGATGAAAGAATAAAATAATGAAATAAGGTAAACAAATCCTATAAGGGTTAGTTCACATCATGTTCACCAAAATGTATGCAATCAAAATTGCATCATGTCTATAAATCAATCATAGCTCAGATAAGATAAAACACACCTACACTTCTGATTGGGAATACATTTGTTAAGCGAGATCATGACCAATATGGGCATCTACTAGACCTGATTAGAGGATCACTTGTCATAATACACCATGCTAGGAAGGGTTCCAATGCCTAAAATGTAACACAATCATGGAAAACCCCTAAAAGAGTCAGGTTTAATGTTCACTCTATTCTAATAAAAAAAATTAAATCTAATCTAGTTCACATCAAAGCTTATGGCATAAAGTGGGGGTTAGAAAAAAAACAAACTAAACTAAACATGCATAGAAGACATATAATCATGTCAATGTATACAAAATTCTAATTCATGGGAGAAAAGCATAACTACATTATTTATCTACTCTTATAAAGGAGAAATAAAGTTAGGAATACTTACCTTTGAAGATGAACCTATCGAGCCTCAATCTCTCCATTGGCTAAGGTTATTCACAAAATATTGTTTTGGTATGAAAGGATAACAAATACAAATCAGATCTAGGCTACACAACCTATCTATGCATCCAAAAGACTTCTCCACAAGACAAGATCTATAACTCCAAATAAAGTATGGAACCTTAATCTTTATTCCTCAAGTAGAATGGTCAATAAGCAGATGTTCATTTACACTTATTCTTCTTCACTTCTCTATCCTCAAATGCTTGGAAATTAACTTGTATATATAGGTGGATCTTTCTCAAAATCCTTTCAAATATGTATACTGTATAGGGTTGACCCAATCCACCCTATATGTTTTTGGGAGGTAAATCACTAGGTCCTGAGCTAGGTTGGTTGAAGGGCTAATAAAAATCCAAGTGAAAAATATCCCTAAATAGTATAGGGTCAACCCTATAGACCCTGTACAATAATCAGAGGCTGAAAACTATACAGGGTTGACTTAGTCTACTTAGTATAGTCAATTGGTGAAATGGGCTCAAGGCAAGAGCAAGGAGGATAAAGCATGGTAAATGATTGAAATGGGTACACTAGAGAATAATAAGTTTAGGGTAAATGGTTATAAGAGAAAAGTGTGTATATGACAAGTGGAAAAAGGGAAAATAATATTATGAATCACCAATGGTCTACCCACCCATTTCTCGATGCACCCCTTAAGGCATGCACTCAGAGAGATTGAGACTTGACAGGTTCTTGCAAGATACAAAGTGTGAGTAAGTGATACAAGTTTGAAATTATTATGTGTATACAAATCTATCATATGTTAATCATAATATCTCTCCCCTATTTTTATGGTCTTCAATACCTCTTTCTCCTTCATAATTTACCCTTTTATTTTCTCATTGGTTTCTTCTCTACTCCACACAAAATTAGGCCTATTATGCTTTGTATAAGTACAAGTCACTTGCTCACATACATTATTGGTCAGATAAAGAACTTTAGAAATATATGTAAATCTTAAAATATAAATAATAAAATGTTACATATAGGAATAAATCATAATAATATCACCATTAGGTCATCCAAACTCACTTAGACCTCTTTCTTCTTTTAGTTTTACTAGAGACCTAATTGTAATTAGGTCTATCCTTTCCATAGAACAAATTGAATCTCTATGGCCTAAATGGACTTAAAAATAACTCAAAACTTTCAAAAACTTATATGGAAGCCTCAACTAACCTCTTCCATGCTTAATAAGTGATAAATCCTTTGCTCACACCTTTAAAGCACCATTAGGCCTTAAGGACCTATTAAGCCTAATTACCCCAAAAAACATTGTCTTCAAAGACAAAGCTCAAAAAACTTATAGAAACACATTATAGGAATAATAAATATATGGATGGAAAATTCATGACCTTAGGGTCATTATCAAACTCATTATACTCCATCACTCAGGTTCTAAAGACTCAAGAACACCTCATCAAAAAGTTTACTCAGAACTATCAATTTGTTTAGAACCCAATCATTAGAAACTTGACCTCAAACATTATTACATGTAAATTCCAACACCTCGTATACACTTATATCTCATTTAATATATATAACATTATAACATGCTTTTTATACTTCCAAACTAGGCATAATGACTTAGGAACATCAAAATTACTAACACAAAAAATTGCTTAAATGCTCCAAAACATAGTCCTACTAAATGTTGTATTTAGATCTGATAAGTACACTTAAAATGCATATTATGCACATTAATAGTTACCCTATGACCTATATAAAATTATACAATATAGATATATTTTTTTTTAGTGTCAACCATTGGTCTTATAGACCACTCTGTTGACATTCTCTCTCACAATCCTTACACAACCAGATAAGCCATTTTGGATTCCATAATCCAACATTATATATTAACTTAAAATATTTTGAAAAGAATTTATAATTCATTTATGTCATAAAAAACATCATATTCATTATATGCTTTAACTAAGTGTAGAGAGCTTTTACTCATTACTCTCATTGGCTTACTCATAACTGCCATTCTACCTTGTGGACCAGTCATGATGATTATGAATTCCAACATCATGTAGACACATTAAATAAGTAATAATGCATGAATATTATCCTTATATATATTTATAACATATTAAAACATAAATATATATAGGTATAATGGAAAATATGGAATATATAGACCAATATCTGAAACTTACACTTTCATTGTCTCATCTTCACTAGATAGGTCATCTTGTGAACAACATTTTCAACATTTTTAATGATCTCCAAAACATATAAAAAATATGTAAATGTGTTATAGGTATTTATTAACAAATCCATGAAATTGTATTCATTCTTAATCAATGATAACTCATCCTTAATCTCATTCTTACTTCTGCTTGGTTTTTCTCACTGTCTTCACTATTAGACTTTTTAATGATAGGCCAACTTCCATGACAATTTTAGTATGTTTAAAGTCTATAAACTGATCATAAAATTATTTTATCATAAAATAAAATTCTCACACATCATCTTCCAATCATTTTCATGCTTTGACCTAGTCAACCCTGCCTGTTATACAAAATTTCTAAGAAATAAGAGATTTCCTATAGCTCCCACTTGCTCATCTATCATACCAATACCACCTATAGGTACCTAAGCGAGCCTATAAATTATAAAACCATAAAAATATTTCACATAATTCATTATGAGCCATTTCTATCAATATATTCCATGTCAGGTCATTATGAGTGTTTTAGGAGGGTTTTAGAACAATTTCCATTTTTTACATTTGTTCATAACTATTTGCCCATGTAACAAACTTATAATGCTTTTAAATAATTTATAGGAAAATTTTCAATCTCTCCCTAAGATAATATCTTCCCATGCAATAGTCACACATGCCAACAAGCATGAGAAAATCCTTCTCGAGTCTTCATATCTTTATCTACACACACACGAGACCTTCAAACTCATTTTCATGATTTATTATTAAAAAAAGAACTAAATCTACACAAACATACTTGAAACAACATTTAAAACCTCAATATGTGCTCACATGATCTCACAAGCCTCCAAACTTGATCATGATAACTCATTCTAACACCTAAGGTCTTAAGACTAGGTCCATGAGAAGACCACTAAAGAACTTACCCCTTTTTCTCACTCTAAGAGTAATGTGACTAACTCAAAACATTTATTAAATTATATAACATGTTTTCACAACTTTAAGTCCATACACATCTATATCATCATCATCAAACCTCTTTAATCCATATCCATGCCAAAAAACTAGTCCATCAAATAGACCTATTAGGCACCATACCACTTTGAGACCTTCATGCCAATATAGATTCACTCTAAAAATCATTATCATGCTAAAAAAATTCATACCATACTCAAATACATCCACACATATTCTCACAAGCCTCAATCTACTTACCTCACCAATCTTCATTATACATGCCCTCACCAAGACAAGACCAGGCTTCAAAATACACCTTATCTACAAAGACTTAATTTTTATGAACTTGGTCAACAATTAATTAAACATAATAAATACTCTCTTTCTAATCATCTCTCATATCAACACAAAGCAACACTGATCATAAGCTTATCATATCATAACATTGTGCCAAGACCTTATGCATAACTTAAGGACTTACTAGATCATGCTTAAGTCATCATGATCACTTGCCATGCATATTCACAAGAGCACCTATAGGACATCAATTGCACTCAATTACCTATGACATCAATGATAAAATTAATATATCAAAACAACAATAGTAACATACATCAACACAACTAAATGACCCAAAGCAAAGAAAAGTGTAGTAAGCAAACAATGCTAAATTGACAAAGGTAAAAGACCAACAATGATTAATCACAATGTTAGTACAAACCCAAAAAAAATTATTCATGCATGTGTAATAGAGATGTTATGCTCATAATAGGGTGACCCCTAAGTTTGGTAATAATGACATTGGTACAATAAAATAAAGATAATGGGTACAATGTTGCCCCTAGGCTATAGAGAAATAATGACACACGAAGACAAACATTGCCCCTAGGTTATAACAGATAACAAATTAAAACAAATAAAATGGGGAAAATAGAAGAAAAAGAAGGGGTAGCCAAGTTGACTCCAAATGCACTAGGAAAATAGACGTTGCCTATATAGTTTCATGGATGCAAGATCCAACATGAAATTTAGGCTAAATGTAGTTCTCCTAGGATATGGGATATAACAAAAATTAATGATAACGAAACATGATTGACGTGTAGAGGAATATGAGAATGGGATCATAAAATGGTGAGTGCATGAGAAAAGATATGGATGACATTCATAATAATGAAATCATTAACACAAATAAATTACATGAGTGTGAGAGTATGGTTTAGGTTAAAACCAAACTAACATGTAAGAGACGAGTAGCTACAAACAGATTAAATTAGGAATTCATAGTGTCTATTGCATCTAAGGATGAGAAAGAGAATAAGCTCGCAAAAAGGCAAGAGTATAAATAACTCACAAAATGGTGAGAGTTTGGATAAAACTAAAGGTGTAGTAATGGATCTTGTTCAAATGAATAATTCACACAATGGTGACTCATAAAATAGTGAGAACATAAGATGAAGCCAAGTGGTCATTAATGTATTAGAGTCAAATACACAATTCTCAAAATAGAAACTCAAAAAATGGTAAGAGCATATAGTTAAGGGAAATAAGGATGGGGAAACTAAAATACAAGTGGTTAAATTTTAAATAGTTATGACTCCTAGAAAACTTAAGGTAAAAAAGTGGTTAAAAAACAAAAGAAAGTATAGCTGAGCTAGCTTGAGATACCCCATGTATCCAAGTACTACCTACATAGTCCATACAGACCTCAAACCGATGTACTTCTCCCAAAAATGGGAGGAAAAATACCAAGGTGGTCTAGAAATAAATTCAACAAATAAGATGACCCATCCCCAAAAAAATTGATAGCTTTATATCTCACATGAAAATTCTAAGTCAATTTTCATGATTTTGTAATTTTTAGGTTTTTCTAGTTCTTTTACCAATGTTTTTAAAATTTTCCAAGTTTATCAACTCAATAGATAATGATGAGATACCAAATGGTTCAACTCAAAAAAAGGCAAGAGTATGGCTTAGGTTGCTCAAAAAATGATGAGAGTGCAAAGTATCAGAACTAATAATGGTTCTGGTCTTTAGTTTTTTTGTTTTCTAATGTTTTTTAATTTTGGGATAAAAAATGGAAACACAATATAAAAAGGGTATAGGGAACTATCTAGTCGAGGAGATTCACTTCCATAAGTAAGAGTTCAAATGATAGCTAAACTAGCTACAATGGTGTGGTGTTATAGTGGTAAATATCAAGTAGTAACAAAATATGAATATAATAGTGCACTATGAAAAATAAGTCCCAAGGAACCATCTAATAGATGAAAAACATGTGTTAACATATTGTGATACACTTACATGCAAAAGAAGATGTGAATATTAATTAAGCAAAACTACCTCATAAAATGATCATTGAATTTATTCAGAATGTTGATGAATCATAAGCAAGATCATAATTGGTAAGGGATATAAAATTAGAATGGTCTAGGTGAAAGGAAGATTGGTCTAGGTAAAATGGAATAGAAATGATCTAGGTTACAACAGTCTAGGGTATAATGGTCTAGGTTACAATAGTCCATGTTAAAATAGTTTAGGTTACAACACTTTAGATTACAAGTATGATGGAAAAATAAGCAATTTTGGCTATGGGTGACCTCAATTAAGGGATCTTATAGATAATGGTTCAAATAGTTGTCACCCGTAGAAACACTTAAGATGTATAATGTTCATTGGTTCTGGGAGATCTTCACCATTTATATTAGCCAATCTATATGCCCCTAAAACATAGTTTGTTATAACTACATATGGGCCCAACTAATTAGGCTAAAACTTACCCTTCTTGGGTTCAATGTTGGTGTTATTTTGATTCTCTTTTAGGACCAAGTTGCTAACTTCAAATTCCCAAGGGAGAATGTACTTGTTATAGCTATGATGCAACCTATTCTAATATGCTCTTAAATTATCTAGGGCAACTAAAATCTTACCATCAAGAAGTTTTAGCTCTTTCAACTTGGAAAATCCATAATATTTATCATCAATAATGTGCTATAAAGATACCCACAATGAGGTAACTTGATCTTGACTGGGATGATAGCCTTTGTGCCAAACACTAGGGAATATGGAGTTGCACTTGTATGGGTACGATGAATAGTATGGTAAGCCCAAAGGGTGGGAAATATTTTCAAGTGCCAATTACAGCCAACATCATTAACATTCTTCTTAAGGATTGAGACAATGGTTTTATTAGATGCCTTGGCTTGACTGTTGCCTTGTAGGTTGTATGGTGTGTATTTATTGTGTTTGATTTTGAAAATGGTACAAAGGGATTTAACTTCTTTGTTCACAAATGAACCACCATTATCAGATATGATTTAAGTAGGTATACCATAATGATAAATGATATGGTAATGGATAAACTTGGATATTTGTTTCTTGATTACATAAGTGATAAAAATGGCCTCAATCCACTTAGTAAAATACTCTATATTAGTAATAATGTGTTTGTGGCCATCAAAGGATGTTGGGTTTATTTTTATGATGAGATTGAGGCTCCATGTAGAAAATGACCATGATGTAGTAATTGTTTGTAGTGGAAATGAAGGTATGTGTATCAAATTACCATGTTTGTGGTAGGCAACACACTTCTTAACATAATTTTAAGCATTTATCTCCATCGTAGGCTAGTAGTATCCTATTCTTAAGAGTTTCTTGGCTAGGATTATGCCACTGGTGTGGGCCCCACACATTCCTTCATGGACCTATTTAAGTGCTAATGTTTATTCTCTTGAAGATAAATTATGAATAAGCATTCCATCATAGTCCCTATGATAAAGTGTGTTTCCTAGGAGGGTCTAATGGGCTACACGATGAAGGAAAGTTTTTTGACAATTGTGTGAAATGTCGAGAGGAAGAACTTGGTCATAAAAATAGTTATAAATGTCTTGGTACCAAGGAGGTTTAGTTGGGATATTGGGACCAACAATAATACACATTCTCTCTAAATATGGTAATACATGAGTAGGATATAGAAGGTTCTTAATGAGAAACTAATACTCTTTAACACTACTGGTGACTTGTACCATGGACCCAATTGTTTCCATTGCATTGGTTGATTTGTTATTGGCCTGTGGTACCTGTTCAAATTGTAATGACATGAAATGTGATTTGAGATTGTCCATAATGTGTTTGTAGGGTAAAAACTTTTCATCTCTAGCTTGATACTAGCTTGTAGTCTGATTAATGATTAATTGGGAGTTTCCATAAACCATTAACTACCAAATATCCCATTGTATTACAAGATGAAGTCCTACAATAAGGGTTTTGTATTTGATCATGTTTTTGGTACAGTTAAAGATAATATTAAATGCCTTGGGGATGAGGCCCCCTTATGGTATAACTAGTAAAATGTTGGCTTCAAATCCATGGGATGTGGATGAGACATCAAAATATAATGTATAGTGTTTAGATTCATGATCTACTTCTTCTATCTTCATGATAGAGTCATATAGAAAATCAAATGTGAGTGGTTGAGTATCTATGATAGGAGCTTCAACAAGTTGATCTATGATGACCTACCCCTTAATATATTTTTGATTATGGTAGTTAATATCAAATTCACTCAATAACATAACCCATTTAGCGATGCAAATTATAAGAGTTGATTTGGATAATAGTACGTGAGAGGCCCCCCTAGTAATGACAATAGTCTTATTATTCAACATGTAGTGTCACAAATTTTGGTAAGTGAACACCATTGTGAAACAAGCTTTATCCATAACTAGATAATTATGATCATATGCTACGAGTGTCCAGTTTAGATAGTAGACTGCGTGTTCTTTGCCTTGTTCATCATGCTGGGCTAAGAGTGATCCCAGTACATGTTTTGTGGCTAATATAAAGAAACAATAGTTGGCTAGGTGTTGGTAGTATCAATATTGATGGGTTGTCCAAGTTTGTCTTTAGTTTTTTAAATGCTTGTTGACATTCAACATCCCACTAAAATGTGACACCTTTATTCAAGAGGTTTGTAAAGGGATGGCACTTTTCTGCTTGTTGTGATATGAACTTATGAATATATTAGATTTTGCCCTATAAGCTTTGGAGATATTTAGATTAAAAGGTGGAGGAATTTACATAGTGGCCTTTATCTTATCAAGATCTAATTTAATCCCTCTCTATGATACAATAAATCCTAGTAGTTTTCCTAAAGTAACGCCAAAGATACAATTCTTAAGATTAAGACAAACCTTGTATTTGTGAAGTCTCTCAAATATTATTCATAAAACATCAAGATGTCTGGTATGGGTTCTTGATTTTACTAGGATGTCATCAAAATAATCCTAAACTATATCATGCATCATGCCACAAAATATGACAATCAGGGCATGTTGATAACTAGCACATGCATTATTCAAGCCAAAAGGCATGACTTGGTAACAAAATGTTCCCCATGGTGTGGTGAATGCAGTCTTGTGCTAGTCCTCAGGGGATATTTTTATTTTATTGTACCCATAGAAACCATCCATGAGGAATAATATCTTGTACCTTGTAGTTGAATTGAAAATCATGTTGATGTTTGCTATAGGGAAATAATCCTTAGGACATGCTTTATTGATGTCTCTAAAATTAGTACAAACATGTATGCCCTATGGATTTTTAATGAATAATACTATATTTAATATCCACTTAGAATAGTCTAGTAATCTTATGAAGCCAATTCCCAATAATTTCTCTAACTCCCTTTTCAGTAATATGGCAATGTGTGGGTGTATCTTCCATAATTTATACTTGATCAACTTGGAATATGGATGTATTACAAGTCAATGTATGACCAAGGTAGGGTCTAGGCCTAGAATTTATGAGTAAGCCCATGCAAATATATAATAAAACCCATTAGAATAGTGATAATATATTCATGTTCTTAGTCAATGAGTGACACACCTAGATAAACAATCTTATGATCATAGGTTATAAGGTTCACTTTAATTGTATTCTCTACAATGAATGTAGAACTATCTTCTAGAATGGTATCAGTGTTTGATACTAATCATCTTATTTAGCTGTTGGTTGTGAGTCCTAAATATCATCATAGTGAGAGGAATCTGAGTCTATTGGTTTTGGTAATGGCTAATTAATAAATTTCTTAGGAAAGTTGAGAGAAATATGTTTAAAGGCTTTATATTGTTTAGAATTAAAAATGAAACTAGCTATAAAGCTTAGAATTGGTGGACACTCTGCTTTTTATGGAGGTGAACAAACTTACCCATCTAAGAGTGCTTGAAATAGGTTTTTTCTCAAGGGTTTATCTTTATCTTTACTATTTCCCTGACCAATAAGTGCCTAAAAGAGGCTTTCACCTAAAGATATTGATGTTTTATATTTTGTATGACTAAGGAAGTTTGCTTATTCTCTAAAGTAGGTAGTAGAGTCTAATGAGAACTCTAAACCTTGTTTGTGATTGCCAAATGGCAACGTATATCTAAGGCCCATATACTCTGTAATAGATTTCTCATTTTGAAACTCATCCAGAGGTATGATAAAATTTTGATGGTCCCAATTGATAAGGTCAAGAATGCAAAGGGCAAGTGGGTAATGGGTTATGATGGTCATAATGGAATTAAAATCAAATAGGTTGATATTATCTAGCTCATTGTAGGTGCTATAATGGGATGTTATGTCACTACTAGGATTTTATTCATCAGTTGATAAATAGGAATAAATTTCCAAAATACATGAGGTCACCCCCAAGAGATATAAATATAAGGCCTTGGTTCATAGGAGGGTTTTTGAATAGATAGAGGTTCAAGAATACCTTGCTTATGTGGCCCTAAACCTTTGCTTGCATAGTCCAAACTATCCATAATTTGATCAGGGATAGGTTACTTAGGATTTTGAAAATAATTATCAAGGCCATCAATATACAAACAATCTCCTTCAATAATGGCCTCTTGATCTTGATTTGGTGAAGTGCCTGGTATAAATACCATTAACTACTTCTATGTGTTTTTATTCTACCAAATCATGTTGGGTTTGTTAGGGATTTTGAAAGGTTTGGGTCTTCCATAGGACTTGGGAGATTTGGGAAACTTTACAATATGAAAAGAATCTTTCAGATAGAATATGAAAATACTAACATCCTCACTAATAAGTTGGCTTATAAAGGCTATAGGAAATTGATCAGTTGAAGTGGAAGCAAGATACTAGGGTTGATATAATTAAATTCAATTGGTTTAAGAATTATTTATTTATTCTTCTTGGCTATAAATTTAAAACCATGGCAATAGTTATAGTTCCTATATTCAGCCTCTAAGTGTTTATAATATTAGTATGGCTATAGATCAACATAAATAGTGACCTCAATTATTGAATGGGGGAACTTGAGGCATGATACAAGGTAGAAGGGACAATGTGTACTTCATAGATCCAAGTGTGACTAATAAGTACATTATAAAGTAATTAAATATCCATGACATGATACAAGGTATCATGGGTTACAAGCCCAATACTAATTGGCAAGTAAATGGTCCCTAAAGACTCTCTTTCAACATTGTCATATGTTTTGATCATGACTATTTCTAGATGTATATCTTTGGTGATATATCCCAACTATTATATCAATTTTAGAAACACTATATTAAGCCTTGAACCATTTTTTATAATAACCCACTTGATCTTACGATGTGTTATAATGACCTTGATATACAAGGGATTATTATGGCTAAGACCAAGGGAAGCCATATCTCATTGATCAAAAGTAAGTTGATTGCTTTGAGATAGATGTCCCATGAGTATTTGGAATTGTCTAGGGTTAATGTCCTCAAGAACAATGGACTTTTGGAGGAAGTCATTTAGTATGTTCCTATGAACTTATGATAAACACAAGAGATCTAGGATAGAAATTTGTACAAAAAAATTGCTTAGTTGGTCATGAATACTATATGGCTTCTCCACATTAGGTAAAAGAGGTTTTGCCTTAGTTGGTATAGTGTTTGGTTAAGGATTGGAAGGTATAGTGTTCAAATATAACTCATGATTGAAATAAGGCAAAGGGATGTGAAAAGTAACTCATGAGCATCAAGTTACGACTATACAATTTTGAGTCGATAGGGAGTTATCATAATTAGAAAAATTGGGTGGTGGTCTAGAAATAATAACCTATGAAAACCAAATTACAATAGAATTGCTTGAACTTGGTGTAGTCTTACTTGAAGAAAAGGGTGATGACCCTAAAATAGAGGGACCAATGCTTCAAGAAACATTAGATAGTTCATAGGTTATAATTGTAATAGTGGTAAAATGATTATTAGAAATACACCCCATTGTATTATTATAATCATATGGCATGGTATTGTAGCTCAAGTTATTAGATTCAGTATCATGATCCTGATTATGATTATGTTGATAATGTTTTTGACCTTATCCTTACTGACATTGGACCTATCTTTGGTTTTGATTATTTTATTATTATTTTTGGTTATGATTGGGAAATGGGTCTTTGTAAATTCCAATATCCTAATTAGTGTTTTGTGATACTTGTTTTACTTCAATCTCTCTACTCTTAATTAGGTCCTCAATGAGATGCCTCCATTATACACATAGATAAATGACATGACCAATGACATGATGGAAATTTTATAACTCATTTTCTTGATACCAACCAGGTTTGGATTGATCGTCAAGAAAGGGATTTAGCACATGTCATATGATCAAATTAGATGCCACTAGCTTTTGAAATGCTACCTCAATAGGCTCTCCCAACTTGATGAATGGTTTATATTTTTTGAATCCTTTATGGGGAGGATCTCTCTGCAAGGTGGTTGGTGGTTTAGGTTGTACATTTTAAGCTCATGGATCCTACACTATTTGCACATGCCATGAATCTGTTATTCCATTACCCACCATGTCCTTATTCTTATTAAAAGATTTAGGTTTCTCTATAGTATTAGCTTGAATAGGTGATTGAGTCTGATTGGATGTTTGGCCTTGTGAATATATTTTCACAAGGCCTTTAGTGATAAGTGCCTTCTTGATCTATACACCCTTCTTAATGATTTTTTTGAATGTGTTAGCATAAGTGAGTCTTAGATTATGTTCCACCTCGGGGTGTAGGTTTTGTGTGAAGATGTTAGCTAGTTTTTTGTCTAGTAAATTATGTTGAAAAAAAATATCTAGCATTCTCCACCATTTTAGATACATCATGAATCTTTCTCCATCTCTTTGTCTCACTTTGCATAATTCAACCACTGTCAACTTATGCTCAATCCTATAAGAGAAGTGGATAATTTTTTTCTGATAAATCATTAAAATTTATCACTAATATTTTAGGTAATTTTAGGATCTAATCTAATACTTTTTTGGCCAAATTGCATGGAAAAAAGCATAGAAAATAAATGCTACTATAGGCTACCTCTTAGAATAACATGAAGAAGGCTTGAATATGTTATCTAGGGTCACCCTTTCCTTTGTATTTATCAAACTTGGGTGCCTCAAAATGAGGTGGAAAAGGTACATGTAAAATACTTACGTCAAATGGATAAGGACATATCTTGTCAAACTTTTATTTATTGATCTGATTCCCTATTTCAAGCCTTGTGACTACTTATTTCATTAAATTCCAATCTTGTATATTCAATGCATTTGTTGGTGGAATATAGTTTTGATGGGTAATACTGTACCCCCCTTATGTGGTCCTCTTAGGGATATGGACCCTTTGTCCAAAATTTTGATTTTGGTTTATTTTTGGATGTGAATAAGTTTGATGATGTTGGTTTAAAAGGTTTTGTTGTCATTTCGTAGATGCTTGATATTGATTCCTAGGAATCTATTTTTGTGAACTATAGTAAATATGCTAATTTTATGTTACTTGTTGTCAGTTTAACAATGGACATTTTAATTAATGGTTTATAAGGGGAATTTTTTGCATGTGAGAAGAATTTGCTAAAGTATTGTGTAAAATAACCACATCTTGCGATGAGTCTTTTTCAACATGTTATTATGAATGGTCAAGAGTATCCTGACAATTAAATAAAGTATGCTCTATATAAAATGGAACTTGATGCAAAGTATCTATGGGTTTATTCTATTCAGGAGAAGCCACAATATCCACATCAAATATAGGATCAACTAGGGCTTTTTGCATTGGTCTAATGGTTATTCTTGCTTCATAAAAGTGGTATTAATAATTGTAATTGCATCTAAATAAGTTTTTAAATATGTGACAAGTTGATCAACATATCATTGACTAATTTGTTATTTTTGGTTGTAAGATCTTGATCAGTTGGGGAGTAGTACACAAGTGGGACTTTCCTTTTTTAAGTAGAATCAATGTTTGGTTTTGTGATATGAGTAAGAGTTTGATATAGTGGTTACTCCTCTATTTGAACAAGTGTATGCAATTTCTCCATTGTGAAATCATGTGGAAGTCTATCTCTTGATTCTATCAACCTTATGAGAGATTCATCTTTATTATCTATAAGTTACTGTTATAATTAACAATGTTTAAATCCTACCATATTTAGGACATCCTCAAACATGATGGATTTTTATTCTTCATCACAATAGTTTTCTTCCTCATAATTAGGGCCATAAGAGACCCCACTATAAGTATACCTTTGCATGTTTGATAATGATTTTATATGTTTGTGAAGTTTTTAAAAATTTGGTTTGTAAACATCAAAAGGTGCTTGGAAATTTTAAGATTAAAAAAATACAATGTGGATTTGGGTCAATAATTATAAAATAATGGAATGACACCACATAATCAAAAGAAAGAAATCTTGAGAATACTTGATCTTGGTTGGTTGAAATCATCAATTAGAGGAAGGTAAAATAAACTTGGAGCTTAGGGTGAATGCTAACATAAGAAAACCTAAGTTTGAAGTATTTTAATATCTTAAAAATATGACCATGACCATGGTGGGATTTGATCAAAAAAAATTGAAGAATATTCAAGTGATCAAGAAGCTTAGGACGTGAACTAACACAAGAAGTCCTAAGTATAAAACCAAAAACAAATGGGCAACACAATGGTGCCCCATGGAATATAAGATTAAATGGTGAAATAAATTAGAGTGTAAATGAACACAAGATAGCCTAAGTTAAAACAAGAATAGAATGGGTAGTGTTTACATAATGGCGTTCAAACCAAATAGAAAAAAATCACCCAAGTTACTCAAACCAAGCACAAAAGTTGAACCACCCAAGCCCAAGTTATAAGTAACACTCTGATGTGGACCAATCATGTTTTGGGTTAGAACTTAGAAAGGTAAATTTTAAAATTTGGACTAAAAGGACTTTATATTTTGAAGTGATGAATAGTCTAGACCTAAACAGATAACATAATGATGCCTTTTAGAAACACAATCACAAAATGGTTTGATACATTTTTGAACAAAGCTAAAATGTTTTGATTAATTTGACCACATTATGCCTTTGTGTTTTCAAGAGATGGTGTCTAAAATGTGTTTTATTTTGGATGTGTTTTTGGCACACACACACAAATAACTTTAGACTCAAAAATTTATGCAAGTAAAAATTTAAAAAAATGAAGTGTACCCCTTATCTTAAAAACTGACAATGTTTGCTTTGTACCATTGGCTTCCATTGATATACTCCTTATTGAAAGGAAATAAGTTATTAATCTAATAAATTTAGATACACATGAAAATTAAGGTTGTTTAAAGCCTCTTTTCTCTCAAGATATCATATGGTGACATGGAACTTTAGGCTCCTTATCATGTACCAATAATACTCCATGGAAAATGGGGTTTATCTAAAAACTATAAGTTCTTATCAATCTAGATGGCCCCATATGTGTGATTAACACTCGGGAAAAACACATCATTTGGATCCAAGTTAATTGGCTTGTTGTAAAAAGGTCTTATCCTTTTTATGACCAATACATCTGTCAAATTGCTTAGTGTAGTGTGATATCCATATTTGGCCATTTTTTTAGGGCATCAATTTCTAATGGAGTTAGTTCAACCACTCAAACCAACATCTAAGTGATTCACTAACTCAATTTTTATACCCCACCATGGAGTGGGGTTGAAACAATGTCAGAAATGAATTTTTAGGTCAACACTTCCTTAAAGAACTTATGGGGAGGTGATGAAATCTTGACCAAAAGAAAAGATGTGAGAAATAAAATATAGGACTTTAAAGGTCATTTTTGGATCACCCAAGTCACTCAGATCCTGGGGAGGGCTTTTGAGACATTCCTTCTATGATTGGACTAATTGATAAAAATAATAAACAAATTTATTTTAGTGACCCAAGTTACCTAAAGGGGATTGGGGGTGAGCATACATGCTAAGCTTGGTTTGTAAAAGTAAAAATCAAGTCAAAGAACTTTGACACTAGTTCTACCAACAAACAAATGATAAAATGTGAGTCCTAAGCTACCATGAATGTTTGTTTTAAGTTTGAAATCAAATGTGATTAAAGTTTGTCTTGGTTTTTTTTTAAATTATACTAAAAAGTGTCTTAATCCTAAGAAATAAAGTGTTAATAGTCAAGTAAGGGTGTAGGATATCAAAAGGAATTTGAAGCTTGCCATTTTAACTCTCTGGATTTTTGACACAGGGTGATCTCACCATTATATAGAGTGATCTCATCATTCCATAGGGAATCCTCACTATTTGATAGAGTGATCCTACCATTCCACAAGGTGATATCACTATTCCACAGAGTGATCCCATTATAAATTTTAGCAGGTCAATACCACTAATAAGCAGGTCAATCTTGTTGATCTATAAAAAACACATAAAGAATATAAAATAACAATAATTAATCTCTCTATTTATGTGTGTGACCTCACTATTTCTTAAGGAAACCTCACCATTCCATAGCATGACCTCATTGATGTTCAGGATGACCTTACCATTAACAAGATGATCTTTCCATTTGGTCTAGAAGGCATAAAACATGAAAATTAAAATAAAAAAGATAAAAATGACATCAATATATGATCTAAATTTATAATTAGAAGGATAAAATGGTATGTGAGATGCATGGTCCCACTAGGTATGGCATAATATAGAGTAGGATTATAAAGAAGGTTAGTTCATGAATTTATAAAGAAAACCAATAATAATCATAGATAACATAACATGCCAATCCTAATCCCTTGAGGGGTGGTGTTAATGACATCAAGAAACTAATTAAGAAATCATGATAAATAATACCTTCCCATAGTGTTTCTCCTTAAAAAAGGTCAATAAACATGCTTATGCTCAGATTTGGTGCTCCAAGTCTTTATAAATGTGGTGTAGTGTGTGACTTCATCATCTCTTAGTTAACCAATGGTTTTGGCTCCTGGATTGATCAATTTGGGAGAATGAGTGAAACTTATCTAGCACTATTTATGCATAATAACATTTCAAAACTGAAGCCTAAAAGTTATGGCCATGGCTCATGTATTTATAGATTTACATAAATGTTGAGATTCAACTGTGACCATCCATCTTGGGATAAATATGTGTGACCAAGGATTGATTCAATGTTGGAGGAAAAAGACATTAATATTTTGGAACAAATAAGCATTAATGAGGCATGGGTGGGCTTAAACATAATATTTATCTTCATCAATTCCTAATGCTTGACACCCCTTTGATGATGTCATGAGTGATATCATGGACAATATATTTTGAATTATGAATTTACAATAATAGATATTCAATAACTTTTCATGGATTTTCCACTTAAGCTCTTAATTTGGTTTTGATTTGCTTCATGGATTTACCTAGCATTTTTTCAATTCTTAAAAATTGGTCACATGTTTAATCAAAATGGTCAAAAATGTCAATTTAATTGGCCATCATTTTACTAGATTTGAATCAGAAGAAGGTAATGCTTATGTAAAAGGTATTATCCTAATTATGATAATATAGATGTGAATCTACACATGCATGTAACATGTGCTGACAAATCAAAGAATTATAGTAGTCTAGAACATCATTTTGTTTGGTCATAATTTGACTTGAAGTGAATTATGAAAACATAATAATTTCATAAAATTCATTGCCCCAACTAGGGATCAATGAATAAGAATCAATATTTTCACATGATGTGTGCGGATGAGTTAGGGTGTTTTAGTGATTTTGGTCTAGATTATGTGTTACTATAGAATGTGGTTCAGATTTGCAATTTTAGCACAAAAATGATAATAATAAGATGTCTATAATTCCCATATATTTTATTGATATACCATAGGGTAAACTATATCTATAAGCCTTTTCATATTCTTTCTAAATATGTGCAAATGAAGGATGTTAAATTCATCACAAATCCTATTCTTGGGATATTCTATGAATGGTTTTTAAGGTTCATCATATGATGAATGTACAATTAAAGTTGCATCATCTACCACATATAACATCATGTAGAATTTTCCATCTGACAAGCTTCCTAAATTTGAGATGCAAAGAATCAAATTGGAGCTAATAGTCTCACCCAAAGCCATGGTTTTATTGGAGGTCAAAATAATGTCTAGTAACAAGACCCATATCTCATTGACATAGGTAATGGTTTAGAATCCATATATCTTATTCAATAGGGCCATGAAAATTATGACCCCTATTAAATACAACAATGGGGATAGCAGAAGTAGGGCCTTAAACAATAAAGTTTTTTGGGTTGCCAGCCCATTCCTATAACTTACTTCTAATATTATTGGCAAGGAGATTCACCATCTCCTACCTATAAGACATTTCAGGCACATGGAGCCTATAGTATCTCTCAAAGTCATTTCCACTTATATATGCTACTAGAGTTTTACTAAGCCTAAAATCCAATATCTTCTCATAGACATTCCCATTCACAAATAAATCAAACAATAGGTCAATGTAGGGCATTACCTCTAGTTTGGTTGTTGCATTATGTAGACCAACCCTTTTTATTATAATTAGGTCATCCTTATACTTCTATGGAAAGATTGATATTTGGTCCTTGGACCTGTATGGCTTGAATACATAAACCACAATACAAATGGTAGAGTATTAATTTAACTCATTGTTCAAATTTAAGGAATCAAATGTTGTGTCAGTGTATTTAGTTGACCCTGTAATCGAGTATGTAGAAGGAACTGGGATGTGAAATGAGGAAGCCATTGAATTTTTATTCTAAAAGTGCCTCTTTATATTAAAAATATGATAACTTGGTCACAATGGAGCTCTAAATTCATAGTTTGCACTTAGCTTAGAAAGCAATGTGCACATATTAAATGTGGTAATTCAAAATATATTTACTTTAGATGTGTTGGCTTTAGGAAATGAATGCATTAATTTGTCAATTTGTGTGATTTAATGGCTAAAATGACTTTCACTCCATTCCTTTCCTATTATTACCATTTTAATTTCATAACACAAATTTCTATAGACTTTATTACCATATGGGTGCTTTTGCTTGTTTCTAGGTGCACATGTCTCTTTTCCATGCTTTGAGTCTGGTGATTCTATCATTATTATTTGCTTGTGTGTCCTTGGAAGTAATGTAGCTACATGTTAATATTATACTTGTGGATTCACTATGGTTTTTCTTTTATTTGTTCCTTTGACTATAGGTTATATTTATGATGACACATGGATGACTTCTGCTACTCCACTTTCTCAATATTGTCCATACAAAAGGTTTTGTTGATGTCACTTCCAAGATAGAGAGATGATGACATATGGATGGATCTCACTACTTCTCTTACTTAGGACTATCTGTATGAAAGGATTTTTTGACATCACCTTTGGGAAAATAATATGATGACATGTGGATGATTCTCACTTTTCTACTTGACCGAGACTATCCATATAAAATTATTTGTTGATGTCATGTCTAGGCTATCAATATGATGGAATGTGGATGACTCTCATTATTTTTCTTATTTAGGACTATCCATATAAAAGGCTTTTCTGCCATCATCACCATACGACTTGCATTCTTTACTTAGGATCTAGGTAAGTGAAATGATGCTGCATGGTAAGTGAAAATAAACTTTAGGAGGGATTGAGAAATATCTAAATATGAAATAGCCTATTCAAGGCACACATAGACAAAATTATTAATAAAATCATAACACATCAACCTGGTTAGCCATTAAAACATAAATCAAACATGTACATAAGTACTAATTTAAATGAAAATTGAAGGTGAAAAGTAAATCACATAATATAACTTGTACGCAACGTCGATTCTATTTAACTTATAAACATTCTACAAACTTTGAAATAAATTCTAGTATCTCACATCAAGAAAATAATAAAAATCAAGAGGGGTAGATAAATTATTCTAATCATCAAACAAATTTATTAAGTTTATGCCTTTCATCTCACATGTCGTATACTTCTATTTCATAAGATCCTAAATAAGAGTATTCAATCATAAATGGGTCCCTATTTGAAATTTTAAATGGGGTGTGTGTGTGTTAGGGAAAAATAAATGAAGACTTAGTGGAAAAAATAATCTTGAGTATTTAAGAACCCAAAACCTTAGAAATGCACCATAACAAAATTTAAGCTCTAACAAGAAAATAATAAGCAAACCATTATTGAGGAAGACTATTACTTCCTCATACATCATACTAACCCTTTCCACTCCTTAGATTTATGTGTAATTTTGTGAAATTAATTCCCCTTTGTTATGAGAGTGTTGAAAAATTCCTAGATAAATAATTTAGGTTTCATACTGAATTCAAACTTTATAACCAAATAGTAATGGAATTTTGGGCATTGCTCTACTACTAGCCAGATGTTTATAGCCTTGATAGAGATACCTTTGATTCCACTCAAAGCCTTGCTCTACTACTAGTCAGGCATCCATATCCCCAATAAATATTTCTTAAATCATCCATCTTCTATCAATTTGTATGATTTTTTTTGAAGCACAAATAGAAGGTTTGAGAATCACCATTGGCTAGGTATATGTATAAGAAAGACTTACTTTGATCAATGCATCTTTGTTAGTGTCTCTATTTCTATGTTTATTATCTCCATCCAAGTTTTATCATGTAAGAGTGAAATTAATATTTGGAAGTGGAAATTCTTTCTAAATTTTTTCATGATTATATTAGAGTAAATCCCAAAAAACTATCAAACTCATTTAGTCTAGGTAGGACCTAGCTCAGTCATAACACATACCTCAATCTTAGAAGCAAAAGTACTGTCAAAATAAATTATTATGAATACCAATTTACATCTTTTTATATTCATCCCTTTATTTATGTCAAGTCTTTTGAAACCTCAATGTAATAAATTAGTTGGACCCATTATACAATTTTGGAAAACTAACCTAGAAAGCATAATAACAAATATATGAAAATCAAATGTAGAAAGCAAGAAATGCTAATCTAAGAAAAAAGGAAAAATTAAATTAGAAAACAATAAATCTATTTTAGAAAGTAGGAAATATACTATAATATTACACCTACATCTCCACTTATAGTCATTCTAAGGAATCTCTAATTGGAGTAGCCATGAAATAGTGTTTCAAAAACTATCCATTGATTAGAAAGGTGAGCTCATTACTTTGTAGGTCCTTTAAGTGGAAGGCATTATTACCTAGGATTTTTGATATCTGATATGATTCAATACATAGATGAGTGAATTTATCACTCTATCCCATTTTTAATGTGCCTTATCCCATAAAAGCACCAAGTCTAAAATCCTAAAATATTTGACCTTGGATGTCTTGTCAAACCACCTCTTGGCAATATCTTGATGTTTGTTGAAACTGCGCAATGATTCAATTATTACATCCTCCATTTGTACTATGTCAAGTAGTCTAGATTAGATTCTTTCATATTCATACATGTATTGTTGCATGAATTGGTATGTTAGTATCTTAAGAGTAATGGGGAAGATGGGTTTTTACCCATACACTAGCAGAAAAGATGAAGATTTGAGAGTTTGTTTATGCCTGGTTCTATTTTCCCATAGTGCATACTTTAATAAGAAATGCATTATCTTAACTTATCTTATGATAATTTATTTATGGCATCCATCATGTTATTATATTAATATTAAATGAATCTAATCCCTTATGGATAATAGTTTGAAGATAACTTGTTGGTGGTTTGGTTGTCATAGGCCCACTTAGTAAACTTAGCAGATTGAAAAGTTGGATAATACTCACAAACTAAGGAAATGGGAGTGCCAAACTTGGTTAATATGTTTTATTCCAAAAATTTAATGACATCAATTTCTCTAAAATTTTTAGTTGTTACAAATTCTATCCATCTAGTACAATAGTCAATAGCTATTAAAATAAATTTGTGTCCTATTAAAGATTTTGGGTTTATCACCCTAATGAAGTCAAGAACCCATTGGGTAAATTGGTGTCCTTCAATGATCAGATGCAAAGGCATGATAATATTCACTTCTATTTTACCAAATACATGGAACTCATGGTAGGTAATGATATGGTTGTGTGTATCCTTGAATATTTTAGGTTAGTAGTATCCCATCCTTAGAATCTTGTGAGCCATTGTGTTACCTGAGAGATGCCCACTACTTATTTTCTAATGTAGGTTATCCAATATATCTATAAATTCTTTTGATACACATCTTAGGTATATGCCTTCATAGTTATATCTATATAGTAATCCTTTCTTGATCATGTGATGGGATGATTCAAGCCTAAGGGCTCATTGCTTCTCTCTATTTAACTCTAGGGGAACATTCTTGTGAGCAGATAGTGGATGATCTGAGCATACCATTCACCACCAACTACCTAATTTTTGTTGTTATACTAAATACTAATGCATGGATTAGTCTCAGTCATTATTTTAATGATTCTCTATCCTCTTACCATCTTTTCTAGTCTAATCTCAAGATCAAACTCTTAAATTTTGGTCATCCAATTACTGTTATTTCACCTAGTTCATTTTGGCCAAGTTTCAGCTTGACAAATGGGTCTAGAACAATGGCATATATTTTGTTTCTCAGAATAATTCCTAAACTTTTTGAAAGCTTTGATTAGGCTATATATCTACTTATCTATCATTGAGTATTTCAACTCAGCATCTTTCAGAGTGGTGCTCATAAAGTTAATGAGATGTTAATTGTATTCCACCTTTTGTTTAAGTACAAAAACTATAGTATGATCTTAAGAAAATAAATAAAGATAAAAATGTTTATTGAAGTATGGGATGATCATGACTAGAGATTAAACAATGGTAGTCTTGTCATTTTGAAAATCTCTCTTAGCCTATGTTTTCCACTCTATCTTGGCATCTTATTTTAACATAACATTTAATGGCCTGACAACCTCTATAAAAACAAAAATTAATTTCCTTAAAAAGTTAATATTACCAAAAAAATACTTCGATTCCTTCTTATCGTTAGGAAGTGTAAGCTTGGAGATGGCCTGAACTCAATTTGGATCAATGGAGATCCCATATTTAGTGATTACATGGCATAGCAGTTTCCATTTAATAACACCAAATATGCTCTTATTTGGATTAAGTGGCACTCCATACCTTTTTCATCTATCAAACACTTTCTATAAATAATCTACATGATCAACTTTGCCTTTGGAATACATTGTCAAATGATCCATGTAGATGATAATTTATTTTCCAATAAGTAACTAGAAAATAAAGTCAATGACCCTTTGTAAGGTTGATCCTACATTGTTTAGGCCATTAGTGATCCTTTTGTATGCAAAATTTTGTCATTTCATCATGTCTTCTAATTCCACTAACACTTAGTTTTAATATGAGAATCCATACAAGAAGGACATCACCTCTTACCCATTTACCATCTAAATCACCTCATCAAATGAAGGTAAAGTATAATTGTCTTTCTATGATGCTTTGTTTAGGTTTCAAAAATCAATGCAGAGTCTTATTTTTATGTTCTTATTACTAACTAGTACTAGATTAACTACCCATGTTGAATGCCTAATCAAGAATATAATATTAGCATCTAGTAACTTATATACTTCTATTTTAATGAGAGGTTATCAAATTGGATTTACTAACCTCTATATTTTTCTAAAAGGTTTATGATCTGGATTTAATGGAATAGCATGTGCAATGACCCTAGGGTCAAAGAATTTCAAATATTCATATGTCTAGGTGATCACATCCTTATACTCTATACAAAGATTACTCAATTTTTGTTTCTCACTTTTAGTGCAACTCAATCCAATATTCACATCCTAAGGATAATGATAAGTGCCCAAATTTTCCTTGATATAATTTGACTTAGTTTCTCTAGGATGCTTTTGATTCTAAGCTTGTGGATATGCATTGAAGGCTCATTCTAAATAAATGATCCCTGGGGGGATGTGGTTCTCCTTTAGATGTAGGATAGCATGCTCTCCCAAGTATTCAATGTGCATGGGATAAACATCCTTCTCATATATAATGTAAGATTAGAAGGTTCTAAAATTAGTAATGAATTTCATAATCTATTTGTCATCCTCAAACACTTGAAATTTTTCCACATTGTCTAGGATTGAGGGACAAGGGACCAACTCCACAATTTTTTTTTGCATATTTGATTATTAGAGTGATGTCAGATTGGTAACCAATGCTAGTAGTGAATATGTTGTTTGATTCTATTCCCTTAGAATGGATCTAATGTTGAAAGCTTCAAAGGAATAAATTAGGTCCTAAGATCAATGATTATACTTCTTTAAATAAGTGATTTTGCATTGATACTACTTCCTAATCTAGTTAACAACTAGTTCTAAGTCACTAAAGATCTAAAATTGCTTGACATTATGCTTTAGTGAAAATTAAAGGTCGAGGATCAGAAATTCATACTCATAATATGTAAGAAACCAAATATTTCTTCACTTTTAGATCTATTGGGGCCACACCAACTGCATCAAATCATGTTTGAGTACTAATTTTGTAGTACAAGGTGTCTTGAGAAGCCTAGTCTAGGCCCTATGAGAAGGTGTGCATAATGAAGTTTGGTGATTTAAGTAAGTATAATATTTTGAGAGGTTATTTGGAATTATTTTATCATTATATATAAGTGTATATACTTTTATAAGTGTTTTAATGTTATTTGTCAAGTTTCAAGTACTTAAGAAGCCTTGTCATGGCATTAGTCATAGCATGAAGAGACCTTGTGAGAAGGTATGAGTATGATGGCTTGGTGAGATGAGTGAAAATAGACATGAGTGGTTTTATTTGGTTTATTTATCATGTATTTTAATCATTTTATCACTCATGAGAGTCTTAAGGTGATCCTATAGGGGTAGGACCTACAGATCAAGTCTACAACTAAACCACTTCTAGATCCTGCCTGGCTAACCTTGTTTTGATATTGTTATATCAAAATGAAGAGTCCATAATTGAGAAATACCTTCAAATTACTAAACACAGATCTCCTACTTGGTATTAAATGTGTACACACCTACATGCAAAGATACAAAGTCAACCTTTTTCATTCTTGGCATTATAATCTATGATTATATGCTTCATCTTCAATTCATGGTCCATAAGATCTAGTTGGCTATGCCTTTCCATGGTAGCCACATGTGTGATAAATCAATGGCCATGTATTTATTTAGTGTCTTGGACCAATATTAGTTTAGAAATAGGTTGTAGGCTTTTAAAATGTTAATGACCAAGATATTGATGTACTATTATACACGTGGTTCTAATGCAAACTAAATGTGTGCATTGGTCAGTTCTCTAACACATAGGATAAAATATTTATCCAGCTATAGGATCACTCTCTTTGACTTGTTAGAGGTAAAACCTAAATTCTTACATATAAATATCATAATCATGTTAGTTGAGGCACCTGAGTCAACTAAGTAATTGTGTAAATTCTTTGTAAACATTTTGAAAATCAATAGAAAATGAGATACATCAGGTTTGTTCTTATATATCATCATATTTACATGCATATCTTTACACTTGTTAGTGGATGACCTTTTAGTTATGGCTTTAAGTAACAACTCTCTCTATTTGTTGATCTTATCCAACTCATGAAGATTTATGTTAACTTTGATCTTCTTCATGTCCTCAAAAATATTGTACTCTCCTCTACTATGTAACTCTGTAGTCTATAACTACTCATCTCTCTTGGGAGGAGGTGGATTATTATTAACTTTGGCATCTAAAAGAATGGTATCACTATTATTCAGAGGTGCTAAAGAAGTGACAGGATGCCTACTATTAATATTTTAATTGTTTATGGCTTAATGATACTAATAAAAAGCATGAATCTTATCTATGTTATTCTTGGTTCATTCTCATCCTCTTCTAAAAATGGGGAGTAATAGGTCTTAAAGACCATTTCTTTGCTTGGATGTCCTGACCTAGTAGAGGAAGATGGTTTTATTTGATATGCATAACCTTCTTGCCTATCCATATCATTATGAAAGATCTCGAAGGTAATGGATAACTCTATGCAGTCTAGATCACAATATTGTGTAATGTTATGAACTCAACACTAGTTAGGAAGGGATGATTCCATGATGTTTACCTTTGTCACCATTTTATGTGGTTATTGTTCTAGATTATTTCTAGACATGTAGAAAGGCTTGTTATATCTTTGGAATCCAAATCCCTAGTTGGTATTCTATCCATAAGTGTTCCCCATATGTTTTTGCATGTTTAGAAAGTCATTAATTGATTTGTACACTATCATTTGAATAGATTCCAGTTCTATCTTTTTGGAATCATAATTAGTACCCTATGTAGTTTTAGTATTGACTTGTATCAAGGATTGATTTTGGTTTTGATGGTTAGCAATAAAATTGTTTAAGAAGCTAGGATGTTGGTTGGATGGATCATGAGTTAAAGGAAACTTGTTATACACTTGGTTCTAGTTTTGGGCCATAATATTCTGATTATATTTAGAATTGGGTTGAAGGCTAAAAACACTAGACCAAGACTAAGTAGGGCCAAGGCTTGTGACCAAGGGTTCAGTTGTTTGTCAATGTTGATGGCTTAGGTATAAATTTAATATGCTAAAGGTGATGTAACAATTGTGGTAGCTCTATAGATAAAGATAAAAAACATAGGGTCTAGGTTATTCTTGTACATCTCTAGGGCCAATGACTCCTCAGGTTTATAGGTATTTTCAAGACAAGTATACATATTATATAATCTAGGAATCAAGGATTATATTGGCTCATTTGGTTCTCTTCTCATTATTGCAAAGCATTTATTAAAAAACTTTCACTAGTGACTTGGCCAAACTATGCCAAAAATGTGTTTTAACACTGATCCCAAGATGTAAGTGAACCTTCTAGGATATTAAGTCTACATGCCACGTATTCTTGGGTTGCATTCAATACTCTCAAATTAGTTTTAAAGGACTTGATATGCTTCTCAATAGTCTTATCTACCAAGGGAGACAAGGAAGGGAGATATTTCTCAAGGTTTCTGGGTAGATCATGGACAACCCTAGTGATTTTGATAATAGATCTAGTTAGCCCAGTTGGAGCTTAAGGTGGAGCTTGGGTTTGGGCCATTAGGAGTAATAGAATATGGATTTGTTTATCTAGAGATAATGATTAATCCTAAGGTCCTCTTCTAACACCTTTATCAAGCATAACTATGGATTTCCAAAGGTGTGAATAGTAAGTTAGTGTTTGAGATTGACCTTGTTAATCTTTTCAATGCTTCCAATGTAAATCAAGTGATTCTTTTCAAAAAAATAGAAGTAGAGGTACATCCCTCATTCTATCACTAGAATAAATTCCTATTGATGTGGGTTTTATGCACACCCAATAAACCTTATGAGGTAGCCTCTAACATTTTAGGACCAATGAAAAATATTCACTCCAAGGCATGAACTATAGGGTATTCAGCTTTGTAAACAACTTGATAGTGTAATAACAGTGGACAAAGTAGTTTGTTTACCATAGATGAGTCAGATATAGATCAATATGAATCTACTTGATATGGGTGGATGGCTGATGGTATTAATCTAAAGTGGTTAAGACTTCAAAATAAGTTAAATATAGGGAAGGTAAGACATGAAAGAATGCTTATGGACCGTACAAGATGAAAATTTTATAAGTCAAAACTTGAACTAAATATTGGATAAGGAATCAAGGACCAATGTTTTTTATAGGCTACTATATTACAACAACAATAAAACATAGTTAAGAGTCAAAGGGAACCAAGATATAATGAACTTAAGCACATATAATCAAAGATTGTCGTATTTGTAAGTTTGCACATCTACAAAGGGGATTATGACTAATATACAAAAGGAATTAAAATAAAAAATAGATCAATATAATTAAGTGTATTCAAAATATAACTCATACAACCAAAATATGGAGAAATTTAAATGATAGAACTTCTTACATAATCCATAGGTTTGGAGAAGAATCAAGATTTGAACATCGAGAATAACTATAGATAAATATGTAGAATTTACTATTAATATCAATATCAAAATTATCCTCCATTTGGAATAGGAGGATAAAATTATAAGTAATTTTTGGATGGGTAAGGCCTCATCTCTCAAGCAATGTCCAAAAATACACATTTAGAAATAGAACTATGTCAACCCTCATGCAAAGCGTTCATATACAAATGAATTATCCAGAATAATGTTCTTTGACTAAGATACAATGTATAAATGAAAAATAAAATAGGAAATAATGTTCCAACTTATCCAAACATGTAAACACATATGTATAATTTGAAATATGCTGATGTGGCAATGCTAGTAGAAGAATATAATGAAATAGTAGTTGTAGAAACTAAAATATAGGGACCTATTATTATAATCAGAGTTGCACTTAGAACTAAAATTATCATTGTAGATATACTTATAGATGTCATAAATATATTTGTGTCAAAAATTATTGGAATTTGCACATAGGTAGGCCATATCTATGTATGCATTAGTATGTATTTTGGAGACTGATTATTTTGAGGAGGTGGCTGAGTTGCCCCTGCTACTAAAGTTAATTTCTGGTTACTTCCAAATATAAATATAATTGTTTGACTAACGTGGAAGTCTATATCAATAGTTTCAAAATCAAGTAAATATCTCTTGAACAACTATGGGAGCTTGTCCATTAAATTTTGATGTGTAATCAATGCAACTTTAACCCCTACATGGAGTGTCTCATTTATAATGATTTATTCCTTGGAAACATTCACTATGTCAATTATTTCATCATTAATCATATATAATATGCCTTCAAGATCAGCTTGAAATTTTTTAGCTACTACTCATAGGAGTTTCTCAAAAATTATTTATAGACCAATTGCCCCTGAAGGGTGCTTACCTGAGTGACTCTCATATCTTATAGAATAGAGAATAATTCTCTTTCCTAATTAGAAAATTTCTACATGAGGGTTAACATTTCCTAAATC
Organism: Torreya grandis; assembly: GCA_037957365.1. Classification (NCBI taxonomy): domain Eukaryota; kingdom Viridiplantae; phylum Streptophyta; class Pinopsida; order Cupressales; family Taxaceae; genus Torreya; species Torreya grandis. The sequence goes on along the minus strand of JARHVA010000540.1, from coordinate 2,109,120 downwards.
CATTCAAATAGGCTATCCAATAATAATGTAGTTTTTTGCCCATGCAAACTCATATTCTATTATTAAATTTAAATGGGCATAAGCCTTATTTCTGGTTGATTGGATTATGAAGTGAAGTTTTCCATCAATATCCTTGATTTTATTAAACAACTAAAGGATGTCCCCTCATTTAGGTTGAGATATGGCCTTTGAAGACCATATTAAATGAATAGTGTCATATATCTTCTTAACTCCCCCTTGTAAATTATCTACAATAACCTTATGAGCTTGAATGGTGCTCCTATCTAGTAGCATCCGAATAGGTTGTTAAAAGCTCTTAAACATTTCATTTATCATTCCCCTAGTAGCATCCACAAAAATATATGGATCTTATATGTATCTATCCATATGAGGGGTTCAAATTTCTTCTCTTTGTCAGAAAGAATATATCTTCCCTTTGTTCCAACTCAACTTATTGGCCTTCTGCAACCATAAAATTTATTTTAACCTTTCTCAAGGTATTAGTCTATCTATCAAAATGAAATTTGACTATGGGTTTCTTGAAAATCACTAAGTTCTACCTTCCTTATTCCTATTGTAATTGCTTAATCCATGAATAAATGTTCAATGTAACCTACTATTCCTCTTTTTTATAGGAATGGATGAAGGATATTTCCAAATAAGAAACATCGTTATGATTTTTCATATTTTTAAAATTTGGGACAAAATGAGATATTAATGCATGGAATTATATATCATGTTAGAACCAATTGAATCATATTATGGGGAATGGACATTATTAAAGTATAAAAACTATTATAATTTATTACTTAATATAATGGAATTAATGCTAATGAAGGCTACACATTAAATCTATAATTTAATTTAGTGTGGTTGATTCATGAGCCTAACATAGGCTCCCCATTTCATATTAGTTTAATATTAGATAAATGAGTTATGGTTGAGATTTTAATCCATAAATTCATGAAAATTAAAGGTTGAAATGTCTTTCACTCCATTCCTTTCCTATTCTTTCCATTTTAATTTCATGGCAAAAATTTCCATGGACTCTACTGCCATTTGGATTATTTTGCTTGTTCTCAGGTGCTTAGTCATCATAACATGACAAATGTCTCTTTTTCATATTTTTGGTCTTGATGATCATGCCATTGTTATTTACTTATGTGGCCCTATAATAAATGTGGCTATGTGTCATTATTCCACTCATGGTTGTGTTATGTTTTGTTGTTATTTGTTATTTCGGCTAAGGGTTAGAAGTATGATGACATATGGATGGATCTCTATGCTTTACTTGCCTAATATTATCCATATATATTTTTTTGATTACATTACCTCCAAAATAGTAGGATGATGACACATGAAAGGCTCTTGCTACTCCATTTACCTAGGACTATCCATACAAAATGCTTTATTGATGTCACCTCTAGGTAAGTGTGATGATGACATGTGGATGGATCTCATTGTTCTGCTTGCTTGAGATTTTATATATAAAAGACTTTGCTCACATCACCTCTAGGATAACAAGATGATGACATGTGGATGGATATTAGTGCTCCACTTTCTTGGGATTGTTTTTATAAAAGGCTTTACTTAAATCACCACTAAGCAACTTGTGTTCTTTATTTAGGCTCTGGGTAAGAGAAATGATGTTGCATGGCAAGTACAAATGAACTCTTGTAGGACCCAAGAAAAATATAAGTATGAAATAGCCTATTCAAGACATATGTAGATAAATAACCCAAAAAAGTATAACATGTCATCCTGGTTAGCCATTAAATCATAAATCAAACATGTACATAAGTACTACACTAAAGGAAAATTAAAGGCAAAAATTAAATCACATAATATATCTTATACACAACTTTGATTTTATTTAATTTATAAACATTCTACAAACTTCAAAATAAATTTTTGTAGGTCATGTCAAGCAAATAATAGAGATCAAGAGGGGTAGATAAAATATTTCAAGCATTACAAAAATTTATTAAGTTTGTGCCTTTTTTATCACATGTCATAGACTTCTATTTCATAAGACCCTAAATAAGAGTATTCAATCAAAATTGGGTCCCCATTTGAATTTTCAAATGGGGTGTGTGTGTTAGGGCACAACACATTTTGTGGATTTGATACTTTTCTATACTATGACATTAAAATAGGTTGATAGTGTGGACTAGCTTAGTTTATTATATGCTTCATTATTTGTATTTCATGTTATCTAAGGTAATAATTGATAAATCTTATTTAGATATTGATTTACTATATGACATTATTTTATAGAGTGTAGCATTATATGACTATTTATTTGGGCCCTTGATTTTTATTATTACTTTTGCATGATTGAGTTTTCATTACATGCCTATTTATTTGGGCCCCTTTCCTTCTTTTGTGATATTTGAATGTTCATTGTGTGTGGCACGATCCTTATGTGATATTTCATGTTATTATATTATGTGTGTGATGGCCATGAAGTTGTGCAATTATGAGTGGATAGATTTAGGTTTGTTTGTTGAATTTATGGTGCCATGATCCATATCATGCACCTTTATTTCATAGTTATTATTAAATTAATATATTATTGATGGTTACTACTATATTCATAATTTATATATATCATGAAAAGACACTTGGATGTTTTGCATTACATATATAAAATATGATTTCATGACATATTCATTATTATGATGATATATTTTCCACATGTTAGCACATGATTCTAAATGTTTACATATTTTTACATATCATGATGTTGTTAACTTATTTATTTTGAGATATTTGATTTGAAAGCTACATCCCTCACCTCAAAATGGTGCATATTAGTGGGATTTTCATAGAGATACAAGTCTCTATGTACATTTTTTTTAGATTTTAGGATAAACTACATGATTTATAGAGCTAAGATAATGGGACTAATGTTTATAGATTATAATAGATTTTATGGGCATATTCATTCATTTAATAAGAACACAAGTTACGAGTTTTCATATTTTTAAAATTTAGGACAAAATGAGATATTATTGCATGGCATTGTATATCATGTTGGAACCAATTGAATTAGATTATGGGGAATGGACATTATTAATGCATAAAATTATTACAATTTCTTACTTAATAGCATGGAATTAATGCTAATGAAGGCTACACATTAAATCTATAATTTAATCTAGTGTGGTTGATTCATGAGCCTAACATAGGCTCCTTATTTCATGTTAAGGTTTAATATTAGATAAATGAGTTGTGGTTGAGATTTTGTGCACTCAATAACCTAACTCTGCTCTTGAGGGTTGGAGCATTTGTTTCACCAATCCATGTCCCTTTCCTTAGTTAATTTATCCATTGGGGCATGATCACTCCCAATTGTATAAATGATTAACTACAAATACCAATTCTATACATGATTTAATAACAAACATAGTTCTCCAATGATTTAATAGGAAGCATCATATCCCATGACATCACATAGGGCAACAAGGTTCACCCACTTAAATATGTATTCCTTCCATACTCTTTAATTTTCAAAAATTTCATTTTCATTTCATATATTGGCATTGACTATTACATGTTCATTACAATTTTTATTGGAGCAAGCTACACATTCAAAGCCTTATTCCAAAGACAAAGTACATTGTATACATTAAAGTACATATATTTATCCTTTTACTCTAGCATTGTATTTCATTTAGATACTAGAATAAAAGGGAGGAATTTTTAGACTCTAAAATATAGTATTAGACACTTGGAAATGTTAGGATTGACCTACATCCACCTTATATAACTTGTTATTACACATATGGTTCTTTCAAATCCTTCTCTCACATTTATATGCTCTCTATGGGTTCAACCTTCCCGATTTCCCATTAATCACCTGTAATAATTACCTAATATATATCTAACCTATTTAAAATAATGCTCATACTATCTCCAAATCCTTAGGTTAGTATTCATGTCTTTGAGAAATATTTTCCAGACTTAGACACCTATGGAATTATGCATGCATCCAACTCTGATAGATGTAACTCTAATCCAATCAATGGTGATTATTAAAATTCAAATAATCTTTAAGAGTCAACCCACATATTTCACATGTTGATGGCATGAAAAATTAACCTAAGAGTTTCATATACATACACAATAGTTCTAAGCCTACTAGAGGATTGACCATCATCTAACACCCATAAAGGATATATTGATACACTTATGGAAATTAAAAGGGACCACCCTAAACATCAATATTCAGCCTTTAATCACAAGAAGTAGGCCATAAACAAGTATAAATACTTAAACCAAGCTAGGTTTAACATTTTTCAAGTCTCAAAATCTAGAGTATAGGTTACATTCATTAAATAAGTACCATTGCACACATACATCTATTTAATTTAATTTTATATTTATAAATATACTAAATTAAAAATAAAGTAAAATAATCAATTAAGTTTATACATGTAGCCTCCTCAAGAAATGTATCAGATGTAATATGGCCTCCGGCAACATCATTTTATAATCATACAAGAGTGTATAGACTAAAAAATGTAAACTTAAAAACTCAAATAAAATAACATCATGTTTTTTCAATTATCCATGTTTATTGGTATATATTAATACAAAAACTTCATGTGTATTGTTATTATCAGAAATTAAAATAGGATACACTAGAGTGATATTTTAAATATTATTTTGAATCCTACCATGAATACATCTAAATATATATTAATTTTTATTCAAATAGTAAAAATAGTCACCTAGAAAAATAATATTCTGAGTCAAAAAAGTAGAGGTTGCAAAATGCAAGGGCCCTTGCTTGGATCAATACTCTATAAGTTTTATAGAGACTCACAAAATCTCAATACTGTTAATGAAAAATATAAAATTGGTTGAAATATTTGTGGTTTAGGTGCTTTATCATAAAAATAATAAGTTTTTAAAACTATTTGTATAGATACATAAAATGAAATAAATTCTTAGTTTGTCTCACTAAACTAAAAAATGTTTGTGGAAATCCATAAAGTCATAACATTGACCATATATATCAATATAAAATTGAGTTTGTTTTATGTTAACTTGATTACTTTTTTTATTGAAACCATGCATTTTATATTAAAAAAATAAAAAATATTTTACATGCCCAATAAAAAAGGTAGGTGACATTAGATAAAACCAAGATTAACCTCAATAAAATAATAGAGTTATATCCCTATGCCCAAAATACCACTAGTAAAAAATTGCATAATACGAAACATCAAAAATTCATAAATAAATTGAGATAAGATATTAATCTACCAACATAATCAACCAAAATAAATTGGAGGTAGAGGAAATGAACTGTCTAAATGATCTCCCCAAACACCATTATGGGGGTTCAAATCATCATTTATGGATCCACATCCATCTTTTTAATTATGTTTTTAAATATTTTTCTATATCTACTAAGGAATGGGTGAAATAGAAAGAGCCAATCTAGGCATTTTTATTTCCCATCTAAACTAGAAGGCACAAAAATAGAAGGTCCATAACTAACTTGTGACAAAGGTCACCCTTCATGCCCTCAAAGGTGAGAATAAAAAGTGGATAGGAGGAGGTGAGGTGGAGAATGCATAGCTATTCTATGACCTATGCTTCCCCCTACCTCTATCCCTCTACTCTTGATCCCTTCTGAGAAGGTCTTGGTGCAAGTCATCTAGAGGAACCTTGCTAAAATCAAAAAGGGAATTTTCCCAGTGGCCAATGAGAGTGTGAAGGTGCCCCACCTCTAGTGCTACTTTATCTACTTGTACTTGAATTTTTAGCATGGAATTTGACATCATGGAAAATTTTTTAGCACTAGATAAATCTTGGTCAAGATGTTCTTTATCAAACATAGAAAAAATAATATATTTTCAAAGAAGAAAGATAATCTCAATACAAAAAATATGCCAATTTTTATTGAATCTCAGAGGGAGAAGAGAATAATAACATAATATAACCATGTGATAGGAAAAAAATTATGGTCTAAAGGGATGAAATAAGGAGTTAATCCACCTCCAAGATTTTTGTACTCTAACATAGAACCAAACAATGTGCTTAAGTGACTAAGTTTTTACACAAACAAGGAATTTTGTATATGGAATCCCCATATGATAAATTTTTTAGCCATTGGAAGACATTGGTAGATAATGGAACATGAACAAAGGACCCTTTTTGGCTATACAACTATAGACTATACAATTTAGAATCTCCTACTCTAATGAAATGAATAGTTATTAATATTACACTATTTATTTAGAATCTCTCACAACATAATTTTGGGTGTTAGCCATTGATAATCAACTTAAGGTTTTTATTGAATAAAAGTAGTGGACACACTCATGTTATAATCTTTTCATTATTTATAAGAGTCTTGAATTATAATTTTGTGTAAATCATAGTCATTCATGGCCATATAAATCTTAGCAATGGATTCAAAATCTTAATTTTTGAGTTTTAACTTACCATCTAAATCTTTCCAATTATTCCATGATCTTTACCACCTATAAAAGATATACCCAATGACATGATTACATTAAAAAAAGGGTCAAAGGGATTTGAGTCTAGGATTCTCAACTAGGGTCTTACATCTAAAGACAATAATGGGGGACCAACATAGGGAGTGTGAATTGATAGAGAGACCTGATCTAAATCCATCCCCCTTCCATGAAAACTAATTTTTAATGGTCTCCTATGATTTCCATATGATGTTAGCCACAAATGTGCTCGAAACATTGAAAGGAATAAGAGCAATTATACAATTTTAAAACCCTATATTCTTTTAGGCTTTTCATTCATAATAACTAATAGAGGAGATGCAATAATTTAGAACTTTCCAATATTTTATTACTTTAATTACCTAGGTATCCATTCGAAACAAATATAAATTCCCTTATTTTTAATATTAATAAGCCCTATCCCACTAGCTTCTTAGGTCTACAACAAATGTTTAAGGTTACTCTTTAAAAGCTTTTTTCCATTATGAGTTGGCTCAAAGGAAGTCTTGAAACAAATTTTAAATATTCATATATCCTTATTTGTAAGGATACAAATAAGAGGTGTAGTATACATGTGTGGTAGCTATACATTTGTAAAAATTTTGAATATTGCCTATGAGAGAGAGGTTTAGTAATAAAATATGAAATCCTTTTTTCTGCCTCATGACAACATAACTCTATAGCTCAAACCAAGAGGATTGAAAAGAAAACAAATTATAAAAAAATTAAAAATTTATCCATGAAAAATATATTTCCATTGATAATCATCAACCCAATTAGGTTTAAGGCCATATGATTTCTTAAAGCACTGAGTCTTGGCCCACTAGATGGTAGACCTAGAGGCCATGTGAAAACCATGAAACATTACATGGTGTTTTGAGCCACCATTTATTATTATAATATAGTTAGCAATAAGTCATCATCAAATTAAGATTTAAGAATTTGATATTTGTGTGAATCGGGACGAGTAATTCCATTGACTAACCATCTATAAGAATAATCCCATTAAAATTATCCAAATCACTCCACGACTAAGACATATAGAGAAATAGGTAAGGGAAATCCTTGCTTATTAGAAAATACAAAATTTATTAGAATGATGACCATTAGTACTGAGACAAGTAAAATTATCTTAAAGGGAGTTTGGACATAATAAAAAACTAGGACCAAAACTAATATATTTCAATATAGAAAAAATTAAAGGCCATTCATTCCTTTCATAGGAATTTCTAAAGTAAAATTTAATAAACATAATTTTGTGCCTAGATATGTGATCTAATTACTTCTATTCCCAAATAAAAATGATATTATCAAGGATATATATACCTTGCATGAATCTTGTTTTATTTATACTAACCACCAAGGGAAGGAGGTATCTAATTATTAGGGTTAGAGCCTTGGTATTAATATTATAAGAAATATTGAAGTGGGTTATAGGCATTTGATTGATGATTAGATAAATTTCATCAAGCTCAGGAATAAACTTTGTATTTAATTTGCTAATGATATTTACAACTGAGAATTTGGCCATAACTTCCAAATAAACTGTGTAAATCAACACCAACATAACCTAACAAGGTTTGGTATAAATCACAAGGAAAACCATAAATTCTTAAGGATTTGTCATGGACCATTCAAAATAAATGGGCCTATCACATGACATTTTTTGGATTTAAGTGAATTCATAAGGAAATACATCAACACATTTTCTTAAAATAGTGCACATATCTTATGAAGGGGCATAAGCTTGAAAGACTTGTGTATAATTCTAAATAAAAGGCTTATAGGATGTGTGGAAGACCAGTGAGACTTTCTCCAAATAATTTTAATTTATAAAAAACATTTAAATCTCTTACATTATTTAAAAACTCATTGGAAAGTCTATCCCCATTCTTCATCTAGTGGATTTACCACTACCAACATGAATCAATATTAATCTTGAATAGGTCCAATTTTAAAACCACTACCGACACCTTCTTTATTTTGATAGAATACAAACCCTATTTGGCAGACCCTATAGCATCATGAATTTTACTCCCATGTAATAATCCAAATTTATACTTAGAAATGGAAAAAGAAATAATACATTTGATTTGGATGAAAATGATTTTTGCAATGATTTTATAGATATAGTTACATGAGGAGAAATGTTGAAAATCATCAAAAGTGGTTAGTATGTCCTTAGTTATGAGATAAATAAAGTTGGAATTTAATGCCCCAAGAATATTCCCCATCTACCTAGGATTCTTAATAACACCAAGTAGGTCCTCCCCAAGTAATAAAAAAAACACTGAAGAATTAAATTGACCAGCCATCTAGGCCTGAACTCTTGTCATTTTGAAATGTATATATAACAAATAACAAATCTTCCTTAGTGATAACCATCTCTATCCTCTCATGATTAGTCTCACTAATAAATCTAGGAAAGAAATTAGTGATTTTAACTTTCTCTGCTATGTTCACTTGTGCAAGTTCCTTATCTAGTTGTTTAAAATGTGAGACACCCAAATCTGTTATCTCATGGAAAATCCACATGTGGAGCCATTAGAATTTTACATTTCTCAAATATTTTTCTTATTTTTGTAGTGTTTTTAATTTTTTTTAAAAACTTTGTATTTTCATCACCATTTTCCAATTAAAGTGCTCTACTTTTTAGCTGCCATTGAGCTTCAATATCTACCATCTATTCATACAACTTCAATTCTAGTACTTAGAGCCTAATTTTGGTTTCCTTGTCAAAATCCTAAACAATGTCCATATATATATGCAATATATTTTCCTAGAGATAACATATCACTTTCAATCACTCGAATTTTGATGGAATCCCATGTAATAACTACCTTTTTCACCCTCTTAAGATTTGTGGCAAATTGTAGACTAGTCAATTCCAAAGAGTAATCATCAAATATAACCCACTCCTTTTATACTAGAATAATGAAATCTTGATCTTTCACCCAAGTAGATTAAATTTAAATGGACTCAAATTCTTCCCCCATCTTTGGATCTACATTAAAATGGGAATATTATCAAAATCACCACCCATAGACACCCATGATCTAATTTTTTTATAGCCAATAAAAAGAAATTGTGAGGTAAGAAATATATCCAACCTCTTGGCCACACTATCCAAACTAGTTCTCATGTTTTACCAAGTGAGAACCAACTTAATAGGTTCCAAGTCTACCCAATTAGTATCCTCAATTTTTTTAAATAAATAATCAACCATTAGTTCCATCCTCACCAAGAACCCCCACACCTCGACTCTCTTGGTGGTAAAGTTTAGGTCTCCCCCAATAATGGTATTATTTACTCTCAATAATTTTTGGGTGAATAATTCATCCCTGTATGCCAATCTCTCCTCATTAGGACCATAAATATTCAATGCAGAAAAAATATTTTCCAAGCTTCATAGAATAGAGTTTCACCCCTATAAGGGAGTGAAAAAAAGAATTTACCATCCTCATAGAGGTGGTTATCCATCCCAAAACCAAACCTATAGATCTGTCATTGGATTCAAATTCCCAAAAATCCTAATCCTTCAATAAGTTTGACAAATACTCAATCACCCTACTCCCTTCCCCTTTGGCCTCCTATATCATAATGATATCTAGCTTGTTTATATGAATCAATTGCTTCAAAGTAGTTCTTTTTAGGGATTACCCAAGCCTCTTATAGTTAGGGATAGAATGAGCATGATTAAAAAAAATTTAGGGTTGTCACCACTTTATGGCCCTATAGAATGTTTTTTATTTAACCTGAAATATTTCCAAAACTATGGTGTTTTTAGCTTGAGTAATCTTAGATGGTCATTCTTTCTATGAGGATAGACAAGAAAGACTCAAGATAGTCTCCAGATCACCTTCAATACTTGCATCTTTGTATACAAATTCCTTTAGGTGTGATCTTAATGGATATCTCATTTGGCTAGAAGTGGATAAAAATTCAATAGAAATCAAGACATCAGAGTTCCACTTGTTTTGGGTGACCTTGGCTGGGCCAACCTCAATATGGGTCTCCCTTTATAAATGATTGTCTTCTAGAGAGTTTTGTGGACTCCCTGTCTCTCCTAAAAGAAGATCAAAATTTGACTTTGTAATTTTAAAATATCTCTCTATCCCTTCCTTCTATAATTGTAACATACATGTACTCTAGATAGGAGTGTATATCTCTTCATATATTTTGATTCAATGATTATCTAGATCATTTTTTATATGTTAAATCTCAACATTAATTTTATAAATTATTAAATATATTTTAAAATAGTTAAAATATATTAACATTGCATATTAAAGTTATCCATAAATATTACTCAAGAATGATATATTTATGAATATCTCTTTGATGTTTACACCTTTTAAGTAGTTCCTTTAGAGTAATAGAAATAGATAATATTAGAAATTTTCAAATTAAATATACTATATTTTTGAATGAATAAAATATATCATGAACTACAATAAATAATTTCATGAGAAACATTTTGAAATTTATTGAATGATAATAAATTATTTCAATAATAACCTTTAATAGTTAGTGAAATAGTTTATCAAATCCTCAAAAAAATATAAAAAGGATCTGGAGTACTTTTCACATCTATCATGTCCTAGGATTTTCTTTATACTATCATTATACCATAGTTTTACTTGAATCTATGGGATTTCTTGATTAGAATTTAATTTTTTATATATTATAAATCCATTCTTTGGGAAATTTTCCATTTATATAATGATCTCCCCCATACGATGTTTCATCATTGTATTCAACTCCCTCTATAGGAAGAAGTAATTGTATTGAATATAAAGTTTATACCCAAGGTATTTTAGAGGTAATGAACCCCTTCTTAGGAAAATTCTCTTGGTGTTTTACTTGATGTGTCTAAATTTTACAAATGCTGCCAATGGCTTGAATCTCATACCCTTATTACATTTTTTTATCATATTGACAACAAGTCTATGCTAAAAAATTGGGTGCAAATACAATGGCAGCCTCATAGTATTAATCTCATTTGGGTGAAAAACCTAACCAAGATTTTCTTTGTTTTAAAATATAAATCATCATGCCACAATTCACACAAATGGTCCTTGTTATGTTATAATCTTGCTACGTATTTTCTCCTCTTAGACTTGAGACTTCATCATCTCTAATAAGGTTAATATTAAGGTCCTAGTCTGAGTATAATTTCTTGGATTTCTTATACCCCTTTGTCCATTTTTGGAAAAAATGGTTAATACTTTAGGTCAATTAATTTACTTTAAAAGTTTCATATTTTACATTACTATGCCTCAAGGGTGAATTTTTATGAAAATTGACCTAGTACAAGACCTCCATGAGACCATCGACTTCTAGATTGGAGGGCAACACTTCACCTAACATGTTATGTATATTAACCTTACAAAAACTTGATTTTATAATTAATAATAAAACCAATAAATTAATTATTATCTAGTCATAGATACCATGAATCTAATGGCCAAAACCACAATAAAAAAAAATAAACCCCTTGTGAGTGTTAAAGATGGCTTGTAACTTATGGGTAGATAAATTAATCAAAATAACTAAAATATTAGGGAACCCACCAAAAATCCTAAAATAACCATGGACACCATTGTGTAAATTCCACCACCAATTATTCATACCCTAGCTCCACATGTTCCTCTAAATCTACAAAATATCCTTAACCAATTATGGAAATTACTCTACAAAATCTAATATTATTTTTGAAACACGAGTCTTTAGCTTCCATTCAATCCCTTTTTTGTGACAAGAATCCTTGACTTGGAAGGTCCATATATTAGCTCCAAAGGATATGAAAACCCATTTTTATCCTCATCATTAGACTACATAATAATCATGGATCCTTTTCATTATAAATAAGGAGGATTTATTTCAAAGTAAGCAATGGCCTATGTTTTTATGGACATTCTTACCAAAGGTTAGTAGTTTAAAAAAATTAAAATAACTTTGTAGAACTTGAATTAAAAGATGGAAAATATATGCACCTTTATATTTCCCATGAATGTTTATTAATGAAATGTATGGATTTTAATTGACCCAACATGCAAGTACAAGGTTGGGGCTAGTTATCAAAAAAAATAGACAAACACATTATATAATTATAGGAAGTCAAAATTACCTTTTTCCCCTCTAGATGTAAGATAAAATAATTTTTCCTAATTATTATTATAATATGTCAAGACATGACATGGGTTGTGGTGAAGTGAACACTATGATATCACCCATTTTTCTCATTTATAATGGATTAAAGAGTGTAATAATTTTACTGTGCACTTTAGACAGTCTTTGATTTTGATGGGAATTTCCTTGGTATAGTTAATCTCTATGCTTTCAATGTTTCCATGAAATGAGTGGTGCTCTGATAGTTTCTAATGGATCAACTCCCATATCAAATAATGTTTTACTTTTCCCAAAGCTTTGATAAGCTATTCAATGTGCTTTTAGATGTTCTTTTATCCAAAAATCAACCCATCAAAATCTATATTGAATGGTCTACTCTACTAGTCAGAACTTTTAATAACCAATTTTATCTTAACACCTCACATTTACAACATGAGAAAATTCTTACACATATTAAAAGGATTTGGAATTTAGTTCCTCTCCTAAATGGTGTTTTTAGTTAGATTAATCAGTGGGAAGTGGACATTATTCACACTATCACTTTTCTTAAGGTGTTGGAAAAATAGTTATCCATGTTTAATACAAGGACTAATGATGAAAATATAATGTAATTTTATAGAGTTTCTCATGAACTTGGAAATTCACATATGAATTATATTATATAAAAATAAATGATTGAGTTAAGATTAAAAATCAATCTAGCTAAGATTTATCAAGCTCATAGTGCTTAAATATGAGATTAAATCCACTAGATGAAGAATGGGGATAAAATTTCCAATGATTTTTTAAATAATATAAGAGATTTAAATATTTTTTATAAATTAATAATATTTGGATAAAGTCTCACTAGTCTTCCACACATCCTACAAGCCTTTTATTTATAATTATAAACAAGTCTTTCAAGCTTATGCCCCTTCATAAGATATGTGCACTATTTTAAGAAAATGTGTTGATATAATTCCTTATGAATTCACTTAAATCCAAACAATGTCATGTGATAGGCCCATTTATTTTGAATGGTCTATGAAAAATACTTAAGAATTTATGGCTTTCCTTATGAGTTATACCAAACCTTATTGTGTTATGTTGGTGTTGACTTACACAAAGTTTATTTGGAAGTTATGGCCAAATTCTCAGTTGTAAATATCATTAGCAAATTAAATATAAAGTTTATTCCCAAGCTTGATGAACTTGATCTAATCATCAATCAAATCCCTGTAACTCACTTTAAAATTTCTTATAATATTAATACCAAGGCTCTATCCCTAATAATTAGATACCTCCTTCCCTTGGTGGTTAGTATAAATAAAACAAGATTCATTCAAGGTATATATATCCTTGATAATATAATTTTTATTTGGGAATGGAATTAATTAGATCACATATCTAGGCATGAAATTATGTTTATTAAATTTTACTTTAAAAATTCCTATGAAAGGAATGAATGGCCTTTAATTTTTTCTATGTTGAAATATATTAGTTTTGGTCTTAGTTTTTTATTATGTCCAACTCTCTTTAAGATAATTTTACTTGTCTCACCATTAATGTTCATCAGTCTAATAAATTTTGTATTTTCTAATAGGCAAGGCTTCCCCTTTCTTATTTCTCTGTATGTTTAGTCACGGAGTGATTTGGATAATTTTAATGGGATTATTCTTATAGACGGTTAGTCAAGGGAATTACTTTTCTTGATTCACATAAAGACCAAAATCTTAAATCTTAATTTGATGATGAATCATTTCTAACTATATTGGAAGAATAAATGGTGGATCACAACACCATGTAATGTTTCCTGGTTTTCACATGGCCTCTAAGTCTACCATATAGTGGGCCAAGACTTAGTGCTTTAAGAAATCATATGGCCGTAAACCCAATTGGCTTGATGATTATCAATGGAAATATATTTATCATGAATAAATGTTTAATTTTTTTATAATTTGTTTGCTTTTCTATCCCCCTGGTTTAGCTATGGATTTATGTTTTCATGAGAAAGAGAAAAAGATTTCATATTTTATTACTAAACCTCTCTCTCATAGGCAATATTTAGTTTTTTTCCAAATGTATAGCTACCACACATGTATATTACACCTCTTATTTGTATCCTTCCAAATAAGGCTATATAAATATTTAAAATTTGTTTCAAGACTTCCTTTGAGCCAACTCATAAGGGAAAAAAGCTTTCAAAGAGTAACCTTAAACATTTGTTGTAGACCTAAAGAAGCTAGTGGGATAGGGCTTATTAATATTACAAATAAGGGAATCTATGTTTGTTTTTAATGGATCCCCAAGTTAATTAAAGTAATAAAATATTGGAAAGTTCTTCTAAATTATTTCATCTCCTCTATTAGTTATTGTGGATGAAAAGCCCAAAATAATATAGGATTTTAAAATTTTCTAATTGCTCATATTCCTATTAATGTTTCAGGCACATTTGTGGCTAAAATCATATGGAAATCATATGATACCATTAAACCTTAGTTGGAATGGAAGAGGGATGGATTTAGATCAAGTCTCTCTATCAATTCACACTCCCTATGGTGGTCCCCCATTATTATTTTTAAATGTAAGACCCTAGTTGAGAATCCTAGAATAAAATCCCTTTGGCCCTTTTTTAAATGTATTTATGTCATTGGGGATATTTTTTATAGGTGGTCTAGATCATGGACTAATTGGAAAGATTTAGATGGTAAGTTAAAACTCAAAAACTAATATTTTGAATCCATTGCTAAGATTTATATGGCCATGAATGACTATGATATACGCAAAATTATAATTTAAGACTCTTCTAAATAATGAAAAGATTATAACATGAGTGTGTCCACTACTTTTATTCAATAAAAAACTTAAGTTGATTATCAATAGCTAACACCCAAAATTGTGTTGTGAGAGATTCTAAATAAATAGTGTAATATTAATAACTATTCATTTCATTAGAGTAGGAGATTCTAAATTGTCTAGTCTATAGTTGTATAGCCAAAAAGGGTCCTTTTTGCATGTTCCATTATCTACCAATGTCTTCCAATGGCTAACAAATTTATCATATGGGGATTCCATATACAAAATTCCTTGTTTGTGTAAAAACTTAGTCACTTAAGCACATTGTTTGGTTCTATGTTAGAGTACAAAAATCTTGGAGGTGGATTAACTCCTTATTTCAACCCTTTAGACTATAACATTTTTCCTAGCACATGGTTATATTAGGGTATTATGTTCTAATCCCTCTGAGATTTAATAAAAATTGGCATATTTTTTGTATTGAGATTATCTTTCTTGTTTGAAGAGGAGAGACCTATAAGTTATACCTTTGCCTCCATTGACCATAGTACAACAAGTAAGTCTACCTGCTTTCTTATCACATTTTTCTATTGTTTTTCCCCCTAGGTTACCACCTATTGTGACAACACCACCACCATTGGTAATGCTTTGAAACATTAGATTGCCATTTTCACCACCCATCATTCCTCTATTGGTAACCACTCCTCCTACTCCCTCACCATCTGCTACCACTGTAACCCCTTCATCTCCTATTTCAACTTATATAGGTCTAACCATTATTACTAATAAACTAATAATTGCATAGATAAGGAATCCCAAGACTCCTATTTCACCCTAGAAGATGGAGCTAGAAGATAAATAGGTAGAAGTCCCCAAGGAGAGGAAGGATAGAAGAAAGTGTAGACTAAGATCAGATCTTGTTGAGATTTATGATAGTGAGGAAGAGGAAAAAATATGGGGAGA
Source organism: Torreya grandis (assembly GCA_037957365.1). Taxonomy (NCBI): domain Eukaryota; kingdom Viridiplantae; phylum Streptophyta; class Pinopsida; order Cupressales; family Taxaceae; genus Torreya; species Torreya grandis. The sequence continues at coordinate 2,092,756 of JARHVA010000540.1, read as the reverse complement.
TTAAGAATAATGGATGTCCAAGACTTACACTAATTAAATATATTATTTTGATGAAATAATTGAGATAGAGGAAGATGATGAATAGATGACTGAGGAAATTACTTAGTTTGGAAGAACTAAAAAATTAACATAGTTTGAAGAGGTTGATCAAGGAGATGTTAACTCGATGGACATAGAGTTATTTTTAGATGAGAAAGGATATTTAAAGGGAGAATCAGAGTCAAGACTATAAATGCCAGCATAGGGGCCTATACTAGGTACATATTCAAGTGTTTTAACTTAGGCTAATGCAATCAAAACTACAACAATCGATGACCTAATTATCTCCCCTCAAGTTGTAATTTATCCAATTATCCATTCTTTAAGTATTTCCTCTATTATTATTGCTACAATTGGTGTGGTAGATTCTTTTAATTGTTTAAATTCATTAATCCAAACAAATAAGCCTCAAGTAGTTGTAGTTCTAATTTTGATTACCACAACCTAGTCTGATATTATGGGTCCTATCACGACTGCTATGACTATTAGGGTTACATACACATCAGTTATAGATTATTTTCAAAACCTAATTATCACACCAAAAACCAATTCAATCTTTAGTAGAACCAATCCTCACTCCATTGAGCCATCAAAGAGGGTACGTTTTGAAAACCTAGTGTTCACTTCCATTTTTTCCATATAAGCCACCATTCTTAGGTCATCTTCATAGTTGGAAATACCCATTGATTTATTTTCATAAAAAGATATGCCTACAATCTTAGTACATACATCAGTAGATAAAACTAAATATATAATTGATACACTAATCTAAAAATAGGTCATGGGATGGAGGAAAGCCATACCTCCTTTTCATATATTAGGGACATCTTCCCCCATAACCATGGTTCTTCTTTGAAAATCTCCTTCATCCATTCCTATAAAAAAATAATAATAGTAAGTTGTATTGAACATTTCTTCATGGATTAAGAAATTACAATAGGAAGAAGAAGGTATAACTTAGTGATTTTCAAGTAACCCATAGTCAAATTTCATTTTGATAGACAAACTAATACCTTGAGAAAGGTTAAAATAAATGTTATGGTTGCAGAAGGCCAATAAGTTGAGTTAGAAAAAAGGGAAGATATATTATCTCTAACAAAGAGGAGAAAGTTAAATCCCTCATATGTATAGGTACAAATAAGATCCATATAGTTTTGTGGATGCTACCAAGGGAATGATAAAGGAAATATTTAAGAGCTTTAAACAACCTATCCAAAGGCTACTATATAGGAGCACCATTCAAGCTCCTAAGGTTATTGTAGATAATTTACAAGGGGGAGTTAAGAAGTTCTATGACATTATTCATTGAATATGGTATTCAAAGGCCATATCTCAACCTAAATGAGGGGACATCCTTTATTTGTTCAATAAAATCAAGGATATTGATGGAAAACTTCACTTTATAATCTAAGTAACCAAAAATAAGGCTTATGTCCATTTAAATTTAATAACATAATATGAGTTTGCATGGGCACAAAATGAAATTATTGATCGATAGCATATTTGAATGGCATCAAGAAATGTGAAATCTCATGTATAAATTTTCCAATTAGGAAAGAGAAGTAGTCTCTATTCTACAAGATATGAGAGTCACTCAGGTAAGCACCCTTCAGGGGCAATTGGTCCATAAACAATTTTTGAGAATCTCCTATGAGCAGTAGCTAAAAAATTTTAAGATGATCTTGAAGGAATATTCTATATGACTAATGATGAAATAATGTAGCTAGTAAATGTTTCTAGGGAATGAATCATTAGAAATGAGACACTTCATGCAGGGGTTAAATTTGCATTGATTACACATCAAAAGTTAATGGAAAAGCTCCCATAGTTGTTTAAGAGATATTTAATTGATTTTGAAACTATTGATATAGACTTCTATGTCAGTCAAAAAAATATATTTATAGATGGAAGTCACCAATAAATCAACTTTAGTATCAGGGGCAACATAGCCACCTCCTCAGAATAATTAGTCTCCAAAATACACACTAGTGCATATATAGACATGGCCTGCCTATATGTAACTTTCAATATTTTTTTATACAACTACATTGATGACATCTTTGAGTGTATCTACAATGACAATTTTAGTTCTAAGTGTAACTCTGATTATAACAATAAGTCCCTATATTTCACTTGCTACAACTACTATTCCATTATCTTCTACTAACATTGCCACATCAGCATCTTTCTAATTATACATATGTATTTACATGTTTGGATAAGTTTTAAAATTATTTCCTAATTTATTTTTCATGTATAATTTATATTTTAGTCAAAGAACATTATTATAGATAATTATTTTGTAAATGCACACTTTGCATGAGGGTTGACATAGTTCTATTTCTAAATGTGTATTTTTAGACTTTGCTTGAGAGATGAGGCCTTCCCCATCCCAAGATTATTTATAATTTTATCCTCATATTCCAAATGGAGGATAATTTTGGATATTGATATTAATAATAAATTTTACATATTGATCTATAGTTATTCTTGATGTTCAAATCTTGATTTTTCTCCAAACCTATAGATTATGTAAGAAGTTCTATCAGTTTAGTTTCTTAGTCTTTTGGTTGTATTAGTTATCTTTTGAATACACTTATTCATATTGATCTATTTTTTATTTGAATTCCTTTGTCATATTAGTCATAATCCCCCTTGCACATGTGCTAACACAATCTCACAAATCGGACAATCTTTGATTATATGTGCTTAAGTTCACTATATCTTGGTTCCCTTTGACTCTTAACTATGTTTTATTATTTTTGTACTATAGTATCCTAAAAAAAATTGGTCCTTGATTCCTTATCTAATATTTAGTTCAATTTGTAGCTTAGAAAATTTTCATATTGTATGGTCCATATGCCTTCTTTCATGCCTTACCTTCCCTCTTTTTAACATATTTTGAAGTTTTGCCCACTTTAGATTAATACCATTAGCCATACACCCATATGATTTATATTCATATTCATCTATATCTGACTCATCTATGGTAAATAAACTACTTCACTCACTGCTATTACACTACTAGGTTGCTTACAAAATTGAATACCCTATAACTCATGCCTTGGAGTGAATATTTTTCACCGGTCCTAAAATGTTAGAGGCTAACTCATAAGGTTTATTGGATGTGCATAAAACCCACATCAATAGGAATTTATTCTAGTTCTATAAGGAGGGATGTACATCTACCTCTATTTTTTTGAAAAGAATCACTTGAGTTACATTGGAAGTATTGAAAAGATTAACAAGGTCAATCTCAGACAGAACTTACTATTCACACATTTGGAAGTCCATAGTTAGATCTGATAAAGGTGTTAGGAGAGGACCTTAGGATCAATCATTCTCTCTAGATAAACAAATCCATCTTCCATTACTCCTAATGGCCCAAACCCAAGCTCTACCTCAAGCTCCAACTTAACTAACTGGCTCTATTATCAAAATCACTAGGGTTCTCCATGATCTACCTAAAAACCTTGAGAAATATCTCCCTTCCTTGTCTCCCTTGGGAGATAAGACTGTTGAGGAGCATATTCATGCCTTTAAAACTAATTTGGGAATATTGAATGTAACCCAAGAATATGTGGCGTATAGACTTAATATCCTAAAAGGTTCACTTACATCTTAGGATCAATGTTAAAACACCTTTTTGGCATAGTTTGGCCAAGTCACTAGTGAAAGTTTTTTTATCAATACTTTGCAATCATGAGAAGATAACCGAATGAGCCAATCTGAGCCTTCAATCCTAGATTCTCTAATATGTATACTTGTCTTGAAACTACCTATAAACCCGAGGAGTCATGGCCCTAGAGATGTACAAGAATACCCTAGACCCTATGCTTGTTGTCTTTCTCTATAAATCTACCACACTTATTATATTACCTTTAGCATATTAAAGTTATACATAATCCATCAACATTGACAAAAAATTGAACCCTTGATCATAATCCTTGGCCCTACTTAGTCTTGGTCCAATTTTTTTGGCCTTCAACTTAATTATAAATACAATCAAAATATTATGGCCCAAAACTAGAACCAAGTGTATAAAAAGTTGCCTTTAACTCATGATCCACCCAACCAACATCTTAGCTACTTGAGAAATTTTATTCCTAACCATAAAAACCAAAATCAATCCTTGATACCATTCAATACAAAAAATACATAGGATATTAATTATGATTCCACAAAGATAGAATTAAAATCTATATAGAGGATGGTGTACAAATCAAGTAATGACTTTCTAAACATGCAAAAACATATGGGGAACACTTATGGATAAAATACCAACTAGGGATTTGGATTATAAAGATATAAAAAGCCTTTATACATGTCTATAAACAATCCAAAATCATAACCACCTAAAATGGCAACAAAGAAAAACATCATGGAATCATCCCTTCCTAACTAGTGTTGAGTTCATAACATTATACAATATTGTGATCTATACAGCATAGAGTTTTTCATTACCTTTGAGATCTTTCATAATGATATGGATGGGTAGGAAGGTTATGCATATCAAATAAAACCATATTCCTTTATTAGGTTAGGGCATCCAATCAAAGCAATGGTCTTTAAGACCTATGACTCCCCATTTTTAGAAGAAGATGAGAATGAACTAAGAATAACATAAATGAGATCCGTGATTTTTAGTAGTATCATTAAGCCATAAAAAATTAAAATATGAATAGTAATCATCCTACCACTACTTTAACACCTTTGAATAATAGTGATATCATTACTCTAGATGCTAAGGTTAATTATAATCCACCTCCTCCCAAGAGAGATGAGCAGTTATAGATTACAAAGTTACACAGTAGAGGAGAGTACAATATTGTTAAGGATATGAAGAAGATAAAAATTAACATCAATCTTAATGAGTTGGCTAAGATCACCAAATAGAGAGAGTTGTTACTTAAAGCCTTAACTAGAAGGAAGTCTAAATCTATGCATGTAAATATGATGATATATAAAGACAAAACTGATGTATCTCATTTTCTTTTGATTATCAAAATGTTCAAAAAGAATGCACATAATTACTTGGTTGACTCAATTACCTCAACTAACATGATTCTGATATCTATATGTAATAATTTAGGTTTAATCTCTGACAAGTCAAAGAGATTGATCCTACATTTAGATTAATATTTTGTCCTATGTGTTAGAGAACTGACCAATGCATACATTCAACTTACATCAGAACCATGTGTACAATAGTACATCAATATCTTGGTCATTAAAATTTTAAAATCTTATGACCTATTTCTAAGTTGATATTGATCCAAGAGACTAAACAAATACATGTCCATTAATTTCTTGCACATGTGGCTGCCATAGAAAGGCATAACCAACCAGATCTTATGGACCATTAATTGAAGATGAAGCATATAATCATAGAGTACAATGAAAATAATGATAAAGGTTGACTTTTTATCTTTACATGTAGGTGTGTACATATTTAACACCAAGTAGGAGCTTTGTGTATAATAATTTAAAGGTATTTCTCAATTATGGACTCTTAATTTTGATAGAACAAGATCAAAACAAGGTTTTAGGGTTGGTGTGGCCCCAGTCGATCCAAAAGTGAAGTAGTATTTGGTTTATTATAGATTATGAGTATGAATCTCTAATCCTCAACCTTTAATTTTCACTAAAGCAAAATGTCAAGCAAGTTTAGATCTTTAGTGACTCAGAACTTGTTAACTAGATTAGGAAGTAGTATCAATGCGAAATCACTTATTTAAAGAAGTATAAGCACTGATCTTGGGACTTGATTGATTCCTTTGAAGCATTCAACATTAGATCCATCCTAAGGGAACAAAATCAAACATATTCACTAGTAGCATTGGTGACCAATATAACATCACTCTAATAATCAAAGATGCAGAATGTTTTTATGGAGTTAGTCCCTTGTCCCTTGATCCTAGATAATGTGGAAAACTTTCAAGTGTTTGAGGATGACAAATAGATTATGAAATTCATTACTAGTTTTGGAACCTTCTAATATTAGATGATATATGAGAAGGATGTTTATCCCATGCACATTGAATACTTGGGAGAGCATGTTGTCCTACATCTAAAGGACAACCACATCCCCCTAGGGATGGTTTCTTTAGAATGATCCTTCAATGTATATCCATAAGCTTAGAAGCAAAAGTATCCTAGAGCAACTGAGTCAAATTATATCAAAGATAATTTGGGAACTTATCATTATCCTCAGTATGTGAATATTGGATTGAGTTGCACTAAAAGTGAAAGACAAAAATTGACTAATATTTGGATGGAGTATAAGGATGTGATCACCTAGGCATATGAAGATTTGAAATTCTTTGACCCTAGGGTCATCACACATACTATTCCATTAAATCCAAATCATAAACCTTTTAAGAAAATATAGAGGTTAGTAAATCCAATTTGATAACCTCTCATTAAAATAGAAGTATAAAAGTTACTAGATGCCAAGATTATCTTTTTGATTAGGCATTCAACATGGGTAGTTAATCTAGTACTAGTTAGTAATAAGAACAAAGAAATAAGACTCTGCATTGATTTTCAAAACCTAAACAAAGCATCATAGAAAGACAATTATACTTTACTTTCATGTGATGAGGTGATTCAGATGGTAAGTGGGTAAGAGATGATGTCCTTCTTGTATGGATTCTCATATTATAACTAAGTGTTAGTGGAATTAGAAGACATGATGAAGATTACCTTTACCACCAAATGAGGAAATTTTGCATACAAAAGGATCACTTATGGCCTAAACAATGTAGGATCAACCTTACAGAGGGTCATTGACTTTGTTTACTAGGTACTTATTGGAAAATAAATTATCATCTACATGGATCATTTGACAATGTATTCCAAATGCAAAGTTGATCATGTAGATTATTTGTAGAAAGTGTTTGATATATGTAGAAGGTATGGAGTGTCACTTAATCCAAATAAGAGCATATTTGGTGTTATTAAATGGAAACTACTATGCCATGCCATCACTAAATATGGGATCTCCATTGATCCAAATTGAGTTCAAGCCATCTCCAAGCTTACGCCTCCTAATGATAAGAAGGAATTGAAGTATTTTTTTTGTATTATTAACATTGTAAGGAAATTTATTTTTGTTTTTGTTAAGGTTGTCAAGCCATTAAATGTTATGTTGAAACAAGATGCCAAGATAGAGTGGACAACATAGGCTAAGAGAGCTTTTCAAAATAATAAGACTATCATTGTTCAATCTCTAGTCACGATCATCCCATACTTCAATAAATATTTTTATCTTTATTTATTTTCTTAAGAATATAATATAGTTTTTTTACTTAAATAAAAGGTGTAATACAATGAACATCTCATTATCTTTATGAGCACCACTCTGAAAGATGTGGAGTTGAAATACTTAATTATAGATAAGTAGATATATGCCCTAATCAAAGCTATCAGAAACTTTAGGAAATATATTTTTAGAAACAAAAAATCTACCATTGTTCTAGACCCATTTGTCAAGCTCATACTTAGCCAAAATGAACTAGGTGAAAGAATAGGTAATTAGATGACCAAACTTTAAGAGTTTGATCTTGAGATTAGATTAAAAAAGATGGTAAGAGGATAGAGAATCATTCAAATAATGACTTAAACTAATCCATGCATTATTATTGAGTATACCAATAAAAATTAGGTAGTTGGTGGTGAATGGTATGCTTAGATCATCAACTATCTGCTCATAGGAATGTGACCCTAGAGTTAAATAGAGAGAAGAGATGAGCCCTCAAGCTTAAATCATCCCATTACATGATCAAGAAAGGAGTCCTATATAGAAATAAATATTAAGTCATATACCTAAGATGTGTATCAAAATAATTTTTAGATATCTTCGATAAACTACATCAAAAAATAAGCAGTGGGCATCTCTCAAATAACACAATGGCTCACAAGATTTTAAGGATGGGATACTACTAACCTAAAATATTCAAGGATACACACAACTATGTCATTACCTACCATGAGTTCCATGTATTTGGTAAAATAGAAGTGAATATTTCCATTCCTTTGTATCCAATCATTGAAACACACCCATTTTCCCAATGGGTTCTTGACTTCATTGGGGTGATAAACCCAAAATTTTAATAAGACACAAATTTGTTTTAATAGATATTGACTATTGTACTAAATGGATATAATTTGTAACAACTAAAAAATTTAGAGCAATTGATGTCATTAAATTTTTGGAATAAAACATATTAACCAAGTTTGGCACTCCTATTTCCTTAGTTTGTGACAATGGTCCAGCTTTTCAATCTATGATATTTACTAAGTTGGATTATGACAACCAAACCACTAACAAGTTATCTTCAAACTACTATCCACAAGGTATTAGAGTCATTGAATCTTTATATAATAACATGATGGATGCCATAAATAAACTATCATAAGATAAGTTAAGATAATAGCATCTCTTATTAAAGTATGCACTATGGGAAAATAGAACCAAGCACAAACAAACTCTTAAAGCTTCACCATTTCTACTAGTGTATGGGCAAAAACCCATATTCACCATTACTCTTAAGATAATAAAATACTAATTCATGCAATAATACATGTGGGAATATGAAATAATCCAATATAGACTACTTGACATAGTCTAGATGGAGGATGTAATTACTAAAGAATTGTACAATTTTGACAAACATCAAGATATTGCCAAGAGGTGGTTTGACAAGACATCCAAGGTAAAATATTTTAGGATTTTAGACTTGGTGATTTTATAGGATAAGGAACATCAAAAATAGGATAGAATGATAAATTGACTCATCTATGTATTGGATCATATTAGATATCAAAAATCCTAGGTAATAATGCCTTCCACTTGAAGGACTTGTAAAGTAATGACCTCACCTTTCTAATCAATGGATAGTTTTTGAAACACTATTTCATGGCTGATCTAATTAGAGATGCCTTAGAATGACTATAAGTGGAGATATAGATTTAAGATTAGAGTATATTTCCTACTTTCTAAAATAGATTTATTACTTTCTAATTTAATCTTTCATTTTTTCTTAGATTAGCATTTCCTACTTTATAAATTTGATTTTCATATATTAGTTGTTATGATTTATAGGTTAGTTTTCTAAAATTATAGAATGGATCCAGCTAATTTATTACATTGAGGTTCCAAAAGACTTTCCATAAATAAAGGGATGAATATAAAAGGATGTAAATTGGTATTCATAATGATTTATTTTGACAGTACTTTTGCTTTTAAGATTGAGGTATGAGTTATGATTGAGTTAGGTCCTACCTAAACTAAATGATTTTGTTAGTTTTTTGGGATTTACTTTGATATAATCATGAAAAAAATTAGAAAGGCTTTCCACTTCCAAATATTAATTGCACTCTTACATGTTAAAACTTGGATGGAGATAATAAACATAGAAATAGAGACATTAATAAGGACGTATTGATCAAAATAAGTCTTTCTTATACATATACCCAACCAATGGTGATTCTCAAACCTTATATCTATGCTTCAAAAAAAATCATACAAATTGATAGAAGATGGATGATTCAAGAAAATCTTTATTGGGGCTATGAATGCCTGATTGGTAGTAGAGCAAGGCTTTGAGTGGAAATAAATGTATCTCTATCAAGGCTATAGACATCTATCTAGTAGTAGAGCAATGCCCAAAATTCCATTACTATTTGGTTATAAAATTTGAATTCAACATGAAACCTACATTGTTTATCTATAAATTTTTCAACAGTCTCATAATAAAGGGGAATTAATTTCACAAAATCACACACAAATCCAAGGAGTGAAAGGGTTAGTATGGTGTATGAGGAAGTAAAAGTCTTCTTCAAGAATGGTTTACTTATTCTTTTCTTGTTAGATCTAAGAAAAATTTATAGTGCATTTTTAAGGTTTTGGGTTCTTAAATACTCAATATTATTTTCCCCATTGAGTCACCATTTATTGTGCCCTAACATACACACCCCATTTAAAATTTCAAATAGGGACCAAATTTTAATTGAATACTCTTATTGAGTATATTATGAAATTAAAGTATACAACATGTGAGATGAAAGGTATAAAATTAATAAATTTTTCTGATGCTCAGAAGAATTTATCCACCCCTCTTGATTTTTATTATTTTATTGATGCGAGCTACTATAATTCATTTCAAAGTTTGTAATATGTTTCTAAGTTAAATAGGATTGACATTGTATACAAGCTATATTATGTGATTTACTTTTCACCTTCAATTTTCATTTAGCTTAGTACTTATATACATGTTTGATTTATGTTTTAAAGGCTAACCAGGTTGATGTGTTATGATTTTACTAGGTTCTTTATCTGTGTGTGCCTTGAATAGGCTATTTCATATTTAGATATTTCTCAATCCCTCCCAAAGTTTATTTTCACTTACCACGTAGCATAATTTCACTTACATAGAGCATTTGTAAAGAATGCAAGTCATATGGTTATGATTTTATCAAATACTTTTATATGGATAGTCCCAAACAAGAAAAATAGTGAGATTCATCCACGTTCCATCATCTTGATATCCTAGAGGTGACATCACCAAATCATTTTGTATGGTTAGTCTCGGTCAAGTAGAAGAGTGAGAGTCATCTACATGTCATCATCTCATTTTCTTGAAGGTGATGTCAATAAAGCCTTTCATACAAATAGTCTTGAGCAAAAGAAGTAGAGAGATCCATCCATATGTCATCATCTCTCTATCTTGGAAGCGACATCAGAAAAGCCTTTTATATGGACAGTATCGGTCAATTGGAGTAGCAAAAGTCATCCATGTGTAATCATACCTCTAACCTATATTTAAAGGAATAAATAAAAACAAGCCATATTTAATCCATGAGTAGAATATCGACATGTAGCCACATGTATTCCAAGAACACATAAGAAAATAACAATGATAAGATCACCAAACTCAAATCATGGAAAAGAGACATATGTCATGTTATGATGATTAAGCACCTAGGAACAAGCAAAAGAATCCATATAGTAATAAAATTTATAGAAATTTGTGTTATGAAATTAAAATGGTAAGATAGGTAAGGAATGGAGAGTAATTCATTTTATCCATTAAATCACACAAATTGACAAATTAATGCATTCATTTCCTTAAGCTGGCACATCTAAAGTAAATATATTTTGAATTACCACATTTAATTTTATCACATTGATTTCTAAACTATCAAGTGCAAACTATGAATTTAGAGATCCATTGTGACCAAGTTATCATATTTTTCATAGAAAGAGGCACTTTTAGAATAAAAATTCAATGGCTTCCTCATCTTGCATCCTAGTTCCTTCTACATATTTGATTATAGGGTCAACTAAATACACTAATACAACATTTGATTCATTAAATTTGAACCATGAGTTCAATAGATACTCTACCATTTGGATTGTAATCTATGTATTCAAGCCATATAGGGCTAAGAACCAACTATCAATCTTTCCACAAAGGTATAAGGATGACCTACTTACAATAAAAAGGGTTGGTATACATAATGAAACAACCAAACTAGAGGTAATTCCCTACATTGACCTATTTTTTGATTTATTTTTGAATGATAATGTCTATGGGAAGATATTACATGGGAGTAAAATACATGATGTTATAGGGTCTACCAAAGAGGGTTTACATTCTATAAAAATAAAGAAGGTGTTGGTAGTGGTTTTAAAATTGGACCTATTCAATATTAATATTGATTCATGTTGGTTTTCACCTAATTTCAGCTCCTCACATGGAATAATGAAGGGTTTTTCCTTCTCCCCTCTGGTATTTCTTCTAATTATTGAAGGGTTGACTCGACTAATTATCAAGGTCAAAATAATGAAATATGTTAGGGATTAATATTAGTAAGACCATATTCCTAATGCACCTACTATTCATGGATGATGTGTCATTATTTTGTGATGGCTCATAAAAGGACATTAATCTAATTAAAGACTCTCTAGACCTCTTTTGTGTGGACACAAGCATGAAACTTAATGATAAAAATTATAGCATATCCTTTAATGGTTTGTAAGATCAATATATAAGATTGATTATTAAAGTTTTTACATTTCAAAATGTTGATCTTTTGGTTATATTTAAGTATCTAAGGTTCTTAGTGAAACCAAATGAATATAGAAAGAATGACTAGAACTAACTGATCAAAAAGGTGGAAAATGGAATTTGCTATTGGTGCAATCATTGGATCTTAGTGTTGGAGATGATTCCTATATATTGGATTAAATTATCCCATATCCCAAAATGAGTCCTTGATAATATTCATATAATAATTTTCAAATTTATTTGGAAGAGTAGAAAAGTGAAGGATGGCATTGCTCTTATTAAATGTTAGACTCTAGCTACTCTTAAGGATATATGGGGATGGGGTATAAAATATTACCACATTTTTGGTGAGGATTTAGTTGAATAAAGTATCTAGAGTTTTATCACATTAGAGGATTTATGGAATCAAATCATTCTCCAAAACTACATTGAACCACCTAGTGTGGAAGAGTGGATTCAAAGTCCTAACAAAAATTATCATAATATTATATTATGTGGAAAGCCACATTTTGAACCTTCCCTATCATTGGTAATTGGATTATCTAGAAGGTACAGTCTAACACTAAAATAAAAGTGGGGATTGATCCTTGGGAAGGATGTAATGTTGATTATAAATTTATTGAGGATTTGATTAATATTTTGGAGGTGCTAGGAATATCTTTTTTATATCAAGCAGAACAACAAAACCTCACTAACCCACGGTGACATGGCTAAAAAGTGCACTCTCACTAGGATTAGTTGGAGAGGCTAGATTAATATGGGATGGATATGTTCAAAGATTAAAATGGAGTCATATCAAGATCACTAATAAGGATGATGAGATATTTTGGACCTTGAACCCTAAGATGGGGGTATATTCTATTCACTTAAGTTACTACTCCAAATTTTTTAATGATGCCCTTATGGTGAGATAGTGGTGGTGGAAAAAACTATGGAAAATTAAATCTCCTCATAAAAAAACTATTATGTGTCTTGACATAATCAATAAATATCTTACTTGGGAGGTTATTTAAAAATGAAATTGGCAGGGCCTAGGGTGATGGAATATATGCATTCAATCCTTGAAGACTATGAATCATCTTCTTATCACTTGTCCTTATACTATTAAGATTTAGGCTGAGATAAAGGAATATATAAGGGTGAATTACTATTTTCAAGGCCTAAATGTTTTTGATTATCTCAAGAATTGGTTTAAGAGATTTGAGCCCAAGTGCTACAAGGTCTTACCTCTGATTGTGTCTTGGGTTATATAGCTTGCTAGAAATGCTTCCATATTCCAAGGCAAAAACATTCTTACATTTAAATATCTATCCCAAATTTGACTCATTTTTGGGCACTTTAGACTCACTCTAAAAATTTCAAGACAATAATTAATTATACGTCAATCCTTTGATTATTTTGATGCTTGGGGTTACTTTGATGGTGCTTGTTAAGGCACCCATGCTATTTTTGGTCTATTGGACTCCTTTTTTTAACTCCTCATAGTTATACCATTTCAAGGTATGGTTAGGACATGAAACAATTTTTTTGTGAGCTTATGGCATTGATGTTTCTTCTCAGGCTTGCAAATGTGAGTAGAGTGGGAGCTCTATAAAAATTTGGGGACTCGATGGTTTTCCTCAATTGGTTAAAGGGGGTATAAAAATGGAAAATATGTGTATTCTTACCATTTTCACTATTAATTACAACATATTATTCTCTTTTGATGCCATCTCCTTTTGGCATGTCTCTAGATAGATAAACATGAAATTTGACTCCCTCTCCAAGGAGGGAATGCACTTAGACCTTGATTTATGGGTCATCATCAAATATCATGAAGATGCTTGTCCTTAAACATAAATTTATGTTTGAGGCCTAAATTCACATAGAATTCTCCCTCCATGTTGTTGGTTGTTTCTTATTACTACTTTGCGTTTAGGTTGGTCTTGAGCTATAGTTTAGACATGATGGTTTAAATTTGAATTTTTGTGTCTCTATATCCCACTGTCTATTTTTTTCTTATTATTTAGTTACTTTCACTACTGTACATTACAATATCATGTTGAGTGGTTTCATGACATTACTTGAGTCTTTTCTCTGCTCTTACGTAGCTTGGGACTTGATGTTTTCTAACAACCCTCCCACCGTTACCAAGTACTCATGATTTTGGCCTCGTAGTCAAGCATATACATGGATTACATTATTATGATGGCAAGTTTTGGGTCACCCTATTTAATTTTTTATGGTTTTATATTTTTGTTTTGTATGTCATTTCTACCATTTGGGCCACTAGTTGTGCTTTGTACCATCCTAGTTATCCTTTGGTATGGACATATCACTTTTAGCACTACTCCTTCCTCTTGTGGTATGAGGATTTGAATATTTATCCCTTTTTGTCCTCCTTTTTCCCTTCAAATTCTATTGCATCTATGAAATTTAATTTCAATTTTAAATAATATGAAGATACGATTTTTTTTAAGGAAAAAATAAGTGAGCATATTTTAGAATAAGTTAAAATTATTTACTAAAACACATAAAATAAGTTAATTAATATTGAATCAATAATTATTAATATATTATAAAATTGATGGAAGGTGTTTTATAAATTAAAACTTGTTATTTTTTTGTATTTTTTATATGTTAACATTAAAATAAAATTAATTATTTTCAATGCCATTAAAATAAAAAATAAAATTTTAATTTTTAGAGTGATAAATATTAAAATGGAAATAATATTAATTATATGAGATTATGAACAAAATAATATATAATTAACATGTTTAATGATATAGGATCATCCCAAGTGAATTAAAAATCTTACATCACCCAAAAATAGAGTTGAGTCATTCAGTGAATAAACCAATTTTGCTAGCACATGGTCGCACAATGTAGAAGTTAAAATCTCTCTAGACTATGAAAGAGTCCACTTGAATAAAAGTAAAGGTGGGTAATATTTGCATAGGAGTTAAGAATAAATGAGGTTACAATTTTTGGAGTAAATGCATGTGTGCAACTGAGGGTAACTAGTTCTAGAGGATAGTGCATAAAGTGACTTGAAAATCAACACAAGAAAGTTAAAAAATAATGAATAATATGTGATGGAAAAAAGAGAAAGACAAAGCAAAAGGTATATTAAGGTGTGGAAGTGTATAATTTCAATGCAGAGTTTAAGACACAAAACAAAGGGAGCTAACTAGCTAAAAAGACCAATACAAGGACCTCCACTTAGCCATTTGAACTAATCCAAACTAGTTACATGATTGACATGACTACACAAAGAACAAAGCTATAAAAATATAATTCCCACTAATTTATTTTATAAATAAATAGAAACACAAGGCTCATGATCTATAAAAGGCTAGGATACACATAGAGTAGGCCTAGAAATGATAGCTGTCAATTTCTTAGTATTGTAGATGATAGTTATGGATTATATAGCACCTCAATCTTATACACTTGGAAAACAGACCTTGGTTATTCTTCTCAGTTATGGACCCTTTCCCACTTCATAAAGTCTCAAATCTACTCTATTTTATGCCCCTTGGCCTATCTCTTAGTCTAAATAGTCTTATGTTGATGACATAGGCCTTATATCTTATCCAAAATGCTTAAAATGTACTTATCTACCACTTTTGTAAGTTGTTAGCATGTACCTACATTCTTTCTCCCTAGACACTAATGTCTGAGACAAACACTAGCATCAACACTAGTGCCCTAACTTGACATAATTGTCTAGTGCCCTAAAATTTATCTATTTTTCAAATGAAATGTATCCTAATGGTCGGCCAAAGTTATTTAATTGAAATTATTACTCCAAAGGTATTTATATATATAAAATATCAACCCACATTCATTCCTCACTTAACACAAACCAAGGTAACCTACCAAAAGCATTCAATCGAGCACTCTATAAATTAAATATTTCATATTTTCTCCTATTATCATATCAATCATATGAATAACACATACATAGGTATGAAGTATTAAAGGGGCATCCAAAGAGCTTGATTTTCCAAGTTACAAACTAAGTCACTGTTGTACTTGATTTCCACATATTACATAAATCACACACAAGCCAACATGTAGGGGATAACTACATAAGTATTAGGACCTATTTAAATTATTATATATGTAAGAAATACCCATTTATAGAGGGGTATTTTAGTTATCTCAACACCATGTGCTCACTAAGCCATTTTATCCCAAGGTCACTATGAAGATGAATAACTAGGGTTTTATAATTTCATGAGGAATGACAGTCTATGTCCCATTTCTAAATACACCAAAGTGAAGGTGATGTCAAACCTAGAATAATTTAGGTGGTTACATCCTTTTCTATCAAGTATTCCATATAGGACACTGGCATCAAATCCAGACAGTAATGTCATTGTAACCATCCTAGGTTGACATTAGTGTCTAGAGATCTAGAGGCATCCAATCCAAAATTTGATGACTGTTATAGAACTATCTTCCAGACTAATTTATACCTAATCCAAATATAACACTATTTAAACATCATAAAAAACTAAGTATATCAATTCTTTGTCATTTTTGTGAATATCTTGGTTGTACTTTCTATATTTAGCCTATTCTTAGCATAATAAATTTAGTGTATGTTTATATTTAAATTTAGCATCTAATTGACCTATTATAGATCTAATTATTCATTTATATATATTCCTTTAATATTAATCTAGGGCTAACCCAAGTACTTAGATTCATTTTAAGGTTAAACAGGTAAACATGGAAACAACAAAATAAAAGGAGTCAAGCCAATATTTAGAGGTTTTTGGATGGTTGGATGTTTAGGGAGACAAATAAGAGTTAGAATATCAAAGAATTTATAAATTAGGTCCAATAATATAAGGATAAAACTCTATTAAAATTTAGAGTCAAGAGTGAGGAAAAGAGAGAGCTGAGAGCTCAAAAAGGCCTCTAGCCTCAGTGCCAAATGAAGGCATGAAGACTCCATGATGTAAGGGAACCAAGTGCCCCTATGTAAAGCTAAGGAGATACAAATAAATTGTAATTTTTGTTATGATAATCATAATTCATGTTATTTTAACCTTTTATGTAAGTTTTAGGGATGCAAGGTTGGTGCATTCATTCATTTAGAACCCTATATGCATCTTACATAGTTGGTATAAGAGCAAGGTTTTGAACATTAAGGAGATACAAGGGAAGAAGAAGCTACAAGTAGAGAGTTGTGGAAGGCTAGTAGATTTATGACTATGATTTATCTATTAGAGTGTTATTCTACACTATGAGAAGATGGATAGAGAAAAGAGGATGATGAGAGGGATGCTGAGATAAAAGGACTGATAGATCACTAAATGTGAGGAAACTAATGGTCAGTGTCATAGGAGAAAGACTAGTATACTATTGATTGTGAGGTATCTAGTGGAGTGTTATGAAACATATGTTAGATTACCAAATGTGAGTAAACTAATAGAGATTATCATTATCCAATGTTAAAAGGTGGGTATAGAGTAGACAAGTGAAAGGATAAGTTAAAAATGAAAACATGAGTGTTGGTATAACACCAAATATGAGGCAATCATTAAACTATATGGATCAAGGGACATCAAAAAATCACTAAATAGGAGGTAAGTTATGAGTTGAGAGTGAGACATAGACATAAAATATGATAAGAGGTAATTTAGGCATAGGTGATGAATTAACACTGATTGATCATTGAATGTGAGTCATTAAGCATAGGAAAATAGAAGATCTAATTGATCACTAAAATGAGGTAGTTGAGCATAGAATAAGAGTAAAGCATGGGGAAAATCACCAATAAGAGGCAACCAAACATAAATAAAGAGAAAATGATGATAAAATCATTGGTCAGGGGAAATTGAGTATAGAATAAAAGAGGGAGGGTGGGAAAATCATTGATCTGAGGTAACATACATAATTTAAGTGACTTGACTTAGAGGCACCATTAAATTATTGAACATGAGACAGTCCAAGCATGGAATCATCTTCTAATTATAGTATTGGGTGGAATGTGCTAAGAAATTTCTCTATTAAGAATGGATGTGTATAAAAAAAGAGTGCAAGGAATTACTTGGAAAGAAGTTAGGATGAGACATGGCCCAAGTCAAAAATATTAGAGTAGAGGATGAAAGAGATGGTCTTCATGATGCATGAACTAAAAAATAGAACAATATAAGAAAAATAAGAAGATAACCCTTAAAGAGTTAGATGCAGAAGGGAAATTATTTGGGAGCTAATGGTTGAGAAAGTTTTCTAGTGTATAAGACCCAAAAAAATTTATGAAATGTGTCATGTATGTTGAGTGCAGTTTCATGATGAATAATGTAGGGGACTCCATGGGAGTGGATTTTTCATGGAGAAGGCTATGTGGAAACATAATGAGGGGTTGCAGAGAATTCAAATGGAATAATATATGGAGAGGTAAAGAAAGGGTATATAGATGGAAATGTGTAGTTTCCACACTACTATAGTCAATATTGGATTTGAAAGTCCAACTCAAATGGAAGGGAAGTCTTGAAAGTAGTAGGAGGGGACATATAAAACCTAGTAGATAGAATGAGGAAGAGATAGTTTCAATAAAAATGATAAATGAGATTCATTAGTATGGAAGACATATGGGGACTCGGAAGAGTCCTATAATAATGGAAGAGTGGTAGTCAATGTTAAAGAAGAAATGCACTTGGGGGAGAGGTGCATGAGGGAAGCATGAAATCACGAGTTGAGAAGGAAAAAATAGCTGTCTCAGAACACAATTGGTGAAGTAAAGGTGGATGTCATTCCACTAGACAAATAATATCATGAATTAATGTGATAAGTAGATTGAAGTAACCTACACAAGGGATAAGGATGAAGGAAGGAGGAAGAGGAGAGCATAAGTGTTCTTGTGCATTAACACTAAGAATTCATTAAGGGGATAAGTTATTTCTATCACAATTAGGAGATATCATACACAATAAAATATCTAAGGTGAGGGTATATACACCCAAGTATGTGAAGTTAAAATCAATAAATGATAGAATAAAACTACCCTTTGAGAGGTATGAGGGTGAAAAACTAGAAGGGGGAAAGTTTAATCACATGAGACACCTACCTAAAGCCCAAGGGAAGGAAGGTGGAGAGGATAGCCTATAGCTAAACTTAAGTTATTTTATAGATAATAGAGTAACACAAAAATATACAAGGCTAAAAAATAGAAGGGAACTATAGATATATGTGGTGGAGGTAAAAGCAGTTAGCTCATAGTTGACGAGGGTGAAAACCTATTTATATAAGAGTAGAAGAGATTTGTTAGAGGGATATGGGAAACATCATGTTTAAGGTAATATATAGGGCATAATATTTATTATGAAATAATTATGAAGGTCACTAAAGGATAACATCAACCTAAAGCTAATTTATAAGGGCATAATTCATAGTACAAGAAGGCAAAAGGGTCATTTTTAACCAACGGGAGGATCAAAGAAAGCCTAAAGGTGATGAGGAAAGAATGACTAAAGTGGATGTCAGTAAAAAAGAGTATAACTAAATGTGAAAAGGTAGGAAGAAGATAAAATTGGAATAATTGGATCCCATGAATATTTCAATGCTATGAAGGGCATCAAGCAGAAGAATGTTATAAAATAGGACATTAAAATTCCCACACAAGATATCCCATGAAAATAAGATAAAATATAATCATAAAATCATGTTTACTTACCATGAAGAACCAAAAAAGTGCACTTATTATTAATGGAAGCATAGATTAAGGAAGTAGTTAGAGATGCTATAAAAGAGTGAAGAAGAAGAAGAGTTTCCTTGTGTGTCACTTAATGTTGGAAAATCTATGAAATTGAGGTAGCTAATTGGGGCACAAATGTCTAAGGATGCACCAAAGGAGGAGATTTTTCTTATGTACAATTAAATGATGATAGAGTTCTGAATGTGAGGCAACTTATGGAGGTAAAAATGTTTAAATATGTGCCAAAGGGAATAATTAGCATTTCCCTTTCTGTAAATAAGGATGTTAGGGCATTGAAAATGAGATAACTAGTAGAAGCATAAATATCTAAGGATGCATCAAGGAAGGAAGAGTTGGAGTGAGAACCAACTAAGAGGGTAAGTGTTATGCAAAAGCATTACATAAGCAAAAATAACATATCACAAGAATCATGCTTATCATTAGGCATAAAGATGAATAAGAAAGTAAGAAGCACAAGGTTTTGATTATGTGAAGCATAAATTCAAGGCCTCAAAGGAAGAAATGGAGGGAAGAAAGCCTAAATTTGAGCTTGAGCTATCTTGAAGACAATAGAGAACCACACCAAGGAGCAAAATAAGTGGGAGGAAGATGAAGGAAAAATAATGATAGAGTATGCAAAATAAATTTATTTTCTAAGGGACGAGATGTGTGAGATGGGAGTAGAACATAAGAAAATAAGATCCTTGACAAAGAGGATAAAATAAAAAATAAAAAAGGAAGGAAGATAGGAAATCAAGATTCCCATGAAGTTGAAGTTTTTTGTGCTAAGGAAACAAGGAGATAAAAGTGAGAAGAAGTCTAATCACAACAATGTGAAATGGATAAGAGGAGAAGAAGGTGATACATATACCCAAGAGGCAAAGGATGGGGACATGGGTAAAGAGTGTGAGAAGAAAAATGTACCTGTATATGTTGAGGAATAATTTGAAAAGGAAGAGTGAAGAGATAAATCATGCCAAAGTTGATGTGAGTGAAATATTCATTACACAAGACATGGAGAAACTATTATAAGAAAGAATCCAAGTAGCCAATAGTTATCCTGAAGTTGATACAATGAGGGAAGAGAGTAGGAAGCAACAACTGATTATGATATTGGTCTTAGTGAGAAAATTTTAGTGTGAAATAAAAATTAATTAGATAGAGTAACCATAAACAATGGGAGCCATTATACCCGATGGTAGAATATAAAATACTAAAGGCATCAAGGAGAGTGAAGGCAATGGGAGTACCACATACACACATCCATAGGAGGATATGAGGCAAAGCAAAAAAGTGTACACAAGGGAAGTATGGAGAGAAGTACATAATAAGGGTATCAAACAAAACCCTTAGAGAGGTGGACAAAACTATGTGAGTTTATACCCAAAATAATGAAGAAGAGGAGAGTAATAAAGTATGAAGAGGAGCCTTATAAGGTACGCACATGAATATAAGTCTTTAAATCTTGTTAAAATAAAATATATAGGGGTAGATGTAAATACAATAGAGGGAATAAGAGATCAAAGAGGAGGAATAATAAAGAGAAAAGGTGTCAGAGCTAGGAAGATGAAGATAGTTTCATGATCCAAGGAAGATCTAAAGGAGGAAGCATGGAGAAGCCTAATTAGGTGAATAAATAGGTGTAAGGGAACACTGTGGCATTGGTAGCTAGCCAAAAAGGTGGTTCAAGCACTCAACACTTATAAGTAGTGGGCTTATATTTTAATTAATTGGGGAATCTAGTGCAATAACACCCTAGGTAAATTATCAATACTAGATCACCCAAAAATAAATTTGAGCCATTTTAATAATAGTCCAACATTTACATCATGTGGTCACATGGCATAAAAATTTTAAGCTTTATGGAATATAAAATAGTCTACTTGCATAGAAGGAAAGGTGGTTGAGAGTTGTGCAAGAGTTGCAAGAGTTAGGAATAAATGAAGTTGCAAGATTTGGAATGAATGTACATTTTTAGTTGAGGGGAACTAGGTATCAGAAGATAGTATGTAGGACTTGTAGGTTAGTGTGTAAAAGTGTAATAAGACTAAGGATCATGCAATGGTTTGAAGAGCGAGATAGAGCGTGATAGAACCTAAGGTATGGAAACACATAAATTATACATAGATCTTAGGACCCAAAATAAAGGGAGATAACTAGATGGCTAAAAGGACTAAAACATGGACCTACTTTTATCCATTTGAACTAGTCCAATCTAGTTGTGTGATTGGCATGACTACATAAAGGATAGAGTAGAAAAATACAATGTTTGTCGATTTGTTTTGGAAGTTTTTAGAAACACAAGGATCAAGATCCATAAAAGGTTGAGATACACCTAGAGTATGCATGCATATGACAAATATCCATTTATTTGTAGGCATCACAATAATTACTATAAAATGAGGAGTCAAGAAAAAATTTAGAGGTTGTTGGATGATTGGATGGTTAGGGAGATAAATAAGAGTTAGAAGACTAAAGACCTAAAGAAAGGCAAAGAATTTAAGGCTATAAATTTGTAAAAATGCATAATTAAGAGTGGGGAAGAGAGAGTTGAGGGATCAAAGAGGCTTGTAGCCTCAATATCGAATGGAGGTATAAAAACTCCATGTTGTAAGGGATCCAAGTGCCCCTATGTAAATTTGAGGAACTAGGAATACCTTAAAATTTATGTCAAGATAATGATAAAAAAATTTATGGTAATCCAATGTATAACTCTAAGGGTTATATGTTCAAGTCATCCCTTCAATAAGAACCTTGGTTGTGTCCTACATTATTGAATTGAGAACATTTATTTATTACCTTTATCTATTTTTATAGATAATTGAAAACAATTCATATAGTTGATAAAACCTAATAAAGTTATATGTATCCAAGGTTTAATATTGGTGTAATTTATCTTCTACACTCATTTAATTGGAACTCATTTTTGGTAAATGAAGGGTTTTTATTAAGGTCTCACCCTTACTGAAGTGAAATATAAAATCCTTACAAATATTAGAAGAAAATAGAGAAATAATAGAAAGGAAGGTATAAAAATAAGATAATAAAGGAAAGGAAAAGATGTCATATCCATAAAAAAAACAATAATGTTCAGTAGAGCCAAGAAATTTCAAAATGACCCCTAACTAGGCTAATATAATTTTTATATATACAGAATAGAGGATAAAAATAATTACCCTTCACCTTTATTAGAACAAATAATATTATGAAAAAAATGGTAAATTTTCTTGTTAAATAATATTTGATTGAGTCAAAAAATATTTATCTCCCAACCCTTGAGGCAAGGATGAAGAATCTAATGATCCCTCACAAAATGGATATTCATGTGGAGGATCCAAGGAATCAATACATCCATAAAAAGAGTAAATAATAACATCTTGGGAACACTATAAAGAAGTGTGAGAATTTTATTTTAAAGAGGCCATAAAGATGGCATTATCCAAAGTCTATTTTGAATTTAGTTACACCAAATGATGGTCCTCCTTAATTACTCATTTCCACCAAGTTTTAAGTATTTTTATACCCTTCATATTTTGACAACCTATGTTAGTATCCTTACCATTCTTCTTATTGTGTAAATCATAAGCAAGATGATTGTGAGAGACACAATCTTCAGCCTAAAATAAACTTTTTCATAGTAGAGATTTAATTTCCAAATGCACTCTCCCACCTTGAGCTTGATTTACTTAGGCAAGTAATTAGTGAAATCAATATCAATACAAAATCTAGGAAAAGTGATGATATATCATTAAGACACATACAATTATATTAAAGTATCCTCTTTAATACCTAATGAGGCATATTTGGTAAGAATTAAAATGTAGACTTATCATGTATTTGTGAAACTATGTTGATAGTCTTGGCCTCACTCTTTACTTGAAATTTAGGCACATCATTGGGAGCATATTATGTTTAATAATCTGATATATAATTTAGCATATTTGCATCCATAAGCTTAAATATTTCATAAGGCATGACAAATGTCATCAATGAATCATATTTTCTAAATATAACCTTGTCTTTAAGAGCAATGAGAAAACTATTTTAGAATATTCTTTGAATCTTAATATTAAAAAAGTACATGCAACATCCATGGTAAGCATGGTTTTCAACTTAAGCATATAGTCTAAAATTCATTCATTAGTTATTTTTTAGATTTGGGTAATTTGTGAAAAAGTGACCTTTGAATAATTTTTATTGAAAAATTCACTAATAATACATAATGTAGATCATGAAATTTATGCATAAATCCTTTAGGGAAAGAATAAAACCAACCTAAAGTGTACCCTATGAGGCTTATATGAAACACTTTGGTTATGATTAGTTCCTCATGGTGATACCCAAGACAAGATGCAAAGAAGTATTTTATGTGTTGAGATGGATCCCTATTTTTGATATTGTTTTAAGCTTGGGTATACAAAAATATGGAGGAAAGGGATTTTTTTAATCTAATGTAGATTTAGAAACCATAATAGGATATAAAATAGTATATGAATTTATATTAATAAATATAGAATTAAAGCATAAATTTTAATGTAAAAGCTAGAAATAGATTGCAATGATTTGACAAGTAGAATATGTTAAATATAGTAAGTAAAATAGAGGGATAAGTACTTAGCTTTTTTGATTGAATATCTGACATAACTAAATTATGATAGTAAAAAATAGATTGAAATAGGATTATGATTCATATAGATTTAGAACTCTATTTTTGTTTATGTAGGTATGGTTATGTCATCATTTAATTAGTATCGACTATCGATATTAACTTCTAGTGTTTAATAGTATGACCATACAATCACCTTCATCTATCTTTGAAATATATGTATGTGTGATGTCAAACCCTAATTATGTGTGAAACTCATGAAATAAATCTCCTTTACCTTGAATCTATAAGTTTGATTTGAGGGATAGAAACATTTAAAAAGTAATAAAGTTAAATGGGATGATTTGACCCCAATCAACCCTATTTATTATTGACAATTGCCTGTATATATAATATTTCAAGGAGGGAAATCAACCCCCATGTAGTTATCCCACTTACTGTGATTGTGTGATTATGATCCTTTGACATATGAATATAACTGATTATTAGACTTGATACCTACGAATGCTTTATTTTATTTTTCTTTCATATGATTCAAACTTGGCTTGTGACTATGCATAGTTATTAATTCACAAATTGGGAGGAATATAGTAGCTTTTCTCAATATGCAATAGTGTATAAATGTGTACTAGATGAGTTCCAAGTCCACTATCAATTGAGGCATTTATTTGTATATATATGAGTCCACTTGGATTATTACTCATGCCACCACACACTAAGAATATAGATAAATCCTAAAGAAAGTTTTGATTCTAAATAGTATCCATTGCTGGGAGAGGGTCACTATTGATAAGTGTAGGTCAGTTTCAAGTGGATTTAATGACATAGTCTAACATTAGTGAACTATGTATAGGAGTAATTAAATGAAGGTATGGGAATATTTGTATGAACTAATAATTTTATTTGTCACATAATATAAGGTTCATGTTGGTGTTTGAAAGTAAACACAAAGGGCCAATATCATAAGGTAACATGTAGGTGTGAGAGAATGGTAGGTTAGGACCATATTTATGCATGCAAGTCATGCATAGTAAAATTATGTCAACTATATTTAAGTATTTAAAAATTCCCCCATTTTATTCTAGTAACTTATTTTATAGATTAAAAGGAAAAGGTATACTTGAGTGTGTATAACACACTTTGTCTTTTATAGGAAGATCTAATTGTGCAGGTCACTTTAAAGAAAACCCTGATGTAAAAATATGGTAGTTAATGTCCATAAATTGATATTTTAAATGTGAAATTAAAATTTTAAAATTAAAGATAAATGAATGAGTACACCTATGTGTTGGTTAAAAAAATGATTCCCTTATAACTTGTTAGAGATGATACTTACTTATTGAACCTTTAGAGAAAGGTGATTTTCCATGAATCACTTGGATATTGTTCCTCTTTTGAAACATGGATAAATTGAGGGTAATCAAACCCAATTTTTTTGTAAATATACAAGACTTTGGATTGGTAAAATATCATTCCCAAACCCTCATAAATGTGGGGAGAAGTATGTGATGATCTAACCCAAATAACTACTCATATTTGATAAAGATGGAAACCACCTGATGAGTTCACTAGAAGTAATGTCATGGCCATTGAGTGTCGCTAAACCTCAACATACATTACCCATAAATACATGAATCAACCACTATATATGGATTTATATATTTAAGGTTTCTCACTACTCAATGCAGATTGAAAAGATATTCACAATAAATAGATATAATGGTACTCTTTATAAAAGTTGTAAATTTACATGAATCACTATCATGCCCCTTTGTAATTGTGAAAACTATAAAATTTCATAGTATGTATGTGCATGAACTAATATAATGCCTTTTGAATATTAAAGTGTGTATATGTGCATGAACTAGTATCGT
This sequence comes from Torreya grandis, assembly GCA_037957365.1. Taxonomy (NCBI): domain Eukaryota; kingdom Viridiplantae; phylum Streptophyta; class Pinopsida; order Cupressales; family Taxaceae; genus Torreya; species Torreya grandis. Next base: position 2,066,467 of record JARHVA010000540.1, on the reverse strand, counting down.
GCTTCCTGAATATGTACCAACTGATATATAATTCTATACATCTATATGTTGAATCTAAGAACTTGTATCTCAAATGTATATATATTTGAAAACATGTAATTCATATTGCTATAAATTATGTACATATTCCCATGCATACACACCCAAGTGTGTATGAATATGTACTTAATTATTTGTAAAGTGTATGTACATGGCATATGCCCCCATAATCTATGATGATATGTGGATATTAATTATGTGACTAAACCATATCTAAACCAATTTTAATCTCAAAATATATACTCTAAGTCCAAAATATGATTTTTTTCATCAAATATTATGTCTCTATTACAATCCCATTATAATGCCCCCATTTTGAGATGATGGATGTACCCTATAAATTATGCATCTCAAAATAAAATTTAACAATATAATGTCATGTATAAAGATATCATCATGTATAATCATGTGAAAATGTGGGGTGTGTCATCATAGTAATGTATATGTAAATAAAGGCATGCATGTATCATATATAATGCAGGGAATGTAAGTGTCATATGTATATAGATGTATCAATGAAACAAATAGTAGTAACCATCAATGAAAACATAATTGTATAAGAGTAGGAGTAAAGGTGCATGATATGGATCATGGAAGCACCTAATCTTAACAAGATAAATAAGTGCAATAAGCTCAAGAACTCAATATTTATTGTCACACATGAGGCAAAGGGATACATTAAATGGACATTAAGATGTCCCCATAAACATAGCCAAGGGACATAAATATGTTATAATCAAATGATATAAATATATCACATAAAACTAGGATAAGGGCCACACACAAAGGGGCATAAATATGTCTCAAATAAGGCTAAGGGGTCACACACAATAGAAAATTATAAACTAGTATATCATGTTATAAAATAATAACATCAGTGAAGCATATAATAAGAAAAGACTAGTCTACACCATCCATATGTATCAATGTCACATGTTAAAAAATAGTATATCTATGTAACACTATGTAAGATAGAAGTAATTAAAAAGACATGTATAATAAATATATGTATCTCAAAATAGTAAAGAGGTCATATAAAATTATAACATGTGATACTATAACCTATAGATTAAGATGCCTTCAACATTGACATGGTCACTAGGTAGAGGAGAATCCAACATCTATGTCCATATATGATTTGTATGTCCTACATCACACTCATATACCATGAAATGCATGTGTGTATGAAAATAATATGCAATACATTAAACTTGTGATTAATAATACATGTAAGTAGTGTAATCTAGTAATCATGTCATACTCAAGTCTTGATTTTGATTTTTTTGATTATTTGAATGGTTTTTTTTTTTTTTTTTGATTATTTGATATTTTTGTGATATTTTAAAATATAAAGAGGTGATATCCAATTATCCCATTATTCATGGGACAAGCCAGTATCATACATGATAAAGGTCAACTTTCCTAAGAGAATATTGCTAGATGTAGGCATATCAAAATTTAAAAGGAATCATATGTTGTAATGTAGTTGTAATGAACATTGCTCATAGAATCCCATGTAGGGTAGGTAAATATAGAAGGTCAGGGACTCAGTCGAGTCCAATGTATAGTAGGATAATGTCTCACTACTTGTGTTTATTGTGGAATAGGTTGAATTATATATGGTACTAATTGAATACATACTATAGGAAACAATGGCCTTTGTGAGCCTTGAATAACTCTCTAATGTGATATACACTTCATAGTTTGATGTCTAGGAGACTCAATTATTCTCATTTGAATTGGGTATAAGAAATATTTTTCATGTGTGTAACCACTGGTTCTATATAATGATCTTGAATATGTGTAATAAAAACTATGGTGGTAGTGGGATAGAGGAGATGCATCTACCTATTTTTATATTGAAATACATATAATGGTAATACATTTAAGCATAACATATGTATGTGTGAGACTAACTCATGAACCCATCAGAATAAATCATATTTTGGGAATAAAATATATTTGACCAACCATTTGGGAATTAAAAAACATTGTAATCACATGAAATTTTTCAATGGAACTTTTACACCACAAATTTCAATGGTTCCTTTTCCTACTTTTATAATGTTTATTTATTTAACTTCTTTCTCTTGTATTGATTCATTTAAGTTAGGTACCCATAATTTATTTGGAGATAATGTAACATTATCTTTCTTTATCTTTAATTTGTACTTCTGATATATAAGTGATCCTTCCAGGAAAGTAAAGGAGATAGTACTATAAATCCAATCAAATTTTACTCCCATATGTTATAAACATGATCATCCCAATGTAAGATTTTCATGTATATATAATAGTATGTCAAATGTATTTTATCCTACAGAAATAGGAATAATAACATGCCCTATGAAATTATTATGTGTATACTATAAATATTTATCATTACATCCCAAATTATTAAGAAATACCTTTGTGCTTGTCATATATAACAACACATTTTATATGTTCACCTCTAATAAGGGTTCAAAGGCCCATTGGCTCCTTAGTAAGAATAGCATGGGAAATATTGATCCTTATAGAGCATGAATTAGAAGATATTATTCTAATAAAATCTTCCTTAAAATATTGATTGACCATTGGATCCTTTTTAAGAACATCCTCGGTGTCTCAAGTTTTCTTTGAATGGGTAGTAAAATAAGATTAAAGGGACCTTGTTGACCTAGTGTATTTTTTTTTCAAATGCCATAACCCATTTATCTGTAAGTTGTATAATCCATTATCCTAATGCATAACAAGTTGTCATAAGATCCATTAATATAATGATAGTTTCATAATTATTTTTTCTCTACTCACTCAAGCTGATGAGAAGGTTGATAATAATTAGGAAGAAAATTTCTTAACTTCATATCATGTAATGTTTATAGTATATCATGTGTTGGATATTTGAAACTATCAACTTAAGTGGTTTATTATTATTTATGTTAGGTTCCTTTCTATTACTTTTTGTCTTGTAATTCAAGTCCTTTCATTATTTCCTTTCATTAATGACCCTATTTGGACTCCTTGTAGTAGATGATATAGTTGGTTTCAATTTTTTATGAATAATTTTATTCTTGAGTGAAGGTGGAATTGAATCACTTGAACTTATTTCATTATATGACTCATTATTAAGATCAAATACATGGTTTAAAAAATTCATATAGAGTATCATTAAGAAAAGATAAGAATTGTAAAGTGTTATTTCCTTAAGTAGAGACAAAAGACAATTACTAAAGATAAATTACTTCTTAAAATATGAGGGTTGATACATTAAAGAGTGAAATGCATTCTTAATTCTTAGAATGCAATCATAGATAAAATGGTCATGACTTTGCTTTAGACTTTCAAGATGTTCCAATGTTAATTTAGTGAAATTTTTCTAAGGCCTCACCTTCTAAATTTTTTTGGAAATATTTTAATATTATTCATCCATCACTATCATATTTCCCAAAATAAAGTGTATATCAAATCCAGTGACTACTAGGATATATAATTACATCAAACATTTGGAACTTAGGCATGAAAATCCTTTTGGATAGTTATAATTATGTTGGATGTAGAATGGATCTTGCTAAAATGGCAAAGTATATAAGATAAACACATGTGTGAAGTGTTTGATTTTGTCTTTTGTGTAGTTTTGTACTTATTCAGCCTTGAAAGTCTAATCAAATAATTATAGAATGTGAAGAGTATTTAATTTTATTTCTCAAAAAGTTAGAAGGTAAATAGACATTAGGATTGTAAAATAATATAAATAGTACTTCGATGTAATAAAATCTAGTTCAATTCACTGATAGAGGTTAATATAAATTATCATGTTATGGTTTTCTCATATTTTCTTATGTATGGTGTATGCACATTCCAGTACTTTATTTTGATTTATTCTATAGTTTGATGCAATATGAATTATGGTCCTATTCCTTTATATATATACTTCACCTTGATTTTGATCTAAGTAAAGATGTGTATGTGGTTTTTACAATTTCAATCTCTCTATCACCTATTGTGATCTCCACTGTGAAAGTTATCCTTGTAATTAGCATGCTCTAGTGAAACTCTGAGAACCTCTACCAATAATGGTATGATGAGCATGGAACCAAGTTGGATGAACTATGATGAGATGGTTACTAAGGCTGAGAGATGTAGAATAATGTCTAGATGAGATAATTAATAATTTTGTAGAGGAAGAAGTGAGAAGAGTCTGAAAGACTATAGAGAAGATCATCCAAGAATGATGCAAAATGCATAGACTGTTAGTTGCATGGCTACACAAATTAAAATACTATTGATTTAGTCTAATGAGAACAAAATTTATAAATTAGATTGAGGACAAGATAGAGAGATTACATAATATAGATACCAACTTGTCTCAAGAAATAGATTACTAGATGAAGACTATAATTGATGGATATATCACAGAGTTCACAATATAAGGATACATGGATTTTGAGACTGCATAGGATAGATTTGTTCAAGGAATCATAGGGAAGTTTTTTCAATGACTACCCTTACTAATCAATATGTTCGTTATGGAAAAGGTCATAGTGCCTACTCAATCCAATATGGAGTAGTCTCTTTGGGCACCATAGGGGTACATGCAAGAGAAAGTGACTGATGAGGATATGAATAAGAGGAACTTAAACCTAATCCCATAAAATAAAAGGTGTAAATGCTCTAATAAAAATATAATTTTGGGACTTGAGAGAGAGAGCTATGTCAATAAAGAAGATGGAATAAGATAACTGATCATGAAGTAATTGTAAGTAGGACTAGAAGTCAAGTAGAAGTTTCTAGAGCTAGAGAAGTTCAAGAAAAAAGATGTTGGAGATGAAAGGTTGATGAAATACGGTGTATAATCTACTAAATTCTGAATATCAGGAAATTTTAGATAAGAAAGAGGATATTGGAAGAAAATATGTTGAGTTAGTTTAGTTAAGAAATAGAGGTAGGTCATAGTTAACTATGGGGATTTTCACTAGAACCAAGAAGGAAAGTTCCTAAGAAGATGTTAAATTTGAAGGTATTACTATTATAGTTTCAATTTTGAATCAAGAAGAAGATAAACATAAGCATCATTTATTTCAAGAGTACGCATATCCCAAACCCACTTTATTCATAGAAGGTATTAAAAGTTTAGAGAGAGAAGTTGACTCATGCTAGTTTGATTCTATTACCAACAAGTTTGCAAGGCTCAGTATAGAAAAAAAATAGGAATTATAAATAAATGAACTAAAAGAGGTAGAATTCTTGTTTAATCTTGAAAATAATATTATAAATCATCCTATAAGCACAATAACCACTACATAGTCATTCAGTTATATAACAAATAATGCGTAGACACTACCAATTATAGTTACCAATATTCAGACACTTGCAATAATAAGCAACAATCCTTAGAATATGGTACTTCATAAAAAATATTTATGAGGACATACTCTAGAGTTCATTTACAAAATAAATGTCAATACCTTGGATTTTAAAAAAGTCAAATGTTTTTTGATAACAAAATTCAAAGTAAAAAAATGTTCTAGTTAAGTGTTCCATGATCTAAAGGAGATTAAAAAAAATTAGGAGAAATGGTTGGAGAATATGACCATAAGTTCTTCAAAATAATGAATAAATTGATTTTATTATCAAATATAAAGATAAGGTTGGTTGGTTTGTAGAAGGTTTAAGACCTAGAATAAGGTTCATTATTGCACAAACCCATTTTTCCACCAAAGTTGATGCTTGGTCTACTACCCTTAAGGTCAAGCATTTAGAAGAATATGTAGATCTTCCCTCAGTAGGATAAAAAATAGAAGCTAATTTATATGATTTTATGAGGAGGATGAACAAAATGTATGAAAATGACAAAACTAAACTAGGTTTATGGTGCATAGAGTGTGGTCATGAGGGACATCATAGGAATGATTGTCCAACAATCAAAATAGAATTTTGTGAAAGTTTTAGGGTAGTGGGATATCATGCATCCAAATGTCATCTCTTTTAGCAAAATATTCAAAAATCACATAGCATGTATTACAATTTTCTCAAATCTATAAATCATGATGAGACTAGTTATCATACATTATAGGAGTTAAAGCAAGATATAATAAAGAACATCTTTGTAATTATGTCCCAACATATACTCACTATGAAACAAACAATTCTAAGACCAAATGTGGAGATGAAAATGTAACTCAAGGTAGTCTAGGATGGGTGCCTTTATTACCATAATACCAAATGTCATCATCACCACAGTACTAACCACAAGACCTGGTTATCTAAAATAATACATCATCTCCATCGTATCAATATTCTGGTCAATATGCATAACCATGTAATAACATGAATCTTCAACAAAAATAGCCAACTTGGACCCTAAGTTCTCCTAAGCATCAGTATGGAGGATATGATGCATAAATAAATAAACATGGAGGATATAATGGAAAATAATCCCAAGGTTAGGGATATAAATAGAATAGAGGAGGCTATAGAGGAGGATAATAGGGAGGATATTATAGTGGATATCAAAGAGGTCACAATAATGATAATTGGAAAAATCAACCACCCATGCAATGTTATCTATGTGGTGCATATAATCATTATGCAAAGAATTATCCCACCAATCCTAAAATGTAAGTTTATTATGTATATTTTAGGATCAAATGTCAACATCAAGTGAAAGACTACCCTATTTTGGTAAAAAAAAGGAGAAGCCAATGCACAATGTAAACATGATTAATGCACAACCAAATGAAAATACATTTGTGCAAGTAATCACAAGGAAATAAAGGGATGAATAAGGGTTACCTCCATTAGATATGCCTTAGGATCTAAGTATTATAAAGGTTTAATAGGATAAATATCCTAACCATATAACCAAAAGGAATTTAATACATCAAGTTTCATAGGTATTACAAGAAATACAACAAAAACTAGTTTTTGATGAGGATAATGTTAGTGCCCAAAATTGCACTAGAGCAATTGGGCCCTTGTCAATAAAACACCTAAGTTTGAACAAGGTGAATATTAATGCTTTAATCACTAGCCCCAGTCCTGTCTCTATATATTCCTTTAAAAGGTCAAAGTTCATGTTCATAATTTACCAAGTCTTTTGTATTGCTTTTTTCGAGTGAAAATGTTATGTCCCTTCAACTTTTTGGCCCTTTTGACATGGACATAATGCCCAAAGGAAATATATATTTACATTTTTTGTCTTGGATAAAAATATATATAGAATTATTTTTGTCAGACATTTTGTCTTGCTCCAGAAGTTTTGAAAGAATCTCATACCTTATCTTTTGGTATTAAATGTTTTCAAATCATTTATCTTAGACTTTTTGTCCATGGAAAAAAGTATAAAGGATTTGTAGGATCATCTTGCCCTTGCAAAATATTTGAAGGAAATTTTCCTTTGGTAATTTTACCTTTGCAATATTCCTAAAGGGCACCTTTAAAGGGTCATTTTACCTTTGTAAAATGTCTAAAGGATTATTTCCTTCAGACATTTTGCCCTTGAAAAATTCCTAAAGAATGTCTACAAAAGGTTCGAAGGGAACTTTCTAAAGATGGAGAACATTTTCAATAGTTCCAAAGGAATAACATGGTTTGAATTAAGGTTACATGGTGGGATGATTTATAGTGAGAAGATTGAAGTATATCCAAGCCTCTTTCTATGCATGGATTTGCTACTTTATGTTCAAAGAAGAGATTTTGGGGCATCGAATGAAATTTTTGAGTTGAACCTTTAACATGTTTTAATGATTAAGGTGAGGAATTTCTTGATGAAATAAATGAAGGATGTGTGTCTATCTCAGGGGACTCCTATGAATCTTGTTAGGGGTTGAGAGGATATTGCACCCTTCCCCAAATGAAGAAAGCTAGTGCAAAGGTAAAAATTGTTTGAGATTCTAAGCTTACATCTAAAATTGGGCACATGGTGGGTTATCAAGGATTTATGAATTTTAGGCCCCTTTTGAAGATTTCCCCTCTTACCTTTTGGTGGGAAAGGTATAAAAAGTCTCCAGGGCCTGAATGCCCAAACGTGCTAAGAAAGTGATGCCACATGGCAACTCCTTAGGGTCTTTTAGATTTTGATCCCTCTTTGAAATTTTCCTCACTTACCTTCTGGTGGGAAAGGTTCAAAAGGTCCCCAAAGACCTAAACACTTAGATTTTAAATTTAAATAATGACATGTGGCATTCTTTCATCCCATGAAGAGTTCAGGGCATATTGCACCACTACACCAAAGGAAATAATGAGTGAAAAAGGTGCAAAAGTACTCGAGGGCCAAAAAGGTACCATGACATATTTTCCACTTGTATAGGTCCATGTCTTATGAGGAAGATCACCCAAAATAAAATAAACATTTGTACCTTCCCTCTCTTTTTTTGAAAGGAGCTCAAGTGATTAATGAGGGTAGTTAAAAAATAGCCATTGTGTTTTAAAACTTTAATGGTAACACTAATTTCAAAATGAAAAGGATTATAATTAAGTCATTTTATTTAATTTGCATTTACCCTTTGTATTCATATCTTCCATTTATATCTTAAAGATATTTGTGTGCCCTAGTTACGTGCAATGTGAGAAAGTGATTACAATGAATTCTTCATGGATTTTTAACATCTATTGTGTGCAACCCTCCAGATTAATAGTAAGTGTCCTATTATCTCCTTGTGTTGTGTTATTTGAGAGGAGTTGAGAGATATTTTGAGGGTTACTTCAAAGAAGGGTTTGTTTAAATTTAAATTAGTACACTAGAGAGCTAGCGAAAAATAGTGGCATCTTCAACCTCGATAAAGAGAAACATTATCTCAGTCTTGGATGGGATTAAAGACACAGATGTCCAGGGGTTAGAATTTGTGGCCTTATTAAATTTTTTGAAATGACCAGACCCCCTTCTAGTAGTTGATAATGTTGGCATGAATTACATCACCCATATGGTAACATTCCCCTTGACTTCCCCATACCTAGAACTAGTTATTACATGTGTTAGGGTCTATCAACTAAGCACCAAGACCATCATTGATGATATCCAATTAGTTTTCTATTATTTCACCCCCATGGCCCTTATCACCATTATTAGGATTCCTCCCTAGCTCAAAAGCATTACACTCTCCCTAAAGGAATGCTAGGAGTACACAGAGAAGAATGATAAGGCAATTTAGGATATTATCAACTCATGTTGGTTGGCCAAGAGAAGATAAAAGGTCTCCAAGATGTCCAAAAGTTTGAATCTAGTGGAATTTAATGAATTGACCCAATACATCATTTCCATGGCAATCAAGATTTATAGGATGCCCACTGCATAAAAAATTGAGCTTTGGATGTTCTTAATCTTAATTTGTGTGTTGGAAAAGTAGAAGAAGATGGACTAGGCCACCATCCTTAGTGACAATCTAAATAGGCAAATGATGTAGATCTAAGATGCAATTCTTTCAAAAGAGGAATTCACAAGTACATTTTACATGTCCTCATATTCAATGTATATCTTGGTACATAATAGGACATTCTAGGGGATCACCAAGAGCCCTGATGGAATGAGAATTTATGAGATATACCCAAAAATTACTATAGATGGTTTCAAGAAGAATTTTTGTAGGGTATACAATTTCTTCTTCAACACTATGATGAATGTTTTATTTCCTTTTAGAAGCCTCAATAGAATTTATAAGGTATCTAAGGAAATAATTTTAAGTATGGCACTTCTTACATTCAATTAAGGACATTCACCTACATCAAGATACGTGGTTACTCAAGGTGTCTGCACAAATTACCAAGGTAGTTGGATGATAAGTTGGTAGTAATAGAGTTGAGCCAATAGATGGTGCCTCCATATGAGATGATAGCGGCCAAGAATTTCCAAGGTGAAGGGATTAGAATAGGAGATGGGTCAATATGCAATTGATTATTAGAAATATTGTCATTGATGTCAAAGTTCTAGCATTATTGGCGATATAGGCCCTATTGCATTTAATGGTGTTTCTAATATTCATAACTTGGCTAATGTGTGTTAATATTTATTTAATATTAATGAATATATTTTTGGTTGCATATAAGTCAAAAGAGGGCCCATGAAGAATTCAAAGAGTCATGGGGTAAAAGACAAAAGAGGAATGGGATGCATTTTCTCATGAAGAGTCATCTTGAGGAATTCTAAGAGTCACCATGTGAAGACAAAATAGGTATGGTGCATTTTCCATGAACAGACACTTTAAGGAATATGAAAAGTCACCAAGATAAATACTAAAGAGGAAAGGATGCTTTTGCTTATGAAAGGTCACCATATGACTTTTTAAATAAAAGGATACGAAGGGTCATACAAGTTTGGCACCATTTTCCATGAGGATTGAAGGGTCACAAAGGGTGAATGCCAAAGGCCATTTAGAAAGCTATAAATAAAGGCTTGAGAAGTCATTTGTAATATGCAAGAGAGTGCATGGTTTGTATTTGTTTTCAAAGAGAGAAAAGTAGGAGACATTGTAGAGTTTTATCATTTGTTGAGTAAGCAACATTGAGAGATGGTTGTGTTTTATACATAAAAAGGGTTGGTTCTCTTGTGGGTTGGTGATCACAAATTTTGTAAGGGGTTGGTGTTCTTGTGGGTTGGTGCTCACAAATAGTTATTGTGTTAGTGCTCAGTAAAGGGGTTGGTGCTCCTGCAAATTGGTGCTTGAAAAAATTGTATTTTGAGTTGGTGCTCATTAATATACTTGAGATTGTTCTCTATGGTTTTTCCCACTTTGGGTTTCCATGTAAAAATCTAGTGTCTCTCTCTCTTGTGTGATGCAAATTATTATTTTTAGTTTTATTACATATCTTGAATGTATGATTGATTGGTTAAAGAAAATAAATTAGATTAAGTAAAATATATATAATATATTGATTCACCCCCTCCCTCTCAATATATTTCATGATTAATAATTGGTATTAGAGCAGGTTTCTTTTGAAAAAGTTTTACAGCTTGAGGGAAGATTGGGAAAGCATGATGGTTAGATCACATGAAGGATTTTCTAAAAATAAGGCACCTTTGTTTGATGGAATGAATTATGTTTTTTGAAGCATAAGGATGAAGACTTATTTGATGACCCTTGGATTCGATATATGTCAAGTAGTGGTGGAGGAATATGAAGAGCCACAGACACTTGTAACTACTCTAACATAAAAGAAGGCAAGTGAAAATAATGCTAAAGCTTTAAATGTTATTTTATATGGTTTATGTGAATCAAAATTTGTTAAAGTTATGCAATGTAAATCTACTCATGAAACTTGGGTAAAACTTGAGAATATTTAAAAAGGTGATGGAAAGGTTCAATAACCTAAGCTTCAAACTTTTAGAAGATAGTTTGAAGATGGAAGAAGAAGAAAATATAGCAAGTTATCTCTTGTAAGTTGATCAAATAGTCAATCAGATTCAAGGTCTTGGAGAAAATTTAGAAGAGTCAACTATGGTTCAAAAAGTTTTGAGATCTCTACCATTGAGATATGATGCAAAAGTTTCAGCAATTGAAGAGATGAAGAATTTAGCCAAGCTAAAGATGGATGAGCTTCATGGTATTCTTACGGCATATGAGATGTGAAATGAACAAGACAAACTTTCAAAGAGAGAAGTGGATTTCAAGACATCAAATAAAGAGAAGGCTAAAATTCAAGAATCAAATGATAATTCTAGTGATGATGAAGATGACAATGGAGCTCTATTCATTCACAAGCTGAAAAAGGGCACAGGTAAATATCAAGAAAAAATGCCTTTTAAATGATTTAATTGTGGAAAGATTGGATATTTTGCAGATAAATACCCAAATAAGGGTAATGATGATAATTAATAAGGAAAGTCTACATACAATAAGAATTTTAAAGTCAAATTCAAGAAAGGATTTGAGAATAAGAGTTTGTATTCTAAAGATCCTAGCTCAGCCGAAGATAGTGGAGTCAGTGACTCAGAAGAAGAAGAGATTATATTCATGGCCAAACATGAAGATGCCTCTATAAGCAAAAGTATAGATGATCAAGAATAAGAATAGGATGAATCTGAAGTGAATCTATAAGGAGAACTCATTTGTGCCTTAGAATAGTTAAAAGCTCTTGAAAAGAAGAATCGAAGATTAAAGCTCTAGATTGAGGAAAATGAAAAGGAGTCAAAGGAAATAATTGAAGATCTACAATCACACTTTGAAGAAGCCAAGAAGAATGAGAAAGATCTAATGGCATAGTTTGAAAATAATAAGTAAATAATATGAAATGTATGTTATTGAAATTGCTTCTTTAAAAGTAGATCTTGAGAAAACAAATAAAACAATCGATGATAGAGTAGCCAATGATTCAAAATTTGAAAATAACACTAATATGTTGAATAAGATATTAGAAAATCAAATATCAATGTCAGATAAGATAGGTATTAAATTTTAAAAAGAGAAAGAGGAGGTCACTACTTTCATATAGAAGGAAAAAGGAAAGAGCTATGCTGAAGCTCTTACAAAAGAAGAAATAAAAAGGGAAGAAGTTAAGAATATAGAGGACATCTCAAACAAAGAAAGTTGGAGGGAACAGAGATACAAAAGGCAATTAGGTCATAGATACACAAATAGGTCCTATTTTTATGGTTATTATTTTTATTGTAATGGATATGGTCATAAGAAATTAGAATATCAAAAAAGAGCTAACAATTTCAGAAATAAGAAGGAAAGTCATGCAGAGTCAAGCAGAAGCCACAACTCTTTTGCTCCTCTATCAGGATTTAATGAAGAAGCCATAATATGTTACAAGTGTAAAAACTTTGGGTGCATATCTTAGTACTATATAAGCATGTTTGAGTCAATCAAGAAGGACCAGAGTTTCAAGGCTCCATTCATCAAGAGGAAAATTTAGACAAGTTCATGGCAAAAGAAACAACCTAAAAAATCTATGTTGGTGCAGACTGCTTTGTATGCAATAAATGAAGAAAAACCATGGTTCATTGATAGTGTATTTTCAAGGCACATGATAAGATACAAGATTAAGTTCATAACCTTGAAGAATATCAATGGTGGCATAGTGAAATTTGGAGACAATACTACTGCCAAAATTGCTGGAAAAGGTACACTAAGTTTGGATAATGGTAGAACTAAAATTGAAAATGTTTTGTATTTAGGTCTTAATCATAACATTTTGAGTGTAAATAAAATGTGTGATTAGGGGTACACACTAAAGTTTTATGTATAAAGTTTTGAAATTAGAAGAAAAGATTCAGATATGTTGGTTGTAGATGCTCAAAGAATAGGCAATAATTTATATATGTTATTTGACATCAATGGTCAAAGATGTTGTTTGAGCCAGATTGAAGAAAGTTGGATATATCACAAGAGAATGGGGCACATAAATTTTGAAAATATTGTCAACATCAGCAAGAAGCAAGTAGTCAAAAATCTTCCAAATATTACAAAGCCGTCTGACACGCTTTGTGAACCTTGTTAGCATGAGACGCAGGCTAGAAGGCAGTTCAAAACAAAAGAGTACTCAATTACTTAGATGTTAGAGCTTGTTCACACTAATCTGTGTGGACCTATGAGAACTCAAAGTACTCAAGCTAAGAATTATTTCATGTTGCTTATTGATTATTTTTCATGTATGACTTGGGTAATATTTTTAAAGAAAAAATTAGAAGCTTTCAGATATTTCAAAGCATTCAAAGCATTAGTTGAAAATGAAACTAGTTTGAAGATTAAGTTGAAGTGTCTAAGCTCAAATCAAGGAGGATAATTCATGCTAGACCAATCTATAAATTTTTTTGAAGGTCATGGAATAAAGAGACATTATTCATCAGTCAGAACTCCATAGCAAAATGGAGTAGTTGAACAAAAAAATAAAATAGTTTAGGAGATGGTAAGGACAATGCTAAATAAATCCAAGATAGCATATAAATATTAGAAATTAGTAATTACTACATAAATCTATATTCAAAATAGAGAATTATTGAGAGTCAATAGTGACAAAACTCCTTATGAGCTATGAAAATACAAACCAACAATAGTTGATTATTTCAGAGCTTTCAGCAGCAGATGCTTCATAAAGAAAATCGATGAAAAACTTGGTAAGTTTGAATCTAGAACAAATGAAGGTATATTTCTTGGTTATTATTGAAAAATTAAAGCTTATAAATGTTATAAAAAAATAACTAAGATTTTTTTTGAAAGTACAAGTGTCAAAATAGAAGAAGATGGAACACAAAGAATCAGTGATCTAGTAGACATTTCTAAAATCATTAAAGAGGAAGGTTTTGAAGAATCAGATGAAGATGAGAAAAAGGAGAAAAAGGGCACCAAAACTCCATCCAAATATGTTAATATAAATCATAATGAAAGTGACATCATCGAAGACATAAATGAAGGAATTCACACCAGAAGAATGATGATAAGTGAATCTGAGCAAGTTAATTTCTCTTTGTTATCCAAAATTTAGCCTAGAAATTTTTTAGAAGCTAGACATGATAAACATTGGGTTAAGGCTATGGATGAATAATTAAATCATATAGAAAAGAATTATACTAGGGAATTAGCGCCTAGACTAAAAGATCATAATGTGATATGAACAAAATGGGTTTATAGAAATAAGTTGAATGAAAATGGAGAAGTGACTGGAAATAAAACAAGATTAGTATGTAAAGGATATGTTTAGATTGAGGGAATAGATTTTGAAGAAACTTATGCACCAGTGGCAAGGTTAGAGGCTATTATAATGTTTCTTGCATATGCAGTATTTAAAACTTTCAAAGTGTTTTAGATGGATGTCAAATCTACCTTCTTGAATAGGAATCTTGAAGAAGAGGTCTACATTAAGCATCCTGAGGGATTTATTCTCTCAAATATTAGTAACCATGTATGTAGATTGAAGAAAGTATTATATGGATTGAAACAAGCTCCTAGAGCTTGGTATGCAAGACTTGATAAGTACCTAAAAGATCAAGATTTCAAGAGAGGATTTGTTGATAGTAATCTCTACATCAAAATAGAAGGTGAGCATTAATTGATTTTTGTGGTATATGTTGATGATATCATTTTTAGAGTAAATATTGAAAAGATGATAAAAGAATTTTCTGATAGAATGCAAAAATAATTTGAGATGTCTATGCTCAGAGAATTGTCATTTTTCTTAGGATTGCAAATATTTTAGTCAAATAAAGGAATTTTCATATCTCAAATTAAATATTCCAAGGAAATGTTAAAGAAATCTGGTTTTGAGGATTGTGCACTAGTTGGCACACCAATATGTATAGGAAATAAGGTTAGAATGAAGACTCACATGTTACAGCTCAATATTTGTATATATCTATGATTGGTAGTCTTTTATATTTGACAGCATCGAGGCCAAATATCATGCATGCAATAGGTATGGTTGCAAGATATCAATCATCTCCAAAAGCTAGTCATGTTCAGTTGGTGAAGAGAATATTCAGATATATCAAGGGGACATTGGATTATAGATTATGGTATTCCACAGATAGAGATTTCACTTTGGTTGCTAATACAGATTCAGATTGGGTAGGGTGCTTAGATGATAGAAAGATTATAATTAGAGGATCTTTCTTCCTTGGTGATAGCTTAGTATCATGGCTAAGCAAGAAGCAAAATTAGTATCACTTTTTACAGCTGAAGCAAAATATATTTTAGTAGTATTATATTGTACTCAAGTGCTTTGGATGAAGCAAACTTTGGAAGATATCAAGGTAAAGTATGATGAACCTATTTTTATTCTTTGTGATAACACAAGTGTTATAAATATTTTGAATAATCTAGTAATGTATTCAAGAACAAAATATATTCCCATTAGATATCACTTATTGAGAGAGTAGGTTGTTGATCAATAGGTTAAGATGGATTATATCAGTACTACAGAGTAGATTGCAGATATTTTCACAAAGGAACTACCAAAACACACATTTGAGTATCCATGAGAGAAGTTGGGAGTAATTTATTTTACTTCCTACCATTGAGGTTCAGCATCAATTGAGGGGGAGCTAAGTGTTAGCTCCAGGTAGACCCTTTTCCATTGATGTCAAAGGGGGAGAATAATAGGTATAGGTATAGGTACAGGTTGCTACAATAAGGGGGAGTTACTGTATGTTTTTTAGATGGCAGTATGTGCAAGTTTCAAGATGTGGCAATTTTGATTTGAGGTTGCCATCAATGACAAAGGGAGAGATTGTTAGAAATATTGTCATTGATGTCAAAAGTCTAGCATTATTGGTGATATAGGCCCCATTACATTTAATGGTGTTTCTAATATTCATATCTTAGCTAAAGTGTGTTAATATTTATTTAATATTAATGAATATATTTTTGGTTTCATATAAATCAAAAGAGGGCCCATGGAGAAGTCAAAGAGTCATGGGGTAAAAGATGAAAGAGGAATGGGATGCATTTTCTCATGAAGAGTCATCTTGAGGAATTCTAAGTGTCACCATGTGAAGACAAAAGAGATATGGCATATTTTTCCATGAAGGGACACTTTAAGGAATATGAAAAGTCACCAAGATAAAGACAAAAGAGGAAATGATGCTTTTACTTATGAAGGGTCACCACATGGCTTTTCAAATGCAAGGATACAAACAGTCATGCAAGTTTGGTACCATTTTCCATGAGGATTGAAGGGTCACAAAGGGTGAATGCCAAAGGTCATTTGGAAAGCTATAAATAAAGGCTTGAGAAGCCATTTTTAATATGCAAAAGAGTGCGTGGTTTGTATTTTCTTCAAAGAGATAAAAGTAGGAGATATTGTAGAGTTATATCATTTGTTGAGTAAGCAACATTGAGAGATAGTTGTATTTTATACACAAGAGGGGTTAGTGCTCCTGAATTTGTAAGGGTTTGGTGCACATGTGGGTTGGTGCTCATAAATAGTTGTTGTGTTGGTGTTCAGCAAAAGGGTTGGTGCTCCTTCAAGTTGGTGCTTGCAAACTTTATATTTTGAGTTGGTGCTCATTCATATACTTGAGATTGTTCTCTATGGTTTTTCCCACTTTGATTTTCCACATAAAAATATGGTCTCTCTCTCTCTCTCTTTCTCTCTCTCTCTCTCTCTCTCTATATATATATATATATATATATATATATATATATTTTACTTAATCCAATTTATTTTCTTTTACCACTCAATCATACATTTAAGATATGTAATAAAACTAAAAATAATAATTTTCACCACACAAGATATATATATATATATCTTGTGTGGTGCAAATTATTATTTTTATTTTTATTACATATCTTAAATGTATGATTGAGTGGTAAAAGAAAATAAATTGGATTAAGTAAAATATATATAATATACTGATTCACCCCCCCTTCTCAATATATTTCATGCTTAACATTGATAAGATGCTACCCATGCCCAACTACGACATCAAGTGGTTGGTAAACATGGTGACCAATGTAATCTTACATCAATCACATTACAAAGATATCTAGTCTAACTATACCACTGAAGAGGATGTCAATAAATTAGATTATATGAGGTTAATGGTATAGGAGGTTATTGTCTAAAATATCACTCCCATCTTTAAGGACATGTCAGATGACAAGATGACACTATATTTAGTGTACATGGTGACCAATATTGAAGCCTAAGCCATCTCATGGGTGGATTTTAATGTTAAGGAGAATTATTCCATCCCTTGGAGAGCCTTTGTAATTATGATGAGAACCTTCAGGTGGCTAAAAGAACCTGGGGTTGATCTTGGTGTGTACGACACCCCTACCCTTCAAGATCTCATACAAGTTTAGGAGCTAAGATTTTTTCTCCTAGAATAAAGTGGTGATCCCATGGCTCCACCACTAGTAGTGAAAGGTAAGGGGAAGAATAAGCTTAGTGATGTTGATTTCACCAAGCCAGTTGATGTGGAGATGATAATCAGTCTAAGTTTCGATTGTCTTTCTCAAAGATAACAATGCTGATAGAAAATTGGGACAAAATTATTACTAGGGAGGTCATATTGGCTAGTGTTACCCCTATATCCATTTTGATAGAGGGATCCCCAATAATACTAGTTATTCCAATGGCCATCCCCATGGCCAATCCAACTACAATTCTACCTACTCCACCAATGAAATAAGAAACATGTATTCACTCCTTCATAGGTCAAAATTGGGTAAATAATTCCAAGGGAAAGACCTCAAACCCTATTGAAGGCCTTGGTGATAGGTTTATCTGTAGAAGAGGGTCCCTCAAGAATAGAGAGCAAAGGTAATGATAAAGATATTCTAACCTCAAATGATCTTTTATCCTTTGATGATGTAGTTTAGGTTGGATTTGAGGTGGCCAAGCAAGCTTAGGCCCCTCAAGTAAAAGAAACCATATCATTAGATATAGAGACATTCATTGATAATGTCATCACCCAATCACTAGGCCAAGGTGATCAGGGTAAATTTGAATAAATCTGATGATAAGGTCATAGTAGAACCAGAGTAAATCATTTAAGGTATCACTGATTCTAAGGTGGTGGGCTTACAGACAACTTCATATGTACCACAAGATGTCCCTTTCCATATAAAGGTGTCAAGTTTAACACTAGAGGAGAAAGTGAGTGTGAAAGAAGGTGGGGGAGAAAACATGCAAATGGGTACCCCCACCCATGTAAAAATAGATAAGGAATTGGATGACTAGAATAAAGATGTTGAGGAAGGCACTTATTAAAGTGTTTCTTCAAATTGATACCATAAAGTCTTCTCCCTTGCATCAGGGTCCATGACCCAACACATAATAAAGGTCATGTGGCCATGACTGATGAAGAGTTGCCTAAAGGTAGCAAGGACATCACCATAGCCTCATCAATGCCTGAGGCCCAAGAAAATAAAGAAGGTGAAGTGGCTATGATTCCTTACAAATAGTTAGTAGATTAGGGAATTTTAATTGAAATGTTACTTAAGGGGTCTTAACAGTTCGAGTTAGATTTTGGAGTTTTGGAGTTGATAGAACTAGACCTAGAAAAAGAACATAGAGAAAATAAAGGTGGTGAAGATCAAGAGAGAGATGAAGAAATTAATCATTTTATGTTAATCCCACAACCCACTCTTATGGTACTCCCTATATTGAGTAATCTAATGACACCACTTTTCACTATCTCAAGGCCATCATCAATGTCCACCACTTCAATGGGATTCTAATCTAGACCCCTCCTCTAGCTCAAATAATAAGTCAAAGAGAAAAGGGACATTGTGAGAAAAATATAGGAGATCAAAGTAA
This sequence comes from Torreya grandis, assembly GCA_037957365.1. Classification (NCBI taxonomy): domain Eukaryota; kingdom Viridiplantae; phylum Streptophyta; class Pinopsida; order Cupressales; family Taxaceae; genus Torreya; species Torreya grandis. Next base: position 2,047,249 of record JARHVA010000540.1, on the reverse strand, counting down.
TGAAGATCACTCAAGCACATAAGGCCAAGCCCCCTAAAAGGGTTAGAACACTTTCCATAACCACCTTCACCACTACAGGAGAAAGGAATGTGGAGATATCTATCCCTCTACCAAATTATTTGAAGAAGGATGTTCCCCTCAAAATTTACATAGTTTACAACTACAATCTAGGGGATCCATCTAGGAATGAGTTAAAACATAGCTCACATGTCTTGGCTAACATGGTGGCACATAGAATGGATAAATATAAAGCCACCATGGAGGAATTAAAGGCAAAAAACCAAGCTATGATCCAGTACTTGCAAAATTTATTGAGTGAGCCTAAGGTAGCGACTCCAATAGCTAGCAAGGCTCGAGGTCCTCTTCGTCTCACATTCACATCATTTGAGTCTAGTTGGATCGATGATTTAAAGACCAAAGGATGAGAAATGTAATAATGGAAATAAGAGTTGAGCACTTAGGTAAAATAAATAATCCACTTGACTTTTAAATGCTTCAATAACATAGTGGACAATAAAAGGGAATGTGAGGCCCAGATGTTTTCCTATGAGGCAAATACCAAGAAGTGGAAAGAAGCTTGATGGAAGATGGATGAGATCTATAATATGGGCACAAATACTTTAATTTTATACAAGATCATCTCCCCAAATGATCACAAAAGGCCCAAGGAATATCAACTAGAAATCAAGCATCATCTAATGATGCTCAAAGATGGCATCTTCAACCTAAAAGGAGAAGAGTAGTCTCTCAAGACTGCAATAAAAGAGATAGATGTTGTGATAAGAAAGATGGTAATCCTTGATGGTGCAAGTGATTTGGGGGAGGACATAGTGTGTGTTACTTTGAAGAACCTCATTGATGCACCATAAGAATCCTTTGATGTTAATAAGATAAAGCAATTGGTGTCACTTGATAAATATTGTAACCATCTTAAAGAACTCATTAGATAAAAGCTAACCATGCTTCAAAGTATTTTTTCCTAGATTGAAGAGTATTGAATCAAATTAAAATATCAATCAGGCCCAAACCAAGGGAGTCTTGCCTTCATGCTTGAAGAATAGACCAGATACAAGAACAAGTTGGTGAAGGATTTCATGATTCAAATCAATTATGGGACCTAGTAGGATATTTCAGTTTCTTCCAAGCTGGTGCCACTACTTTTCTCTTCTCTCCTTTTTTCCTTATTTTATCTCAATTCTCATTGGGAAACCATTGTACTCCACCTGTTATTGGCACATCTATTTTGAGGTAGTCTTTGTGTAATCATGTGCATAGGAAAGGGACATTTTTTGTTTGTTCTGCAAGAATACAAAGGTTTTTTTTGTCCCTTGTAGGATCTACCTCTATGTAGATAACTAAAAATATTCTACCACGGTGGAGGATCAATTTTTCTATCATCATAGGAGCATGCACATAATCTAAGGAATCATATTTGTTACAATGTCTAATAGAATCTAGGCCTACAAAGTAATCTTCCAATTGGATCATCTTTAGGAATATGCTAGGCTTTACTCAATTGTATAATTAGAGGGGGCATGTCCCTTTATAAGGGTTGGTTAAATTTTTGAGTCAAGAGTTATAGCCTCAAAGAGTTCTCATTGTGTAATACTTCTGGTGCCAAAATGATTTCTAATATAGCATCATTGGCAAGCTTTGAGAGCATTATACATGCCTCCCTTGTTATAGGATTTTCTTGTATAGTGTCAATTTGTTATATTGTTCAATACACATTATATTCATTTCCAATTCAAGTGATAAATGAAATCTACTTGTTGTTTTCATTTTCTTTCTATTGTTGATGTATAATGTCGTGTTTTACATGCTTAGTTGATTGGTGATCTGATGTATTCATCTTTCTAGTGGTCATTTAGGGTGTATGTCTAGATTATAAAATCCTTTCTACTTTGATATTTGGTAATAGGGTGTTGATAGCATTTTTAAGGGTAGTCTTGGGTTTACAGATTCAAATTGAAGGGGTTCTTAAAGGATATCATTTACTAGTTTCTTTGTTTTAAATCTATGGTACATTTGTTGGTAAAGGTGACATAGTAGTTTATTTGAACTTCTTTGTGCTCATTTTTTAACCCTCCACTTTAATCCCTATTAATTGATAATTATATCCTACCTTGTTTTACCTTGTATATAACATGTTCTCTACATATCCAAAGTGTTGTTTGCCTATGAGTGCATAAACATTGTATACCTAGTATGTCTTTACATTTTATGCATTAAAAGATCAACATTACACTCTCTTATTTAGCCCTTTGTTGTTGAAGATTATATATAATGGAAGTTGCAATCATGTCCATATCTATTTTTAGTAGCTTATGTCTGGCCTAGAACATTTGCTCACTCCATATGACAACCCTTGCTAGGTAGATTGAGCAAGCTTGGTTATGTTCCAGTTAGATTTGTATTCCCCTTATGCTAATAATCCCCATGAAGATTGAATTACAAAATCCATTCATGTGAATGAAGCTACCCTTTAGGTCCTCTCACCTTCGTTTAGGCAGAGCCAGAAGCAGTAGGGAACTAGCATACCCTTTGTAGGTACCTCCCAATAATTTTCTACATTCAGTCCAGTCATGATGTCAAACCCTTCCTCGACTACAATGATATATTAATCAAGTTTTCCATCCTTGATTTCCACTCTCTTCAAGTGTGCAAGGTCAAGTGATAGAGGTGTATAACTAGGAACCAACATTCTTTTGGCACCATTATCAAGGACTAAATTAAATTCTAGGTTACTTGTGTTACCAGGGACTCTTGCAAAGAACTAGAGATATTATTATGTTTTGAAACTTTATACCTATATTTACACTCATTTAATTATCCTTGTCTTTGATACATTAACATCACAAATATCCTTATGGCACCAGTGTTGAGGATATCTCTTTCACCAATGTTATCGAGAATACTTATAAAGAGCTATGTGTTTTGTTTATTTTGTTCTTTATTGTTACTGCATTGAGTTGTTCATCTTTAGTTCATTAATATATTTTCAGCCTTTCTTGGTGACTCCACTAGGAATGTTAATCCCCATGCTATGAGAAGTTTTACAACATTCTTGGAATTGTTTTTAGTGCCTAAAAGTTTGCATTATATTAGTTATTGTGTATAGTTTTATTTGTTTTGGTTTACAAGTTTTGCTTTTAGTGGTGACTCCATCTCATCAAGGTTTAAAGATTAGTGCTTACTATATGTACTCTTCTCTATCTTGAAGAGTATTTTTTAGATCTATAAATCTAGAGGTTACTAGGTCTTCCTTTTAGAAAAATCCATCCAAAGAGCTTATCCCTGAGTTAAAAGTTCCATCCAGAAGGAGACAAGTGTGGAAGCATATTCTAGGCCAAAGCTCAGGTAGTTAAGTAAGACTTGATTAGTTTGTCCCCCATTATATATACCCCCTTTTCTCAAATATCCCTTTGGTTGAAGGATACCAAAGCACTTTAGATAAATTTGAGCTCCCTACAAGTCAAGCTCCTTCTCCCCAAAGAAGCATCTTCCTTCTACTTAGCCATTAAGGTTTCATTATAATTCTCCTCCTTCAAGACCTCCTCATAATATGCATTCTCAGTCATTCCCTATTTCATCTTCATCTTTAGAGTCAGAGATGGAAGATCATGATTTGAGAAGGATGTTTAATACAAAATTTGACATTGATGGAGAAGAAGATCAAGGTTTAGATAATAGATGTAGATCATTTGTGATCCCAAGGTTTAGACCTATCAACTTTAATGGTATGCCCAATTTCCCCAATGAGGTTATTATAAATATTATAAATGTATTTCCTAAGTTCCAAGGGAATAATGCAATGTCTAGGGAACATCATTTGAAAGCCTTTTTAAATTTCATTGAAGATTATGAAATAGATCTAGAAGATGTGTGCATAAATCTCTTTGTGAACACACTTGAAGATGAGGCTCAGGAGTGATTCAAATCCCTCCCTGATGGATCCATACACACATTTCAAGTATGATTAATGCATTTAAGATGCAATATAGTGATAGCATTGATCCCAGATTTTTACTTGCCAAGTTTGAGAGCCTCAAGAAGAATCCTAATGAATGTGTGAAGGAATTCAATTATAGATTTAGTAAGGTATTGAGAAGGCTATCAAAAAACATCAGTCACACTGGTGTTGCTTTTTTGATTAAGTATTATGATGCATTTGACAAGAAAGTAGCCTATTATCTTAGAGAAAAGGCTCCCATAAATCTAAGGATGGCATTTAATTTAGCTATCCAAATAGAAAATAACATCAAAGCTATGGGTAAGCCTGGGTTGATGTCAAGATAGTAAATCCTAAGAAGACTCAAGCCTCCCACAAGAGCATAGATCTAGAGGAAACTATGAAGACACTAGCCACTATTGTGAAAGAGATATCTTACAATTTGACTAGAGCATATAAGGGTTTGTCTCAAGGTTCTTCTAACCATGATGATAGGAGGGATCAAAAGGAGGAAAGAAATCATCCTTGAGATTAGGTTCAATGTAGGCTAGCTTTCCAAGCTAGTAATAATGACAAGGGAAAGGGACTAGGAAGGGATGACACACATGAAAGAAACCAAAATAGGGGAGGTTAAAGGTAAGTACCAGATCCTTTAACTACAAACGTCAATACAGTCGATTGTGATATTGACTAGTGTGATAAGTGCTTCCTCATCTCCAATGTAACACAACTAATGATGATGGTTAGGATGCAAAAGGATTTCAATCTGCATTTGATGAAGATGATATCTACATTGTTGAATTCCAAGACATGGAAAGTTACATCTTCTAAGAGGAAGCTATGAGTGCCCCAAATGTCCTTGATTATGAAGACATTCTAACATATGAATGTTTTACTTTATAAATTTTTTAACCAAATGTGATGGTTATTTCTTCATCTACAGAGTTGATGAGTGTTACCACTACTAAAGTAATCTAGAGAACATGTGAAAAGGTAAGGATCCTAACCCCAGATTTCATCTATTAACTAAACATGATGCATGAATATGAATTGCTTGATTATGACTTTGAGTTTCTAATATCAATGATGAAAGAAAAGTATGGAGATTCACCTCCATCAGTTGAGGACCAAAAATTGATGATCCATGTAACAATTGACCAAGAGAAAAAGGAATATAATTTGATAAGTAAAGATTAAAATACTCTTCTAAAAGATAAAGACTCTACTAGTCCTAAAGTAGAGACTAAAGAGAAAGAGACCAAAGGGAATAAGGAGATCCAAAATTCCACCAAGCCTGGTTTTGCACCTAATAATATCAAACCAAGAGGTATCCAAGACAAGAATAGAATTATCTTTTTGTCTATCATTCCCAAGAAGGATGAACCCAAGAAGTCTCCTTTGAAAAATGAAGTTAAGAGTGTTGGTTCTGCTACTTCTATTCCCCTGAGTCTTGAAGGGTGTATCCCAAATAAGAATGTTACAAGCTTACCTGCTAACACTCCTCCACCAAAGTATAGTATTTGTGACATGGCCCATGTTTTGAGTCAATTTAAGGTCACAATACCATTTGTGGAACTGCTCCAAATTCTAGAGCATAGGAGAAGAGCCTTTAAGTATTTGGGATTCACCAAAAAGGTCACTGCCAATGAAATTGTCCAAGATGAGATTTCTCCCACTTCCCCTATGGAAAATGAGAACACACCAAAATCTCATAAACATCACTTGGATGTGTATTTAGGGACAACATTGTTAGAGATTCAAATGGATGTAGACCCATTCTATACCACCCTACTGATTAATGATTTGATTATCCACAACTGCATGTTTGACTCTAGTGCATCTTGTAATATTATGCCATTGTATATGCTGAATGAACCTTGTATAAGGATAACTACAGTGTATGTATGATGCCTCATCATGGATTCCAAATAAGTACCTATTATTGGCATGGTCAAAGGACTGGTGGTGCAAATCACACAATACCTTAGTAAGTTCCTGAGTATGGACATTATTGTTATAGGTTGTCCATCAAAGTGGGGTATGTTGCTATCAATAAAATGGGTTGCCAATATTTAGGGTAGTGTTCAGATGGACTTGTCTTATGCCACTATACCTCTGGATGGGAAGATGGTTTTCCTAAACTAGGAGCCATAAATGCTTCATGTTCTGAAAGATCCCAAGTACCAACTGAATGAAGTATTATATGTGGATATAGACATTGGAAATTGTTTTAGGGAGTGTCAAGTACATGGAAATGCCTCTTGAATATGGTATTGTTGATAAAAACTCCATTTAGACCATGAATTTTGATAGAGCATGTTCAAACATTAGAAATGGAGCTGGGGTTGTCTTCTATGCCCCTAATGGCCAAGTTTATAGATACTCCTTCCGATTGTCCTTTGAGTGCATAAATAATATTATAGAATATGAAGCACTCCTAATTGACATATAAATCACCCATGAATATGGATTCAAAAGGAATTTGATTAAGGTTGATTTATAACTAGTGGTGAAATAGGTCTGAGCTATTTACACCACAAAACAAAAAAGATTGAAGCAGTACTAAAATGTTATATAAGACTACTTGGAATGGTTTGATGCTTTCAATATTAATTATCATGCTTGAGATCTTAATCATGTGGCAGATATTTTTGTGAAGAGGGATACATATTTTAAATTTGAATACAGAAATCCCTCTTGTGATTATGAGGTTGAGGTATTGGTAAGGCCCTCTATCCTAGACAACATTGATCATTGGCAAGTCTTTGATAATGATGATAAAATAATAAGGTTTATATTATGTGTAGATAAGTTCAAAGGAACCATTATAGATTTGGAATCTATGGTATAGGTCTATGATGGAAAGGAAACCTTAAATGGAAAATAAATTATCCAGTTAAAGACTAATACTATCCCTATAGGATTGGTTAGTCTGGAAGCATCCTTTGATGGAGTTGACAGAGTTAAATATATAAATATTTATATATCAAAGGATGTGACTAAGATTAACATTGGAATAGATTAAAATCCAAGGAACATTTGACTTGATACTCACCTGAGTAAGAAGGAAAAAGAAGCATTCATCAGGTTATTGAGAAAATACCAAGACTATTTAGCATGGTCATATTCAGGGCTGAAGGCTTATTTTGAAGACTTGTTCTAGCATGTTATTCCCCTCCACCCTAGTACAAAACCATTCTAATAAAAATAGTGGCTTGTAAATCCCATTTTAGCCACCAAGATATAGGAAGAATTGAAGAAATTAAGGGATGGTGGGATCATTCAACCCATCAGGTATTCCTCATGGGTGGTAAATCTAGTCCCTTTTAGAAAGAATAATAGAGACATATGACTCTGTCTTGATTTCTAAAACTTGAATAAATTTTCAATAAAGGAATATTATCCATTTCCCAACATGGATAACATGTTCCAAGATGTTACTAGGTCTGAGCTATTGTCAACTCTAGATGGCTTTTCTAATTATAACCAAGTAGTAGTGAAGGAGTTTGAAAGGTATAAGACTACTTTCACTACCCCATGGGGAACCTATGCATATGTATGAATGACTTTTAGCTTAATTAATATAGGTGCCACCTTTTAGAGATAAATGTATGTAGCTTTTTCTAGATTAATCAACTAGTTCATTATTGTTTATCAAGATGATGTTACAATGTACTCCAAGAAAAGAGATGACCAATTGGTGCATTTGGAACAAATGCTTATTAGATGCAAGTAATTTGGAATCAACCTTAATCCAAGGAAGTGCCACTTTGGAGTACAAGAGGCAAAACTAATTGGGCACATTATACCTCAATAAGGTGTCATGATAAATCCTAAAAGGGTAGATGCCATTGATAAAGTAGCCATCCCATATACCAAGAAAGGTATCCAATCTTTCTTTAGCTAGATCAATTTTGTTAGGAGGTTTATTTCCAACTTTTCAAAGATTACTCTTCTTATCATTTTAATATTAAATAAGGATCAAACTATAAAGTGGAAGAATAAGGGCACCCAATCATTTCAGGACATCAAGGTAGCTTTGAAAACTATCCTAATGCTTGCTAGTACTGATTATAAAAAATATTTCTAGATCTTCTCATTTGCCTCTAAACATACTATTTTTGCATTATTGATACAAAATCATGATGAGGGTCATGAGAAGCCAATTACTTTCTTTATTAAGGCATTATAGGGATCTAAACTAAACTATATCATAATGGAGAAACAAGCTTTTATTCTCTTAAAGGTTTTTAAATAATTCAAATCCTACATTCTGAGTTCAAAGATTGTAGCCTATGTTCCTTACATTATGGTGAAGGACATATTAACTCAGAATGAAACTACTGACAAAATATGCCAATGGGTCAACAAACTTCAAGAATATAACCTAGAGATACAAACTACTAAGTTGGTCAGAGGTATGGATCTTGCCAAACTAATGACTAAAATCAACTTATAAGATGTAGAAGTGAAAAATGTATAAGGGGTGCTTAATAGCCTTGAGTCCAAGTACAACCAATCTCTATGGTTCAAAGACATAGTCTATTATTTGACAACTCTAAATTTTCCTCCCTATTTATACAAAAATAAAAGGAGGACACTAAAGTTAGTATCCTAAAAGTATCTTCTGTTACAAGATAATCTAACTTGGAGGAACCCAGATGGTGTCCTCTTGAGATGCTTAGTGGAAAGTGAGATTTATTCACTGGTTATAGATTTCCATCATGATGTTTATGGTGGTCACTTTTCTCCTAAACTCACTGCACACAATATTTTGAGGTCAAGTATTGATGGCCTACACTATTCAAAGATGTTACTATCATGGAAAGAAGATGTGAAGAATGCCAACATTTCTCTAGGAAAATGAAATCATTTGGATCACTTACCTTACAACCATTTTTTGTTGAGGGTAATTTCAAGTACTGGGAAATGGACTTCATGGGTGAAATATCAGATGCTTTAAGTGCTGGTCACAAATGGATCTTAGTGGCTACTAATTACTTCACAAAATGGGTTGAAATAGTCCCTACTAGGAAATCAACCCATCATGTAATCATTGATTTCCTTTTGAATAATGTGATTTATCAATTTGGAGTGCCAGTTAAAATTGTATGCAATAATGCCATGTGATTTAGATCCAAATAGTTAGTTGCATTATATGAAGATTATGGGATTGATTTAGCATACACCTCCAATTACAATCCACAAGGAAATGGGTAGGTTGAGTCCAATAATAAGAATTTATTGAAAATCATTAGGACTTTAGATGCCAACAAAAATAAATGGGGTGAGTAGTTGAATTTTGTTATCTAAGCTAATAGGTTGACTCTTAAATGGTCTACTAGAAAAATCCCCTTTGAGCTTGTTTATGGAGATCAAGTTATTTTACCCCTAAATCTATAATTACCTACTTACTAATTCATGTAATAGATAGTTGAGGATGAAAAATAAATGAACCACTATGAAGAAAGGATTAACCAGATCATAGAGCTTGATTAATCTCATAAACAAGCTCATGAAAAGCATTTAAAGTTTAAGGAGAGGCTCAAAAATATCTTTGACAAGAACATCACCTTTTCAGATTGGTGATCTGGTCCTACTCTAGGATAGTAGACATGAGGACAAAGGAAAACATAGTAAATTTGATTCCCTATGGATGGGTCCCTATACCATTGACTATCAGATAGGGAACCATATATTTTATCTCAAAGATATTGATGGATAAATCCTAGAATTACTAGTTAATGGTAGACACCTCAAGCATTTTATGGATTGAGTCCATGCTAGATTTTTTAAATATATACATGTATATTCCCTTTTGTTTTTGTGGTCCTATTATGGTTTGTGTTTATATAATTTGTGTCCTTTCCTTTATTGTTGTCTTTGATGCCTCATTATAACTCTGATCACCCATGGTATGTTTTTCCTTGCCTCTATGGCAAAATATTTTGACTCTATTGCCCAATGGATATGTATTCATTCTATTTTTCTCTATGTACTCACTGGGGGTACCCATCCTTGAGTAAGAGCCAATGTTAGTGCCTAAAATTGCACTAGAGAAATTGGGCCCTTATCAATAAAATGCTTGAGTCTAAATTGGGTGAATATCAATGTTTTAGTCACTAGTCCCAGTCTTATCTTTATATATTCCTTCAGAAGGTCAAAGTTCATGTTCATAATTTGCCAAGTCTTTTGTATTACTTTTACTGAGTTAAAATGTTATGTCCCTTCAAATTTTTGGGATTTCTAACATGAACACAATGCTTGATGGAAATATATCTTCAAGTTTTTTATCTTGGATAAAAAGCTCTAAAGATTTATTTTTATCAGACATTTTATCCACTCTATAAATTTTGAAAGAATCCCATACCTTGTCTTTTGGTCTTAAATGTTTTCAGATCATTTATCTTGGACTTTTTGTCTGTAGTAAAGAGTTCAAAGGATTTGTAAGATCATCTTTTCCTTGTAAAAGCTTTGAAGGAACTTTTCCTTTGGGCATTTTGCTTTTGAAATATTACTGAAGGACACCTTTAAAGGGTCATTTTGCCTCTACAAAATGTCTGAAGGATTATTTCCTTTGGGCACTTTTCCCTTTCAAAATTCCCAAAGAATGTCTATAAAAGGTTTGAAGGGCACTTTATGAAGATGGACATTTTCAATAATTCTAAAAGAATAGTATGGTTTTATTAAAGGTTTCATGGTAGGATGAATCATAATGAGAAGATATAAGTATAACCAAGCCTCTTTATATACATGGATTTATTTGTTTATGTTTGAAGAAGAGATTCTAGGGCATCGAATGAAATTACCAAGCTGCACCTTTGACGTGTTTTGATGATTGATGTTAGGAATTTCCTAATGAACCAAATGAAAGACACATGTCTATCTTAAGGGACTCCTATGAATCTTGTCAAGGGTTGGGAGGATCTTGCACCCTTTCTCAAATGAAGAAAGCTAGTACAAAGGTAAAAAATGGCTGAGCATCCAAGCTTACATCTAAGATTGGACACATGGTGGGTTCTCAAGGATTTATCAGTTTTGAGCCCCTTTTGAAGATTACCCCACTTACTTTTTGGTGGGTAAGGTGCAAAAAGTCTCTAAGGCCCAAATGCTCGAATGTGCTAAGAAAGTGATGCCATGTGGCATCTCTATGAGGTCTTTTAGATTTTGGTCACTTTTTGAAATTTTCCTCACTTACCTTTTGGTTTGTAAGGTTTAAAAAGTCCTTGAAGACCCAAATTCCTAGATTTTAAAGTTAAGCAATGACACATGGCATTTTTTCATCCCATAAAGAGCTCAGGGCATATTGCACCACTACACCAAAGGAAATAATGAGTGAAAAATGTGCAAAAGTCCTAGAGGGCCCAAAAAGGTAGCATGACATATTTTCCACTTGTATAGGTCCACATGTTTTGAGGAAGATCTCTTAGCATAAAATAAACAATTACACCTTCCCTCTCTTTTTTTGAAATAAGCTCAAGTGATTAATGAGGGTCGTTGGCAAATAGTTTTTGTGCTTTGAAGTATTAATGGCAACCCTAATTTTAAAATGCAAAGGATTATAAATAAGGCATTCTCCTTCATTTGCATTTACCCTTTGCATTCAAATATTCCATTTGTGTCTTCAAATTATTTGTGTGCTTTATCTATGTACAATGCAAGAAAGTGATTACGATAAATTATTCATGGATTTTTAGTTTCCATTATGTGCAACCCTTTAGATTAATAGTGTCTTACTAGCTCCTTGTGTTGTGTTCTTTGAGAGGAGTTGAGAGGTATTTTGAGAGTTACTTGAGAGAAGGGTTTTTTCATATTTAAAGTAGTGCACTAGAGATCGAGGAAAAATGGTGGCATCTTCAACCTTAATAAAAAGCAACATTGTCTCGGTATTAGATGGGATTAAAGACATAGATGTACAAGGGTTAGACTTTAAAACCTTGTTAAATTTTTTTCAATCACAAAAACCCATTCTAATATTTTCTAATGTGGGAATGAGTTACATCACACCTGCGATATAATTCTCCTTGGTTTCCCTATACCCATAATTAGTTATCGCATGTGCTAGGGTTTATCAACTAGACACTGAGACCATCATCAATGGTAGCTAATCAGTTGTCTATTATTTCACCCTCATGGCCCTTAACACCATGGTTTGGATTCCTCCCTAACCTAAAATCATTACACTCTCCCTAGAGGAATATCATGAGTATGTAGAGAAGAATGATAAGATAATTTGGGACATTGTCAACTCCTGCTAGCTGGTCAAGTGAAGATAAAAGGTCTCCAAGATGTTCAAAAGTCTGAAGCTATTAGAATTTAATTAATTGCCATAGTACATCATTTTCATGGTTTCTAGGATTTATGGGTTGCCCACCATGGAAAAATTTGATCCATGAATGTTCTTTATCCTAATCTATATGTTAGAAAAGCTAAAGAAGCTAGACTAGGTAACCATCTCAATGAAAATTTGCACAGGTAGATGATGCATCTCCAATCTCTAATTCTTTTAAAAGAGGCATTTATAAGTACATTTTATATGTCCTCATATTTATAGTATATCCTAGTACACAACAAGACATTTTAGGGGCTCACCAAGAACCCCAATGGAGTGAGAATTTATGAGATATACCTAGAAATTACTATAGATGATTTCAAGAAGAATTTTTGTATGGTGTACAATTGCTTCTTCAACACTATGAAGACTATTTTATTTCCTTTGAGTAGCCTCAATAGAATGTCCAGGGTGGACAAGGAAATAATTGATAAGTATGGTTATTTTACATTTAATTTAGGACATTCACTTACATCAAGATAAGTGGTTACTCAGGGTGTCTACACAAATTACCAAGGTACCTAGATGATAAGTTGGAAGTAATGGAGTTGAGCTGACAGATGGTGCCTCTATATGAGATGATAGCAGACAAGAAGATAAATAACTAGTTTAAGTTTCTAGTTCAAATTGGATATTATTCATGTCTTTCTATTTCCAAGGCAAAGGGATTGAAATAGAAGATGGGTTAGTATACAATTGATAAGATGTTACCCAGGCCCAACTACAACATCAAGTGGTTGGTAAACATGGTGACTGATATGATCCTATATCAATCACATTATGAAGATATTTGGTCTGACTAAACCATCGAGGAGGATGTCAAGAAATTAGATTATATGAAGATAATAGTGTAGGAGGTTATTACCTACAATATCACTCCCATCCCCAAGGACATGATGAATGACAAGATGATATTATCTTTAGTGTACACTGTGACCAATATTTAAGCCTAGGCCATCTCACAAGAGGATATAAATGTTAAGGAGAATGATTCTATCTCCTAGAGATCCTTTACAATTATGAGGAGAACCTTTAAGTGGATGAAGTAACATAGGGTTGATCTTGGTGCATATGACACCCTTTCCCTCCAAGAGCTCAAATAGGTTTGGGAGCTAAGAGGATTTTTCCCATAATATAGTGGTGATATTATGGATCCATCACCAATAGTGAAAGGTAAGAGGAATTTTAAGCTTAGTGATGTTGATTTCACCAAACTAGTTGATTTGGATTTGATAAGGGTAACACAATCTAAGGCTAGACTATCTTTCTCAAAGATAACAAGCCTAACAAAAAATTAGGACAAAATTGTTACTAAGGAGGTCACATTGACCAGTGTCACCCCCATATTCATTTTAGTAGAGGGATCCCCAATAACTTTAGCCATTTTAGTAGCCATCCCCATGGCCAATCCAGCTACAGTTCCACCTACTCCACCAATGCAATAAGTAGCATACACTCACACCTCTATAGGTTAAAATTGGACAAATAACTCCAAGGGAAAGACCTCAGACCCTATTGAAGGCCCTGGTGATAGGTTTATCTATAGAAGAGGGTCCCTTGGGAGTAGAGAGTAAAGGTAATGAGGAAGACATTCTAACCTCAAATGATCCTTTGTCTTTTGATGATGTAGTGTAGGTTAGAGTTGAGGTAGCCAAGCAAGCTCAAGCACCTAAAAAAAACCATATCATCATATATGGAGACATTAATTGATAATGTCATCACCCAACCACCAAACCAAGGTGATTAGGGTAGAGATAAAGAGTTGAATAGATTTGATGATAAATCTAAAGTATATCTAGAGCAAAATATTTAAGGCACCAATAATTTTTAAGGTGGTGGGCTTACGGGCAGATTTAGAGGTACCACAAGATGTCCCTTCCCCTCTAAAGGTGTCAAGTTTAGCACCAGAGGAGAAGCTGAGTGCAAAAGAAGGTGGGGGAGCAAATCTAAAAATGGGTACCCCCACCCATGAAAAAATAGATAATGAATTTGATGACTTGAATAAATATGTTGAGGAAGGCTCTTCTATAAGTGTTGTTTCAATTGAAGTACCATGAAGTCTTCTCCCTTATATCAAGGTCCATGACCCAGCACATAATAAAGGTCCTAAGGACATGACTGGTAAAGAGTTGCTTGAAGGTAGAAAGGACATCACCATAGCCTCATCAATTCTTGAGGCCCAAGAAAATAAATAAGGTGAAGCATCTGTACAACATTTTGGATAAATAGCAAAGTAGGAAAGTCTAATTGAAATGTTTCTCAAGGGGTCTCATTAGCTCGAGTAAAATTTTGGAGTTTTGGAGTAGATAGATCTAGACCTAAAAAAATAACATGGACTAGATAAAAGTGGTGAGGAACAAGGGAGTGATGAATAAATTGAGCCTTTTATATTAATCCCACAACCCACTCCTATGGCACTCCCTACATTGAGCACTCTAATGATACCACATTTCACTATCTCAAGGCCATCATCAATGTTTACCACTTCAATGGGATTCTAAACTAGACCCTTCCTTTGGGTTGAAGAATAGGTTAAGGAGAAAAGGGACATTATGATCAAAATAGGGGAGATTGATGTAATGAAGATCACTCAGGCACATAAATCCAATCCCCCTAAAAAGGATAGAACACTTTCTATAACCACCTTCACCACTACAAGAGAAAGGAATGTGGAGATAGCCATCCCTCCACCAAATACTTTGAAGAAGGATGCTCTCCTTGAAAGTTACATAGTTTATAGTTACAATCTAGGGGAGCCATCCAAGAATGAACCAAAACATAACTCATAGGTCTTAGCTAACATGGTGGCACATAGAATGGATAAAGACAAAGCCACCATGGAGGAGTTGAAGGAAAAAAACTAGGTTATGATCCAATACTTACAAAAGTTACTGATTGAGTTTAAGGTGGTGACTCCAATAGCTAGCAAGGCTCCAGGTCCTCTTCATCTCACATTTGCATCATTTGACAATAGCCAAATTAATGATTTGAAGACTAGAGGATGAGTAAGAGAAGAATGAAAAAAAGACTTAACAACTCTGATAGAAGAAATAATCCACTTGACATTTAAATATTTGAACAACATAGTGGACAATAAAAGAGAATGTGATACCTAGATGTTTTCCTATGAGGCATATACCAAGAAGTGGGAAGAATCCTAGTGGAAGATGGATGCTCTCTATAATATGGGCATAGATAATTTGATTATAAATAAGATAATTGACCCAAATGATCACAAAAGGCCCAAGGAATATCAACTAGAAATCAAGCATCATTTGATGATGCTCAAAGATGGCATCTTAGATCCAAAAGGAAAAGAGTAGTCTCTCAAGACTACAACAAAGGAGATAGATGTTGTAATAAGAAAGATGGTAAGCCTTGATGGTTTAGGTGATTTTGTGGAGGATGTAGTGTGCACTAATCTGAAGAACATCATTGATACACCATAAGAGTCCTTTGATGTTAATAAGACAAAGTAATTAGTGTCACTTGAGAAATCTTGTGACCATCTTAAAGAACTCATCAGATGAAAGTTAGCCATCCTTTAGAGTATTACCACCAAGATTAAAGAGTATAGAGTCAAATTAAAATATCAAGTAGGTCTAGACTAATGGATTCTTGTTCCCATGCTTGAATAATATATCAGATATAAGAACAATTTGGTGAAGGATTCTATTATTCATATCAATTCTGGGACCTAGTATGATATTTTAGTTTCTTCTAAACTAGTGCCACTTTTATTTTATCTTCTCTCCATTTTTCCTTCTTTTCTCTCATTTCTCATTGGGAAACCATTATATTCTACTCATCAATGGCATGTCCCTTTTGAGGTAGTCCTTATGTAATCATGTGCATAGGAAATGGACAATTTTTGTTTGTTATACAAGAATACAAAGGTTTGTTTTATCCCTTATGGGATTTGCCTCCACATAGACAATTGAAAATATTTTGCCAAGGTGGAGGATCAATTTTTCCATCATAATAGGAGCACTCTCATAATATAAGGAATCATTTTTTTACAAGGTCTAATATACTTTAGGCCTATGAAGGAATCTTCTAGTTGGAGCATATTTAGGAATATGCTAGGCTTAGCTCAATTGTATAAGTAAATGGGGTATGTCCCTTTACAAGGGTTGGTTAAATTTTTGAGTCAAGAGATATAGCCTCAAAGAGTTCTCATTATGTAATACTTCTGGTTCTAAATTGATTTTTGATGTAAAATCATTGGCAAGATTTGAGAGCATTATACATGTCTCCCTTGTTACAGGATTTTCTTGCATAGTGTCAATCTAATTGTTCAATACACATTGTATTCATTTCCAATTCAAGTGATAAATGAAATCTACCATTTTCTTTCCATTATTGAAGTATAATTTTATGTTTTACATGCTTAGTTGATTAGTGATCTAATGTATTTATCTTTATGGTGGTCATTTAGGGTGTATGTCTAGATTATAAAATCCTTTCTACTTTGAGATTTGGGAATAGGGTGTTGATAGCCTTTTTAAGGGTAGTCCTAGGCTAACAGATTCAAATTGAAGGGGTTCTTAAAGGATATCATTTATGCATGATTCATATTTCTTTATTTTAGATCTATGGTATATTTACTGGTAAAGGTGACATAGCAGTTTATTTGAAATTCTTTGTGCTCATTTGTTAACCCTCCACTTTAATCCCTATTAAATAATAATTTTGTCCTACCTTGTTTTACCTTGCATATAACACATTCTTTGTATATCCAAAGTGTTGTTTTCCTACAAGTGTATAAACATTATATACCTGGTATGTGTTTGCATTTTGTGCATTAAAAGATCAGCATTGCACTCTCTTATCCAACCCTTTGTTGTTGAAGATTATGTAGAATGGAAGTTTCAATCATGTCCATATCTATCTTTAGTAGCTTATGTCTGGCCTAGACCATTTTCTCACTCTATGTGACAACCCTTATTGGGTGGATTGAGCATACTCGGTTGTGTTCCATTCATATTTGTATTCCCTTGTGCCCTCAATCCCCATGAAGATTGAGTTGTAGAATCTCTTCATGTGAGTGAAGCTACCCTGTAGGTCCTCTCACCTTGGTTCAAGTAGAGCCAAAATTAGTAGGGAACTAACCATACCCTTTGTAGGTTCCTCCCAATCATTTTATATGTTTGGTCCAATCATGATGTCAAACCCTTCCTTAGCTATAATGACATATAACGCTAGTTTTCCATCCTTGCTTACCACTTTCTTCAAGTGTGCAAGGCTGAGTGGTAGAGGCATACAACTTAGAACCAATAGATAACATTTTTATTGATGCTCAAATATATGGAAAAATTATTTAGATCTTGTGATAAGAGGGCATTGTGACCATTTTGATAAATCTAATAAAATTACTCAGCATATTTCATTGTGAGGATATATCCAAAAATATCATGAAACTCCTTCATAATCATGTAGAGTGTGTATAGTGACGATGGATAAGGGACAACAAAGTATTTTGGTACATCAAGACCAAGAAGCCTTTAGATATGGATTCATGACTAAACATCAATTTGGTTGGATATGAAATCCCAAATTTAGTATTTGACTTTGGTAGTACCATTAATATGATTCCTCACTCTACATGGGAATCCATTATCCAACCAACTTTGAGTTATAGTCCAATAACATTAAGCTTAGTAGATAATGATGGAGTCAAACCTATTGGTTGACTATAGAATGTTGAAATCAAGGTAGCTAAACCTAGCTTGTGAGGAGACTTTGAGGTCATTGACATGAAGATAAAAAAGACCAATTACCCTACCTTCATCAATAATAAATGGGCCTATGATGGCTAAATAACTATTAACACTATGTTCAATCAATTAGAAGAAGATCAAAAAAATAAAATAGTAGTCATACCTCTAAATAAATCTAAATAGAAGCCATATATCATTCCTAAGGAGCCAAAATCTCCTTATGCTTTTAGGGACAATAGTTGGTTTAAGGTGGGGATAGATGAAATAGAAATTGGGTTGCACACAATTGAATGTCAAAAGTGGAAGCCCAATACTATGAAGCAAGAACAACCATTAGTATTTAAACTAGTTATCACAAATTTTCCACTCAGACATGTTCAAATTGAAGAATGTGTTTCTCTTTTAGTATGTTCACCAACAAGATCTAAGGTAAAAATTTTGTATAATAATATTAAAACTATGATGGATTACGTTGAAACTACCCCTAAAGGAATCCTACCTTGGGATTCATCCTCATCCATAAGTGGTGACTCAGATGCACACATCTTGAATTAGACTCATAAAGATCAAGAGTTGAGACCTTTATGCATGGTGTTCACTATAGAATTCTAAATAACTCAGTATTTTACAGTCAAGGATCTTAATCAATTCATCATGAGGCTTAAACCCCATGTACCAAAGGTATAAAAATGAGTTAGTGAACTCATATATGTGATGAAAATAACTAATGTAACATGGTAAGATGCACATATAAACATAAATATACATTGTGAGGATGCCTGTGAAATCTTGTGTGCAAGGTTTTAGATACCAACCAATATTAAATTAGAATGTCCCTTCTTTTAATTGGTCCAATTCCCTGAATTGCACATCTATTAGTGTGTGGACATACAGACTACACAAGGAGTAAAACCTTAATATTGGGTGCACATATTTAGCTATAGTTTTGTACCTCTTATAATAGCTTGGTACATGCATTAAGATCACATAAAAGAAACCAAATATTGGTCTTAACTTCAATAGGATTTTATCCAAACTTTTTTATTTGAAGATGATAATACTTTAGTACAAAATTTCTTACAAAATATCAAAATTTTATATGTCAAGAATGTGCAAAAGATTTAATAAATGATACTAAATCATCTTCTCATTGAGAAGCTAAGTAGGATCTATATTTTGCATTGTGAAATTACAAATCTAATAAAAAATAAAAACTCAAAATTCATCCTTATAATAGAATAAATAATGATCTGATAGAGTCTACTGACAGTGATAGTGATGGGGATCTTGATTCATAAGGGTTATTTGAACCACAACATGAACAGGAGCCTAAACTAGTACAAAGTGTAGAATAGGTAGAAGAAGAGAAGTTGTGTAGTATTGACATTCCACAATGGGAAGGCAAATGCATTTTACAAGATAATATGCCTAGTGGATCAATCAAAATATATCAGGAACCATTACAGAAGATGAAAATAAATATTGGGATAGAAGTGGCCCCTAAGCTTACATTAGTGGGAGATTACTAGCGATAAGAACATATCTTTTAAGCCTTAAAATTATTAAGAGACTATTAGGATGTGTTTCCAAGTAAATTTTAGGATGTCAAAGGCATAAATCCATCCCTACGAGAGATACACATTGAGTTAAAAGAATTCACACACTCGATTAAAAAGTGACCATAGAGACTCAATCCTAAAATGAATACTAAAGTAAAGGTTGAATTGAATCAAATGCAAGAAGCTAGAATTATTTATCCTATTAAGAAGGTAGAATCGGTGAGCCTTATGGTGGTACAACCTAATAATATGGGAGAAAAATGGGTGTGTAGTTATTATCATGCACTTAATGATACCTATGATAATGATCCATTTCCTATCCCTTTTATTGATGAAGTACTTGAATCTATCACTGGACATGAGTTATATTTATTTATAGATAGGTCAATGGATACCACCAAATTCCAATTGCTAAAGAGATCAAGCCAAAAATACCTTTGCAATTGAATGGGGGTCATTTGCATTTAAGGCAATGCCATTTGGATTAAATATCGCACCTGTTATCTTTTCTAGAGTTGTGGTAAATGTATTTAAAGACACCATTCATGATTTCTTGGAGGTGTATCTAGATGACTAGTCAGTCTTTTCTTTGTTAAAAGACCACTTATTGAAGCTCAGATTGATGCTAGAAAAATGCAGGGCTTTGCACATCACCTTAAATTTAAATAAATGTCTATTATTTACACCTTTTGGTGTCTTTATGGGTCACGTAGTATGCAATGATATATAATCTTGGTTGATCTAGCTAAAAATTTTGTTATAGTAGGAATGCCACCTCTTACAAATTCCACTTAAGTGCACACCTTTTTGGGTCATATCAGATATTATATAAAATTCATAAAAAGATATACAAATATATCAGTAGCTATGGGAAAACTACTGTGAAAGGACACCAAATTCAAATAGACACCTAAGTTTCAAAAAACATTTATTGAGCTAAAGTAGAGGTTTATAATAACACCCATCTTAGTATTTCTTGATTGGAAAAAGCAATTTCATGTACATGTCAATGCTTCAGGCATTGCATTAGGAGCCATCTTAGCACAACTAAGTGAGGGTGGGCTAGACCATCTAATACATTTTTCAAGTAGGAAAATCTTAGTTACAAAAATGAATTACACAACCACTGAGATAGAAGTACTTTCCATGGTGTTTGCATTAAAAAAATTGAGGCATTACTTGTTGGCTACTCCTTTTGAATTCTTCACAGACCACCAGGGATTCCAATACCTAGTAAATAAACCAATGCTAGAGTGAAAGATCTCTAGGTGGTTGATTCTATTATAGGAATTCCAATTTTGAATTAATTTGAAGCTAGGATGGGAGAATGTAGGGTCAGATCATGTCAGCAGATTACACAATGGGGAAGAACTTGAGGAACTCAAAGATAAATATCTTATTGCGCATCTATTTAGAACTATTGTAGTTCTAGATAACATGTAGGACATCACAAACTTATTTCAATAAGGAAATTTTATTTCACATTATACAAAGAGGGATAATAAACAGATGATTACCAAAGCTATACCATATGTCCTCATTAATGGTTTCTTGTATAAGCTAGGTAAAGATGATGTACTACACAAGGTATATCTAAAACATGAATGACCCTAATTATTTTAATAATCTCACCAAGGCATTATAATAGGACACTTCATAGGAGATGTTACTACCAAGAAAATACTTCAGATCATTTTATGGTGGTATCCATTTTTTTAGGATGTGAATCGAGTTCTTAAACACTGTGACATTTGTCAACACATGGGTAAGCCTAATTAATGAGATGAGATGCATTTGATTCTTATGCTTGCAAAACAACCTTTTGAATAATGGGGAATTGATTTTTTTGGATTTATATCTCCACCTAGTAGGTACAGTCATGCCAGATACATTATCATAGAAACGGACTAGTTCACATAATGGGTAGAAATTGATGTTACTCTACATTATGGTGTGAAGGATACTGCCAAGTTATTATATGAAAACATTATTAAATGATTCAAATTTTTAGTTAATCAAGTAAGTGATAGAGGCATGCACTTTCTCAATAATAATATTAATACTCTCATGGAAGAATTCATGATATCACACCATAAAAGTACAACTTACCATCTATAGGCTAATGGATAGGCCAAAGCATCAAATAAAATTTTGGGTAAGATACTGACAAAAATTTATAATGTCCAAAGAGATGGGGAGGATTGCATTCCTAAAATTGTATGGGCCTATCACACACATTACAAGTGATCCACTAGATTCACTCCCTTCTAATTAGTATATGGCATTAGGTAGTAATGCCTATGGAGTACATTATATCGAGTCTATGCATTGTAATGATCATAAGGTTATGGGATCAGGACTCATTAAGGGCATGATTATTGAATTTCACTAAGATGGAAAAAGATAGGGTAAGAGCACAATATACCCAACAAATCAATAAACAAATTTAGAAAGTATGGCATGATCGTAATCAATAATATAAGTAATTATACCCAAATCAAACTATATTTCTTTACGAGAGCATATTTAAATCATTCCTAGGAAAGCTATGTATATGATGGAAGGAACCCCATATCATTCATGAAGTATCACCATAGGGTACCATAGTTTTAAAATATTTTCAAGGAACCATTTTACCAAGGTGAATCAATGGTTATAGGCTTAAGCCATATCATATTTAATCTCTATCATGCTGCTAGAAATTGAGTGGGTGTTGAGTAACACCATGTAGTTAGGATTTTATTTAATGTTTATTGTTTTCTATTTAATTTCATAGGTTAAAATGTTTGTTATTATTCTCCTTTCTATGTAACACATCGTAACCACCATAACCAATTATCATCATAAGATGTGACCACCTAGCTGAGATAACTCACTTAGGATAGCTAGCCACCACTACACCAAGCTTGGTAATTAATTCCAAGAAGGCAAAAAAATGATAGGTATAATAGAATAAAGGCAAACGGTTAGGTCAGATCATTAATAATGTGGTATCTTAAAAGATTGCATTATTTTTGAAGTAGATTTGATAATTAAATTACAATTTGATGTATAAAATGAATTGATTGACTGAAGGGACATCTACTCACCAGAAATAACTTCTAGAGCTAAAACACACAACTTAGGCACCAAACATCCCTGTTAAGATAATTTTTAGCATTAAATATTAATTTCAAAGAGAACATTAGTGTACATGTAATTAATGAATTCAAATGAAATTGTAACATGAATTTGGGCATCAAAAAACTATAAAAGAAAGGGATATGGACAATGAGTAGACATTACATTCTCCAAATAACATAAGATTTCTATGATCTGCCTTTCAACTATTTTTATGCTAATATATCTTGTACCAGGGTGCACCTCCTCATACTAATCATCAAATTTACTCATTCATATATCCATAGACAAAGTTCAACTATTGATCCCACTATCCAATGCTCAAAAGAAGGAAATGGGAATAGGGTCAGGGCTATGAAAAACAAGTAAAATGATCCAAAACCCTTAGATTTCATTGATGAAGGAGAATCTACTTTGTTTTCTCTAAAATCCTAAGCAACAACACAAATAGAAACTTTAACTCTACAACATCCACTCCATGGTTTTGACACTAAAAGGTTGCTCAGGATACCTACCTTCATCCAGTTAGACAAAGTCATGATGAAATTACTAAGTTGGTACAATCAAGGTGTTATTCATTTAGCTCAAGATATTACCATTTGGATTAATGTGTACTCAATGTCAAGAGAAACTGGCCTACCCAATTGGGGCAAATATCTAATGCAATACAAGTTTGAAGCACCACCACTTTATTTAGATATCAGATAAAAACACCCCATTAAAGAAAGAAGAGGAAATCCTATTGATTAAATTATGGATTATTCACTATGTACCATGGTCTAGTGTATTAATAAGAGGTTTTGTCAAACCACAAAGCATACAAAGCAAACAATAAGAGGCATCATCAGCATTACCTACTGAATGGTGAAGCTACATAAAGATTTCAATTGGCTTGAATTTTTGGCCACTGATTTCACCACAAATATCAAAAAATTACTTGCAGGAAATATGTAAACATTTCATTATAAATTCTTGGTCCTATTGTTTTATTTTAGTTATTGAAAGTCTCCTTTAGGACCTATAAATATCACTACTAATTTTTTTCTAGGTAATGCCTTCACAAGCATTTCATGGACCAAAACTAGTCAATATTATGAAAAATGATGGTGGTTCAATGCATGGTAGATGGAATCCCTTGCACTAATTTAATCACATCCTAAGATTTTATAGGATCTCATGTAGTATCTAGTTTAACATGCATCCATTACCAAGTTACATGATGGAATACAAATAAAGGTACACGAGTTGGCTAACCCCACTATCACTCCAATGCCAGTCTTCATTTTAATGGTTGAATAAAAATTTGAGGTCTATCGACAGAAATCCTTATCTATTGAGTCTATACCTCTATTTCAAACCATTCCTCCATAGGCTGAACAACAATAGGCAAAGAAATTACCTACACAACAACCTACATAGTTAGCATAACCATAAGCTTCAACATAGCTAGAGAAAGAAAGGCAAAAGGAAATCACCTACATGTAGAGCCTTTCCACCTCTACCAAATAAAAGAACCCAAAAAATAAGTCATGTCTCTAACACCCTATGGTTCCATGAATAGCTACTGAGTGTGACCTACCTGAGATAGGAGTATAATAAAAATAAGTGGTTCAATCAATGTTAGAAGACATTGGCATTAGGGTCTATGATGTAAAAGAGGAAAATGAGTATTATTTTTGGAAAGTAATGCACACTTTCCAAAGTACACATAGGTAAGGAAAGATCTTTGGGTTGATATCACTCAACCACCTACTTCTATTATTGTTGACACTATAGGACATGAAGTAGCTCAACAAAAATTAGAATCCAAATTATTTTCAAAAGAATTAGCTGTGAGATCATATGTTGTGCATGTAATAGATAGATCTACAGAAGACATCCCCACACAAAGATTATTTATATAACCATGCATAAATCTGATTAAAAATACCTCTTAAATATTTCAAGAAAAAATGGTTTCTTTTGATGCACCTATAGAAAAAAAAAGTACTACGCAACTAACTCAACAACCTCAACCTTAAAGAGCAAGGAAAAAAATAAGAAACTTAAGCCTCCAACTAAATCCAAAATAAATAGGATGGTATAAAAACAATAGTTGCACATAGAAAAATCATTTAAACAAACTAAATGAGATGAGAGCATCGAGGAAGAAAAAGAACCCATGGATACATCCATGGCTGGAAAAGAGGAGGAACAACAACATGAGTAGGATGTACTTGAGCCTAAGGTGATACAACAAGAATAAAACACACAAGAATTACAAGAACAAGAAGCCATGTCACTAAAAACACCATAACAAGCCATGCAGAGTCCAAAACTAAAGTAACAAGATAAAATCATGGAGCAACAAAAGAAAGTTAAGGACACATGATACATAAAAGCAAGTCAAGGAAGATAAAGCTATAAATAAGAAATTTGAGGAAGATGAAGCTATACGCATGTCGGTTGAAGAAGCATAGGTAAATAAGAAACAACACAAAGGAAAGCAAAGGTGATAAAAATAGGCACAAATTGCACAACAAAAATAGGAGTAAGAAGCTAAGGTGAAAGCTAAAGTTGAAGCTAAGGCTAAGGCTGAAGCAGAAGCTAAAGTTATGGCTACCATAGAGGCCAAAACCAAATCCCAAGTTGAATCTCAAATAAAGGTCAAAGAGGAAGGTAAAGTGCAAATTGAATCTAAGAATAAGGTAAGGCAAAGGCAACAACCAAGGCTAAGGAGCTCAAGGATGCACAAGTCCAAGCTGAGGTAGAATCCACCAATCACACTAAGGGAACTAAAGAAGTAATACAACTTCCTAGTCAATGGCTATGGGATGTCCCTTCTACATCCACCTGGTGAACTACCTTTTTACTTTCACTTGTTCAATTTACATCAGATCTTGTGATATATACCACTATATCCATGGAACTTGACATCCTTATGATGGAAACATAATTAGATGTAACCCATTTATCACTCTCCAAAAAAAAATTAATTAACCATTTTCCAAGAATCCATTACTTAGAGGGCTTCAAATTTGGAACAAGAAGTTTTGAAGCTATGAGATAAAAAGGCAAAAGCAGAGGAGAGGATAATGAATGTGAGATAGATAATCAATAATACTTGTCCCACCTTAGTTATGAAATTACTACATGATCAAGTTATGTTAGAATATAAATAATTCATGGTGATGTTAAAAAATATTACAAAGATATGGGGAGCTATATGAAAAGTTTTGGCACTATGCACACAAGGATAAAACCTTAGGTTAGAAACATAAACCATGTACCAACTACTTGAGAAATAAGAACATATCTTAGACACTGTTGAAACACAAGCCAAAAATATAACCTAAGATATGCTCAATTGGAGATAATATTTGAATTATTCTCTGACCACTTCACAACCTAAATTTTCTACTACTAATAAAGCTAAAGCCATGATGGAGGATCAAATTGTGACTATAGAGAAGATGAGTAGCACACTCAAATAATTGTTGGATTCATGAGATGTTCCTATATAGAAGCTAAAAGTATGGCATCATGAAATAATGTGAAAGACTTTCACAACCATTTGATCTTAGAGGATAGCAGACAAATTAGATGAGTTCATCTTAGACATGCAACAAAAACAATCTAATGTCAAGGCATTACTTACAATCGTAGAAGATGAAGACTTGAAGAACATGATAATGATCTAGGTACCACTACACATTCTAATTATAATGGTATATGAAGTACTTACTAACTAAAAATTTATGAATTAAGATCTATCTCAATTTGATCTAGTAATTATATAGATAATAGATGATCCCTAGTTCATTCCTTCACAATAACTTCTACAAATCATACAAGAGAGGGAGATCAAGGCATAGAGATAATCCTCATAGATACCCTTGGTAGTGGATACATCAGGGGATATGAGGATAATGTCTACTCAATAAAATAAATTTTATAGACCTCTAATGAACCATCCACCTAACCATAAAAGTAAGGTGTGAAATCTATAATTTTTCAAATTCTAACATATTCACATTTTTGTAAGATAGTCTAAACATTAGGAGTGGGGCTAGATTAGTTGAAAACCTATAAGAGGTGGCCACCTGGCTATGCTAGTCTATTGAAAACTTGAAAGGGTGGTAATCTAGTATGCTACTTAGCTGAAAACTTGAAAGGGAAGCTAAGTAGTATGTAAAGGGTGAAAATCGATAAACAAAACCTAGAGCGATTATTGTAACTTTTGTTTAGGACTTATCTTTTTAGTTTAGCTCAACTTACACCTTTGTCTCGAGATGAGAAAAATATTTAAGTCTAGAAAAGTGTTGGATGTAGATTGGATCTTGCTAAAACCTTGAAGTATATAAGATAAACACATATGTGAAGTGTTTGATTTTGTCTTTTGTGTACTTTTGTACTTATTTGGCCTTGAAATTTTGGTCAGATAATTAGAGAATATGAAGAGTCTTTCATTTTATTTATTAGAAGGTTGGAAGGTGAAGAGACAACACTATTGTAAAAGGATATAAATAGTACTTTGATGTAATAGAATCTATTTTGATGTGTTTATAGAGATTAATATAAAATGTCCTATTATGGTTTTCTCATATTTTATTTTATGTATGGGGTATACGTAGTCAAGTAATCTATTTTTATTTATTTTGTAATCTGATGCAATATGAATTATGGTCATGTTCCTTTATATATATGCTTCACCCTACTTTAGATCTAATTAAAGATGTTATATGTGGTCTATATGATTTTTGTCTCTCTATCACATAGTATGCTCTCTATTGTGCAAGTTATCCCTATAATTAGCATGTTTTGGTGAAACTCTAGGAATGTATGATTAAAAATTGAATATTATTTATATTATTAGTTGTTTTAATATGAAATTATTGCTTATATTAGCATCATATAATCTATATTATAAAGTGAGAGAAAGTAATTGCTTTTGGAGATCAATTATATCATGTGTTATGGAAATGATATGGCTAGTAGGATTGATAGTGGTTTTGAAGGATTCATTCACTTATTTTAACTCACTATCCATTCTAAACATAGGTAAAATAGATTCATCACCAATATCATTACATTTCTTAGGATTGCATTCGAAGACGAGATCATTTCATATTTTTAAATTAGTGCATATCATGGCATTCTCATCACATTGTGTTTGTAAAGAAGTAATAGGAATTATATCACATTGTGTCTCAATATAAGCTTCATGCATATATATAGTTTCAAATTCCTTTGTAGGAGAAAGGAAGAGTGTGACATTGAATTTTCAGAAAGGAGAGAAATTCGTCCAATTTTTTGTACCATTTATCATTTATATAGAAAGAGAAGGAATAACAAATTATCTCACATCATTTTCCATTTCGAGAGAGAGAAGGGATGTCATATTATTTTGTATCATTTTCAATTTTTAGAAAGAGAAGTAATATCACATTATTTCGTATCATTTTCCATTTTTATAGACATAATAAATATCACATTCAAATGTATCATTTTACATTTATAGAGAGAGAAGGAATATCACATTATTTTGTATCAATTCCCATTTCTATGGAGGAATTATGCCTCTGTATTTTATTGTTAGAACATTTAATGTCTAAGTAGGCTAGTTTAGACCCTTAGCATACTTTGGTATATAATTAAATAATAATGATTTATTATTTATTAACATGAGGTGAAAACCTTGTGTAAATAAATAATAAAACAATGTGGTTTATTCTTTACCAATTAAATTAAATGACTCTCGGGATGGTTGGACCTATTGGTTATAATGTTCACCTCCCTTCATCCCCATTATAAATAGGTTTTTACCTGTATTGTAAATTATTGAACGCACTCATTGAAAACATTAAAAAATTGAGTGAATTAATATTTTCACGTGGTAAATATCTTGGAAAGGCTTTATGAAGAAGGTTTATTAGAGAAGTGAGAAGGATGATTTTTGTGTATTGGGTTCAATAGTTTCTCATTAGTGAATATTATCATTTGTGGGTTTTTTACCTCTTGGAGGTTTTCTCATGTAAATTCTTGTCATGAGTTCATTGATCTATGTGACTTGATACTTTGTTAATCATTTAAATTATAGATATCCTATGTATATTCATTTTTACATGTATTTCTTCATGAAATTATCATGGAATCAGAGCCAAAGGGAGTGTATAAGATTAGCAAGCTTGGCAAGAAATTTATATTGAATTTTAATATTAAATTTCAAATAAAATTTCTTTCTTTCAATCTTGTACAATAATGAGATGACCTGGTAAAGGTATATTTTCTATTTACAATTATTAGAGACTTAGATCTTTATCTAAACACCATTCAAATGTCTAAATCTCTTTTCAAGCAACTAGAATTGGTTTTTTTTGAAGATTTATGTTATCTTGGAATGTTGTAATGACCTTGTGGCATTGAAAAAAACTTAAAAATCATTTTTTTGGATTCAAAATTCCCCTTTAAAGGTTCTAGTTGCATCATTATGGAGTTTCAAGGCCTCTTGAAAAAATTTAGACCCTGAGAAGGCCATTCCAAGCTTCATTTTTTTTTAATCTCCACCCAGGATGTCATTATTATTGTTGTATGGCCTACTACATGAATAAATTTTTTTTTAAATGTTTCCAAATATTTTTAGGCTCTCCTTTCATGTTGAACATTAATTATTCAATCAAATTTAGAGACAAATAATTTTTTAAGCATCCTGAAGCATCAAGGCTTTAGCTAAATTTTTTAAAAGCTTCCAAGGGGGCCATTGTATGGCATGGTTGAGTGAAAAATCTGATTTATCAATCAAAAAAATGATTTTGAAAGGGTAATCCATTTTGTGGCAAGAATTCAAGAAGGTTGGCAATTTTTCATGCAACTTGGTGACCTATTCAAGCTATTTTGAGCACTACTACATCTACAGAAGTGTCATTACTCTACAAGAGTAGGCTACATATAAGGGTAAAATTATATACTTTGAAGTTTTATTTTAAAAATAATTCTTTTAATTAAATCCTAAATTATCATGCAAGTTTGGTGGCCCCTACCTTTTTTAAAAACTTTTTACTAAATGTTAAAAACTTTAATTTATTTTAACTTTTTAAAATTTGCATGCGCGCATGCACACACACACACACACACACACACACACACACACACACACACACACACACACACACACACACACACACACACACACACACACACACAATTTTAAAAATGAAAAAAGGGTTCATATATATTAGTGCATGTATATCTTGATTTGGTCTCCTAGAAGGGTCGATGGTGTTGGGGATCAACCAATAATTTGATTACACTTATGAAAGCAATAAACACGAAATTAAACCAGATAGATAAGTAACTAAAATGATAAATAGAAAAGAACAATAGATACAAGAAACCACCCTGAAAACTTATATTAAACTCTTTACAGAAGGAATAAAATTGAAGAAACTTCTTTCTTCCACACCTCTCTCAGATGTATAGATCTCTCTCTAGATCTCTTTCCCTCAAGAGCTCTCTCTCTCTCAAGTACAATCAAATCCAAAAACCTAGATTGATTCACCTATACAATTCTGTATTGTTCTTTCAACATGCCAATACATACACTACAATGAGCTAAGAAGATCTAATTCTACATATAGAATTAGGAAACTTGAGCATGCATTTACAACCAACAGTTAAGCCTCTTAAACAAGGGCTCTAAAAAATAGTCTTACTAATAATAGAGACGCAGACTTAAGACTATGACTTAATCTCATCATGAAAACACTAGGTTCTATCCTCGAAAATAGCTCTCTGGCCGCACAGGTAACCGACATCGACTCATGCCTACTTGCCTGTGACCGACATCAGCCGATCCCTACCAACTCCGGTGTCTCTTGAACTAATCCTGACCGACGTCGGTCGCTCCTAACCAACGCCGGTGACTATGTAAACCTGCAACTATCAAAATGCACTCTTTGGTGAAGCTTTTAGGCTCCACACCTTAACAATCTCCCACTTGGAGATAAACAGCTGCACCAGTACCTGTACAGCAACATCTTCTAGCTCTTCCATCTTCAACTCAATCATGAAGACCAATAGAAGTTGAATGAAGATTCAACTTCTCCTTTGTAACTGGCTTGGTTAACATATCAGCAGGATTCCTATCAATATGGATCTTCTCCAGCTTCAACTCACCATCCTCCAATACCTGTCTTATGAAATGGTACCTAAGCTGTATATGCTTTGTTCTTGAATGAAAGGCTAAATTCTTAGCCAAATGAATTGCACTCTGACTATCACTGTATAATATGCAACTCTCTTGCTCCTTTCTAAGCTCTTCCATGAACCATGTCATCCATATCATCTCTTTGCTAGCCTCTGTGACTGCAATATACTCTGCTTCTGTAGTTGACAAGGCAACAACCTTCTGCAACTTTGATATCCAGCTAACCGTTGTTCCATCAACAGTGAAAACATATCCTATGGTGCTCCTCTTGCCATCCAAATTACCTGCCATATTTGAATCTACATAACCATGTAGAGAAGTATCTGAATCTCCATAGCATAAATGCTTACTGTTGGTTCCTCTCAGATATCTAAGGATCCACTGAACTGCTTTCCAATGTTCCTTCCCTGGATTGGCCATATACTTACTTACAACTCCCACTGCTTGGGCAATATCCAGTCTAGTACACACCATTGCATACATTAAACTCCCTACTATGGAAGAATATGGAACTTTACTCATGTACTCTACCTCATCATGTGAATTAGGACATTGTTCTTTACTCAACTTAAAATGTCCAGCCAAAGGTGTGCTTACCGGTTTAGCATCCGGCATATTGAACCGTTTCAACACCTTGTTCACATAATCCTCTTGAGACAAAATCAACCTATGATTTTTCCTATCTCTCTTAATGCTCATGCCAAAGATTTTCTTTGCCACTCCCAAATCCTTAATGGCAAATGTTTGAGCTAATTTCACCTTAAGCTCAAAGATATCCTGCATGTGTGATCCTGCAACCAGCATATCATCTACATACAACAATATAATAATATATCTACCATTATCCAATCTCTTAAAATACACACAATGGTCAGATTGACACCTACTGTAGCCATGCTCGGTCATAAACCTGTCAAATTTCAAATACCACTGTCTTGGAGCTTGCTTGAGGCCATACAAGCTTTTCTTCAATCTACACACTAACTTCTCCTTACCTTTGACCTAAAATCCTTCCAGTTGTTCCATATATATTTCCTCATCCAAATCTCCATGAAGAAATGTTGTCTTAACATCAAGCTGCTCAAGATGCAAATCATCAATAGCAACTAAGGACAATACAGTCTGTATAGAAGTCATTTTAACAACAGGAGAAAAAATCTCACCAAAATCAATACCTAGCTTTTGTGCAAATCCTTTCACTACCAACCTGGCCTTATATCTCATCTGTCCATTCTCACCTTCCTTTAATCTATAGGTCCATATGTTCTTCAGTGTCCTCTTACCAGCTGGCAACTCAACCAAATCCCATGTTTGGTTCTCTTTCAAGGACTCCATTTCCTCAACCATGCCACACTCCCACTGACTCTTGGACTCCACCTATATTGCTTCTTGAAAACTCTTTGGTTCTCCACCATTAGTTAGCAATAAATAGAATAATGAAGGGGAATATCGAATTGGAAGCTTACTTACCCTTTTTGACCTCCTAATGGGTGTTTGAGACTTGTTCACAACACGCTGTCCACCCAAATTCTCTGATAGTGACCGACCTCAGTCACTTCCAGGCCTGTTACTGGCTGACATCAGTTCTGCATGACCGACGTCAGTTCTTATCCTGCCGACGTCGGTCTCTATATGACCGCCATCGGTTTCTATTCTGCCAATGTTGGTTCCTGCCCTGCTGACGTCGATCTCTATGTTTTCCTGCAAGTGATTATTTCTTCTTCTCGCGAGCTCATTTTGGACCGTCACCTCATCCAATTCTCCATTACTCTACCCAGATTGATTCAGCTTCTTCAGCTGATCACTATACATCACTTTTTCATTGAAAACAACATCATGGCTCTTAATTATCTTATTAGTTCCTAGATTCCAAAATCTAAAACTGAAATCATCTGAGCCATAGCCAATAAATGTGCACCTCATAGACTTAGCATCCAGCTTCTTTTTATTTTTCTTATCAACATGCACAAAGGCTTCACAACCAAAAACTTTGAGGAATGAGAGATCTACCTTTTTACCTGTCCATGCCTCTTCTAGAATTCCACCATCCAGAGCTATAGAGGGTCCTCTATTAATTAGGTACACTGCAGTGTCAACAGCTTCTACCCAAAACTCTAAGGGCAAATTAGCATGTAATCTCATACATCTTACATGCTCCATGATTGTTCTGTTCATCCTTTCAGTAATTCCATTCTACTGAGGTGTCCTTGGAACCATCCTTTGCCTATGAATTCCATGCATATAACAATACCAGTTGAACTTATAGTTGTAGAACTCACCACCATTGTCAGATCTTAGGCATTTCAATCTTCTACCTATTTTATTCTCAACCATAGCTTTCCAAATCTTAAAAGTCTCAAATACATCAGATTTCTTCTTAATACAATAGATCCATACCTTTCTTGTAGCATCATCTATGAATGAAACATAGTATTGTGATCCTCTAATAGAAGCTACCTGAGCCGGTCTCCACACATCTGTGTGAACAAGCTGCAACTTATGCCTCTTCTTTGTTGACCCAGTCTTGAGAAATCTCACTCTCTTCTATTTCCCAAAAACACAGTGCTCACAAAAATCCAGATCTATGCTTTTCAAATTTTAAAGCTTACCTTTAGACTTAAGAATTGACATTGCCTTCTCACTCATGTGGCCAAGTCTTGAGTGCCACAATTTTGCATCCACATCTGAAGTATATAATATAGAAGGAGAATTATTAGTAACGCAATTACACAAATAGAGAGTAACTACTCTCTTACCTCTGGCCATTACAAGTGCACCCTTGGTCACCTTCCAAGATTTTGTTGTGAGAGTTACTGTATAACCCTCATCCCCTAACTTTCCTGCAGAAATCAAATTCCTCTTCAAGCTAGGAACATGCATAACATCTCTCAACACCCATGTGTTTCCATTCTACATTTTCAGCTGCACTTTACCTTTGCCAATAATTTTACAAGGCTCATCATCCCCTAAATACACTATTCCAAAATCTCCATGGATATAGTCACTAAAATATTCTCTATTAGGGGTAGCATGAAAAGATGCACCAGAATCTAACACCCAAGATTCTATATTATTATGCAAAGAGAATATTAAAGCATCTTCTGCAATACCTGTAACCTTTGCTTCTTCCTTTCCTTCGTGTTGATTGTCCTCCTTAGGCTTTGACCAGCAATCTCTGCTTATGTGCCCCATCTTTCCACAATTCCAGCATTGTGGCTTCCTGCCATTTCTGGATTTGGATCTACCTCTCACCTTAGACTTAGATCTTGATCTCCCTTTCTTGCTCTTCTCTTTTTGCCTTCCCATGCTCTCAAAACTTAAAGCGTTCCTTGATGTTTCCTCTGTGCTTTTCCTACAAATTTCCTCATTCAAGATAACACTAACAACATCCTCTACTTTTAAAATATTTGAAGCAGATGCAGTATTACTAACTGCCATTACTAAGCTATGCCAGCTTTCAGGCAAAGAACATAATATTAAAAGAGATTTAATTTCATCATCAAACACAATATTGACTAAACTTAATTGATTTACAATTCCATAGAAATCATTCAGGTGATTAGATACAAATCCACTTTCCTGCATACGCAAATTAAATAACTGCTTCATAAGATATACCTTATTAGAAGCTGAGGGTTTTTCATACAAATTTGCTAAAGTAGTCATTAACTCTATCGTAGACTTTGCCTATGATAAATTAGATATCATAGTAGATGCTAGACTCAGTCTTATAGACCCCAGAGCCTTTCTATCAAGAACTTCCCATTCTTCATCATCCATGTCTGTGGGCTTCTTTGCAATCCCACATAACGATAAGTATAGATCTTTCTGATACAGATAGTCCTCTATCTGCATTTTCCAATGTTGATAATTTTTGCCATTAAACTTCTCCATTCTCAGTTTACTTTCTTTTTCCATTGCTTCTCCCACTCAAATAGAAATCCCTGCAGAAACCCCTGTGAGTAACCTATAATCAATACACACTACACATATCTGAACCACCTGTTAGTGATCCTGAGCTCTGATACCACTTGTTAGATATCAAGCTCTAAACCTACAACCAAGGCTCTGATACCACTTTTTGGGGATCAACCAACAATTTGATTACACTTATGAAAGCAATAAACGCAGAATTAAACCAGATAGATAAGTAACTAGAATGATAAATAGCAAAGAACAAGAGATACAAGAAACCACCCTGAAAACTTGTATTAAACTCTTTACAGAAGGAATACAATTGAAGAAACTTATTTGTTCCACACCTCTCTCAGATGTATAGATCTCTCTCTAGATCTCTTTCCCTCAAGAGCTCTCTCTCTCTCAAGTACAATCAACTCCAACAACCTGGAAAGATTCACCTATACAATTCTGTACTATTCTTTCAACATGCCAATACATGCACTACAATGAGCTAAGAAGATCTAATTCTACATATAGAATTAGGAAACTTGAGCATGCATTTACAACCAACAATTAAGCCTCTTGAACAAGGGCTCTAAAAAATAGTCTTACTAATAATAGAGACACGGACATAAGACTATGACTTAATCTCATCATGCAAACACTCGGTTCTGTCCTCGAAAATAGCTCTCTAGATGTACAGGTAATCAACATCGATTCCTGCCAGCTTGCCTGTAACCGACATTGGCCGATCCCTACCGACGTCGACATCTCTTGAACTGATCCTAACCGACGTCGGTCGCTCCTGACCGACGTCGGTGACTGTGTAAACCTACAACTATAAAAATGCGCTCCTTGGTGAAGCTTTTAGGCTCCACACCTTAATAGATGGTCCTTATTTTACTAAAATATTGTAATTAGGGTCATCTAGTGCTCAAAACCCTTAAAAACAAATAGTTTAATATTTTTTAACTTAGTCAAGTTATTTTTTTATATTTAATTAATTTTTAATTCTATTTTTTGGTTTGCATGCCAATATTTTCATGTGTAAACTATTCTCTAATGGCATTTTCTTTTGAGACATTTGACCTAATAAACCCTTTGTTGACTATAATCATATGACCATACATTTCATACATTTTGGCACATCTTGGATGCATTGATATGGTCCATTTTTTTAATTTTGAAGCCTCTTATTATAGTTTTTACACCTTTTTTTAATCATCGTGTTTAGATAGTTATTCTGTGTGTAACACTTATGATATATAAATTAGTGTTTTTTGATTCATTTTTCCTTGAATTATTTAGCATATATTTAAATAACTATTACTTTTTTTATAATTCACTTTACCATCAAATAGAGTTAAAATTCATATTAAATAAGGGTTCAATTTTAAGCATTATATAGTGTTATACTATCATTCTTAAAGGGAATAAATGGCTTTAGCTAACTTTATGTTAGATAAATCTCAAATTTTTAATGGATCAAACTATAATATATAAAAAATCCACATTAAAGTAGAATTTATGGTCTAAAAGCTATGAAAATTTATCATCAAAATAAAAAAAATCCCCGTCAAGATGAGATGTGACACCTGAGCTTTCAAATGCATTTCAATAAAAATTGTCAAAAGCCATGTTGATTATATTATGGAGTGTTAAGGATAATTTCCTACTGCATATCTTCAATTGAGAGTTTCTTAGAAATTCTTAAAAACTCTTTGAGCCTATATATGAGGGTGATTATCTCTTTAATATTATTAAGTTAATCCTTGAATTGTTACAACACCTATGAAAGGTGATGAAAAGGTTGTTAACTTTCTTTCTAAAATTAAGAATATTAAAGCTTAGTTAGATGGTTGCAACTATAATCTAATTCAAGATTAATTTTTATATTTCATTATTTAGCTTAATATTCATGGAAAATTTCATAATTCTATCTCAATTCTAAAATCAAAGTACTAAATAGAGAAAGATATCCTTGACCTCACTACTCTAGCAAATCTATTGATTCAATAAGAGCAAGTGATATCTAATTTTAATTTAAAAAAGAATGCCACTCAAGAACATATTACTATCAACCATATTTTTTAGAATAATATAAACCATAAATATAGCCTTAATTTTGTTAAAGGAAAAAATGGGAATAGGTGATTTGACAATAAAAATCATAAACCTAAGTTTAATGAGAATTATAATCTATGTGATAAATTTGGTCATTAAATAGATTTTTTTATAATAAAAGCAAAGACAAAGATAATCATAAAACCTCTAAAAATAAAAAATTGGAATAAATCTAACCAAAACCATTATAAGAATCAAAACTATAACCAAGATCATAATACTAACATTATTACTTTGTAAGCTATCTTGTTTACTTCTAATGAAAATGAATGGTCTTTAGATAGTGATGCATCACATAATATGAATTTTTTATCTCATATTTTATTTAAAAATATGATTATATCTAAAAAAAATTATTTAGGTGATAATTCATTTTTAGAAGCTACTAAGCAAGTAAAAAGCAAAATACGTAAATGTTGTTATAAATATGTGTTCTTTGATTTCTGAAGACGGTTTATACATATTTTGTGTTATCTTTCATCACATAGTAGAAATGAATCTTAATTATGACATGAAATATTACCTCACATTAATTTTAAAATTTTATATGATATGTCTCAATATGATCTTGTGATTGGTCTTTCTATAATTTCTTCTCAACATGAAACTTATGAGGCTTACTTATAAGTAATACACTAAGATATTTCACAAGAATCGTGATTTTAACTCCTCTTATACTTTAAGAGTTTAGTGATGTTACGGGACCACTATAAGTTACATTTATTAATGGTTATTTATATGCTATTATTTTAAATATACTAACTAAATTAATAGTGTCTCAACTACAATGGTATTTGTTAATAACACTATTTAGTGTGATTCTTGTAAAAATGCTAATTACAATTATATTTTAATAGATATATGTGTCTTATATTATAAAATGAATAAAACTTATAGTCACTATATTATTTTTAAAAATGATTACATTTATGATTATTTTCAATTCATACGAGTTAGCATTGAAATACATTATATGCATAACATTGTGTTTTATTTGATAAGATGATCTTATTTAGTTATTGTATTTGGTAATAAGATCATGCTCAATAAGAGGATATTTTGTATTTTAATTATTAAGATGATTTATTTTGATAAAGTGGTGCAATTTCATGCTAACATGCTTAGATACTTCAGTTGATAATAACATATCTTATGAAATTCAAAGTGTAAATGAAGTTTGTATTCTTAATTGGATCATTATCATTTAATTTACTAAGCATTTTTTTTCACACATGTATGAAATTATTTGTTTCAATCTCATATCTCTTTGATTAGATTATTTCATTTCATGCTAAAATTTCCCATATTTAATGTATGATATGTTAAATACCTCAATCTTCAGGTATATCTAATTCTAGATCATTACAAAATGGCAAAAATCATATTGAAACTTGTAAAGTTTTTTTTTAGATATTTAATATTTGGCTAACTTAAATTATTTTATGTGCATAACATGACAATTGGGGTCACTCATCTTATCAATATTAGATACGTCCAATAATTAATTACATACAATGTTTTATGTTTAGTAATAAGTAGTGAACTAGTTTACCTAAAATCATGACTTGATTGTTTAAAATATGTTTTACCACATATAAAAATATGTCTTCATTTATATTTATTTGTTTATTATGATGTTAATCATACTGTGATATCATAAATCTACTTGTGTGTGTGTGTGTGTGTGTGTGTGTGGGTGTGTGTGTGTGTGTGTGTGTGTGTGTGTGTGTGTGTGTGTGTAAGTTTGATGTAGGTGCTATCACTTAAAGCAATAAAAAATAACCCAATGTCTCTATCTCTTCTATTGAAGTAGAGTATAAAAGTGATGTGGAAGTTGCTAAAGAAGCTATGAGGCTATGAAAGTTGTTAAAAAAACTTCATTTCAATGTTTATCATAGTACCAACTTTTATATGATAATCAAAGTTGTATAGCTCTAGCAAAAAAACCAATCCAGCACCAACAAACTAGACATATTGAATTTTATGTGCATTTATTTGAGAAAATGTCCTTAATGGTGATATTGATATGTAGTTTTTTTCTTACGAATAAACATATGGCATATATATTTATAAAATCACTTAGTGATACTAATTTTTTTAGTTTCATGCAATGGGGTGGAGTGTGCATGACAATGTCACTTCATAATGGTCATGTGTTCCTTCTTATTCTCTATACTTCTTCTCATTGTAAAACATTGTATTATATCACATTATGTGATTCTTGTAAACTTTGTGTGCAAGTTTTAATTTTTTACTC
Organism: Torreya grandis; assembly: GCA_037957365.1. Lineage (NCBI taxonomy): Eukaryota > Viridiplantae > Streptophyta > Pinopsida > Cupressales > Taxaceae > Torreya > Torreya grandis. Next base: position 2,008,100 of record JARHVA010000540.1, on the reverse strand, counting down.
CAATACTTAAAATCAAATTGCAATGGAGGTCATTATGTTATAAAAGGATACAATAATACTTTTATTATTCATGAGGAAATATGAGATGTAGTCTTACGATCATGCTACCGTAGACTTACTTTATAGTAGTTTATGGATCATAATTCATTTTTGTTTAAAAAGGTGATGTTTGACATGATGAAGGTTTTTAAATCTTTCAAATTTGTACATAGTATAATTCCTTTATTAAGGTTACTACGACATTTATCCCCACTTAGCATTAGTGGGGAGTGTTAGAACATTAAATTTCTAAGTGGGATAGTTTAGACCCTTAGCATACTTTGGTGTATAATTAAATAATAATGATTTATTATTTATTAACACGAGGTGAAAACCTCATGCAAATAAATAATAAAATATTGTGGTTTATTATTTACCAATTAAATTAAATGACTCTCAAGATGGTTGGACATGTTGGTTACAATGGTTAACTCCCTTTCATCCCCATTATAAATAAGTTTTTACCCCTATTGTAAATTGTTGACACACTCATTAAAAACATTCCAAGATTAAGTGAATTAATATTTACTTGTTTCAAACATATTTTAAAGTATTTATAAATAAGGTTTATCTGAGAAGAAGTGATAAGGATGAAGGTTGTGTATTGGGATCAATGGTTTCTCGTATATGGCTATCATCATTTGTGAATTTTTTAACCTCTTGGAGGTTTTCCCACACAAATTTCTATGTCATGAGTTCATTAATATATGTGACTTGATATTTGATAATAATTTATATTATATATCTCTTGTGTATATTCATTTTTACATATATTGATTCATAAAATTTATAATTTATAATGATTAACAAGGTGAAGTGTGGTGGTAAATTTTAGACATAAACAGGGTGTACTAAAGGGAGATTCCTTGTAGTTTAGCCCATGTGACATGTTGGGAACAAGAATATATTCATTATTAGTATGTTCCTCTTGTTATAGTGTATGATTAAGAAAATAATGTGAATAAAAAGTAGGCTCTTCTATTTTAGAATTAGTGTGTTCATTTTACTCTTCACTATAGTATTCATTATTATACCAATCCTCTTGATTTTCATAATTATGATCATACAAATAATCATAATCATAATCATTTTCATAACAACCATATTACTCATATACATAAATAACATCATTAATCACATTTTTTTGGATATTAATCCATTCATTATCATAAACATAAGGGATTTAGTTGTTAGATAATAATAAATCTATAAGATGAGAGCTACTAGGGGTTTTTGATTGGTTCTACATTTTAGATTTATCAAACTTTAAGAAATATATTGAGATAGAGGTAAGGCCTAATTTTAATATAAAAACAATAATGGAGGAAATATGGTTTTGTAAATGGAAACCCTCAGATTGAGGTCACATATGATGTAGAAATAAGAAATTAGATTTGTAAGCAAAGTTAAATCTTAGACCCTAGTGACAGAGTGATCTGTAAACTGAAAATACAAGTGTAGTACATTCAAAAATCACTTGTTAATGTTTAAGAGATCTTTCAAATTTTCATTTTCTTATGTTTAATTTTGCATAAATAAAGTAAAATCAGAATTAAAATGAAGATTAGAATGCAATAATAATCAGAGAAAATCAAAGATAACACCAGCAAATTGATGGAGTTCAGCTTCAATAGCCTACATCTTTGGGTCCGTTCAAAGTGAGGACTATTCTATTAAAATTGGTGCAACAAAAGGCTTCCAAAACCTTTCCAATTCTTCAATTTTGCCTTCTCTGATATTTATTTTCCTACAAATATTTCTCTTAGACCTGAAAACAAAATCCCAACGCTGTACAAGACAAAAAACAAGGCTCTAATCCTCTTAATTCTCTTTACACAATCGGATTTCCATGTCAATACAAGTAAAAATTACTCCTTTTTATAACATTTCAGCCACCGTGGCTAAAGTGGTCAAGAACTTAGCCTTTTAGGCGCCAGGTCTCAAGTTCCAAACTCTCCTCCTCCTTTCTAGGTGCCTAGGGAAGTGGGCAAGGGCATCCTTCCTCCATGAGCACGCTTTGACCAAGGATTTAGTCCCACATTTGTTGGGAGTCATTATTTTAATGCTTTAAATAGAAAGTTTGTTGACATTTTCAAATGAGAAAGTTTTGGGCACCAACTTTGGATGCCACCTAGCCTATTCAAACGCGTAGGAATGAGGGAGGCGCTTAGTGTTTGTGGCGTGGAGGTTTGGCACCTATTTTGATTTGAAAAGGTCAAATATCATGTGCATCAAATAAAACACTTAACAATTTTTTTTCCCCCTAATTATTTGCCATGTGTCAAATGGAGATTGGTCCACTTGGCATTCCTCAACTATGCCACGTCACTTTTGACATCCCTATCGCATGATTTCTTCAACTGGCTATATCTTGAGCATTCAGACTCCATTTTTTGAACTACAAAAAGCGCTAGAAAGCTCTTGATAAATACTACAATGTGCAAATGATTTGAACTGAATTTGAAGACTTTGAAAAATAGAACGGTACATGGATCCACCTGGATCATAGAGGAAGGGGACCTAGAGAAACCCAAGCTTAGAATGATTTGAGAAATATACAAGTTCACTAAGATGTTAGACCCTAATTTTTTTTTATAAACCTTAATAGGATAAAAACTAGTAGTTGAATTTAAATGAAAAAATTAAGCATGAATCTAAATGTAAAATTTAAAAATTGATTGTAATGATTTGACAAGTAGAATATGTTAAATATAGTAAGTACAATAAAAGGATAAGAATTAACTTTTCTGATTGAATTTATGATTGTGATTGAATTTTAATAGTGAAAAAAATACTAAAGTAGGAATGTGATACATCTAGATATGAAACATATTTTTTTGTCTATGTATGATATGTTTTGTCAACCTTGGCTCAATATTGGCTATCAATACTAACCTATAGTGATTGATAGTGACCTATGCATAAAAGAGGGTATGTGATTGTAAAATCACCTTTTCCTATCTCTAAAATGTTTATATATGTGATGTTGAAACTTAATGATGCACACCACTACACAAATCAACCTCCTTCACCTTGAAATTATAGGTGTGTTTATAAGGGTTAGAACCCTAAAATAAGTGGGAAAGTGTAATGGAATGAGATAACCTATATCTCCCCCATTAATGATTGATTATTACCTATGTCTCTGATACTCCAAGGGTGGAAATCAATCCACATATAGTTCCCCCACTTAGTGTGATTGTGAAATTGTGATCCTTCACTATATGAATACAACTAATGATTTCAATTTGATAATTTATAATACTTTCTTTAGTGAGTAAGTGCAGGAGGTTCGGGTACCAAAAGGGGGTCTTAAGTGAACATTTTAAACCTAAAAATTGAGAAACCTCAACTTGAATAGATTATATGAGATCAGACAATATTTGAAGATGATATAAGAACATGAATTGTATCATTTTGAGTCTAGTTTATAAATTGCTATTTTTTTAAATGGTCAAGTTAAGTAGGTCAAACATATAAAATTTGTAGAAGAATTCCTATTTTTTTTTAAACATAGTAAATACTTGGTCGTGTGTCCCCTCATTTTTTAACATCAATTAGTATTTTTTGAAATGATTTATTGGAAATTTAGATAAGATCATCTAGTTTGTAACACACACACACATATATATTTAAATTATTTAATTAATATTTATTATTTAATCAATTTAACAAGTAAATAGACCCTAAAAATTAATAAAAAAATAGATAGATTATACAAATTAGTTTTTTTAATGTGTATATAATTAAGCCTAGTTTGTAGCCATATAATTTTTTCACATTTGGATGAACCAAACAGAAGATACATAAACAAATATAGACATGTATAGTTGCAACATAGAGTGGCATAAAAAATGCATACTTATGAATCTACACACACACACACACACACACACACACACACACATGTATGTATTTATTTATAAGTGTGTGTGTGTGTGTGTGTGTGTGTGTGTGTGTGTGTGTGTGTGTGTGTGTGTGTGTGTGTGTGTGTGGAAACATTAAAATAGTCAAAAAAATTTAAAAATATATATATATTTGGAAAGAGGAGATTGAGCTCGATGTTGTAGTAATAGTTGTAGGAAATATATTTCTTAAATGCATAGTGTTTATCATTGTGGAAGTTGGATTTTGTTATTTTTTGTCAAAAAAATGGATTCAACTACATGTATGTAGGTCTAGGCCTTTCACTTGGGAATGCAAGCCATTTTTGAGCCTCTAGGCATGTTTTTAAAATCGTACAAAGGAAAAATGTTTACACACTTCTATTTTTATTGTTTTAATGTCATTTGTGATCACTATAAACATATAATATAATGGTTTCATGTGATTTGTGATCACTTAAAACATACACAAAGATACATATAGTGTTTTTATAGTCCATATAATTAATTGTATATTGTCCCTAAAGCTGAACCATAAGCCACAAAGGATGTAAATGTGAAGTAAGAGTCATTTTTTTATTTTTTGTTATAAAAGTGTTGTGTGTCAATATATACACTACCATGCATATGACATAGTCAATATAGCTATGTGATTTGGACCAAATTGAGTCCATGACCCTAATTTAGTTTATATAAACTAATGTGATTTAGGGTTCAGCCAACCTAATTTCATCACAAAATGAACTAAAGAATTGTTTGTTTTAATAATCAAGGAAATTAGGGGAAATTTTAATCCCTTGAACCTAAATAAGATCATATGGTGTGATTTGGGGCTAAATTAGATTTCATAACATATTGAGAGAATAAGTTAATTGGTGTAATCACTGATGTAAATTGGACCAAATTAAGCCATGTGAACCTAAATTTTGCTATATATGATGTAATTTAGGGCTCAATTGACACCAATATCATCAAAAAATAATCCAAATAGTCAATTGGTTTAATCATAGAGGTAATTGGGACCAATTTGAGCCTTTTCAACTTAATTGTGACTTTAGAATGTAATTTAGGGCTCAATCAACCCCAATTTCACCAGATAATGAACCAAATAATTGATGGGTTCAATGACAAATGAAATTTTAACTATATATGATGTGATTTGGGCCTTGATAAACTCCAATGTCATCCCAAAGTGAATGAAATAGTTGGTTTAATCATGGAGGTAATTGGGGTAAATCTAATCCTTTGAACCTAACTAAAACTATATGATGTGATTTGAGGCTAAAGTAACTCCAATTCAATCATAAATTAATTCAATTAGTTAATTGGTGTAATTGATGATGCAATTTGGGAAAAATTGAGCCATGTGAACTTAAATTCAATTGTATATGATGTGATTTTAGGGCTCAATTGACCTGAATGTCATCACATAATAAACCAAATCATTAATTCATTAAATCATGGAGGTAATTAGGGCTAATTTTATCCCCTTAAACTTAACTATGACTATAGGATGTGATTGGTGGATCGATTATCCTTAATTTTTTCCTATATTGATCTAATTAGTTAATTGACATAATTAATTATGTGATTTGGGATAAATTAAGTCCGTTTCAAACTAAATTCTAATTCTACATATATAGGATGTGATTTGGGGTTGAATCAGCCCCAGTTTCATCACAAAATGAACCAAATATATAATTGGTACAATCACAGATACAATTAGGGTCAATTTGAGGCTAAACCTAAATGTGATAGTAGGATGTGATTTGAAGCTAAATTATCTTTGATTCCTTCATGAATTGTGTCAATTAGTCAATTGGTGTAATTATTGATAAAATTCAAGCCATGTGAACCTAATTTTGATAGTATGGGATGTGACTTGGGCATAAATCAACCCTAATGTTATCACATAATGAACAAAATAGTCAGTTGGCTCAATCATGGAGCTAATTGGGGCCAAATTGAGCCTCTTCAACCTAATTAAAATTATATAATTCATTTTAGGGATAATTTAGTCTTAATTTTATCATTTATTGAGTCAATTAGTTAATTAGTGTAATTAGTAACATGATTTGGGCCAAATTTAGCCCCTTTTAATCATAATTCTAACTATATAGGATGTGATATAAGGCTCAATCAGAACTAATTTTATCACTGCATGCACCAAATAATCAATCAGTTGAATCACAAATGCAATTAGAGATAATTTGATCTCCTTGAACCTAACCATGAGAGTAGGATGTGATCTTGGGCTAAATTAGCATTGATTCCATCATGAATTGACCTAATTAGTTAGTTGGTGCAAATAGAGACATGACTTGGGCCAAATTGAGCCTGGCAAACCTAATTTATGGCTCAATCAATTATATATGATGTAATTTATGGCTTAATATACCCTAATTTTATCACAAATTGAATAAAGTATTCATTTTTTAATTAATGATGAGATTTATGAAACAATGAGCCTCATATAGGGTAGAATATGTGAATAACATAGTGTTTTAAGAAATCAATGTGTTATAACATGTAAACAATATAGCATGTATGAGTTCATTTTATTACCAATATAATTTTTCCCCAACATTCTTATTTTATCATATTGAGATTTATGTCTCCAAAGTTCTACTATGCATCATTATATACTTTGTACAATGTTGAGAGTTATTTTTTAGTAGTTGTACCCACCCTTAAGAGCTATCACAATTATCTAATCATGGCTAACATATTTCACTCTAAATCTAGGAAAAATTTAAAGTGAAAAATGTAGGATTAATTTCAAGTGTTGAGATAAAAATAAAGGGAACAAATGCAAACATTTCATGCAAGATAAGGTACATATATTATCCCCACTAAACCAAATGTCATAGATTATGAGGAAATAAATAATGATGATGAATTATTACCTAAAATTCTAAATCATATTACAAGTCCACATTCAAATTATAAGTTTTTTAATTTTTTTGATTATGATAGCATGTATGATTATTTAACCCTTACAATAAATAAAATTACATGGAAACACAAAATGGTGAAATTAACAATGAAGAAAATTATATGGAAACTTTGAATAGTGTAAGTAATAATGAATAAAATTCTATGGAAACACTAAATATTGAAAGTAACAATGAATAAAATTTCATGGAAACATGAAATAATGAAATTAGCAATGGAGTAAAATATACAAAAATAGAAAATGAAGAAACTAGTATTGAAAATAACAATATGAAAAAACCAAATCAAAAAATTGTACCATTATTAACACGTACTAGTATTTTTAATTTAATATCCATGTACTTAATTGAAATTTATGAAAACATTTTAAAATGAATTCTTAAGAAAATGTCTAACCACCATTCAAGAAGAAAAGTTGAAAGAATTTGGGATAATTACTTTGAAAATTTAAATGATTCTTAAAGATGTCATTTACTTATTTCATTAATGAAATTGCTTAATATGATAACTAAAATGAACACCCTAGGACTTATAACATCTAATATTTATGTTCAAAATAAGGGCATTGTTGAAAATCTAAATGATGCATACCATACTTTAAGTGTGAAAAAATGCACCAAAGGTAGTAATGCTACTTGATGCATAATTATAAATTTCATAGTAAGTGGTCAAATAGGGAGAAAATGTTTGATTAGACAAACATACAAATCACTAAACATAGCCAAAAATACACTAATTAAAGAAACTAGGAGATGTAAAAGACTTGATGATGCCAATGACAATGACTTCTAGGCATTTTTTGATAGACACCAATGAAAAGACAATGCTGTAACCAATGCTCTCAAAGATTCACTTGCATAATTATGGAAAGATAACATAAATATTTTATCCAATATAACAAATATAGTGAAAATAGGAGTTGGTGCTTGTAATAATGAACCACATCCAAAACATTTATTGGATGTGACCCGAACACAACTATACTTGTACATAAATATCAATAAATTTATATTATTCAAATATATTTTGAGATGTATAAACCATTATATGTCAAAATAAATCACACAAACACCACTTATTATTGTAGGAAATATATTTAATTTTTAATGCATTATGATGTTTTTAATTATGTACATTATACTTTGCATACTTAAAACATTTTATAGCTGTGTGGCATAAAAGGTCCACCAAAATCAGTAAGGTAATTATTCCAACCATTTTTTTGAAAGACCATATTGAATATTTTTATAACATAACATGTTTGGATGGAACTTGCAACATTTGTGGTGGATTTCCAAAATTCAAAAAGAAATTCTATCCATGATAAGAGTACAAGTGGAATTGGACAAGAATTAGTTGGTTTTAAAAAAGCAAATCTATGACATATCAATTAACATATGGTAAGGAATCTAAAATGTGTGAGCTTGTTATAAAACAAATATTTGTTTTATAATTTATTTTAAAATTCAAGGAGGAAATTGTTTATAAGTATACAAGGCACAAACATAAATTATGATGGTTGGATGGAAACTATAGTATTCATAAATATTTATGATTGATGGAGGAATAAAAATTAGCAAGGTATGAGGATTGTATGATTTTAATAGGATTAGGTGAGACCCATTCATTTCATATCTCAAATTTAGGTTATACGATTTATAAGGCACATGGCATGTTTTTTTCATACATGGATTTTTTTTTGAATAATTGTGAGTCATAAGAGTAGGTGGATGAATGGAACTATAGACATCAAATTCCAATTGACACATATTATGTTCCACCAACATTATAACTTATAGATATGACATCATCACATGATTTTGACCATGTATTTTATTTAATAAAACCAAGTACAAGATCAATCATTATGTAATAAATTATTAATATCTATCAACATCATTATTAAAAAATATTGTATTATGTGAGGTAGGGCATGTTTTTTAGTTATTGTGGATGAGGAAAATGAAGAGGGAATATATTACTACTCATGTCAGTGTGTAGAGGAAAAAATATATTGACTTCCTCAGTCACAGATGGGGAAAAGATTGTCTATCCCATTGGATTTGTGGTAGTTATTGGAGCATGGCTTCAAAGATATCCTATCAAAAAATCATATTTATGATTATTTGAAGATTATGAAATACATAAAAATATATTGTGTTATTCAAATTTGGTTCTTACAAAAAATGTTCAATTATCAAAATATCAAGAGAGGCCATCAAATAAGATTATATGAAAGGTTTGTGAGTCTAAACATGAATAAATTCTTACTACTATCAAGAATAGAACAAATCCTAGTGGTTTGTTGGATTGAAATTTTAAGGTATGTTGAGTTCTCAAATGTAAATATATTTAATTTTATCAAATTTTATTGATTTTATAGATAGTACATATAAATTTCAATTTAATTACTTCTAACATATTTATTGTATGTTAGTGGTGAAAAATAAGCTTCCACCTTCACATGGTTTCCACTATTAGAATATAATTTCATATTATTGAAGTTAAGAGAAGCTTAATAAAAGCTCAATAGAAGGTTTGTATTGTTATCACAAAATTTCATATTATCTTAAGGCCAAATGGGTACTCTGTCTCCTAACCAAGTGAATTCAGAAGTCATGGTTAATGGAATACATGTAATATTCCTATCTCGATGTGTTAGAATTGATGGATTTGCAAAAGGAGGTCTTATAAGTGAAAATGTCAGTTGAAAGACAAGAACTTGTCTCTTGACTATAAAAAAAATAACATTTCAACAATTATAAGTATACCATCTACCACATATTTAAATCTAATATGAAATATCTTTGATCTAAGATCCTTAAATATGCATGTGAAGGTCATTTTGGTTTGTGTAAAGTATCTACAGATTTCATTTTATGTGTGTCTAAAGTTTGCCTAGAAAATACAATTCTATCATATTGGGAAGGAAGTTATTGAGTCTTGAACATGTGATTTATCTCCTGATAAAACATGGTTATAGGAAAATAATGTATTAATAAATGTCATTAGACACCTTAAACATGGTGTTGATTCTAATTTTTATCCATAAATCACTATAGGTGGAGATATCCATTTATAACTTAAACATTGACAACATTTATTATCAGTGTTTGGCATGTTAGAGTAGCTCCAAAAACATGTATCCAAGTGTATTCAAAGGTATTGGTCCTAGGATGCCTTTTATATGCCTCTTCCAATATGTTATAATTGATGGATTTGTAAGGGGAGGTCCTGGAAGTGGAAATGTCAGTTGGAGGACAAAAACTTATCTCTTGACTACATAAAAGTAACATTTTATCACTAATAACTATATAATTTACCATAGATTCATCTCTTAAGCTTGATATCCATGATTTAGGTGAAATTAAAGGGTTTTTACATGTACATAAAATTATATTTAGATTCATGTAAATAAATTATGATTTTGCTTTTATGAATGTTTGAAGTTTTCCTAAAAACTATAGTTTTATCGTATTGGGAAGGACAATATTGAGGTCAAAATGGGTAAGCTATCCTCTAATAAGGAATTTTTTGAGGAAAACAATATGGTAATGTATGTTATTATTGTCAGGATCCTACTCCACCAATAAGAGTATATATGATTACCTCTTGTATTAGCAACTAAACATGAAATTTAACCAGAATGATAAGTAACTAGAAATATGAAACAACACAGGATATGAGAGACAATACACAATTGTATTAATAATCACTCAGAAGAAAATACAATAAAGAAGATGCCACTTCTTCTTCCACCTCAAAGGCTTGCCACACCTTAAGGACTTCTTCCCTCTCTCTCTTGCGGTCCCAACAATCAACTCAAATATAGAATTGATGTTCACCTCCACCAGTCAGTAACACGTTGCTAGTACACCAAGCACACAACTGTACTCCAAGTAGATCTCCCTACTCTTTGCTGCCACCTACAAATCACCAGACCTTACTCACCATTGTAGATCTCCAAACGTGGTCCTGCACACCTACTGACCAAGATCATACATACACGAAGAACCCTTCTGATTCTCCAAACCAGCACCCACACTTGGTATTGTGGCACTAGGAGGAACACACCATTGCTCTCTTCTCTCTGAAGGAGCTTATTTTTCTCTCTTACTCTCTAGCACACTTTTACAATATAGCCTATGAGTCTATTATATAGATCTCATGCATCCAACAATTAGACTTTCTTAATTACAATAATTAGACACACAACTCCAAGACTATAATTAGCCTTTAACATGCAAACTGACAGTCCAAAAATAGATTCTCTAAAATCTACATGTAAACTACATGTTCACACACAGGGTGCCAACATCAGCTCCTTCCTGACCGATGTCAGTTGACTCATAACCGATGTCAGTTGCTTCTGCACTGCTATATGACTGACGTCGGTTGATCAGACCGAGGTCAATTGCCCTGCAACTCATTTTGCAACTCTTTACAACCTCTGTAAATCCTCCTGTTTACATCTTGGTGAAGATTTTAACTCCACAACCTAACAATCTCCCACTTGGAGATAAATAGCTGCACTTGTAGCTATACCTGTACACCGTCTAATTTGTTTCCTGGATTGTATCCCTCTTCAAGCTCAATCCTGAAGACCACCCACCACACACCCTATGATGGCTTTCCTATCATTCAAGTAACCTGCCACATTTGAACCTACGAATCCATGTAGTGAAGTCCTTGACCCTGCATAGCATGAATCCCTACTGCTGATCCCTCTCAGATACCTAAGAATCCACCTTCCCCGAATTGGCTCCAAACTCTCTAACAACTCCCACTGCTTGGGAAAACTCAGGCCTACACTATACCTTATGTGATTTCAAACCCTATTCTAAGCTAAGCTTGAATTGTCCAGCCCTTGGTGTGCTTTTTGATTCAGCATCCTACATCTTGAACCTCGCTAACACCTTCTTCACATCAGCTCCCACTGGAGACAAAATCTCCATGTCTCTTATGCCAAAGAATTTTGCTGCTCCAAATTCTTCATGACATACCTCTGAACTAACCTTACCCTTAGCTCAGCAAATCCCTGTATGTACGAACCTACTAGCATATCACCCACATACAGTAATAGGATAATGTTACAACCATCATCCACCTTGTAATTCAAACACAATGGTTACACTAACATTGACTGAAGCCCTACTTTGTCATCCACCTGTCTAAACCTGTACCACTGTCCTGCAGCTTCCTCAAGACCATATACCTTGGCCTTCCATCTCACGTATCCATCCACTCTCTTTTTTAACTTGGGAATCCATCTATCTTTTAGTGCTTTCTTTTAGCTGACAACTCCACCAACAAAATCCTGTTTGGTTCTTCTCCAAAGACTCACACTCCTCATCCATGCCAAGCTCCCACTATTTTTGGATTCTACCTGCATTGCCTCTTCACATCTTCCTAGTTCTCAACCATCAATAAGCAATATAAAGAAGGTGAACAATGAATATGAGGTTCATTACCCTTTTAGTCCTTGATATGAGTGTTTGAGACCCTTTTTGACATCTTGTTATCTGCCCACCATCTATTCCAGTGACTGATCTCGGCCATCTCCCAATCTACACCTGACTGATGTCAGTTCCCTGCACTGACCCTGACTGTCGATGTCATTTCCTTGGTTCATGCTGGTGTCCCTTCTACCAACATCAATTCTTGTCTAACCGACATCAGTCTTCCTGTTGCCGACATCAGCTACTGTATAAGTGATGTCGATACTTGTGTTCGCCTGTGAGTGATGACTTTTTACCCGTGAGCTCCTTTTGGATCAAAACCCTGTTTAAATTAACATAGTCCTACTCAGAATAATTTAGTCCACTCTGCTGATCTCTGTCCATCATCTCCTCCATGAACACCAAGGCTTTCCAGTTCTTAAGTTTATCAAAGATATATGTCTTCCGCTTAAAAACATGCATTCCCCTCCTACATATGTGACCAAGCCTACAAAGCCACATCTCTACAATAGAAGGTGAATCAGTAATATATGTAGATAGATGAAGGATACCTACTTTTTTACCACCATCTAATTCAAGTGCATCCACTATGAGAGTTACTGTGCATCTCTCATCACCCAACTTTCTTGAAGAAATTAGACTCATCTCCAAGACTGGTACCTGCATGACCTTCTTCAACACTTGTGTGTTATCCGTCTGCAATTTTAGCTTCACTTCCCCTTTGCCAACAATCTAACAAGGCTCACCAACCCCTAAATAAATCTCTCCAAAGTCTCCAAAGACATACCCATGAAAAGATGCTCTATTTCAGGCTGCATGGAAAGAGGCAAAAGAATTTGTAAACCAAGATTCTAATTTATCCAGAGCAACCTGTGCAACATCACCTACAACATCTGCTTCTACACGCTGATCTTCTATCGACCAATAATCTTCCTTTACCTACTCTTTCTTTCCATCAATCAGACCATTCATGCTATTCAGTTTCTCCATTCATAGCTTACTTTGTTCTGCCATTGCTATACTCCCACTCAATCTAAAACCCCTGAGAGTGACCTGTAATCAAAAAACACTAACCAGATCTGAACCACCTATTAGTCAACCCAACCAAAAGCTTTGATGCCAACTATCAGGATCCTACTCCACCAATAAGAGTATATATGATTACCTCTTGTATTAGCAACTAAACATGGAATTTAATCAGAATGATAAGTAACTAGAAATATGAAACAACACAGGATATAAGAGACAATACACAATTGTATTAATAATCACTCAGAAGAAAATACAATAAAGAATATTCCACTTCTTCTTCCACCTCAAAGGCTTGCCACACCTCAAGTACTTCTTCCCTTTCTCTCTTACGGTCCCAATAATCAACTCAAATATAGAATTGATGTTCACCTCCACCAGTCAGTGACACGCTGCCAGTACACCAAGCACACAACCGTACTCCAAGTAGATCTCCCTGCTCTTTGCTGCCACCTGCAAATCACCAAACCTTACTCACCATTGTAGATCTCCAAACGTGGTCCTACACACCTGTTGACCAAGATCATACATACACGAATAACCCTTTTGATTCTCCAAACCAGCACCCACACTTGGTACTATGGCACTAGGAGGAACACACCATTGCTCTCTTCTCTCTAAAGGAGCTTATTTTGCTCTCTTACTCTCTAGCACACTTTTACAATACAGCCTATGAGTCTATTATATAGATCTCATGCATACAACAATTAGACTTTCTTAATTACAATAATTAGACACGTAACTCCAAGACTATAATTAGCCTTTAACATGCAAACTGATAGTCCAAAAATAGACTCTCTAGAATTTGCATGCAAACTGCATGTTCACACACAGGTTGCCGATGTCAGCTCCTTCCTGACCGATGTCGGCCAACTCATAACTGATGTCAGTTGCTTCTGCACTGCTATATGACCAACGTCGGTTGATCATATCGATGTCGGTTGCCTTGCAACTCATTCTACAACTCTTCACAACCTTTGCAACCTCTGTAACTCCTCTTGTTTGCATCCTGGTGAAGCTTTTAGCTCCACAACCTAACAATTATCCACCCTTTACATGGTGACAATTTTAATTTTTAGACATGAAGTACCAGATGTGGAGATCTCCAATTACACTTTGAACATTGACAACATTTGTTGTCAATTTTTCTACATGTTAAAGTAGATCCAAAAATGTGTACTCAAGTGGCTTCAAAGTTCTAGGTCTTAGGAACACATGTCAGATACCTACATTGACATGTTTTAATCAATTTAATTTCAAGGTTAGGTCTTGAAAATCTATATGTCTATTAGAGGACAAGAATTTGTCTCTTGACTACATAAAAATAACATTTAGTACTTATTAGTATACTGTTTGCCATGGATTTATATTTGATGTTTAATATCCATGATCTAGGGTGTATTTATAGGGATTACATATCCACATTAATTTCATTTTTTTCATGTAAATTAATTATGGTTTTCATTTTATGTGCGTCTGGGTTTCATCTAAAATTATAATTTTCTCATATTGGGAAGGGCATTATTGAGGCTTAAATGGGTACTTCGTCTCTTGACCGAGCATGGTTACAGGATAATAACATGATAATATAATTTATTATCCACCCTTAACATGGTGCTAATGCTATTTTTAGCCATAAATCATTAGAGGTGGATATCTCTAACTAGAAATTGAATAATGACAACATTTATTGTTAGTGTTTCTACATGTCTGAGCAATTCTAAAAACATGTATCTTGGTGGCTTCAGAGGCTAAAATATAGGATTCATGGATGTTAAAATATTTTCACATCATTGTCCTCTTAATAGGATCATCAATTAAAACATTTATTAGAAATGGTTAAATTCTTCATCATTCTTATATGAGTATTAAGATGCAGTAAGGGTTCATACTACACAATAAGTGTAATGAAGTTCAACATTAGTATATCTTATAAAAATGTTTAAATATTACAAGGATCATGTTAAAATGCATTTTGGTACACACCAATATTCTATGATCATATTTAAACTCACCTCTCTTGAAAGGAGATTCTGGGGAATCTCACCAAGGTTTATATCTACTAGGTCTAGGTTCACTAATATATTAAGTGGCTCATTATGACCATTCCATTTCAAGGGGCCTTTGTTGGTTCATCTATTCCAAACTTATAAGTTCATTTTATCAGGTTTTGGTTACTTTAATGATATAAAATGTGGTATGTTTATTGTTTCATTCTAACTGGGTTTCATGTTGAGCTGACAAGGGTAGGGTATATATTTATTCATTCATTAAAAATTTTGATTATAGGAAGAAAAAAAATAAACTTGCATTTAAAACTTGCCCAAAAGTTCAAATCATCATTTATGGTTTCATATAGTGTTTTTATGTTTGATTTTATAATTCATTAATTCCATTGATTAAATATTCAATAGTGCAATAACATAATGGAAAATATACTTTAGCAATCAAGATAAACTGAGTATCAGATTGCATACAAACCCTAGACTAACAACCGATTTAAAATAATAAAATAAAAGAGAAAGAGAAAGAAAATAAAATCATGTAATGACAAGGACAAATTTGAATTCAAGACTGTATGAAATCCATAAACTAACTTTTGATCTAATTAGCATATGCATAGTCAAATCCAAAGCTAATGCAAGCTTCTGAGGGGAGAAAATAAGGAAGGAGAAACCAAAGCCACCATATATATGTGTAAATTAAAGAGCAAACACTTACAATATTTCTATTAATTTATAATCCATCATTTTGATAATCAATCAAAGTTCATTACAATCATTCTCCCAAAATTTCTCCGTCATAATAACAAGAGAGGAGTTGTGGGAGAGAAAATAAAACAAAATTGCAAGACATTGAAATGAGAAAGCCTTAAATCTCTTGTGTGGAAAAGAAAATCCAACTCCTAAAATAAAAATATATAGCCATATATAAAAATTGGTCCCCAAAGGGGAGAAATTTTCCCTCCAAAATGCCCAAATACCACCATGAATGCTCCAACTACCTCTTTCTCCCTCCAAATTTGCCACTTTCATTGTTCATAAGCCTACACAAGACCAAAAAACAAGTTAAGAATTGTAACTAAAATAAATGAATAATAAATTGAATATTAAAACATGAACAAGTTTTACACATGTAGAATTGGGAAAATTTGAAGACACCATTACATCTAGGGAATAACCAGCTTCTTAATGATGAAACATTTTCAAAAATGGACATTGGACATTCAAGATATCATCAAAAAACCAAAAATTGTTCAAAAATGGCCTCTACAGACCTATCCAAGATTTATGGGTCATCAACCTTATTTTTTAAATTTAAAGTTCAATTTTTCAATTTTGTATTTCTAATTGGGTCTGTACAACATGAATTACATTGGGGGGATTTTGAAATCACCTACAGACCCAATTGGGCCTTTTTCCCTAGTCACCACTATGTGTTTTAGGTAGGAAATATCATTTTGAAAACCTTAAAGGCTTAAATACCTGATCAAGAGATTAAGGGGATAAAATCCCATAGGATGCATTTTAGTCTTTTGAGGGGTAAAACCCTAATTAGAATGCTCACATCAAACTAGGGGATAAAATATTTCATATGATGTAGTAGAGGATTTTGGTGGGCAAAATCCTTAATATCATAGGCTCAAGGCATTGGTATCAAAAGATTGATAAACATTGGTAGTCAAGGAAATGGGGGGTTAAAACCCCAATGGAGACTGGGTAAGTGTTTAATGGGTCCCAAGATACCTAATGACCTAGTTAGGGATCAAGGCCCTGATTACAACTATGGAATGGCTGGGAGATGGTCTCCAACCTAGTTGGGGTTCCATCCTTGATCAATAAAGGATTATAAGGGGGTAGATAGTGTCAACCTAATTAGGACTTCCACCTCAATTAAAAAAAAAGCTCAATGACCCAAAAATCTTGATGATAAATTGATGGGGCAAAAACTTGATGACCAAACATAGCCAAACTTGAACTTTTGTTTCGATTAACAAAGGCAAGACACTCCACTCCCCTCTCATACCTAATTAGGGTTTGGGGACCTAATTAGATCTAGAGAGTTAATATTTTCAAAACTTAGACAAAAATCATCATGAAAATCCCAATTAGGTCAAGGCAAGACCAAAATGACAAGATAGACCAAAACAAAGAAATTTGCAAGTTTTTAACTAGCAAATCAATTCCTGAAAAGTATAAAATGGGGATCTGGGAGTCATTTTGGGAGGAAGGTCAAAATGGGAAACTTGATCAAATAGGCTCAAAATATGAAATGGATCGCATTCAAAAATTAAAAATGATATAGAAACCAAAATGACCCACCAAGGAAAAATGAGAGACCTGAGCAAGTCAGAGAATAATAGGTCTAGAGACTTGATAAGTAGGATAAGTGTCCTAAAAATGTGTTTCTGCTCAAAGAGTAAATCATGAAACTTATATGTAAAAGTGCGGCATATAGGACAAGAGAGTTATCAACGGTCTCATATGCACATAAATCAAAATTACTTCCTAAAGTAGCTGTAAGGAGTTGAGAGAGCATCCAAGTAAGAATATCGAGCGAGTATAAGTATAGTGAAACTCCACTTTGGGGCTGAGTGTTTTATATGAAACTTTACTATTTGGAATTGGTCATCACAATGGAATAGGTTTTATGATCTTAAAGGGAAAAAAATATAAATGGCATCTTAGAGTAGGCTAAGAGGGTATCCATGAAAAATGTAGCCTATAAAAATGTAGTGTAAAAAACATAGTGATTATAAAATGTAGCAAGGATAAAACATCACAGAAACAAAACATAATAAAGGATGTGCTCCCATAGAATATGACATAACTTTCAACTAAAGGTCAAAAATTATGAAATCACAATTTTCTCTATTATTTTTCTTGTAAATTTGGTGCATTACTTTTCCACCATGAAATGTTAACTATTATCACCAAAATGAACTAGACAATAAATAAACAATGTCTCAATTATGCTCCTCACTATATTTTCATGACATTACCAATACTGCTATGTTTTTTCCTCATTACATTTTATCTTGGTGATGTTTTATGATACTACATTATTTTCAAACTACATTTTTAACACAACATTTTTGGTTTATACGTTATCATGAGAATTAGGAGAGCTAATAAAGTCAAGTTTCCAATGCAAATTTGGAGGTTAAAACTTCACTTTTACGCTAAGTGTGAAATAAAAATTTGGCTCGCACAGATGTGGTAGTTATAATGATGATGATTTCATGTCCTAGTTCAGAACATAAATTTATATGTACCACCAAAGAAAATTGAGGTGTTGAGACCAAAAAATCATGAGCATAAGTAGGAGTAGAACAAAAGGCCAAAAAAAAGTTTCTCTAATTCTTATAAGAATTAATGCATGTTTTGAAAGCACTAATATATCCATTATTCACTATTAACCATCCCTAATGTTTATTTTTTTCCATAATCAAAAGATTTAAGGTTTTAAGGAATAAGTTATAGAAAATTACAAACTCCCATAGAGCATCCCTTGATTATTACATGGTACATAATTTTATAAATAAATTATAAGTGTCCCATACTAGTTATGATACATGATATCACATGATATTTGTATGAGTGTTGAACACAAAATCGAGATTAGATTGAACACATATATTATAGATTCATGACCATCTATAGGATATAGTATACTTATATATTGAAAACATTCAACATTGAATTGACTTACAAACTCTTATCACTTAGTAAAAAACTGGTCATGTTCAAGGCTCAACATGTTAATAAATGAAATTAAGTGCACAACTATAAAAAAGGTTAAAAATTTAATTAAAATACAATAATGATAATATGTATAAAATAATACAAGGTCAAATATATATATATATATATAAATATATATATATATATATATATATAAATATATATATATAATCCATAAATTCATGCAAAATGGAAACTTAATAGAATGTTGGGTCAATGCCATATAATCATATAATGCCCAAAAGGTATACATTTCCATATAGTCATAAAACAAAGTATCATGTAAAACATATCCTAATCATCAAAAATCCTCCCTCTTTGTCATGATCGTAGAAGGCTCTCCCTCAAATGACTTGCTCATAGATGAAGATCCATCAAATGCCTTAGATTTCTCCAAGATCTGACTACAAGTCCTTTTACGCTCATGTTTCCCATGTAGTTAAACATGTTCATATAAAAATGTTGTTATAAACTTTACATACTAGACATGAAACCAAGTTTAGAATAAAATGTTACAAAAAATATTTAAACATGCACTTACCATAATCTTGTGGTCATGCTCAATTTGATTCTAACACTTAATAGGGTCAATCGAACGTTGAGTCTCACACATAGGAGTGTGAAAGGGATAAACACCAAGAGTTAGTGCCCTAGTCATGAAAATTGAAGGGAATGAACCTTGCACATGTATATAAAACATTTAAATAAATACACTAAATAATTTAAATTTAATATCTTAATTTAAAAATGAAAATGTTTTGTACCATAACACACCTACTAATCATCTCAATAGGATTATCATATGTTATCAGACACCTCTACATAAATAATATATTCACATCAATTATTTTTGCATAAGTTCAAAGGAAAATTATTTAAAAAAATAGGTCTTTATAATTCAACATTATAATTTATCATACCTTAGTGAGTCATTATGTAGATAAAAGTGTAATAGCAACACCTATGTTTGCTCCTACCCATATATATGGAGGAGTCTCCATTGTGGTCATCAAATAAATAGAGAAAGTAAGAATTTTAGTTGAGCATATCTATATAAATAAATACATGTATATTAACCATAAAATCAATGAAAAATTACCTATGTACATGTATACATTAGTAGGGTATGTTCAACAATATATGCAGAACTAGATGGTCCATAATTTGGGTAAGAAAAGGATGGGCTTGTCTCATTATAAAAATACAAAAATTACATATATATTATTGAATTTTATACTTATATTAATTAATACCTTTTAAATACAAATATATCTAAAATTTAACATTTCAAATATTATTAATTTTTGTTCTATATTTTTCCAACTTGTCAACTATATAAGATACTTACATAGGTGAAGTTGAGGTGTCCAAACAAAATGTATATGTTAAAAAATATTTAATTAAAAGTGTAGCATATATCCCACTAGAATCTCCACCATAATTAGGTTGCATCACATTCTTATCATCTAAAGGTTTAGTATATACAACACCATAATATTTGAAATGGTGTGGTTGGGCATCAACATTAGATAGAACATCCCCATGTCCATCCTATCCAACATCAATTTGGGAAATATTTCTCATATTCAAAATTAGGGTGTAAAAAATCACCTTAAGCATATGAAAATTATCAATATAGAAAAACTCATTCACTACAGAGGGGATTATTTCAAGCTTGTTGTGACCATCATGCCTCATTTAAAAAAAATCAAATATGGACCCATTTATCTTAACAATCCTATGTCTAGTCCATAGAGAGACATAAATTGACCCTAAAATGATTACATGCTTAAGGCAGAACACTTTTATTCACTTTTTATTCTTTAAATTTTGGCTCAAAATAGAGATACTCATTGGGTTTTGTTATTTATTACTAATTTAATCAATTAACTGAGCTAATATTTATTTTCAAGTTTGTCACTTTTTTACTTTACAGGTTGGCATATTACTAACAATTATAATTCATTAACCCAAGTTTCATGGACTATCAACTATTATTCAAACTATTAGGTTTTTGATATCTTGACTTAATGAAAACATGTCATGTGTCACAACTTAGGTACATCTAAAAGACAATTTAATATTACAAGTCTCACGGCCAAGTGACTACTAAACTAATTGAGATTGAGCCAAGTGTCACAATATCATTTAATCATAGGATTTTGGAAGAAAATAAAGTTACAAAATTTATAAACTGATCAAATGAATGATATTATGCCATGTATTGACATTTCATTACATCATACCTCTCAAAATAGAATTAAATATCACAATATCCAACAAACAGTCAAGCAAACAAGATTGAGCCACATGTCACAATCTCATTTGATTGTAGGCTTAGAGATAAAGGGACAAAACCATAGAACAACTAACCAACTGACTAAGTGAGTTAAATAATTTGAAGTGCATATGAACATAATGGATCTAGATGTGAATTAATAATAAAATAGTAACTACAAATTGACACAAAGATCAATAAGACACGACACAAATAACTAGGTGGGAAAACCTCAAAATGAGGTAAAAAACCCATAATGATTATTCAATATTCGTGAAAATTTTACCCAATACAATGTAAACCTTTCATTCTCACTTCATCTCAATACATTTCATAAAAACTTTTAAAATCCTCTAAGTAAGTTTGAATGATAATGTTTCATATCAATTCACCGTGATTCATAATAGGGGCAAAACCCAATTTATAATAAAATGTGAAGGGAGGTTACCATTGTAACCAACAGGTCCAACCATCTCGTATGTAATAAATAAATATTATATTATTATTTATTTTCATGATTTTTTCACCTCATTTTAATAAACAATATATTATTATTATTTAGTTAACTACCAAGGTAAAAAGGGTCAATTAAGCCCACTTATTCATTAAATACTCTAACACTCCCCCTTAATTCTAAGTGAGTATAAAATTCATAGTCACCTTAAAAAAGGAATTATACTATTTACATATTTGAATGATTTTAATACTTCCATCATGTAAAAATTACCTTTTGAAAAAAAGGAATTAAAATCTATAAACTACTCAAAAATAAGTTCAGGCTAGTATGATCACAATACTACATCTCATAGTTTCTCATGAATAATCACTAAGAATATTTGGAGCCTTTTATATTATAAGGACCTCCATTACAAAGTATGTTTTTAAATGTATTGGGTACAAAATTAAAACTTCCACATGAAGTTTACTTAAATGACATAACTTACATACAAAGTTTACAATGTTTTACAATGGTAAAAGAAGAAGAACACATGGCTATTAGGAAGTGGCATTGTCATGCACACTCCCCATTAGTGTCAACCCTGAGAGGCCTATCATTGCATGAAAACTAAAAAAACTTGGTAGCATCAAGTGGTTTTGTGAATATATATGTCATTTTCCCATCTATAGGATAGAACTACAGATCCATATCACCATTACAGATTTTCTTTGGGATAAAATACACATAGATTTCAATATGCTTAAATTGTTGGTGTTGCACACCTATAAAACTTAAACACATATCCAAAAATAGATTCATGATATCACAATATGGTTAGCATCACAATAACCAAATACATAAAGATAAAAGATGACATATGTTTATCTTGGTAAAACATATTTTAAACAATCAAGTCATGTTTTAGGCAAACAAGTTCACTACTTTGATTACAAAGTTAGTGAAAAAACATAAATTATTATATGCAATTCATTATTAGATGTCTCCAATATTGGTAAGATGAGCATTCCTAACTGTCATATGATGCACATACAATAATTTATTAATAATATGATACTATGTTTAGCCAAACATTAGATATATTATTAGCAATAACTCATTTTATAATTTGAGTCTTATCAAAACTTTACAAGTTTAATATGTTTTAACAAAAGATTGAGGTCTAACCTCTCATTCATCAAATATGGATAATTATAGGATGATATGCAATCATCCAATCAAATAGATATGTGACTAAAAATAAATAAGTTTAGAGATGTATGAATAGAATGCTTAGTAAAGTAAATGATGGAGAGTTAATAATAAAACTCCATTTACACTTTGCATTTCATAACATATCTTCTTATGAAATAAAGCGTATAAGAATGTTAGTATAAATAATTAAATGAGAGTATCTAAGCATATTATCATTTAATTTCTCCACTAATAAAATGAAATCATCTTAATAATTGAAACATAAAAGATCCAAACTTATTGAGCATGATATTTGTCCCAGATGCAATAACTAAATATGATCATTTTGTCAAATTAAGCATGATGTTATGCATATAATGTATTTACATGCTAACTTATATGAGTTAAAAATAATCATAATATCTATATATTTTATTTTATTTCTTATCTAAGATAAATATATATATTACAATATGATTTTAATAAACATTTTTCAATATTCAAATTAAATCATTTTACTAACAAATACAATGTAGATGAGACATTATCAATATAGTTAGTATCTTTAAAATAACAACAAAATAGTTTTATCAAATAAAATGAAATGCTATAAGCATACATGTTTTTTTGATGTAGAAAAATGCAAATATTAAATAGGTATTATTATTTAAAATATGCACAACATTATTCATGGCTTTAGCCCATAAAAACTAAGGAACATTTGAAAACTACAATATTGTTCTAGCCATTTCTATGATGGTACAATTTTTCCTTTCAGCAATACCATTTTGTTAAGGGGAATAGGGAGTTGTTAATTCCATTTAAATACTAAAACTAATTTAAAAATAATAAAAATATTTAATAACTTATTCACTACCATTATTAGTTCTTAATCTTTTAATAGAAAAATTAAATGTATTTTCAACACTAGCTTTAAATTATTTGAATTTAGACAATTCATCAGATTTATTTTTAATGAAATATGACCAAAAATTAATAGTATACAAAGAAATATTACGTGATACAACTTTAAGAGATCCTACAACATAACCATGAATTAATTCTAAAGGATGTAAAAAATTTGTATCTTGATTCTTGTGAAAGGGGTTATTATGTTACTTACTATGTAAGTAACCCTCACAAGTTTCATGATGAAAGGGGATAGAAGGAAGTCCAAAAATAAGATTTTTATAGACATATCATGTAAACTTATACAATTAACATGTCTTAATATTTAATTCCATAATTGAAATTTGATATTCATTCTTACTATGTGATGAAAGAAAATATGTAAAAGGAAAGAAAATGTATAAACCATTTTTTTTGAAACCCCTTCAATAATCAGAGACCTAGATTGGTTTTTAACGGACCAAGTATATTTAAACAATGTTATAATAAAATATTAATTAATAAGTTGTGAACAATTTATTTTTAAGATTAGTTACTATTGATAATCAACTACCCACTATTCCCAGAATGGGGACCCTCTTTTCTTAATTTTTTCAAAATGCCTAAGATGTCAAGCTTGTTAAATCACTTGACTGCATATGGATTTGATTTAATTTACCAATACTTATGATTCTATAATTTTTGGTTAATTGTTCATCTTGAAATATAGATTAATACTTAGAAATATTTTATTTATTACAAGTCCTTCAAGTTTTCTCTCAATAATGAATCATTAAGCATTGATACTTCAAAAATGTGTAGATAGGCCTTTGCTAAGGGGGTTCTACCCAATTCTCTAATTGACATGAATGTAACAAGATTTTCCTGATCTTATTAGACTAAACTTATATTTTTGTTTAAAGCATTTACCTATAGAATTTTGTTTTAAACTTGTTTAAATTTGTTTATGATGGGTTATGACGTCTTTCGAATTCTAACTTAACTTCTTGTTTGACCTCATAGGACATCAAAATTTGAGTAGTAGTTTGTGATACCTCATAGAATATCAAATTTAAGACTACAACTTTAAAGAGATATGTGTTAACCACACCAAACATTGCAATGCCTTATAGATTTATCACACCCATGTAAGAAACTTAGAGTAAATTTACAAAGCTCATGAGCTATGTGGTACCATCTAGAGAGTTTGTGAAAAAACTAACCATTGGAATACAAATCCAAGGCTATGTGTTAAGATTATATCTTTTACAAGCAAGCCTAGTCAATCTAAGCTGCCACGTATCCCACTGTAATCCATAATCCCATGAGATATCATTACATCTATCAAGTAGAACTAGCCAAACTTGAGTATCCCTTTGAATTGATACATGTTCACTTCATGCTCAATCAAAATTTATGCATGTACACACCGTATTACATCCATATAAATCTTGCAAAAGATTGAAAGCAATACATTTGATATCACCCAAGCCATTCAATCAAGGATCAATGGTATAAGGTTATCCAAAGCTCCTTTTGATAATGACAAGTGGTAGAATAATGAAGGAAAGCCCATGAGAATGACACGTATCCTCCTTGGACCCATATGATGACACCACATGTCATTCTTATGTTATTTCTATCCAAGATCCATTGAATCACCTCAAAGAATGGTCTATGTCTACCTTGGACCCACAAGATGATGTCGCATGTCATGCCCATGAAGTTATATCTTGAGATCAATGATATTTCATCTAAAAGAGATACATGTCTCCACTCAAGCCACATGATTGGCTCCAAGTTACCAATAGTTAGCTAGGATCCTTCCAAAGGTGACACATATCAAGCAAACCCATGAGTGTCCTTTGAGAGAGCCACCTAGCAAGGAAGAGCTGTAATTACCTACAAAAATGATGTGTGGCACTCTTATAACCAAGAAAAACTAAAAGGCTGACTGAGAGCTTCCCACAAATTGAAAGATGTCATGTGGCAGGATAAAAATGAGTCATCATACTGATTTACACTCCAAAAACATGTAAGTAATAAAAAACTATCACATGTCCAAACTTTGACCTGACTAAGAAACTTTAGTCACATTTAGCCCTCGGGAGTGCCTAGCTAGATTTGAGGTGATAACCATGTGTCAAAAGGTGGTAATATTTAGCTTTAACTATAAAATTAATGGAAAATCAAAGGCAAATTAGTATTAAATTTGAATACTAGTGTAATTAATTATCAAAATTAATATTTTTTGAATGAAAAAGTTGATGAGCTCACCATTAATATGGCATGAACTAGAATCACCATATATGCTACATTAATTGAGGCAATCTTTCAAAAGGATACTCAACTCTATTATTATTACCTACATTTACACTTGAAGATATACACATTTGCTTTCCTTACTATTTGCATCCTTAGTATGACAATGCTTGAGTTATTCATAGATTACACCCTGACCACTATTGTTGGAGCTCAAGAATTGTAGATAGATATTTAAGGATGTTGATTGCTACTCAAAATATTGTAGGAATGGCACAAGCAAGTCCCTCCACTTTGATTAAGAATGTTTCTTTTGGGAATGATGACTTTTTATTCCAATATGGCAATTTAATTATTTTTAAAAACACAAAATTCATCCATGAGCCTATACAATCCAATGACTTATACTATAGCAGCATTTACTTCAATGTTAAATCATCTAGAGATGTTGATGAGGTTAAAACCATGCCCCATATTATTCAAATGGATTTACATATCCTTGTAATTTAAGTTGTTGGTTTCCACAAAGCCATAGAAAACTAGAGGTCATGTCATGCACTTAGTGTATGGCATATTCAAGAGGATGAGATGTGAGGAAGGGTTTCTCACAACAATGAACCAAGGGCTCTTGATTGCTTTCATCATAGGACCTAGCTTTGAAAAATATTATGAACTACCTCTAACATAGGTATAATAAAACTAGAGCATCATTGACAACTCGTACAAGGTGTACAATCTAGAGATAGTCTTGGCATCATGGGTAACCAACCCAACTAGAGTTGTCTTTATGCATGACCAAGGGAACATACCTATTCATCAATTCAAAAAGGGAGTCAGGATTGGCCTCTCTCTCCTTAATAGAATATTTGGTAATGCACACATAATCTATGTGGACATAAAAGCCCTTCCATTACTATAAATCATTTTAGAGGACCAACAAATTCCCCCACTTGGGGATATTATTAACAACAATCTAGTTTATGCAATGAATGACACTTGTTATAATGGTTCTCCATTATTCATGATAAGTTACATATTGGATGAAATCTACACAATTGCCCATTTAGGTCATAACTCATGGTCCCTTATGTGAGATGAATTTGTGCCCTAGTTGTACTCTGTAATACACATTCACCACTTTAAATGCAACATTAAGGTAATTTCAGAAGATTTATATTTAATAGTCTATAAATCAATTACTAAATGCGAGATACTGAAGGTTCTCTTGGAGGTTAGATAGACATTAAGGTACATGGGTAACTGCTAGATTTACCTTAATTTCATGATCATTCGATTGGATGAAGTAATGGTGGCTCTCCTTAGGTTACTAAGATATGTGCCTATGAATTTCATTGAGAAAGAAATGGCCTATAAACTACTACATATAGTTGATGGCATCTTTAAGAATAAAAGAAGATAGTCCCCCACAAGACTCCTTACAAGCTGGGGAGGACTAAGATCATAAAGTGATAATATATCATTGTGGTTGTGAGGCATAGGGACTCATACATATTGCTTAAGGATGACTTTAATCCATGGGATCCAAAAGGTGTCATTACCAAACACTTGCTCAAATTCAAAAAGGATGTAGCCCTAAAATAAAAGCATCAGGAAGAAGTGCATGAATGAATTTACAAATATGCTATGAATGATGAAGTAGCCCTCAAGAATGCAGCCAAAAAGAATGTAGAGATGGAGATGAGGTTAGACATAGAGAAGAAGAAAGAAGACATTGTAAGTCATCAACCATTACTAGCCCATGGAAGCATGTTTGATGTAGATTACAAGGAGAGACAAGAAGAACAGGAAGAATAAAATGTTCCTCTCATTAGAAATAGAACATGTAGACCTCCATTACTTCCAACTTCAAGTGGATAGGGCATGCCTCCAAGCTCTGAGCTAGGAATGCCAAGAAACCAACATGACCTCTCACAGGGAAATAAATTTGTCTGTACATATATCATGGGAGTGTTAGGTTGTAGAGCTAAAAGCTTCAACTATGCAGATGAAGAAAAGGAAGATGTTGAATTTCTAGAAGAACCAGCATCGGCAGCATGACCGATGTCGGTCAAGATGAAGCAGAAGGAAACCAGTGTCGGTAGGAAGTCAGCTGACGTCAGTCAACACCAGGCAAGTAGGGACCGACGTCGATCGCCTGTGTGTTCCAGAACTGTTCGTTGCACAAACAATTAGTTTGTTGAATAGAGTGTTTGCATGTAAAGGCTATTTTGAGTCTTGAGCTGCATGGATAACTATAGTAAACTAAGAGTCTAAGTTATTGTTCAAGTCTAGGATCTATTTATAGACCTATTGGCATGTATTGTAAAGTGTGCTAGTGAAGAGAACAAAGTGTGTGTTTCTCCTACTTCCACTGATGAGCTAGAAAGGAAGGCAAGGAAGATTCTTCCATTGTAAGATCATTGAGTTGCAGGTTGTTGCAAGCTCATAGGAGATCTACATGTGTAAGTATGGTCTATTGAATTATAGGTTGCAGGTTCATGGGAGATCAACTTGAAGTACTATAGAGTGCCTGGGTATTGGCAGAGTTATTACTGACTGGTTGGAGAGGTGAACACCAATTCTGTGTGTGAGTTGGGTGTTGGGACCATTTTTGGTAGGAGAGTGTTTTGAAGAAGAATTACTGTACACTTGAGGTGTGGGAAGCCTCTATAAGGTGGAAGAGTGTGGCAGCTCTTTATTGTATTCTTTTCTGTACAAATGTTAATACAAGATAGTGTATTGTCTCTCATATTCTGTGCTATTTGTGAATTCTAGTTACTTGTGCTTCTGGTTATTTCTGCATGTTCAATTGCTTGTATTTGGTAATCATATTGTGTTCTTTCTGAGGAGCAAGATCCTAACAAGTGGGATCAGAATAGCTGTGTTGTTCTTGGATTCCCCGACAACTAGTATCAGAGCTTTTGGTTGGGATACTAATAGGTTGGATTAGATCTAGTTAGTGTGTGTTAATTACAGGTTACTCATAGGGTTTTTGTTTGAGTGGGAGTAGAGCAATGGCAGAAGAAAGTAGACTATGAATGGAGAAGTTTAATGGCAGGAGGTCCAAGTCTAGGTATGGCAGAATAACCTGCTGGAAATGTGGAAAGAAAGAGCAGGGAAAAGAAGATTGTTGGTTGGTAGTAGATCAGCATGAAGGACATGAAGAAGAAGTAGATGTTACGGATTTTGTTACACATGATGCTCTGGTATGTTCTTTAGATAAAGTAGAATCTTGGGTTTTAGATTATGGTGACTCTTTTCATGCATCCCCATATAGGGAATTTTTTCATGAGTATGTCCAGGGAGACTTTGGAGAAATTTGTGTAGGGGATGGTAAGCCTTGTCAGATGGTTGGCAAAGGGAAAGTGAAGCTGAAATTGCAGACAAGTAACACATGGGTGTTAAAGGAGGTCATGCATGTCCCAGTTCTGGAGTAGAATTTGATTTCTATAAGAAGTTTGGGTGATGAGGGTTGCACAGTAACTCTCACAGCAGACTCTTGGAAGGTTATCAAGAGTGCACTTGTTGTAATAAGAGGTAAGAAAGTAGGTATGCTTTATCTATCTACTTGTATTACTGATTCTCTTTTTGGGTTATCTACTTCAGTAGTAGATTCAAAGATGTGGCTTAATAGGCTTGGTCACATGAATAAGAAGGAGATGCATGTTCTTGATTCAAAGGGTATGCTTTCAGATTTGAAGAGCATAGATCGAGATTTCTGTATGTAGAAGAAGAAGGTGACGTTTCTTGAGGAATTCGATGTTAGTGACAAGAACAGGAAAGCCTTGGTTTTCAAGGAGAAGATGATGGACAGAGTTCAACACAAGGGGTAGAAGAATTCTGAGCAGAGCAAGGGTGATTTGGACAAGGGTTTGATCCAAAAGGAGATCGCAAGAAGAAGTCAGTTCTCACAAGAAAAACACAGAGACCGATGTCAGCTAGAAAACTGGCATCAGCATCAAGACAGGGACCGACATCGGCTATGTGAAGCCTGACGTTGGTGACTCAGGGAAGATAAACACCGGTGTCAATAAGGGGGAACCGACGTCGGTGATGAGGTAGTCGCAGGGAACTGACATCGGTCGGGTGCAGACTGGAATGTGACCGGCATCGGTCACTGAGATGAATTTTGGGTGGACAGCATGCTGTCAAGGAGTCTCAAGTGCCCATATGGAGGACTTAAAGGGTATGTAAGCCTCAAATTCATCATTTCCCCTTTTGTTTTACACTACTTGTTGCTCACTTATGGTAAAGTACCAAGAAGTTATTAAAGAAGCAGAATAGGTAGATCCAAGAAATAGTGGGGCATGGATGTAGGATGTGATTCCTTGGAGAAGAACCAAATGGGAGTTTTTGGTGGAGTTGCCAGCTGGAAGTAAGCACTGAGAGATGAATAGATGTTCAGGATGAGGAAGAATGGAAATGGACATGTGAGACGGAAGATCAGGGTAGATGGTCTTGAATAAGCTTCAGGACAATGGAGGTTTGATCATTGTGTTTCTCTCTACCAGGTTGGATAATATTAGTTACATTATCCTATTACTGTATGATGTGCTTGTTGTAGGGTTACATATACAGGGAGTTGTTAAACTAAAGGTAAAGCTAGTTCAGGAGTATGTCATGAGGAATCTAGGAGCAGCAAGATTCTTTGGCATGAGTGTGTTCTAGGGACATGGAAGGTCACAAGTTGACTTTGTTTTAGGATGATTGTGTGAGACCGATTAGCACGCCGATGGTTGGACAGTTCACAGAATAGTGTCTTGATTCACATAATGAGGTTAAGTGCATGGTATGTACTAGCCTAAGTTTTCCCAAGTAGTGGGAGTTGTCACAAGTTTGGAGCCAATCTGGGAAAGAAGCATTGGAGGGCAGTTCAGTGGATTCTTAGAGGGACCAGCAACAGGTGCACATACTATGCAGGGTCAAGTTATTTTCTACATGGTTTGTAGATGTGGATGTGGTAGGTAATTTGGATGACAAGTTTAGCATCACAAGATTTGTGGTGATTGGTCTTCAAGAGTGATCTTGAAGAGGGATACAGAGCCAAGGGAACAAACTAGATGATGTACAGGTATAGGTACAGTTGCAACTATTTATCTCTACCTGGGAGATTGTTAGGTTGTGGAGCTAAAAGCTTGAACTATGCAGATGAAGAAAAGGAGGATGCTGAAGTTCCAAAAGAATTGGTGTCGGCAGCATGACCGACATCGGTTAAGATGAAGCAGAAGGAAACCAGTGTCGGTAGGAAGTTGGCCGATGTCGGTCAGCACCAGGCAAGTAGGGACTGACGTCGGTCACCTGTGTGTTCCAAAACTATTTGTTACACGAACAGTTAGTTTGTTGAACGGAGTGTTTGCATGTAAAGGCTATTTTGAGTCTTGAGTTGCATGGATAATTATAGTAAACTAAGAGTCTAAGTTATTGTTCAAGTCTGGGATCTATTTATAGACCCATTGGCATGTATTGTAAAGTGTGTTAGTGAAGAGAACAAAGTGTGTGTTTCTCCTAGTTCCACTGATGAGCTAGAAAGGAAGGCAAGGAAGATCTTTCCATTGTAAGATCATTGAGTTGCAAGTTGTTGCAAACTCATAGAAGATCTACATGTGTAAGTATGGTCTGTTGAATTGCAGGTTGCAGGTTCATGGGAGATCAACTTGAAGTACTATAGAGTGCTTGGGTACTGGCAGGGTTATTACTGACTGGTTGGAGAGGTGAACACCAATTCTCTGTGTGAGTTGGGTGTTGGGACCATTTTTGGTAAGAGAGTGTTTTGAAGAAGAATTACTATACACTTGAGGTGTGGGAAGCCTCTATAAGGTGGAAGAGTGTGGCGGCTCTTTATTGTATTCTTTTCTGTACAAATGTTAATACAAGATAGTGTATTGTCTCTCATATTTTGTGTTATTTTTGAATTCTAGTTACTTGTGCTTGTGGTTATTTCCGCATGTTTAATTGCTTGTATTTGGTAATCATATTATGCTCTTTCTGAGGAGCAAGATCCTAACAAGTGGGATCAGAATAGCTGTGTTGTTCTTGGATTCCCCAACAATTGGTATTAGAGCTTTTAGTTGGGATACTAACAGGTTGGATTAGATCTGGTTAGTGTGTGTTGATTACAGGTTACTCACAGGGTTTTTGTTTGAGTGGCAGTAGAGCAATGGCAGAAGAAAGTAGACTACGAATGGAGAAGTTTAATGGTAGGAGGTCCAAGTCTAGGTATGGCAGAATAACCTACTAGAAATGTGGAAAGAAAGAGCAGGGAAAAGAAGATTGTTGGTTGGAGCAAATCAGCATGAAGGACATGAAGAAGAAGTAGATGTTGTAGATTTCATTGCACAGGATTCTCTGGTATGTTCTTTAGATAAATTAGAATCTTGGGTTTTAGATTATGGTGCCTCTTTTCATGCATCCCCATATAGGGGATTTTTTCATGAGTATGTCCAAGGAGACTTTGGAGAAATTTGTGTAGGGGATGGTAAGCCTTGTCAGATGGTTGGCAAAGGGAAAGTGAAGCTGAAATTGCAGCAAAGGGAAAGTGAAGCTGAAATTGCAGACAGGTAACAGATGGGTGTTAAAGGAGTTCATGCATGTCCCAGTTTTGGAGTGGAATATGATTTTTGTAAGAAGTTTGGGTGATGAGGGTTGCATAGTAACTCTCATAGTGGACTCTTGGAAGGTTACCAAGAGTGCACTTGTAGCAAGAGGTAAGAAAGTAGGTATGATTTATCTATCTACTTGTATTACTAATTCTCTTTCTGGGTTATCTACTTCAGTGGTAGATTCAAAGATGTGGCTTAATAGGCTTGGTCACATGAATAAGAAGGAGATGCATGTTCTTGAGTCAAAGGGTATGCTTTTGGATTTGAAGAGCATAGATCGAGATTTCTATATGCAGAAGAAGAAGGTGACATTTTTTTAGGAATCTGATGTTAGTGACAAGAACAGGAAAGCCTTGGTTTTCAAGGAGAAGGTGACGAATAGAGTTCAGCACAAGGGGCAAAAGAATTTTGAGCAGAGAAAGGGTGATTTGGACAAGGGTTTGATCCAAAAGGAGCTTATGGGAAGAAATCAGTTCTCACAAGTAAAACATAGAGACTGACGTTGGCTAGAAAATTGGCATCGACATCTAGATAGGGACCGACATCAGCTATGTGAAGCCCGACATCGGTGACTCGGGGCAGATAAACACCGACATCAACAAGGGGGAACCGACATCAGTGATGAGGCAGTCACAGGGAACCAACATCAGTTGGGTGCAGACTGGAATGTGACTGGCATCGGTCACTGAGATGAATTTTAGGTGGACAACACGCTGTCAAGGAGTCTCAAGCACCCATATGGAGGACTTAAAGGGTATGTAAGCCTCAAATTCATCATTTCCCTTTTTTTTACACTACTTGTTGCTCACTTATGGTAAAGTACCAGGAAGTTCTTGAAGAAGCAGAATAGGTGGATCCAAGAAATAGTGGGAGCTTGGCATGGATCTAGGATGTGATTCCTTGGAGAAGAACCAAACAGGAGTTTTTAGTGGAGTTGCCAGCTGGAAGTAAGCACTGAGAGACGAATGGATGTTCAAGATGAAGAAGAATAGAAACAGACATGTGAGACAGAAGATTAGGGTATATGGTCTTGAATAAGCTACAGGGTAATGGAGGTTTGATCATTGTGTTTCTCTTTACCAGGTTGGATAATATTAGCTACATTATCCTATTACTATATGATGTGCTTGTTGCAGGGTTACATATACAGGGAGTTGTTGAACTAAAGGTAAAACTAGTTTAGGAGTATGTCATGAGGAATCTGGGAGCAGCAAGATTCTTTGGCATGAGTGTGTTCTAGGGACATGGAAGGTCACAGGTTGACTTTGTTTTAGGATGATTGTGTGAGACCGGTTAGCATGCTGATGGTTGGATAGTTCACAGAACAGTGCCTTGATTCACATAATGAGGTTAAGTGCATGGTATGTACTAGCCTAAGTTTTCCCAAGTAGTGGGATTTGTCACAAGTTTGGAGCCAATATGGGAAAGAAGCATTGGAGGGAAGTTTAGTGGATTCTTAGAGGGACCAGCAACA
Organism: Torreya grandis; assembly: GCA_037957365.1. Classification (NCBI taxonomy): domain Eukaryota; kingdom Viridiplantae; phylum Streptophyta; class Pinopsida; order Cupressales; family Taxaceae; genus Torreya; species Torreya grandis. The sequence goes on along the minus strand of JARHVA010000540.1, from coordinate 1,973,859 downwards.
TGTGCACATGCTATGTAGGGTCAAGTTATTTTCTACATGGTTTGTAGATGTGGATGTGGTAGGTAATTTGGATGACAAGTTTAGCATCACAAGATTTGTGGTGGTTGGTCTTCAAGAGTGATCTTGAAGAGGGATAAAGAGCCAAGGGAACAAACTAGATGATGTACAGGCACAGGTATAGTTGCAGCTGTTTATCTCCAAGTGGGAGATTGTTAGGTTGTGGAGATAAAAGCTTCAACTATGCAGACAAAGAAAAGGAGGATTTTGAAGTTCCAAAAGAACCGGCATCGGTAGCATGACTGACGTCAGTCAAGATGAAGTAGAAGGCAATCGGCATCGGCAGGAAGTCAACCGACGTCGGTCAGCACCAAGCAAGCAGGGACTGACGTCGGTCGCCTATGTGTTCCATAACTATTTGTTGCATGAATAGTTAGTTTGTTGAACAAAGTGTTTACATGTAAAGGCTATTTCAAGTCTTGAGCTGCATGGATAATTATAGTAAACTAAGAGTCTAAGTTATTGTTCAAGTCTGGGATCTATTTATAGACCCATTGGCATGTATTGTAAAGTGTGCTAGTGAAGAGAACAAAGTGTGTGTTTCTCCTAGTTCCACTGATGAGCTAGAAAGGAAGGCAAGGAAGATCCTTCCATTGTAAGATCATTGAGTTACAGGTTGTTACAATCTCATAGGAGATCTACATGTGTAAGTATGGTCTGTTGAATTATAAGTTGTAGGTTCATGGGAGATCAACTTGAAGTACTATAGAGTGCTTGGGTACTGGCAGGGTTATTACTGACTGGTTGGAGAGGTGAACACCAATTCTGTGTGTGAGTTGGGTGTTGGGACCATTTTTGGTAGGAGAGTGTTTTGAAGAAGAATTATTGTACACTTGAGGTGTGGGAAGCCTCTGTAAGGTGGAAGAGTGTGGCAGCTCTTTATTGTATTCTTTTCTATACAAATGTTAATACAAGATAGTGTATTGTCTCTCATATTTTGTGCTATTTGTGAATTCTAGTTACTTGTGCTTCTGGCTATTTTTGCATGTTTAATTGTTTGTATTTGGTAATCATATTGCGCTCTTTCTAAGTATCAAGATCCTAACAAGTGGGATCAGAACAACTGTGTTGTTCTTGGATTCCCTGACAGGGAGCCTCCTTAGAGATCATAAGCTAGCCTAATCTTGATGCCATTAATCTTGAATAACTATAGAAGGGCATCAAAATCTTTATGGAAGAGTTGCAAGCACTAGTAAGGAGGAATATATAGGTATACAAGAGAAATAAGTCTCCCAAGACTACCATGAGAGGATCAGTGCCTCCTCTATCAAATCTCCAAGCTACCACTATAAGTGTAGCACCATTACCTTTTATTTGAATTGATTTTTCTTATTCTTCCACTTTTGTTTCCCTTACCATTGGTTCCCTATTGGATCCATATCTTCTACTATAACTATTACTACCACTCAATCCTCAACTGACACTAGCATGAGTCAAGCTAGTGCCTCCTTTGGCTTCACCTTTCCCCATTTCATTTCTCATGTTATTGTATATATGGCTTCCTCTCAGGAAACCACTATAAGTGCCTCACTTGTTATTGGTTCTCCTATTCTTATAAGACCATTGAAGCCCATCTTAAAGATGTTCCCATTTCATAAGCTACTCGATATCACCATAGTTGCTAAAATGAGTGTGCCTTCTAAGTTACCTTCATTCATTCTTGACATGGGCCCTACCAAATCTTTATTTGACTCACTTGGGTATCTTAAGACCCACAAAATTATGAATCCCTATTGCATCTTTAGCCTCTTCCTCTACCCAAGCACTTCCATTATAGACACATCCCACATAGCCAACACCTAATGCTTCCCCAAATTGGGTTAGAGACATCATACAAGCAACAAGGTAGGAGAAACCTCAGGGAATCTTTTATGCTACTCAAGTTGGGATGAGATTTGATGCTGACACAAGCACTATGAAGAGGGAAGTTAGAAGACAAGTTGAGAAACCATAGTCAAGCTCAGTTTTTATCCATAAGAGTGAAGATACCCTCTTAAATTTGATGATGAAAATAAAATTTGACCTTAGAGAGGTAAATGAATATGTAGAGGACATTATGTCCTCAGTTTAGGCCTAGGCAACGTCTAGAATTACCTTGATGAAGGGGATGTAATAAGAGCTGAAAAGGTTAAAGGAGAAAGCACTACCCACTGTACCAAAGGGAACTTTATTATTAATGTCTTCAACCTATATAAGGTCATGAAGAAGAGGTAGGAATATTGGGTCCTACAATCTAAGGTGGTCATTAAACTTAACCAAAATCTTGCACTTTATGATGCCAAGTTGGTAAATTTGGATAGAGTTACAAGTAGTAAAATTTCCCTAACACCAAGGTGTTACCACTTGAGGATATTATTCTTGAATAGACTATCTTGATGAATAGGATAAGCATTTTGAAGAGATGGCTAGATCAGATCAAAGATACAACTACATCCCTGGAGAAAATTGAATTGAAAATTACCTTGCTACTAAAAGATGTCATGGTTACCAAGGTGACTAAGCTTGATGGCTCATTCATGAATGATCAAGAGTTTAGATCCCAGATGAAGGTTTTTGTGGCCAAATTTTACAAAAACTTATGTAGTGCAAACACTACTATTGAGGTAATGAGCATTGTAGCATTTGCCAATCAAAGACTAGAGAAAGCAAATGCAATTAAATAAGTACTAAGACCAATAATCGCATAACATGACAAGCTCATCTAGGAGATACCCAACTTGTTTCATCCCATGATCCTATACTTTTCTCAAATCAACCATTATTACCAAGCATGTTTAGAAGTATGGATAAAGGAAGAGGTGGAGAAGAAGGAGAAGTAATAGCAGCAAGCTATCCAGTAGCCTCCTTCAGGCCCATGGATAATATTACATTATATTTTGTAAATTTGAATTAGAATATTCCATTGTATGTAACATTTTAGCCACTTGGATATTTGGGAACCTTTTTATAGGCCCACTTGATCTTGTTTTGGAAATTTTAAAGCCTATAAATAGGGGTTTTCCCTTCATTTGTAATCATAAAATAGTTGTTACAAGAATTAATGCAAAGAGCCAAAGAATTCAAAAGTTTGTCTAAAGTGATTTATTGTGTGTTTTATGATTTATAATTTTCATGCTTCTAAATGACTGATATATTCTTTTTTTCAAGTTAATTTCGTAGAGACATTCCGTATCTGCGTTTGTTATTTTGAGTTTGACACTAGGCTGACTAATTTTCTAGTATATTTGCCCTATTTTCTTCTCATTTATAACTGAATATGCTATGAAATTTACTATGAATGAGAAATTTTGTGCAATATATTCTCTTAGATACATGCATTTCCTTTCCTCTAAAGCTTCAATTGAATTTATTTAGCTTTGAGCATTACGCTAGAGCTGGTAGATGTTAGTTTCATCTTTTTGCCTTAAAATTTAGGAAAATTGGTATCTTTGATTATCTTAAGCAAATTCTCTTTCCTACCTTACCCTACTTACTCTTGGATCCACCCATGACTCAATTTAAATTAGTTCACATTGTAAATATCCATTGTTTTTTTATATTTTCGGCAATAATTAGCAAAGATTAAAATAATTTCACAAAGATTAACAAGAAGTAGTGTCACTGTGTAACATCTGTTGTCCCTACAGTAGGGTCTACTTGTAGACTTTTAAGTGGTGACCATATCTCTGCTATTTGTGTTATTTTTTAGTAGTAATTGTGTTAATAACTCAATCTCCAAGTCTTTCAAGACTCAAAATTGAGTTTCTTACTTTATCCTTATTCCCTAGTGACACAGGGAGCATAATACATACATTAATAGGTACGTATAGAACATCATTAATAATAAGATTTAAAAAAAATTGACTTTCCTTGCTTTGTTATTTCTAAAAATAAAATATCTCTTAAGTAAATCTTTTCATATATATTTCTATTTTTTAGATAAAAATGAGATAGTCAAGTCATATGATGTGATGGATCACTATATAAACACCATGTATTTTCTTTAGAAGCAAACAAGGTAGCATACAAAGCAATAATGTTAGAATTATGACCCTAATTATTTTTTTAATCAAGATTTTGATTATTCTATTTTTTATTTTTAGAAGATTGATTGTTAAGTCTATCCTTGTTTTTATAACAAGATTCACTTTTATAACCAGATTTACCACATAAATTTTAATTTATATTAAACTTAGGTTTATGATTCTTATGACTGGATTTGTTATTTTTGTTTTTACCTTTAGCAAAAATAAGGGTTAGATTTTTGGTTTTTATTATTATCAGAAACATTATTTAAGGTGATAAGTGTCTGAGTGGCATTCTCTTTAGAATTAAAATTGGTCTTAATTTGCTCTTCTTGAATCAGGATAGTAGACAAGTGGGTAAGGTCAAGGATATCTTACTCGGTTTGATATTTAGAATTCAAAATTAAAATAAAATTTAAGAATATTTAGATAAATGATAAAATAAAATAGTCAATCTTGAATCAAATTATAGTTACAACCATTTAACTGAGCTTTAATGTTCTTAATTTTAGCAATAAAATTTGTAACCTTGTCATCACCTTTCATAATTGTATTTAACAATTCAAGGATTAACTTAACTATTTTTTAGAGGCGAGTTACCTTATTCATGGATTCAAGGAGTTTCCAAGCATTGATAGGAGACTCATGATTACCAAATGTGGATAAGGAATTCATCCTTAACACTCCACAAAATAATGGAAATAGATTCTTATGATTTTTTTTAAAATGCATTGGTAAGCTCAAGGGTCACATGTCATCCAGAAAAGGCCTTTTCAATCCCAATGATAATATTCCATAAATTTTGGGCCATGAATTTATTTTTAGTGCATAGTTTATAAATATTATAGTTATTTCCATCAAGCATTTGTGATTTATCTTTAAAAATTAGGTGAAGCCATAAATTCCCTTTAAGAATGAAAGTAAATAAATGCTTAAAATAAATCCTTTTTAATGTGAATTTTAACTTTATTTGATAGTAAAAAAAAATTAAAGTGCAAACACACCAAAAAAATTCAATTTAATGCTAGACAAAGTAATAAAATTGTGAAAGATTGTGACAAAATAGGGTATCACAAGTATCACGAAAATATACTAATGTAAGAAAAATTTAACAAATTAACCTTTTATTAAATATTTTTTCACACTATTTTTAAAAATAAAGTGAATTAAACATGAAACTATGATTAATTTCATAATTTAGATGCCAAATAATGTAAAATTTTGAAATAGAAATGTACTAAACTAGGTGTCAAATGAGTTATACTCAGAATAACCATCTAGACACTATTATTTAAAAAGTTGTAAAATTAATAATAGGAGGCTTCAAATCACAAAATGGACCACATATATGCATCTAAAATAAGACAAAATGTAAGGATCGATTGGTTACATGACTATGCTTATCTAGGTTTTGACTAGGTCAAATATCAAAATAAGGTTGACGAGTTAACTAAAATTTTGAACACATGAAACTTGTCATGCAAACTAATAAATGAAATTAAAATTAATATAAATTTGATAAAATTTTTAAAAAAAATTAAAAAAATCAAAATTTTGATTTTTGGGGGGTTTTGAACATAGGATCTCCCTAGTGACAAGCTTTTAGTAAAATAATAACTTCCAACTCATCTAAAAGCTTATTTAAGATTTAACATGAACTAATTGATATATAAACCATATTTTTTTATTTTTTTAATTAAAATAATATATAATTTCATATATATGATGCATGTAAATTTTAATTTCTAAAAAAAAAAAAATCTTTTTAACTTTTGGTAAAAAAAGGCTATCTCCCAAAGTGGGACCCATGGGGCTTGCATGGAAATATGAAGTTTTTTAAAAATAGAATATTTTTGAAATATTTTCACAAACCATATACATTAAACTTACCTGTAGCACATTCTAGGAATAATAATGGTTCTTAGTTGGTAGTTTGGAAAATCATATGAAATTGTATATGCCACCAGAGACCTTGAAATTTTGACAATCTTTCTGAAATCTTACCACAAAGTAGATCAAGCCTTAAAAATAAAATTTTGATGCCAAAATATAGTTTTTTAAAATTTATAAGAGTTTAACTATCTGTACAATAGCACCCAAAGAGGATAAAAATTCCACAAAAGCTTCAAGCAGTCTTCATAGGCTCTAAAATTTGTCAAGCAATTTTCAAATATTCAAACTAAGCTTGCAGGGTCCTCAAAATGAATTTTTTCAACCAAAAAAAGAATTTTTAGATTTTTAAATTTTTTTTCCATCTGTATAAGTGCTATACTAAAACCAATAATGGCATCCAAACTAAAATCTAGCATCAAAAAATGAAAATTGGTTGCTAGAAAGGAGTTTTTAGATGCTTGAATGGAGATTATTTACTCAAAAAACTATTATAAATGGTTCTATAAGATATTAAAAGAAAATAATATCATTTCAAGGCTATAATATGGATGTACTAGGTTGACTAAATAAATTATTTTCTTAACTTTGGATTTTTAAAATCTTGCAGGGAGATCTCTAATGCTCTTGCCAATTAATAAACACATCACCTTTGCTCTAGTACTATGAAAGAATTTAGAGTGCATATAAACACAGAGGATTTAGATGTGAATTAATAATAAAAGAGTACACACAAATTAACATAGAGATCTATAAGACACAACATGAATAATTAGGTGGGAAAACCTCAAAATGAGGTAAAAACCCACAATGATTATTTAATATTTGTGAAACTTTTACCCAATACAATATAAACTTCTCCTTCTCACTTCCTCTTAATAACTTTCACAAAACCTTTTAAAATCATCTCAGTAAGTTTGAATGATAATGTTTCATATCAATTCACCATGATTCATAGTAGGGGCAAAACCCTATTTGTAATAAAATGTTTAGGGAGGTGACAATTGTAACCAATGAGTCCAATCATCCCAAAAACCATATAATAACAATTGTAAGTATTAAATAAATATAATATTATTATTTATTTTCATGATTTTTTTACCTCATTTAAATAAATTATATATTATTATTATTTAATTAACTACCAAGGTAAATTAAGGGTCAATAAAGCCCATGTAGTCATTAAATGTTCTAACGGTAAGATCACACCATGTGTCGACATTTAATGGCATAAAATCTAATCTAAGATATATGAGGTACAAGTCAAGTGGTTCAATGATAGAGTTTCAAGTGGTACCCTCTCTACATTCAAGTACCATGTGTCATAATTTCATTGGGACACATAGCCATTCTAAGTAGGTCAAGCCACATGTCATACCACAAGTCATCCTCTCATTGTTCTATATATTTATAGAGCCAAAGACTCAATGATAGGTAAAATGAAATGATTAAGTATATATATGCCATGTGTCTCATGGAAACATAATTATCCATAGACATGTAAAATAGAAAGGCCACAAATAAACAATAGAGTGACAAATTTAAAAGAGCCAAAGGGTATTAAAAGGCTAAAATAGATGATTAAGATGTTAAAGACAATGATGAAGCATCATGTGTCAAGAAAACTTGTGAAATTTGAGGTCATAAAACCAAATTAAAATTTTATGAATGGATGACAATGATTTTTACTCTGTAATTAATTCTCACACAGGGAGGATTTGAATAATGAATTCACAAGATAAGTAAATGGACTATATGTTATGTTCATCGGTTTTAAAAAATTATATTTGCCAATTTTGAATATTGAACTGTTATCCATCACTCCATAGAGAACTATTAGCCCTAAATTTTGAGGTTTAACACAAAGATTGAATTATTCAATAACGAAGGTGCAAAACCAAGAACCTACTCCTTCGATGTTCTACTTTGGGACCAAGCAATGATTTAAATATAAAAAATTAGAGAAGACTAATTTAATTAGAGTGTTTAGACATTATATAATAATTTATGTATAGGTTGAGGTTTGAACTTAAAAATATGAACATAAGTTATCCCTAGATCAAAGGGAGTACATAGATGACCTATTGGTAATCATAGCTACTAGAATCCATAAGGTAGTGATGAAAACAAAGGTATTCCATTGTGCTGACTTGATATTTAATTTTTTATAGCATGTACTTGCATAATGGATATTTTTCATAAGAAAAATAGTATGTATATAACTTATGTAGCTATCTTATCTTTCTATAAATTTTATAGACTACCAAAGCCAAACATTCCATATAACCAGACAACAATCAGTAAATTTCAAAAAAATAATAACATTATAAGCACCCTACTAGGATGGGCATAGAACCCTAATAAATTTTCCATGGTAGATAAGGTCCTAATTTTCCAATTTAAACTGAGTGTTAGAATTTCTATGGCCTTATTAAGCAGACTACATGGATCTTAATTTATCACTCATGTAGATGATGTTTGGGTCCCGTTATTGTCAATAAGTTTAGAATTAAAGGGCATCCCACACTAAGGGATATCATAATCTCAAACTTAAAATCCCAAAGAGATCACATGCATAACCAATTAGATACCAACTTATACATGCTTTCATACTTGGTAGATTTTATCCATGGAACTATTACCCTAACCAACATTATACCCTGAAAGCCAAAAGGTATAACATATTTGTGATTATTTTGACCATATTCACAACATAAATAGAGAGATCATATGTAAATGATAACAAACACATTTTATCTAATAGTTTTTAGAGAAATAAATGGGAAACCTATGCCTAGGTTACTTGATCACATTAAAATATCATGAAGGACATTGGGTGATTATTGGTTCTATCTAGATCGCACTTTATTAGAGGTCAGTGAAAATTGGTATCTCCCTCATTAATACCAATATTTGTACCATATAATTAGCCAAACAAGAGATAGCCTATTAGCTATCTAATAGTGTGGATGACAATTTGAGGAAGGCCAAATTGGATAAATACAACAAGAAACCACTCAACATTGGAAGGAAATAGTTCTAAAATGGGAACAATTAGCTAAGACTTTGAAACATAGGGGTTCATTTAAGTTTGGACTAGCTAAGAATAGATATTGGGAGACAACAAATAGAGAAATTATACAGGTATTTTAGGCAAGATTATGGTCACCAAGAGTATAAACATGACTTAATATTTCTTAACCCTAAGGATGAGTCATAGGTTTATACAAGAATGAGAAAATATCAAATGTATATGAGGATTTTTAAAATGATCCCATATGATCCATCTATATAAAAATAAGATGTAGTCAGGATAAAATAAGAGGAAAATAATTTTGAACAAGCTAGGCAATCTTAAGTAGAGGAAGAAATAGAAGAAGAAAGTGACAAACAATTGAGGTTGAGAGTTCTCAAAAATGTCCTAAAGCCATAGGAGGTGAAGCACTAAGTTGTAGACATAGGATAACTTCCAAAGATCATGGTTGAATCCACTCCACTAGTTACAACATTATTTCCATGTCAGGCTCCAAAAATGACAAGTCAGTCCCCTTCTCCTCCTTCATTATAGATGATAGCCATTCTTTCTATAGTAAATTATGTGAGAAGGTCTCTTCCCACCTCCATGAAAACCCCTATTATCACACAATAAGAGGAGATAAATGAGTCCTTATATGAGCAATAAGAAGAGGGATATTTATAAATAAATTATGGTGTAAACCCAAAGGTAGAAGCATCATTGGACATCTTTCAAAAGGTGCCTTTACATAGTAATTTTAGGACTTCAAGTCCCATTCATCCTCACACTTAGGATATCAAATAAGAACAAGTTGAAAGATCAAAAAAAAAAAACAATGACATCTAGTAATATGGTGGTCACATCAACTATTTCAGATATCTCATCTATGGCTACTTTTATAATTTCTCCATAGGTTTTGACACATGAAACCATTTACCCTATTCTAGAAGCCATTCTTCTAACAACTACAAGTTCTATAGATTCATCTGATATGGTAAATACTAAAAATTTATATTATTTGATTAATATTTACACTAAGACTGACTCTATGATTATTGTATATAATTCAATTAATTAATTTTTGAAAAGTATAACCCAAGTTACTATTTGATTTATTTTTGTAGGGTTTATGGATTGTAATCCCTAGGTTGTTAAAGGTTCTAAGTATAGTAAATTAGGGTTAAAATATGTAATAAATACATCGACTAATTTATTCTAGAATTAACCTAATATAATATTTATAAAAATAGCAATAAATGACACAAATAAATACTTAGGTATAAATTGATCGAGATAGATGATCTGGAGGTTGATAATTAGTGTGGAAGTAGATCTGAGTGTCATAAATTAGGTCCAGGTATTAGAAACCCTCCTGGAAAATAATGTTGTACCTTGAACAATAACACTAGGATGATAGTGTCCTACTTTTAGTGCTAATATCCTCTGTGCAAGATTTGTCTATTATTCTATGTGTACTTTTAGTTGGGTCTGACCTACTTTTACCTATGTGGATGAGCTCTGATTTGCTATCTATGCACTATTTTATGCTAATTTAAGAGAAAACCTTAGGCCTCTATGTTTTTATTATATTTAATTTGCTTAAGTAAAAAAATTGTGATGTTAATTGGGTAGGATGGACATCCTCAACACCTTGTTATGTTGAGAGTTACCTACATACCAATACTTTGAGGAGGAATTAAGCCTGATATAGTTCTCCTACCTAAATTCTTGGTTCAAATGTAAATGAATGCTAGTATGAGTGTCAAACTAAGTGATTTGAATAAGGATTGATAATGGAAATATGTGTATTATATGATTGGGATGGATGTATATGATTGTATACAAAATTAGGGTAGAATATGGATCAATAGCCTTGATTGTACATAGCTTATTCTAAGTTTGTTTGCATATTTTGCATTTTATTTTCATTTAATGGATATATAGATAAAATTCATGTATATATATTGATATGGTGTTTGTGTGGGGTTTTAAATAGGTCTAGGTCGAACCTTGGTATCTTAGGAATTAAAAATATATTTGTTGGGATTAAATTAGGCAAAGGACAGTAGTGCTAAAAATGAGACACTAGCGTGGGGCACTAGTTTCAAAACTACAATGCTAGTTTTCAAGTGTTAAAAACTAAGGCACTAAGGGCTTGAATCCCTATGGGAGGGTTCAAGACATATTTTGAGATGTATATGGATTTGTAAAGGTTTGCACAAAATATAGATAAGTGTCAAAAGAGGTCCTAAGATAGGTTTAGGGATAAGCTAGGGATGGGTTGTCTCAAGTGTCACTCATTTAACTCAGTGGAATTTTATATGACTACATTCCCCCTTTTATTATATAAATTCAATAAATTAAAATGACTAATATAAAGGAAAAATAAGTGTACTTAGAATTACCTATGAGGCGAAGCCCCTGAATATGGGTCTAAGTGTGTAAAGCATGCTCTATTACATATCCTATAAATGAAACAAGGATGAATTAGTCCTCACTTAAGAGATATCAAAATTAAAGACAAAATTAAATAAAGAGATAAGAGAGAGGAAAGGAATGAATACACCTCATTGGGTACACAAACCAATTCAATAACTTTGTGACATCATATGTGTGTGTATCTTTTGATAAAATGGTGAATAACTTGGACTGAGATTATGGATTAGTTAGTCCTCATGTGTGGGTGGATCAAGAATTTAAGATGGCATTGAGTCCATAATTTCCCACCCCTTCCTGGTGAATCATGAGCTATGAATAACTTGGATTATAATGATGGCTTGTCCAACCCTCTTATGTAGGTGGATTAATAACTAAAGTAGGCCAAGACTCCATCATTGCCTACCCATGTGTAGTATATCCATCTATAATTAAAAACATGAAATGTAATTGTAACTATGTAGGATGGCCCTAGGGCCATTTTGAAACTTTGAAATGAAAAATGACCAAGGGACCACTCAAGTACTTGGGAATGTAGCTCAAGGACTATGCAAAAATGCCAACCATTACAAATAGAATAAGTAATCAATCTAGTGTGATACCTAGTGTAAAAGGTGTCTGAAGTATACCACATAGATAATGACATGGAGTTTGTCATTCCATCTTAGATAAGCTAGCATGAAATTGATCATGTAGAAATAATGTGTTGCATATATGCTCCTAATTTTGATATTTGTGCATATGGATTATGGACTGAGTTGTATCAATATGTGTCTAAGTATCTGAAATTGAAGTGGGAATGATCATGACATGCATGATGTCCCCAATCTGAGCAAATTTAGTATTATTCTATGTAAAACTAAGCATAAAATGGCCAAATATGATATCTTATGACTGGAAATATGCAAATATGGGCTATAACTATTGTGTCATTCTATTGTCAAATATGGGTTTTTACTATTTATGGGCTACTAGATAGTAGCATTAGAGACCTAGTGTCTTATGTTTAGTGCTAATGTCCTTTTATGTTTTTTTGTGAAAACTAAAATAGATATGTGTCTAACTATTTTGTTGTGTGTTTGTCTAATTATGTGATTTATAGTCTATGTTTGTGTGCTAAAAATTATTCTCTGAGTGCACCTAGATGCTCTAATCTATATGACAAACCCATATGAATGCCCCCTCTTTTTATGGGAGTTATTTTACCTATGCAATAAATATACTCAAAATAAAATCTATACATGATGTATTTTAGGCCAAAAAACATATGATATATGCATAGTAAACCAATATAATGTATATACATGACATCAAGAATGGAAGATAATTTGAGCATATTTTGGTAATGTATGTTGTATGTTAGATATAACATTTACAAGGTTGTCAATATAGATATAACAATGTAAGCATGTGTATAAACTACATAATATGAGTAATAATCTAAGTAACTACCTAGGAGGATGGGGCATGATGTCCATCAAGGCTCCCAAAGAGTAAGGGGAGATGCATGAGGGTAGTCATGGCATATAAAATTGGGTGTAAGTGTAATAAACAAGAGACACATGTCATATCCATGACACATACATGAAATCATGCATTCAAACACATGAGACATATAAAGTAGGCCAAGGGGCCATAATACAAGGGACATGGGCACATGTCACTAAATATGAGAAATTAATACATATAAGGACATGTTAAAATGTCCACATACGCAAACAATAAGTAGGTTGGATTAGATCCATATGGAAGGACATGTTAAAATATCTTCACACAATCAAGAAGGAAAACACAAGGATATGGATACATGTCCAAAGAATACACACAATGAAAGGAAGTCGAGTAGAGTTGTATAACAATGGTATATTCAAATGCCCTTGAATAGATGTAGAAGTAAAGAGACACAATCAAGTATAAACTAGGAAAGCTAGAAATAAAAGTATGCATGAACATGTGGCACAATATGTATGAGAGAAAATATGTACATAAATTGAATATATAGTAGTAGTAGTAGTAGTAGTAGTAGTAGCAGTAACAGCAACAGCAGCAGTAGTAGCAGTAGTAGTAGTAGTAGTAGTAAAAACTAAGTAGTATAGGATGAACAATATCAATATATAAAAAATGTTAAATATTTAATATAGAGTATAGAAATATTTAACCTAGAAAATTAGAATCTATATAGTATGATTCCCCTAATGGGAAAATGTATCAAGGATGAGTCTGTGTATGTGCCCTAATGGGTAGATAGTAGTAAATTTGGATCTATGTGATGGACCTCAGTCCTATAAGAATTTGTGAACACTCAACAAAAAATAAGTGAAGCATGTATATATTATAAAAATTAACTATACTAAGAAGTATATGTAGTACCTGATAAGTATATAAAGAATTTAAACATGGATATGTAAACAATCTAAATTTTGTGTTTTGAGCAATATTTGAATGTTTTTGTATTTTGAGCATATTATATTATTTTTATTTTTTTTAGTATATGAGTTATGTATAAGGAATCATGAAAAATGAAACCAGGTATAAGGAGAAAGATAAAGGAAACTATGTACAAGAAGCATGAAAAATGAAACTATGTATAAGTAAACTGGGAATGGATGAAAGTGTGTATAGGTAAATTGGTAATGGATAAAACTATGTACAAGGAGAGTGTTATGGATAAAAATCTATGTGTTGGTAAATAATGGTGCTAGAATCCCCACCTTCATCGATGGGATGCCTTTGTGTAATATAGGTGGTATCTTCACTTTTTGAATACTCTATATCATAATAATATAGGTTGTTCTAATAATCTTCTTCATTTTGATTAGTAATATTTGTATTATTGATTGGGATCTTGCCATTTTAAATTGTATCCACTATAGGTATAGTTTGCTCTAAATGCCATGTTGTTAGAAACCCTCTTTTGAGAATGTTTGTTGGCTTAACCTATTTTGATTATGAAACTTAAGTTCTTTCTCTTTTTGTAACATTACTTATGTATCTAGATCTTGTTCCTTGATAAACTATGTCTGTGAATGATTTTCCTTAGGATGTTTAATAAATCCCAAACCTTGTCGACCAACATTATCAATTGATGGAATAGGAATAGTGATGTTTTGGGCCTGCTTGATCATGATAATCAAACTTTTGTATATATTTTTGACCAAACCCATTCTACTTGGAAAGTGGGACCTCATTTTGGAGAAGTATAAGTGTATCCTTAACTTGATTTACCTATGCTTGTTGTATTGTTTCTTTCTTTGATTTTGATGTGTAAACCTTTTGTTATTTTGAGTTATATTTTGGTAACCACTTTTGTATTATTTATAATTTTGACCCTTTTTGAATTTGTACATGTGTCATTGTATATTTTTTTGGATGATGTCTCACCACTTGAGTCATCTATATCAATTACCTATTGTATTTTCCTTTTCAATGCTAAACATGAATCAGTGTGGTGCCCATGCATTCTGTTATATACATAATAATATCTAGATCTCCTCATTAGATGTAGAGAAGCTAAGTTGATCAACTTATCTTTGATTATTTTCTTTAAAATATCACTTAAACTTATATTTAATCTTTAAATACCTTTCAAATAATTAGTTGCAGATGCACTTTGTTTTGATTTCTTATTTTGATGTGTGGCATTGCTTGCCATAAATTGACTAGGTGAGGATGCATATACATGATTGAAACTAGTGTGCCCTAGAGGCCTTTATCTTGTAATCTTATTTTCCAATGTTGTAATATTTTAATGTATATCTAATTTTAATTTTTCAATTTTTAAATTAACCTATCCATATTGATAATTTTATCCCTTAGAGTCTCACAATACAAACCCTAGTTACTTTTGATTGAACATGTAGGCACATACCCTGTAGACAAGAGGTGGGAAGGTAAGGATGGATAGGTTGAGTGTAGATATTTGAAATAATAGTATAGGATGCCTCACATATTAGAGGATTGATAGCATGGGTGTGGTTATAGGGAAAGTATCTATCACCCTCTTAGAGATGAGGAGGAGGAAAATAATCTTCTTTATCCATGAAATCTTTTATGTGTAAAGAGTTGCTTCTTAATTTAATTCCACATGAGAAATATAACTTACTAGAGAAATAATGAAATATGACATACATTTGAACTAATTTAAAGCATCATGTACTTATGTGTTTATGTCATCTTTGAATTCATTCTAAATTAAAGGAAATAAACATGCAAGAGAAGATACAAAAATTTACATCAAAAAGTAAAAAACTTCATATGTCATTATTATCATGATTATATGAAATATGAATCAAAAAATATAGGTATATAAAATTTAAATGTGTGTTCTAAAAGGTTATAAACATAAAATCTAGGGTTAGGGTTTGTTGAACTATTCGAAGTAACTCAAGCTCACCAAATGATTTAACTTTTGAGGGTTTATGGAGTGTAAGCCCTAGGTTGTTAAAGGGTCTATGTATAGTAAATCAAGTTATAAATATGTAATAAATACAACCACTAATTTGTGTAAGAATGGACCTAATCTGATATTTATAAAAATAATAATGAATAACAAATAATCACTTGGGTTGGCCAAATTGGTTGCATAACCTAATCATAAAGCTTGGAATCCTTTTAAGGTTTTACATACTAAAAATTTGAGATCAAATAGAAGGATTTAGAAATTTTAATAAAGGCAACTCATATATATCCATGTAATGCCTATGCATTTATCAAAATGGGTGAGTTATTAATATCATCAAACCTCAATGTAGCCTTAGATTCTCTTAAAATAGCAAAGTCTCTTTTGAAGAAGAGCATAGAAGAAGTACCCATTGAATTGTTAAAAAACATTGGGGTTCATCATGTTGAGCATGATGAACTAGAGTTGGCTCAACAAACTTTTATAGAGGCATTAGGAAATGGCATTTGGGTTAAATTCATAAATAAAATCCCCAATGCCAATTATACACTTTTTTGTGTGCTTTAAGGATATGGAATTCTTCCAATGACTAGAATAAGGTGGTGTTTCACTTGATTTATAAGTTCAATTCCCATATGCTCCAAAATACGTAGAGGAAACTAATGAAAAAATAGTCCCCTAAACCCTAAACCACCTTTATAATTTTGGTACTCAGTTGCCTATGTAACTACTATAAGTTGCCAATCATAAAGCTATAGATTTTGTGTTTAATGTAATGAGGGTTTCAAATTAAATTTGAATTTGCTATAGAGGGCATCCTCAAATCTGACTTCACTACAGAGGGCCTTGCTAACTTCAAATTCTTTGTATCAAACTTTAAATTTCTTGTGTACCTTTTCAGAAGTCTCCAGGTCCTCTCCAAACAAGCTTTATCGCCCATGCAAGTAGCTACTATAACCCAAAACACCTTAGTGGCAGGTTAATTACCAACTAACAAAATGAAGAAATATTCAATGAATAATGAATCATGCACAATACACTCCCACCAATTTTTTTTTTTAATTTCATCTAATTTATATTTACGTAACTATGTAGTCATTTTTATTTGTATGACTAAATAATTTTTTAGTCAATGACCAAATTAGTCATTTATTTACTCATTTATAGCTGAGTTGCAAAAACTTAGTAGAATTTAGACATTTTTAGTTGCTGTGACTAAAATTTGTAGTCATGTCGTCATTTATTTGCCAAATTCTACTAGTGAAAGTTAGTGGAAAAAACATAAATTAATATTTTGTAATTCATTATTGGACATCTCCAACATTGATAAGATGAGTGTCCCCAACTATCATGTGATGCACATATAATAATTTACTAATAATATGATACTAATTTTAACCAAACAGTAGATATCCTATTAGCAATAACTCATTTTATCATTTGAATTTATCAAAAACTTTTCAAGTTTACTATGCTTCAATAAAATATTGAGGTATAACCTCTCATACATCAAATATGGTGTTCCATCATCTAATCAAATAGATATGAGACTGAAACAAATAAGTTTTGATATGTATGAATAAAATGCTTAGTAAAGTAAATGATGAAAAGCTAATAATATAAACTCCATTTAAACTTTGCATTTCTTAACATATCTTATTATCAAATGAAGCATATAAGGATGTTAGAATAACTAATCAAATGATAAAATAATCAAATGAGAGCATCTAAGCAATTGAAACACAAAAGATACATACTCATTGAACATGATCTTCTTACAAAATACAACTAAAACATGATCATTTTTTCAAATTAAGCATGATGTTATGCATATAATATATTTTAATGCTAACTGAATTGAAAATAATCATAATATCTATATATTTTATTTGATTTATCATCTAAGATAAATGTATCTCTTGTGATATAATTATAATATGTTATTTTCAAGAATCAATACTAAATTATTTTACTAACAAATACAATGTAGATGAGACACTATCAATATAGTTAGTATCTCTAAAGTAACAACAAAATAGTTTTATCAAAACAAATGAAATGCTATATACATACATGTATTTTTGATGTATAAAAATAAAAATATTAAGTAGGGATTTTATTCAAAATATGCACATTAGTATTCATGTCTTCGGCCCATAAAAGTTTAAGAATATTTATAGATTGCAACATGTTATAGCCATTTCTATGATGGTGTAGTTTTTTCTTTTAGCAATACCATTTTACTGAGCGGAATAGGAAGTTGTTAATTCCCTTTTAATACCATAACTAATGTAAAAATAATCAAACTCTTTACTAACATATTCACCACCATTATTAGTTCTTAATCTCTTAATAAAAAAAATAGATGCATTTTCAACACTAGCTTTAAATTCTTTGAATTTAAATATTACATCAAATTTATTTTTAATGAAAAAACTAGATCATTCTAGTGTAATCATCAATAGTATACAAAAAACCATTAAGATAAATAACTTGAAGAGGTCCTACAACATCACTATGAACTAATTCTAAAGGATGTGAGGAATTTACATCGTGATTCTTGTGAAAAGGGGTTGGTATGTTACTTACTACGTAAGTAACCCTCCTAAGTTTTATAAAGAGAGGGGATAGAAAGAAATCCAACAATAAAATTATTCACACACATATCATTTAAACTTTTAAAATTAACATGACCTAATCTTTCATGTCATAATTGAGATTCATTATTACTTGGTGATGAAATAAAATATGCAGAAGAAAGAGAAAATATATATATACTATTATTTTAAACACCTTCAACAATCAAGGAACCAAAATGATTTCTAATGGACCAACTATCTTTAAGTAATTTTATAGTGAAATTGTCATTTATAAGTTGAGAACAAGATAGCAAATTCTTTTTAAGCTTAGGTACATAGAAAACATCATTAATAACGACATTTAGAGATTTTATTTTTCATTATTCAGTTGCTTCTAAAAAAGAATTATCTCCTAAGTAAATTATTTTAGATATATCTCTAGAATCACATAAAATATCAGATAATCTTGTCATATGGTCCAATGCACCGCTATCTAAAATCCATTCATTTTAATTTGAAGCACATAAAGTACCATATAAAGTAATAACATTTGAATCCTAATTGTTATTATGATTAGGGTTTTGATTCTTCTACTTGCTTTGATTAGATTTCTTTCCTTCATTATTTTTAAAAGTTTGATCGTTATTTTTATCCTTTTTTTTATAACATGTTTCCCTTTTATGACCAAATTTACCACACAAATTACAATTTCTATTAAACTTAGGTGTATGATTCTTATTACCAAATTTCTTATTCCCATATTTGATTTCAAAAAAATTAGGGTTAGATTTCTAATTTTTAGTGTTATCAAAAACATTATTAAGAGTGAGAAGTTCCTAAGTCACATTCTCCTTAAAATCAAAATTGGTCATCACTTATTCTTCTTGAATCAAGAGAGCAGACAAGGTGGTAAGGTCAGGGACATCTTGCTCAATTTGATACTTATTATTTAAAATTTAAAATAAAATTTCTAAACTTTTCATGAATATTTAATTTAATGATAAAATAAAGCAACTGATATTAAATCAAATTATAATTACATCTATCTAATTGAGCTTTAATGTTTTTTATTTTAGCGAGAAAATTAACAGATTTTTTTATCACCCTTCAGAGGTGTAGTTAGCAATTCAAGGATTAATTTAATGGTCATTGAAAAGCGAGTGCCTTCATGTATAGACTCAAGAATTTTTCAAGCATCACTAGGAGACTCTTGATTACCAATGTGGAGAAGGAATTCATCCTTAACACTCTGTTATGTTGAAATGCATTGGTAAGTTCAAGGGTCATATGTCATCTAGAAGGAGATTCTTTAGTCTCAACGACAATATTCCATAATTTATGGACCATAAATTTGGATTTAATATGAATTTTCTATATATTATAGTTATTTGCATTAATCATTTTAGATTTATCTAAAAAAAATGGGGCGAAGCCATAACTTCCCTTTAAATAGGATATTAAACAAATGCTTAAAAAAAACTATTTTAAATGAATTTTGGAACTATTTTCAAAATAAAGTTAATTTCACATGTATCTATACTTAATTACATAGTTTATATGCCAAACAATGTAGAAATTTGAATTAAAGTTGCACAAATATAGGTGTCAAAAGAGTCACACTCAAAATGACCACCTAGACACTATTATTAAAAAAGGTGTAAAACATTTAATAGAATAGTTCAAAACATAAAATGGACCACTCTAATACATCCATAACATGTCAAAACCTCAATATTGACTGGTTACATAGCTATGCTTGTCCAAGTTTTGACTAGATCAAGTGTCACAAGAAGTTTGACATGTTTAACTAGGTTTTAAACGTGTGATACTTAGCACACAAATCAAAAAAGATTCTAAATTTAATTATTTTTACCAAGAAACAATTGACTTGACCAAAAAACAAAAAATATAGAGGGTTTTGAATACTAGACCCTTTTCTTACAAGATTCTAATAAAATTACAACTACCAGCTCATCTACGAACTTTTTCAAAGATTTACATGCACAAATCTATATTTGAAATTTTTTTAAATCTGATTTTTATTATAAAAAATAATAATTAATACATGCATGTAAAAATAAATTTTATTAAATTTAACTTTTTTGATTTAAAAAATTAAATAAAGGTGGGGCCCACCCACTTTTACATGGAATTTTTTAATTTAAAAAATAAATTATTTTTAAAATAAACTTTGTGAACTATTATACTCACCTGTAGCTAGTTTATCCTAGTTTAAGCCACCAAATCTCTTGAAATTTTGACAGGCTTCTTGAAATTATCTACTGATGATGAAAGAACCTTCAAAATTGCATTTTGGTTGAGAATTGATTTTTTCTAGCTTCTAGACTACACTATGGCACCCAACATAGAGGAAAACAAATTGTGGTTGAATAAGCCTTTAGAGGCTCTAAAAAAAACTTTCAGGTTGATTCTATTTATCATTGACTTCTTCCAGCAACAATTGGGATCAAGAAATGGTTGAAATAATTGTTTCTAAATTTTTCCCAACACTAAGGCCATATAATGGCATCCTTGCACTGAAGAAAAAAATTAGAATCTTTAAAAAAAATTCTCAGATGCTCTATGGAAGTTATGGGAGGCTACGAGAATAATCTTTGACAAATTAAATGCCAAACTAATAACAACAAACTTGAAATTAATTCCTTTTTTTACCAATTCTTCAGGTAGGAGGCTATACTATGGACCATACAACTACCCAAGCTAAAAAAAATATTTAAAAAAATTGAATATTGGCTACTTTGAATAAGATTTGAAGCAAGATCTTTAATTATTAGAAGGATGAGATTACAAAACTGAGAAGCTAACCTTCACGATGATAAAAAATTCTTACTTTCTCTGTGTCATACCAGGCTTTGAAAAATAAAACTTTAAATAAATTTGAATATCAATTATTGATATTTAACTCAATATTTTATATGCGTGTCGATCAAAATCCTCTCCATTGGTTCTGGTAGCATGATGAAATTCATATATGAATCAATACACATAGATCTAGAAGAGATTTAATGAGTAAAACATAACAAAATGAACCTAGATCAATTAAACATAGAGACACATGAATTATCATGGGAAAACCTTAAAGAGTTAAAAAATCCACCAATGATGATTATTCAATTATTGAGAAACTCTGCACCCCAATACAGAAACTCCTCCTTCTCACTTCTTTAATAGCCTTCACAAAAACCTTTGTTCATGCATAATTTATGATAATAATAAAATATTTTTCACACACTTATAATAGGGATAAAACCCTATTTATAATAAATTTTTAAGGGATGTGACCATTGTAAATAATGGGTCCAACCATCCTGAGAACATTTTAAATTACCAATAATAATAAACTAATGTGATTTATTTTACCAATAAGTAATACATAATTTATGTTTTATTATTTATTTACATGGGGTTTTTAACCAGTGTTAATAAATAATAAATCATTATTATTTAATTACTTAAAATTTATTAAGGGTCTTATTATTACACCACTTAGACATTAAATGTTCTAACAGGTTCTAATAAGTACAAGGGTAAGTTGCCCTTCAAATGTCTCAATTGTGGTAATATTGGTCACTTTGCATCTACGTGTCCTATCAAGGATAATATTGAGCATGAAGAACATGATGAACATCATGGAGATGATAAGAAGTCCTATCATCTTGACAAAAATAAGGAGTTCAAGAAGTATGAAGGTAGGAAAGGAACATTCAATACCATGAGAAGCTTCTATACTAAAGAAGATAACTCTTCTAATGTAACTGACTCAAGTGCACCTAATAGTGATGATGGTAGTAATGAAATTGAACATAACATTAATGAAACCTTATTCATGATTATAGAATTAGACAAATAAGGTTTCTCAAATGGGAAAGGCGTTATGGTTGATGTAGAATCAAATGAAGAAGAAGCTGAAATGAATCTTGATGCAGAATTGGTAAGTCTCTTAGAATATTTGATATTATAAAGAAGAAAGAATCACAAACTAATATCACTAGTTAAGGATTATGAGGAGCAGATTGGCTTATTTGAGGAAATATTGAGTAACACTTCTAAGGAGTATGATGAGATCATCAATCAGATTGAAGCACAGATGAAGATAGTCAATGCAAACTTAAAGGTTAAGGAGGAAGAATGTATCAAGTATGAAACTAAAGTGGAATCCTTGAAAGTTGAATTGAATCAACCATCTAGTAAGGTGAGGACCTTTGTGATGTTTGTAAAGAGCACTGAGTCTCTACATAACATTTTGAGTAGTTAAAAGTTTGTAAGTGATAAGATAGGTCTTAGTTTGTAAGAAGATCAAAAGGTGGTAGCTCAAATCAAGGAGAAGGGAATTAAAGATAAGAGGGTAAATATAAAAAGACCTATCAAACAACCTAATGATATGAGGTATGATAATTCATTTAATGGTTTCTATTTTGTATGTAGTCAGTTTGGTCATAGAGTGAGAAAGTGTAAAAGACCCTCAAAGAATGAGTAATCATGGGACTATGGAAGGAGTCACGATTCACATCAGTCAAGAGGTATGTATGAGGTTGTTTTATATAGGTGTCCTAATATATGACACAATTCAAGATTCTATCCTAATAGAGTTAGAAGGTCATCAAGTCAAAATAGGAGGTTTGAAGCCCTTAGAGTGCAAAAAATAAGGCAATGAAAGTATGAAAACCAAAGATAATGAAAATGAGTCATGATCAGTCTAAAAGTTCAAATGGAATGTTTGTTATGGTATAACATGATTTAGATGTGAAATAAAGTCAAAAATGTCTATTATCAACTCATATTGATGTTCAAATGGTTGATGAAGAGGTCAAGCCTATTGTGCCAATCAAGCCTAAAAGGATATTTAGTATTGTGAGAGATTTGGGAATATCCTGAACTTGAGTTATTTTAGTGTCTTATGTAAATAGTGTTGTCCCCAAAAAATATCACTCATTTTTGGGACAACATTTGAACTATTTTGGTTCTATAGACCAAAATTGTCTCTTCCCTTTTTAAAATTTGTCCTGGGCATTCAAATTCCTCATTTTTCAAGCTTCTCAGAAATCTACAGACTCTACAGGTTGAAATCTATAAACTTTGTAGGCTTAAATCTACGAACTCTATAGGCTTAAATCTATGGACTCTATAGGCTTAAATCTATGGACTCTATAGGAAGAGAAAATATACGAACTTAGTAGGAAGAGAAAATCTACGGACTCTGCAGGCCAAGTTCAATGGGCTTTACAGGTTGATTTCTAATGACTTGATTTCTATGGACTCTGCAGGCAAGTTCATTTATACAAGTTTAAAGGCTTCTGCAGGTAGGTTCAACCAAAAGAATTAGTTTCTAACACTTGGTTCAACCAAGTGGTTCAACACTTTGGTTCATCCTTTGGTTCAATCAAATGGTTCGTCAGTCAGTTCAAGGCTTTGTTTGAACCGTTGAACCAAAACTTGGTTCAACGGTTGCTTCAAACAAATGGTTCAAAGGTAGGTTTAATCAAGTGGTTCATCGGCTTAGTTCAATGGAGTGGTTCATTGACTTGGTTCATTCAATTGAACCATTGGCTGGAACCATCAGCTTGAACCATTTTAGTTCAAAGCATTGGTTCAACGAAGAGGTTCAACGTCTTGTGGTTCAATGGAGCAGTTCATCGGCTTGGTTCAACGTATGGTTCAACCAAGCGGTTCAATGCCTTGGTTCAAAGGAGTGATCCAATGTAAAAGTTTAAAGAGCCTCCTGAAGGATAAGTGCCCTTGCGGAGGGCATTTGGTCGACAAAAACACCCTTCAGAAGGGTCATTTTTTAAGAAGGCCACAAAGGTAAATTCCTTTAGAAATTTGTTTAAGGCAGACAGTCATAATTCTTTCAAACTTTTGTCTAAAGGAATTCCTTTCGATAAAAAGTCTAAAAGAATTCAAGAAGCAGCTGCGGGTAAAAAGGCTGAAGAAATAACCAAACAAAAGTGATAAGAACATTTTCCACGGACTTTTTGTTCGGGGGAAATTTCTGTGGACTTTTTTTTATGGGAATTTGTCTGGGGAAAATGCCCACAAGAAACCTGCGAAAGGCTGCCGAAAGACCCCGAAGGGTAGGTGCCCTTGTGGGGGACTCCCGGCTGCCGAATAAAAGGACACTTCCCTGAAGCCAAAGGGTCACCTTCCCTTCAGGAAGATGTAAAACAAGAAGCCCAAATGCCATTCAAAGACCATTTCGTAAGGCCCAAAAGGGTAGTTTCTTTCCAAAAAAGTTCCAAATAGAAAAGCCAAAGAAGTACCAAGGGGTGACATGCCTGAAGATGTCAAATTCAACACAGCGAACTAGCCATTGAAAACATAATGACGGGCGTGCGAACGTCAATTTTAAAGCTCATAAAATAGTCATTGATCCTTTGAATCTACATACCTAAATGCATTCACAGACTTCAAGACCAAGACCAGTAGAAAGTGAGGAAGGAACAAAATAGTAAATTAAATCCAGGACCTAATTCAATTAACCAGAAAAGGAGGAATGATGAAGGTAGGATCAGATCACCAGGTGGACATTGAAAGTTGCAAACTTTTAATAGCATGACTTGTTTCTCTGCATTGATAAAATAAAATGGGTAAACACCCCTAAGTCTCAGCCTATCTTCTTAATAGATTTTAATGCAACATGATGTGTTACTGTTCTTAAAGTCCTTCTTGAAAAGGCTATATAAGGGACTCTCTTTTATTGTAAATTTATCTCTTTTTGACAATCAGAAAGAAACTCTACCCAAATTGAAAGGCACTTCTGAGACTTTGAGCTTAGTTTGTTGATCATATTTTGTTATTGGAATAAGAAAGCAAGTGATTTTTTATACTTTGTGCTATAATATCTTTGTTGTTGAGGAAATTGTTCTTATGTCTTTTTACTTAATATATCTTATGTTCCTTTAATTCAACAAGCAGAATTAGTGACAACAGTTAGGAAGGTGTCCTGAAGAGTCAAGTGTGGAGAGACTTTGTGCCCCCATAATTGCCTTTAGTATGTTTTCTTTTCATTTTTGTGTAAAGAAATTTGGGATTACTTTGTGCCCTCATTGTCCTTCGTATCTTACTCTTGAGCAATTCAGGTGGATACTTTGTGTTGCATCTCGATTTGCTAGTTATTACATCCTTTGCTACATTTTGTTGTTACTACCAGGAGTACTCTTGTGGTTGGCTGAATAGTACTTATGAAAGAAGAGGAGTGATGTCTATCATTTCCCTTGAGATTTATCCTTTGATCTGCATGCATCATCTCTGAAAAAGAGAGATGGATGATTTGTCCTACCCTTGAGTATTATTTTTTGATATATATATATATATATATATATATAAAGCATACCTATAGGGAACCTCCCCTTAATGAGAGGAGAGATTAGTCCCCTTCTGATGTGGTAAAACTACACATTTGGATGACTAATCTTCCTACTTTGGCTGATCAGACCTATTTTGTTTATCAGTACACTGATCAAAAAAATATTCAACCAACAATTTTTGGTGACTCTGCTAGGGATATACATAATTACATGCAATTTGGAACCTCGAGTTTCAAATTGAAACATCACCTGTGTCTTACCCATTATCATTATAACCATTATCCATTACAGACTCTGGCGACTCTATTACTGTTCTTACCCATTATACATTTATAGCCTTACCATCTTCCTCCACACTAATCGAGAAAGAATGCACAGTTTAAAGCCTCAAGCTTTAACTGAAGCAAGGTCAATTCTTTTTCCATTTTTGTTTCACAATCTGGCAAATTCAACGTATACACAAAGCCAAAGGGCTAAAGGTATCATTGACCCTGTATTCGAGTTAGTACAGCATAGTGATTTTGATATATTTCCTTCACCATCTCGTCTCCAACGAACCAAGAGTTTTCCTCCTACTAAAGTCAGATCTCCATTGCTAGATGAAGTATCTACTTCTACTGTTGATAAAGCTCTGCCAATAATTACCCCTCTGAGATTTGTTATCTCTCCTTTTCATAATCCTATAATGGTCGTTTAAGGCCCTGAGGTAATGGTTTTGGTCCTCTTTGTTAGGATCCTACTCCACCAATAAGATTATATATGATTACCTCTTGTATAAGCAACTAAACACAGAATTTAACTAGAATGAATAAGTAACTAGAAATATGAAACAACACAGGATATGAGAGACAATACACAATTGTATTAATAATCACTCAAAAGAAAATACAATAAAGAAGATGCCACTTCTTCCACCTCAAAGGCTTGCCACACCTCAAAGACTTCTTCCCTCTCTCTCATGGTCCCAACACACAACTCCAATACAGAATTGTTGTTCACCCCCACCAGTTAGTAACAACGTTGCCAGTACACCAAGCACACAACCATACTCCAAATAGATCTCTCTTTCCTTGCTACCACCTGCAAATCAATAGACCTTACTTACCATGTATACATCTCTACACCCTGAAGAACCCTTGTCCTTGCCTCACCAAGTCCTTATGATTCTTCAACCAGTACCCTAATGGATCTTCTACCAGAACTTACACACCTGCAACTCTCCAAGATCATACACACTCAACACCCCTTTAGAACTAGGAGGAGCTACTCTAGGTCTCTCTTCAAGCTCAATGGCTTTCTAGCACACTTTTACAATACAGCCCATGAGTCTATTATATAGATCTCATGCATACAATAATTAGAATTTCTTAATTATAATAATTGGACATGCAACCCAAGACTATAATTAACCTTTACATGTTAACTCTCAGTTCAACAAACTAACTATCCATGCAATGAATAATTCTAAAACTGCCACAGGTGATTGACGTCGGTCCCTATCTGCCTAGAGGTGACCAACGTCGGCCGACCTCCTACCGATGCTGGTTGTCTTCAGCTCACACCTACCGATGTTAGTCTCATTCTAAACTGCAATCTACCAATGCCAGTCTCCCTAGAACTCAGCAACCTCCTCCATGTTTACAATAATTGAAGCTTTTAGCTCCATAACCTAACAATCTCCCACTTAGAGATAAATAGTTGCAACTATACCTATACTTGTACACCATCTAATTCATTTCCTGGCTTGTATCCCTCTTCAAGCTCCATCTTGAATACCACCCACCACACACCCTGTGATGCCTTTCCTATCATCCAAGTAACCTGCCACATCTGAACCTACATATCCACATAGTGAAGTCCTTGACCCTGCATAACATGTCAACCTACTGCTAGTCCCTCTCAAATACCTTAGAATCCACCTTCGCTGAATTGGCTCTAAACTCTCTGACAACTCCCACTTCTTGGGAAAACTTAGGTCTACACCAGACCTTATGTGATTTTGAACCCTGTTCTAAGCTCAGCTTGAACTATCCAGCTCTTAGTGTGCTTTCTAATTCTGCATCCTGCATATTGAACCCTGCCAACACCATCTTCACATCAGCTCCCACTAAAGACAAAATCTCCATGTCTCTTATGCCAAAGAATTTCACTGCTCCCAAATTCTTCCTGACATACCTCTGAACTAACCTTACCCTTAGCTCAACAAATCCCTACATGTACAAACCTGCTACAAGCATACCATCCACATACAGTGACTAGATAATGTCACGAATCATCATCCACCTGGTAAGACAAACACAATAGTTACACTGACATTGATTAAAGCCCTACTTTGTCATCCACCTATCAAAAATTATACCACTATCCTGTAGCTTCCTCAAGACCATATACCTTGGCCTTCCATCTCATGTATCCATCCACTCTCTTCTTTAACTTGGGAATCCATCCATCTTTCAGTGCTTTCTTCTAGTTGACAACTCCACCAACAAACTCCTATTTGGTTCTTCTCCAAGGACTCACACTCCTCATCCATGCCAAGCTCCCATTGTTTATGGATTCTACCTGCATTGCCTCTTCATGTCTTCCTAGTTCTCGACCATCAGTAAGCAACTAGTAAGAAGGTGAACAATGAATATGAGGTCCACTTACCCTTTCAATCCTCCATATGGGCATTTGAGACTTCTTGATAGATTGTTATCTGCCCAACATCTGTTCCAGTGATCGATCTTAGTCATCTCCCAATCTGTACCCAACCGATATCATTTCCCTACGATTGACCCTATCTACGAATGTCAGTTTCCTAACAGACACTGGTGTACCTACTACCGACATTGGTTCTTGTATGACCAACATCAGTTCTTACTACCTGACACCACTGACTTGGTTAATCTACACATGACCGATATCGGTGCCTGTCTATTCAACGTCAGTTCCTCTTGACCAATGCCGGTACCTGTGTTCACCTGTGAGTGATGACTTTTTACCTGCAAGCTCCTTTTGTATCAAAACCCTGTTCAAATTAACATAGCCTTGCTTAGAATAATTTAGTCCCCTCAGCTGATCTCTATCTGTCATCTCCTCCATGAACACCAAGGCTTTCCATTTCTTAAGTTTGTCAAAGATATCTATCTTCTGCTTAAGAACATCCATTCCCCTCCTACATATGTGACCAAGCCTACAAAGCCACATCTCTGCAACAAAAGGTGAATCAATAATATAAGTAGACAGATAAAGGATACCTACTTTCTTACCACCATCTAATTCAAGTGCATCCACTGTGAGAGTTACTATGCATCTCCCATCACCTAACTTTTCTGAAGAAATTAGACTCATCTCCAAGACTGGAACTTGCATGACCTTCTTCAACACCTATGTTACCTGTCTGTAATTTTAGCTTCACTTCCCTTTTGCCAATCATTTGACAAGGCTCACCAGCTCCTAAATAAATCTCCCCAAAGTCTCCAAAGACATACCCATGAAAAGATGCTCTATTTCGGGCTGCATGGAAAGAGGCAAAATAATCTATAAACCAAGATTCTACTTTATCCAAAGCAACTCGTGCAACAACACCTGCAACATCTACTTCTACACGCTGATCTTCTACCGACCAATAATCTCCTTTTCCCTGCTCTTTCTTTCCATCAATCAGACCGTTTGTGCTATTCAATTTCTCCATTCATATCTTACTTTCTTCTGCCATTGCTATACTCCCACTCAATCTAAAACCCCTGAGAGTGACCTGTAATCAACAAACACTAACCAGATCTGAACCACCTGTTAGTCAACCCAACTAAAAGCTCTGATGCCAACTGATAGGATCTTGCTCCTCAATTAGAGCACATATGCTTACCTCTTGTATTAGCAATTAAACACGGAATTTAAACAGAATGAATAAGTAACTATAAATATGAAACAACACAGGATATGAGAGACAATACATAATTATATTAATAATCACTCAGAAGAAAATACAATAAAAAAGATGCCACTTCTTCCACCCAAAGGCTTGCCACACCTCAAGGACTTCTTCCCTCTCTCTCTTACAGTCCCAACAATCAAACCCAATACAGAGTTGGTGTTCACCTCAACCAATCATTAACAACGCTGCTAGTACACCAAGTACACAACCATACTCCAAGTAGATCTCCCTTTCCTTGCTGCCACCTATAAATCAACAGACCTTACTTACCATGTAGATATCTCTACACCCTGAAGAACCCTTGTCCTTGCCTCACCAAGTCCTTATGATTGTTCAACCAGTACCTTGGTGGATCTTCTACCAAAATTTGCACACCTGTAACTCTCCAAGATCATACACACTCAGTACCCCTTTGGAACTATTATATAGATCTCATGCATACAATAATTAGACTTTCTTAATTACAATAATTAGACACGTAACTCAAGACTATAATTAGCCTTTACATGCAAACTCTCAGCTCAACGAACTAATTGTCCGTGCAACGAATAGTTTTGGAACCACCACAGGTGACCGAAGTCAGTCCCTGTCTGCCTGGAGGTGACCGATGTCAGCTGATATTCTGTCAATGCCGGTTGTCTTCAGCTCACACCTGCCAATGTCAGTTTCATTCCGCACTACAATCTACCAACATTGGTCTCCCTAAAACTCAGCAACATCCTCCATGTTTGCAATAGTTGAAGCTTTTAGCTCCACAGCCTAACACTCTTAATCTTACTCCACCTCTACATGAGCTTCCACGTAGTTCAAGGAATAACTTCCCCAAATTCTATGGTGATGGGAAATTTCACCTTGATGAGCACATTGCATCTTTTAGCATAGCTTGTGGATTAATCAAAGTAGAATTTGAAGATGTAGCAGTCAGGCTATTTATACAAACACTACAAGGTGCTGCTGTAAATTGGTTTTATCATCTACAGGCTCGATCAGTAATTAATTGGAATACTCTCAAAGATAAGTTTGATGCCAGATTTAAACTTGCAGAAGATGCACATGCACTTCTGGCTCAACTTACATAGATGAAGAAAGAGCCTCATGAACCAATGAGCGACTTCATAGCCAAATTTGACAAATTGAGAAATAGAAATCCTATAATTGCTTGACCTACAGCTGAGAATCTCAAATGCTTCTTCATTAATTCTCAGTTACCTAAAGTAAGTTTTCTTTTGAGACGTGCTGGTCAAATAGATCTTGTTGCAGCTCAACTTTTGGCCACTGAGGTAGAAGATGATCTCATCTTAGCAAGGAAGATAAGAAGAGATCCAAATATAAATAGATCTTCATCATCTTCTAAATATGCATCTACAGGCATCACTGATCTAATGGTGCAAAAGCTGGAAAATGAAGTACTAGCCTTGAAAAAGCAAATGGCACAAGGAATGTCTTTTATTCCTTCATACAGAGATATGCCAAGAAGGACATTCCCAAATCAGTCATATCGGGGCAATGCTACCAAGAATCAAGGGCAACAGAATCTCCTTCCTCCCCCACAAGGGAAACTTACCCTGGAAGCTCCTCCAACCAATTCAGTAATGGGATATCTTGAAGCAGAATCAGAGTTCTCTTTCCGACCTAATTGAATCAAGAAAATGACGTTGATCTCTTTGAAGACAATCAAGAAGAATCAGCTGGCAACTCCCACATTGGTTTCTTGAACTACCAAGACGAACCTGAAAGCAAAGGAGAAGCTTTTGATGGATCATATGCAGTGTTTACTAAGTCCAAGAACCAATCAGTCCAGCATGCTGATAAAGGGAAGACAGAGGAGCAACCTCAGCTAGCAATCATGATTGCTAAGTGTAGAACCATTCTACCTTTTTAGTCAAGAGATTCGGTGATCACCCAAAATGTAAGTACATCAATTTCACCTTCACCTTCTACTCTCATTTCGCAAACTAGCCCTCCTCCCATCCCTCCTAAAACCCAAAAGGTTGAAATGATTTCCTCTGTTCCTAGTCCAATTTAGCGATTTG
The DNA here is from genome assembly GCA_037957365.1 of Torreya grandis. Taxonomy (NCBI): domain Eukaryota; kingdom Viridiplantae; phylum Streptophyta; class Pinopsida; order Cupressales; family Taxaceae; genus Torreya; species Torreya grandis. The sequence goes on along the minus strand of JARHVA010000540.1, from coordinate 1,942,201 downwards.
ACATAATTTATCATGTCAAAAAGACCAAAATACAAATGTCTGAATTTGAATATTTACAGTCCAATCCTGATCAATGGATAAGTTAATCCAATGTGTCAAGAACCAAAACATCCCTATAGAACAAAAAACTAAAAAGGTAACTCTTGATTCTCCAAAGAACATGCCTATTCTAAATAATGTGGTCATTACTCCCCCAGCTACTCCTAGAAAAATAGAACCTTTCTATGTTTCCCTATTAATTAATGGCCACAAGCTGAGTAACTGTATTATAGACTTAGGTGCATCTGATAATGTCATGCCTACTAAAGTAGCTAAATCTCTTGGTCTCACACTGACCAAGACATTTGGGAGATGTTTCTCCATAAAAAACAAGAAAGTACCATTGCCGGGGCAAATCAAAGATGCCCAACTTGCATTTGCAGCCTTTTCAGACAAGAGAATCAAGATGACTGTCTTGGTGGCTGATGTCCCAGCATCCTATGGCATTTTTCTTGGATGAAATTTTTGCAAGGACATGGGAGGAGAATTAAGCATGGACTTGCCTCAGGCAAGGATCCCTGTCCAAGGCATAATTAAGAGATTGTTTGCTAAAAAGGAAGCAAAATACATGGTCACCCAAACATCAGCCCCTGCAGCACAAATTTTGTTTGAGTCTTCAGGAAGGGGTAATTATTTCTTTACCATAGAGGATGTTCATGTTTCTACAGATGAAATTCCTATAGTTGGCATTGCAGGAATTGATCCAAACAAGACTTCAGGAGAATCGGTAGGGCACAATATAAGTAAGGAAGGATCTTCCATCTCTAATGAAGAGAAATTTGATAGGAGATCAGCTTCTAATGATGCTTTGATCCTAAAATCCAATGGCAGTAATTTTTCTACCAATGATGGAGTTGGGACTGTGTTGATATCTCCTCAAGGAGATATTCTTCCTTCATGCAATTTGTAAGTTAGCAACACCAACAACATAGCTAGATGTGAATCTTTGTTGCTCGGATTAAATATTTCTCAAGATGAAGCAATCAAACTCCTTCACATCAAAGGAGATGTTAAGCTGATAGTTTGTCAGGAGTTTGATGTAGATAATCCAGTCATATGCTAGATTGAACCAAAAGAACAATCAATTACGGTAATGGACCATGCTACTACAAATCAAAATTAGACAAAGGAACCCTTCTCTAAGAAAGCAAGGAGTTATGGCTTTCAAATTGAAGACCACATCCTGAAATGGGATAAAAAAAAGAAAAAGCCAAGGGAAAGACGTAGAAAATTGGTTTCCTGGTGGAGAACTCCATTCACCCATCACCATTTCTGGGACAATTGATGGTACCACTATTTGTAATCATGACTAAAAATTATGGAGAGCACTATTTTCACTATCTCCCAAGAAGCAGCATCTAAAATACTTCAATTCTTGAAGTATCAAATCATTACATCTGTATATATGTATATTTGTACATTTTTTAATTCTATTTTGTTTTGTTTATTTCCATTTTTGATGCCTTTCATTTTTGGGTAGCATGACTCCGTAACCTGATGGTACACATAAAGACACTAGATATTCTAGATTCTACGCCTTTCAATTCTTTTTGCAATTGATAGAAGTTCCCCAATTGGAGCCAGCTGTTATCCCCCAAAAATATCACTCATTTTTGGGAAAACATTTGAACTATTTTGGTTCTACAGACCAAAATTGTCTCTTCCCTTTTTTAATTTGTCTTGGGCATTCAAATTCCTCATTTTTCAAGCTTCTCAAAAATCTATGGACTCTATAGGTTGAAATCTATGGACTCTACAGGCTTAAATCTACGGACTCTGCAGGCTTAAATCTACAGACTCTACAGGCTTAAATCTATGGACTCTGTAGGAAGAGAAAATCTTCAAAATTAGCAGGAAAAGAAAATATACAGACTCTACAGGCTAATTTCAATGGAATTTATAGGTTGATTTCTAAAGACTTGATTTCTACGGACTCTACAGGCAATTTCATTTCTACAAGTTCAAAGGCTTATGCAGGCAGGTTCAACCAAAAGAATCAGTTTCTAACACTTGGTTCAACCAAGTGGTTTAATGCTTTGGTTCATCCATTGGTTCAATCAAATGGTTTGTCAATTGGTTCAAGGCTTTTTCTGAACCATTGAACTAAAACTTGGTTCAACAGTTGGTTTAAACAAATGGTTCAAAGGAAGGTTTAATCAAGTGGTTCATCAGCTTAGTTCAATGAAGCAGTTCATCGACTTGGTTCATTCAATTGAACCATCAGCTTGAACCATTTTGGTTCAAAGCCTTGGTTCAATTAAGAGGTTCAATGTCTTGTGGTTCAATGGAGCGGTTCATCAGCTTGGTTCAATGTATGGTTCAACCAAGCGGTTCAACACCTTGGTTCAAAGGAGTGATCCAATGTAAAAGTTCAAAGAGCCTCTCGAAGGACAAGTGCCTTTGTGGAGGGCACTTGGTCGACAAAAACACCCTTCAGAATGGTCATTTTTTAAGAAGGCCGCAAAGGTAAATTCCTTTGGAAATTTTGTTTAAGGCAGACAGTCATAATTATTTCAGACTTTTGTCCGAAGGAATTCCTTCAGACAAAAAGTTTGAAAGAATTCAAGAAGCAGCTGCGAGCAAAAAGCCCAAAGAAACAACCAAGACAAAAGTGATAAGAACATTTTCCATGGACTTTTGTCCATGGGAATTTGTCCAGGGAAAATGCCCACAAGAAACTCGTGAAAGGCCACCGAAGGACCCCGAAGGGTCCAACTGTTAGGGACCCCTTATCCAACGGAAGCACAATTGATTACTTTCTTATAAGCAATTAAACACAGAATTATACCAAAATGATTAACTAGAAACTTGAGACAGCAAAGAATTTGAGAGACAATACACACTCTTGTATTAAATATTACTAGAAGAAAATACAATAAGGAAGATGCCACTTCTTCCTCCACCTCAAAGGCTTGCCACACCTCAAGACCTTCTCTCTCTCTCTTGCTCAACACAACTCTATAGCCTGAGTTATTATCCCTCTTTGAATGCTTCAACTGATCTCCTTGACCTTACACCTGTAGATCTCCTTGACTTTGCTTGCTTCAATGCTTTTACTTGCCTTCTTGATAATTACAATACATGCCTCATGGGTCTTTAAATAGAATCCCATGCATATAAAAATAGAACTCTAACTACAATAATTAGACACGCAGCTCGTGACTATAATTAGTCATTTAACATGCAAACACTTCCTTCTCTTAACTGACTGTTTGTCAACAGCAGTTCTAGAACACACAGGCAACCGACGCCGGTCCCTGCTTGCCTGGTGCTGCCGACGTCGGCCGACTCCCTGTCGACACTAGTTTCCTTTTGCACTGGTAATGACCAATGTTGGTCATGCTACCGATGCTAGTACTTCTGGATCTTCAACAACCTCTTGTTTCTTCGTGTCTACAAATAGTTGAAGCTTTTAGCTCCACACCCTAACAATCTCCCACTTGGAGATAAATAGCTGCTACTGTACTTGTACCTATACACCATCTATTTTGTTCCCTTGGCTCTGTATCCCTCTTCAAAGTCACTCTTGAAGACCAACCACCATTGAACCTGTGATGCAATACCTGTCACTTATGCCAAAAGAATTTTGCTACTTCCAAATTCTCCATGACATACTTCTGAACCAACTCTACCCTTAGCTCAGAAAACTCCCTGTATATGAAACCCTGCAACAAGTAACACAATACAGTAACAGGATAATGTAGCTAATATTATCCAACCTGGTAAAGATAAAATACAATGGTCAAACCTCCATTGCCCTGCAGCCTAATCAAGACCATATACCATAGCCTCCTGTCTCACGTGTCCATCCACTCTCTTCTCTAATATGGGAATCCATCTCTTTATCCAATGCTTTTTCCCAGCTAACAACTCTACCAACAGATACCTATTTGGTTCTACTCCAAGGACTCACACTCCTCATCCATGCCAAGCTCCCACTATTTTTGGATTTTACCTGCATTGCTTCTTCCATCTTCCTAGTTCTTGACCATCAGTAAGTACTATAAAAAAGGTGAACAATGAATATGAGGTTCACTTACCATTTTTGACCTCCATATGGGTGTTTGAGACTCCTTGACAGCTTGTTGTCCACCCAACATCTGTTTAAGTGATCGATCTCGGCCATCGCCCAGTTTGCTCCCAACCAATGTCGGTTCCCTGCACTGACCCTGACTACCGATGTCGTTTCCTTGGCCGATGCCGGTGTCCCCCTGCTGACGTCGATCCTACTGACTGATGTCAGACTTCTCCTGCCCGACTCTACCGACTCTGCTGATCTGCACATGACCGATGCCGGTATCTGGCTGACTGACATCGGTTCCAAGTGACCGACATCGGTGTCTGTGTGTTCTTGTAAGTGATGAATTCTTCATCCGCAAGCTCATCTTGGATCAAACCTCTATCCATACTGCCCTGCTCAGATTTATTCAGCCCTTGTGACTGATCTTTGTCCATCATCTCCTCCGTAAACACCAAGGCTTTTTTGTTCCTGTCAAAAGCATCAAATTTCCTTTTTCTGTAATGAACTCTATCTATGCTTTTTGAATCTGAACACATACCTTTTGATTCAAGAACATCCATTCCTTTTTTATTCATGTGACCAAGCCTATTAAGCCACATCTTTGAATCTATAGCTGAAGTAGATAAACCAGAAGTAGAATCAGCAATACAAGTAGATAGATAAATAGTACCTACTTTCTAACCTCTTGCTAAAACAAGTGCTCCCTTGGTAACCTTCCAAGAATCCACTGTGAGGGTTATTGTGCATCCCTCATCACCCAACCTTCCAACAAAAATCAAACTCTGCTTCAGAATTGGGACATGCATAACCTCCTTCAACACCCATGTGTTGTCAATCTGCAATCTCAGCTGCACTTTCCCTTTGCCAACTATTTGACAAGGTGTACCATCCCCTAAATAAAGCACTCTAAAGTCTCCCTGTTCATACTCATGGAACAAATCTCTATTTGGGGATGCATGAAAAGATGAACCAGAATCTAAAATCCATGATCCTACCTGACTATCCAAAGAAAGTATGAGAGCATCCTGTACCATAATATTTGCATCCTTTGCTTCTTCAATACCTGCATGTTGATTCTCTTTATCTCTCAACCAACACTCCTTTATGTGTCCTTTCTTTCCATAAAACCAGCAGGTAATACCTTTGGATTCGGATCTCCTTCTCGACCTTGATTTCTCTTGCTCTATCTTCTCTCTTTGCCTTCCCCTGCATTTTGCACTTAGAGCATTCCCTGATGATTCACCTATGCTTCTCCTACGTATTTCCTCATTCAAGACCACACTCACAACATCATCAACTTTTAATATTTTAGAAGAAGATGTAGAATTACTTACTGCCATAACCAGCCTATCCCAACTTTCAGGCAAAGAACACAAAATCAAGAGAGCCTTTAGCTCATCATCAAAAATAATATTGACTGAAGCTAACTGGTTTACCAAACCATGGAAATCACTAAGATGAGTATGTACCGATCCACCTTCCTGCATTTGCAAAGTAAATAACTGCTTCATAAGATATACCTTATTAGAAGCCGAGGGCTTTTCGTATAAATTCGCCAAGGATTTTATCAACTCTTCCATTGTCTTGCACTGTGACAAGTTGGAAATCACAGGCGATGAAAGGCTCAACCTTATGGAATTGAGAGCCTTTCCATCAAGAACACTCCATTCTTCATCCTTCATATTTGTGGGCTTTTATGCAACCCCTCCCAATGGTAAGTACAAATCCTTCTGATACAGATAATCCTATATTTGCATCCTCTAATGTTGATAATTCTTGCCGTTAAACTTCTCCATTTGTAGCATGCTCTGATACCAACTGTTAGGGACCCCTTATCTAATGGAAGCACAATTGATTACTTTCTTATAAGCAATTAAACATGGAATTATACCAGAATGATTAAGTAACTAGAAACTTGAGACAGCAAAGAATTTGAGAGATAATACACACTCTTGTATTAAATATTACTAGAAGAAAATACAATAAGGAAGATGCCACTTCTTCCACCTCAAAGGCTTGCCACACCTCAAGACCTTCTTCTCTCTCTCTCTTGCTCAACACAACAACTCTATAGCCTGAGTTATTATCCCTCCTTGAATGCTTTAGCTGATCTCCTTGACCTTACACCTGTAGATCTCCTTGACCTTGCTTGCTTTAATGCTTTTACTTGCCTTCTTGATAATTACAATACATGCCTCATGGGTCTTTAAATAGAATCCCATGCATACAAAAATAGAACTCTAACTACAATAATTAGACACACAGCTCGTGACTATAATTAGTCATTTAACATGCAAACACTTGCTTCTCTTAACTGACTGTTCATCAACAACAGTTTTGGAACACACAGGTGACCGACGCCGGTCCCTGCTTGCCTGGTGCTGCCGACGTCGGCCGACTCCCTGCCGACGCCGGTTTCCTTCTGCACTGGTAATGATCGATGTCGGTCATGCTACCGACACCGGTACTTCTATATCTTTAGCAACCTCTTGTTTCTTTGTGTCTGCAAATAGTTGAAGCTTTTAGCTCCACACCCTAACAAAGGGCAGGTGCCCTTGTGGGGGACTCTCAGCTATCGAATAGGACACTTCCCCAAAGCTAAAGGGTCACCTTCCCTTTGGGAAGATGTAAAACAAGAAGCTTAAAGGCCATTCAAAGACCATTTCTTAAGGCCTGAAAGGGTAGTTTCTTTCCAAAAAAGTGCCAAACAGAAAAGCCAAAGAAGGACCAAGGGGTGACGCGCCCGAAGACGTCAAATTCTAAACAGTGAACTAGCCATTGAAAACATAATGATGGGCACGTGAACGTTAATTTTAAAGCTCATAAAATAGCCATTTATCCTTTGAATCTATAGACCTGAATGCATTCACAGACTTCAAGACCAAGACTAGCAAAAAGTGAGGAAGGAACAGAATAGCAAATTGAATCCAGGACCCGATTCAAATAACCAAAAAGGAGGAATAATGAAGGTAGGATCAGATTTCCAGGTGGACATTGAAAGTTTCAAACTTTCAATAGTGTGACTTGTTTCTCTTCATTGATAAAATCAAATGGGTAAATGCCCCTAAGTTCTAGCCTGTCTTCTTAACAGATTTCAATGTAACATGATGTGTTACCGTTCTCGAAGTCCTTGAAAAGGATATACAAGGGACTCTCTTGTATTGTAAATTTATCTCTTTTTGACAATCAAAATGAAACTCTACCCAAATTGAAAGGCACTTCTGAGACTTTGAGCTTAGTTTTTTGATCATATTTTGTTATTGGAATAAGAAAGCAAGTGATTTTTCAGACTTTGTGTTGTAATATCTTTATTGTTGAGGAAACTATTCTTATGTCTTTTTTCCTTAATATATCTTCTGTTCCTTTAATTCAACAAGTAAAATTAGTGATAACAGTCAGGAAGGTGTCTAGAAGAGTCAAGTGTGGAGAGACTTTGTGCCCCCATAATTGCCTTTAGTGTGTTTTCTTTTCATTTCTGTGTAAAGGAATTTGGGACGACTTTGTGCCCTCATTGTCCTTCTTATCTTACTCTTGAGCAATTCAGGTGGAGACTTTGTGTTGCATCTCGATTTTTTGGTTATTACATCCTTTGCTACATTTTTTTGTTACTACCAGGAGTACTCTTGTGGTTGGATGAATAGTACTTCTGAAAGAAGAGGAGTGTTGTCTGTCATTTCCCTTGAGATTTCTCCTTTGATCTGCATGCATCATCTCTAAAAAAAGAGAGATGGATGATTTGTCCTACCATTGAGTATTATTTTCTATATATATATATATATATATATCATACCTATAAGGAACCTCCCCTTGATGAGAGGAGAGATTAGTCCCCTTCTGATGTGGTAAAACTACACATTTGGATGACTAATCTTCCTACTTTAGCTGATCAAACCTATTTTGTTTATCAGTACACTGATCGAAAAAATATTCAACCAAAAAATAGGTAACTCCATTAGGCTTCATAGACACACTATTCAGTTAACAGAAGTATGGTAGGTACTTGGTTTAAGGGGGAACTATTTAGGTTGTTGATTGATATTAATCTGTGTTGAAGTGGTCTTGTAATCTAAGTTCATTTTTAAGGACGTATTCATAGAGTAAGGGTGATCATGTTACCTTAATGATTCATATTTAGTGTTTTAAACTCTTGTTTCAAATAAGGTGTGATTCTAGATGATGGTTATGGAATACCTTTGTCATTAATGTCAAAGGGGGGAAAGTCCAAGAAGGGAGATTAACCAAACTAAGAGAGATGAGAGAGATCATTTTGAAGGATGTTTTGCCATAAATGACAAAGGGGGAGTTTTTTGAGAATTTTTGTCATTGATGTCAAGGTTGATGTCATTGATGTCAAGATGTATAGTGAATGGTCTATGAGGTATGAACCTGTGTGCCTGATGTGATAAGGAAACCATATGACAAGAAAGAATTTGAAGACAACCTAATGTCTCTCTATTGAGAGAGAATTTGAAGGCAACCTAATAAATTTTTTGAGGTTCATGTCAAAATTCAGGTCAAGGTAAGCATGATTGAGTATTAATCCTTGAGTACAAGGTATCTTGAGAAGCCTAATCATAACAAGCTGAGCATGTGCATGATGAGCATGAAGAGGTATGTGAAGAGGTATGATATTGTCTAAGGAGCATGAAAGGAATGTGAGTAAGGTATAAAAGAATCAAGGAGTGTTTTGAGGTTAGTTTTTAAGCTTCAAGTGCTTAAGAAGCCTAGTCATGACATTGGTCATTGCATGAAAAGACCTTATGAGAAGGTATGAGCTAGGTGGCCTAGTTATATAAATGGATCGAGGCATAAGAGGTTGTATGAGGTTATTTGAGAATGCATATGAGGAATTGGATCACTCATGAGATTCTTAGAGTGAGCCTACAGGGGTAGGACCTACATACTTAACATGCAACTAGACTAATTTTAGACCCTGCCTAACCTAATAAGGTGTCATGAGGTATTATCAAGGCATATGAAGAATGTATGATAGTGGTTGAGAAAGGTAAGAGGTTTTGTGAAATGTATATGTTGTGTTGGTATCTTGTATAGTGGTTATAATTTAAATTTTTTATGTCCATTTAAGTGATTAGAGGTTGTAGTCAACTCTCCCAAGCATCTCTAGGTGTGATTTGTTTGTCAGGTGAGTGAGTGGAACCTACAGGAAAAGCCTTATTTCTCAAATATTTGTTGTAGAATTTAGAGTTGACCAAGTCAAATTATTTAGTTCATTATATGGATAATATTTATAATTATATTTGATGTCCATAGTGGTTTTTGAGTAGGATCTAGCCTTCAGGTTTGCTAAACCTATCATATAAGTTGGTCAGTCATTAACATGCCTAGTGATGCAAATAGTGATAAACTCACGTAGAAGTGGGAAGGTGATTAGGGATGTGTTATCATGGACTAGGTATGAATCCAATTGCATGGATACATTTTTTAAGATTTTAAAGACATTTTCATGTTGGATATAAGTTTTGGAGGTTAGTTATTATGATGAATATGTTGCTCATAATTTGACCTATCTAATATAGATGAGACAGTGAAGGTGTAAGGTTATGAGATTGGTCTACAAAAAAAATATTACCATTTGACCATGTTATCCTTATATTTTAAAATTTTATAATTATCTCATAATATCATCCAAATTCATTGTAATTCTCTAAAAGTGGTCATACAGGTGTTGAAGGTCATTTTCACCATGACTGGTCTTCAAGTTAAACAGGTAGTTCTTGGTAAGCAAGTTATAGAGATGAATTTGAGACCCTATGCCATGATTTTATGTACCTAATTCACATTATTTTATTTTTTTGGACTTAAATAACCTATCCATTCTTTAAATAAGTTTTTAAGTCAATATAAGAGGTTGAAACATTGAATCCAAAATGGGTTGACTAGTTTAGGTTTGATTGTGTGTACTGAAGACAAAAGATTGGCATGCAAAACCAATATTTGATATTAAACCATATGATATTTATAATTTATAATGATATATATATGTGTGTGTGTGTGTGTGTGTCTGTGTGTGTCAAATAATCTCTTTAATATGTCATATTTCATGGTAAGTATTCTTTCATGTGTTGAAAATGAAGTTATTCATGACTGGGTTTTGGAGTGTTTTGGCAGTTCTAAGTGGGTTACTTGCAAAAAAGGGTTTGAGTAATTTTTCCATGTATTATGAAGTATAAAAAATATGGTGATGATATTAAGGTTATTTATATTTTTTATGTGTGATTTTTTTTCATTTTTGTTTGACAAAATTGTGTTTATGCTTCAGTTATTCAAAGATAGACTTTCTAGGTATGCCAAGACTTAATTGTGAACAATACTAATGGTGTCCTTCAAGTGGTGGTTGAATATAAAATGTTATAAAATATATATGAGATTATCAAGGGCATATGTAATTTTAATATGATATTTTCCTTATGTGTGAAGTGTTTTAAAGTGTTCCAAGGAAGACAAAGTGAAACATGTCTTAAATAGACCTAATAAGATTAGGTCTCCATGAGACTTAAAGGTGAGATAAGGCCTAATTGAGATAGGTCAGACATAAAAGGACTCAAATATAATTTAATAAATTCCTATTATATGTCATTATATCTATTCCATTTCTTACCTAAGGGGTTAAGTATGTTTGGATTACTAAGAAGGATATGAATAAGAGACTTGTATAAATACTAGGTAATTTTAGGCTTATTTTAGTGTGAAGAAAGCAAGTGAATAAAATAACATATTTCAAATTAGAATAAGGTATGGTATACCATCATAGGATTTTAAATTATCTATGGAGGCTTGATAGCGGTTTTATGCATGAAAATCAAGGTATATGACCTAATCAAGTCAAGAAGAGGGCACATTAAGCGAAGAAGCCTAGAAGGCATTTTGAGAGGGTCTGAAGAGAGAGAAGAGCTAAAGAATGAGATAATCATCTATTGTATGAGAAAAACATTATTATAAAGGTGATCAAGGGTTTTAGATGGATTAGTTGGTGCTAAGTCATCTAGGGGGTTGGTTCCTCTTTATAAGTGGGTGTTTGTTAAAGCCTAACTAAGTTGGTGTTTAGCTAGTTGGGGTTGGTGCTCCATGTGAAGTTAGTGCTTCAATAAATTTGGTGTTTGTCTTATAGGACTACATTCCATTTGTATATATCCATATTTTTTCATCCCCTTGATAGTTTCTCATTTATAATTTGTGTTATCTTGTGTTCTTATGTTTCATGTATATATGGATGGTTACTTATTGATTGTTTGATTTACATGCTTAAATGAATATTCATGAATGCTTAAGTATAATGTTGAAAGAAAGATTTTGAAAACTGATTCAACCCTCCTCTCATTCATCTTGATTTCAAAAATACATCATTGGAACCTTCCTTGAGTAACATAATAAGTACCACAAAAATAAATGTCCAATATCATATTCCAAAATCCAATCATAATGATCAAATTACCTTTGATCCAATAAGTCAAAATCAATAAAAGTCACATCATCAACCTAATCTAAAGATTTATTCCCCTAGTGAAGCCTCATGTCAAGCACTAGGGGACCATCAAAATAAAAATAATCATCATCTATCAATCTCCTCTAGTGAATCCCAAAATCAAGTATTAGGGGGTAATCAAAGTCAAATCCGATCAACAAATCAAAATAATGTCAAAAGCAGTATCAAGATTGATGATAATCCTTCAAATAATTAGATCAAATAAGAATCAAACAATCTAAAATTCTTGTATCTATAAAAATATTTTGTCACATGGCACCAATCAAATGTGGAATGTCCAACATCTCCAAAAATGTGTGAGAATGCTAGTCCTAATCCTCAAACTCCCATCACATCTTCCTATCATGCTCCCATAATCCCATAAATTCATACCATCCATTTTAATCCATTACTCCCCCCTAAACATAAATATCTCAAACAATCCATACCTCACATCACCTTCTTGGGTAGCATTATCTCTCTTAGGGGTGATGAATACACCTTGTCTATATGTCTAGAGGGGTCTAAATCAAGAATCAACAAAGGACACCAAGAGATCAATACATTCATCAATAATAATATGATCCTAGCATCACATCTCTATAAAATAGGTGTTGCATAAGGATATATCAAGTGTCAGCATTCTTGTATCTCATACCCATATCTAATAAATCAAGATGCCATCATAAATGTCAAAAAAGTAAAAAAATTAAAAAAATTGGAAAGTTAAAAAATTAAAAAGTAAAAAATAAAATAAAATAAAAAAATCATTTCTCCAATGGTGAAAATCAATCTTATGGCACCTTGGGAAAGTACCATAATGAAAACCAATCCCTAACATCATGGTAAAATAATCTATTGTCTAAATTTTACCTCAACACTTGGGGGCAAATTCCATCCATTTCATGTCCCTTGTCAATCCCCTCCATGTCATCCATGTCTATATTATCCCTCTATCCATTGTACCTACCCATCATCTACCATAATATTTTACATCCTATTGTGTCCCTCTTTTCTTCCAGTCTCAACCTTCATAAGAGAATGGAATATGTCTTGAGAAATATTTTGGAACTATCTTGGCATATCCTCCAATGGACACTCAAAAAACTAAATATCTTATTCTTTCATAATGTATTCATTGGTGATCCCTAGTCCAATATTCCTTGGTCATCATCCCATTTTCAACACCACCCTCATCCTTTTTTCATCCCCTCTATTAGTCCATTCATCCATATCTTTTTTTCTAAGCTTGGTATTCCCTTTTCTAGTAAATCCATTTGTATTGTGTGTCTGTGTGTGTATTTTTAAAAAACCTAAAAATCACAAAATCCAAAAAATCTAAGTTGTCTTGTCATATTTCATCTTGTCCCATGTCTTAAATGTCCTAGTCATCCTATCTAATGTCTTATTCATCTTATCATCTTATCCCAACATCCTAGTCATCTTGTACTATGTCTTTAACAGCCTTATCCTAATCTCACATTCTCCAAGTCTATACCTTGTCCAAGTCCCTATAATTAATCTAAATCCAAATTCACATCATGATCATCATTTTCCAACTCATCACCTAATCAATCATCCCATTGACTATAATCAGGATAATTAGACAAGACATAATGACACTGCATGTAGATACTTGTGTGTGTTACTTTTTTATATCTTGTTTGTCTTATGTTTTGTTTGTTTTTGTTTATTTTTAGTCTTGAATTATGTCTCTTTTTGTCTATTGGGGCAATGAAAAAGGATGATATGATGACATTAAAATCTAAAATTATGTTTTTATGTGCCCTCGATGATGCAAAGTTCACTATTTGCCCCTTTTTTCACTTTGGAACCATGTCCTCTTGGCTATCCTTATATCATGGGACATCCTTAAAAGTGATATATTTAATGGATTTATTAGAATATGATGAGATTTATTATATCTATTATGTCTTAATCATCTACACACTCATCATTTATCCTATCATCTATCACTTGCATACTCATATAATCATATCAATCCCATCATCATGTTAATCATCCAATTCCCCTCATCTACAATCCAATCATGTCTCCTAATCCTTTTATATTCATATAAGTCACATCATCTATATAAAAAATAACATATCCTAATCCATAATCATCATCATCTATCATTTAGTCAAAACTACACTAGCATGAGGTCTCTTCAGACTATGTAGGTGGCACTTAGTCACATAATGTGTTTAAGGCTAGCTCCACCACTTTTTAATTTTTCCATCATTTGTCTCTTTTCTTTCATCATCCTCAATTATTGTATCAATCAAATACTTAAACTAAACTATAAATCATTTATCAATCAATCTATTGATCAATTACCATCCTTTCAATCATCTCCCTAACCTTTCATCAATCACTCGCACTTGTTGATTGGGCCTAAGAAATCACAAAATTCATATTTTCTTCCATCAATCATCCATTATCATTGATTCTTCAATTCATAATTTCAATTTTATGGTTTCCTCCCTTGATTAGGTATTGACTAGGACCATAACGTTATCACCTCTTACTCTTTTGCATGTGTCCTTGCTAGGGCTAATCACATTGTGGTTCATTAATTTGATGCAATGCAGTCCAATTCTTCTCCTTTATCTTTTGGTCATTCAATCATATCATTTATTCTCTATCATCACCTCAATCATATCACTTAAATTCATTATCGATATATACTCATCATTCATCTTATCAAATCCTTTTCTTATCCTATCCAACAACTCTCCCTTACAAGCATCCTTGCTTAGGATATGTCAAAAGCTTACAGACTTTTATCCTATCATCATCATGTTATGGTTGATTCCACCTTGGGATGTGTTGACAATCATGACACTGTAATTTTTAATCTTTGTGTATATGTCTTTACTAGGGGCATCATCACTTTATACCTCACTGTTTAGGTTGAGTTCATTTTCTTCATTATCTATCTCACATCCCATCCCCTTGTCTATTCATCACATTTTTCCCCTTGTTTCCTCTTTTGAGTGTCCCTCCATCTCATTCTTCCTTGCATGTCCCCTCAAGGGATAATTATAGTCAATAACATTATATACTAACATTAATCCTTGAAATGGTTTTTATTTAAAATACCCTTACTCCTCCACTTCACTCCACTGATAATGCCCTTTCAAATAGGGGGAAAATGTATACACTAAATTCTACTCACCTTAATTATTCTAATTAATCTCATTAATCTATCCCCTTTATCCTAATCCTAGTCATTTGTCTAATATCCCCCCTCATCATTATTCATTAACTAACCTTATTTATACCCCGCCAATCAATTAATCCTCCTAAATCATGTTTTATCCCATCCTAATCTCTCTTATCTAATATTTGGGAATTTAAAAGTGTATGACTCACTTGCCCACCTACCAAGCCTACTCTTAGGCTCTCCTACACCCCTTGTACCTAATCACCCACCTATTCCCTATCCTAATCCATGACTAATTTTAATTAATACCTAAGAAGATTCTATAATTCTCCAATTCTAGAACCTCCTCTAACTTGTCCCTTTCTCTCTAGAAACCTCTATTATAGATGCTTCCAAGAAATTTTTAATTCCTTGGAAATTCTTTCACCCTTGATCCTCATAGCTCAAATTTGAATGTGATCCATATATCTTCCCTCCATATACTATTTAAATAAGCTACTCATCCATGGTTAAACTACCTAGAAATTACATGAACTAGAAACCAATAGAGGAAGCCATACAATATACATACCAAACCCATGAATACACTTAATCTATGAATCCATAATCACAACCATCAATCAAGGTATCACCATGCTAGAATCCTTAGTCTATGGTAAGCAATCTCAATCTAAATCTTTTAGTCTTTTTATTGTTTAATCTTGGTTTGAATAAATTAGCTTTAGGATTAGAGTGTTGCTATGAATATTCATTTATGTTTGCATTTCTATCCTAATGGCTCTAGATCTCAATTGGCAGACTGACATTTTGGATGTTTTTATGTAATTGCACAATCAAAATCCAATAACTCAAAATTTCATTTACATTTTGAATCTGAAATGTCTTAATATAGTGTCTTAAAATAATATTAAATACAATTATTCATAATGAAAACATCGAGTATACATGACTAGTTCATTACGATCTTATTGATATAGGTTTATGACCCACTTCAATAGGATGATGGGATAAATCCCTATTGTTTTAAGATAAGTGTGTATGCACCTAAATTCTCTCATTTCCTTTATCATCACTAATATTACTATTATTTGACACTAATCCCACTTATCTCATTTATCCACTCTAATTCCATCCTAGTATCACCCCTTCTAGTCATGTATTTAACATCCCCTTCATTCTTCTTTATCACACTAACCTTATCCATGTCCCACAAATCTATTAATTAGTTTAATCATGTCTTAATCTTATCCTAATCCCACTTATCCATTATTTATAAATTTAAAATTTTCATAACCCACCTACCCACCTACCCTATCCTATTCCTAGGCTCTTATATATCCCTAATCACCCATCTCAATCATGTATTAATCTTACTTAGCTCATAAATGGATTCTAGAATCCTCTCTAACTTGGCCCTTCTTCTCTAAAAGCCTCTATTTTAGAGGATTCCAAAGAATTTTTAATTCATTTTTAATCCTCCCTCTCTCTTCTATTTAACCACCTCCAATCCTTCATTGAAATTAATTAATGAATTCATAAAATATTCATGTCAATATGATCAAAAAGTCCACAATCCAAGTCAATGAATCAAGTTATCATAATGCTACAAATCTGAGTCTACTTATGAGTAATCTTCATCCTTAATCCTTTAATATTTTTATTGTTTAATCTTGGTTTAGAGTAATTAGATTTAGGATTTGAATGCTAATATGAATATTCATTTGTGTTTGCATTTTTATCCTGATGGCTCTAGATCTCAATTAGTGGATTGACATTTTAGGTATTTAATGTAATTGCATAATCAAATTATAATAGCTCAAAATTTCATCTATATTTTAGCAACCATAATAGGATAACCCATTTAATTTACTAATCTTATATTTTATATGTGTTCCTGATAGCTTGAAGGGTTGACTGGGTGAAGGATAAGCTCCAAATTTCATCAAATCGTCATGCCTAGGCAAACAATAGTTTTATGTTACAAAATTGTCAATTTATAATCATGATTTTGTCATCAAAAGTAGTAGTTTTACACTCACTAACATACCTTAACCACCAGTAGTTAATATACCAAATTGAAACTCACAAATTATGATATTGTCATGAAAATTATGATTTTGTCATTATAGATGTGATTTTGTGTTAAATAACACTTAGGGTACAAAAATCAATTTTTGTAGGGATCTTTGGTCCTCCATGTGTCTCTGTTAACCTTATGACTTGTAGGGCTAGGGTTTTAAAATTGTCAATATTGAAAGTGAAATCCCTTTTTATGCTGATCAAAATTGCAAAAACATAGTCATGGTTTTACCAAGGAAGTCACAATATTGCCTTGTGAAATAGTAGTTTTACCTTCAAAACTATTGACTAAAATTGCTAATTGTGACCTCTATCAATTTTTGCCTCTATCTAATTTTTATTTACTTATAGGAAAGGGGAAATATCTAACCATGTTTTTATTATTTATCCAAAAATCCCTCCTGCTACCTAATATAAAACCATGGATTAGGAATGGGTAATTTTGCATAATTTCAATGATTTTGCCTGTTGGTTTTGTGATATTTTCTTGATAAAACTTTAACAATACAATAATTAGTCTAAAAATTTTTCAAATAATTTAATATTATGTGCACATTTTTTGTCTTTGTACATACCTTTCTTTATTTTTCTTAAGTATACCTATTAAATCTTGAGTGTGTTTCCTTGTCTTGCAAAATCACATATTCTGAATCATGATTTTGTAGACAAAGTCATGATATCACTTAAATAGTCATGATTTTGTATAACCTTTATGATAACTTTCATATTTAGTCACTTTATAAAAAATCATGACTCGACAGTTGCAATATTGCATAAAATATGTGATTTTGTCATTTCTAGAAGCAATTTTCCATATAACTAACCATGTATCTGTAGTTTTGATTTCTGTAGTTATATTTTTGCACTAATTTTAGCATTCAATTTGTTTTTTTTAGTGCATTATTTTAGTCATTTTTAGTTATTTTTTGGTCATTTCAAGGGTTTCACAAGTTCTAAATTATGTATTGTATCAAAAACACTACCCTTAGACCCCATAAGGGGCTCTGCCCCTTGACCCCATAAGGAGTGCTTGTCTTTGACCCTGTTGGGGGCTATCAAACCCAGATCCTTATATTGTGGCCCCCTCACCAAAATAATTTATAGATCTAAATCAATATTTTGTCACAATATTTCCCTATGAAATAGTAGTTTTGCCTTCAAAACTATTGACTAAAATTGCTAATTGTGACCTCTATCAATTTTTGCCTCTATCTAATTTTTATTTACTTATAGGAAAGGGGAAATATCTAACCATGTTTTTATTATTTATCCAAAAATCCCTCCTTCTACCTAATATAAAACCATGGATTAGGAATGGGTAATTTTGCATAATTTCAATGATTTTGCCTATTGGTTTTGTGATATTTTCTTGATAAAACTTTAACAATACAATAATTAGTCTAAAAAATTTTCAAATAATTTAATCTTATGTGCACATTTTTGGTCTTTTTACATACCTTTATTTTTCTCAAGTATACCTGTTAAATCTTGAGTGTGTTTCCTTGTCTTGCAAAATCACAGATTCTGAATCATGATTTTGTAGACAAATTCATGATATCACTTAATTAGTCATGATTTTGTATAACCTTTATGATAACTTTCATATTTAGTCACTTTATAAAAAATCATGACTCGACAGTTGCAATATTGCATAAAATATGTGATTTTGTCATTTTTGGAAGCAATTTTGTATATAACTAACTATGTATCTATAGTTTTGATTTCTGTAGTTATATTTTTGCACTAATTTTAGCATTCAATTTGTCCTTTTTTAGTGCATTATTTTAGTCATTTTTAGTGATTTTTTGGTCATTTCAAGGGTTTCACAAGTTCTAAATTATGTATTGTATCAAAGACACTACCCTTAGACCCCATAAGGGGCTCTGCCCCTTAACCCCATAAGGAGTGCTTCTCTTTGACCCTATTGGGAGCTATCAAACCCAAACCCTTATATTGTGCCCCCCTCACCCAAAGAATTTATAGAGCTAAATAAATATTTTGTCGCAATATTGCCCTGTGAAATAGTAGTTTTGCCTTCAAAACTATTGACTAAAATTGCTAATTGTGACCTCTATCAATTTTTGCCTCTATCTAATTTTTATTTACTTATAGGAAAGGAGAAATATCTAACCATGTTTTTATTATTTATCCAAAATCCCTCCTGCTACCTAATATAAAACCATGGATTAGGAATAGGTAATTTTGCATAATTTTAATGATTTTGCCTATTGGTTTTGTGATATTTTCTTGATAAAACTTTAACAATACAATAATTAGTCTAAAAAATTTTCAAATAATTTAATCTTATGTGCACATTTTTGGTCTTTGTACATACCTTTCTTTATTTTTCTTAAGTATACCTATTAAATCTTGAGTGTGTTTCCTTTTCTTGCAAAATCATAGATTCCTGAATCACTATTTTGTAGACAAAGTCATGATATCACTTAAATAGTCATGATTTTGTATAACCTTTATGATAACTTTCATATTTAGTCACTTTATAAAAAATCATGACTCGATAGTTGCTATATTGCATAAAATATGTGATTTTGTCATTCTAGAAGCAATTTTGCATATAACTATGTATCTGTAGTTTTGATTTATGTAGTTATATTTTTGCACTAATTTTAGCATTCAATTTGTCCTTTTTCAGTGCAATATTTTAGTCATTTTTAGTTATTTTTTGGTCATTTCAAGGGTTTCACAAGTTCTAAATTATGTACGGTATCAAAGACACTACCCTTAGACCCCATAAGGGGATCTGCCCCTTGACCCCATAAAGAGTGCTTCTCTTTGACCCTATTGGGGGTTATCAAACCCAAACCCTTATATTGTGGCCCCCTCACCCAAAGAATTTATAGAGCTAAATCAATATTTTTTTAGTGGTTTTTATTAAGGCTTATTAGACTAACATTTTGGGGTTAATATAGTATTAATTTTGACTTGCTAACATCTTCTCTTAAAATTCATATATTTTGTCTAACATCTTATCTCATAGGTTGCCCCTCAACATTACCAATTGAAAATACTAGTCACTTGTCTTGCAAGTTACCTGTCCAAGATATTTTATAATTTTTAAAAATCATCTTGTGAATATTTTGTATATATTTTATGTATATCACATCTAAATGAATCGGCTAATAAATCTTTTTATCTACTTGTTTATCACCCAAAGGCTATAGTGGTATATTCTCTCCTCCTTGCATCCTTGTGGTGATTCTTGGAGGATCAAAAAACATTAATAAACCTTCTATTTTTTTAGGGGAAATATGATGTGGAATTAAAACCCATGTACTTTCCATTGTCTTAAGGGAATAGTAACAATGGATTTCAACACCATGCACTAATCCACACTCTGTGTTCTGACAGAGTATAAATATTAAGGATAATTGTAATTAGGTTAAGAAGTTGATTGCATATAGTAAATCCATGAAAGGAAAGAGTTAATTCTCTAAAATAGGTATTATAAAGCACCCTACATGGACTTGGGCCCCATTGTACCTAGCATATATCAGGGACTCCCCTAGAAATCCCATTTAGCCTAGCATAGGACCATCAGCCATAATAAGTGACTTGATGCTAGAGTCAGTATCAACTCCCAAGTGACCTTCATGTGAAAATAATATTGAGAGGGTTTGGGAGATTTTTTAATGGGTCATCAGCCTATAGCCTCAGTCTATAATTTATTAGATGGTGTAGTCATCGAGTTACACACACAAAATTAGTTTACTAGTCCTAAGTTTATGGTTTACTTTATTCGATGAGTGTTTTGATAAACCAATGTTGTTTGTGAACCAATTTATATTTTCACCCAAACCTATATGCACATATCTAGGTCTCTTACACATATTTTCATTTGTACATTTGTGTACATACTTTTAAACTTGTCTCATCTTTCATTCTAATCAAATCTTGTCCTAGCCTCATCCATATAAGTCTTGTCATCCATATACCACATCTTATCATAATCTAACTTCATAATAGTCACTTAACCTTAGCATCAACTATCCCTAGTGTCATCAAACTAAGTCCACCCTATCCATAACCAATCGCACATCATATTGACTTGTTTAATCCCCTAGTCCAAATTGGCCTTGACCATCTTATCAACCTTGTCATAATCCTAGTCCAACCCAACTCATCCCCTTGTCTATACTATTAGGAATATATAGTGTAGAGTAATATTAATGAAATAAATATATAAATAAAATGTAAAAAAATCAATACAAGGGAGGTATAGATTTAATGTTTTTCACCCAATATGGGCTACATCCACATAGAAATAGCCAATTATTATCTTATTTAGTCCAACAAAAGAAGGGATAAAGCTACAATACATCCAATGAAATATCCTCTTCACTCACACATAGTACACCTCCATTATTAAAATTCCATCATATCAAAATAGGGTTATATATTAGGGAAAAAATACACCAACATAAGTTATACCATTAGATCTATGACCTAATAGTGAATGATCCATATTTACTACAAAATTGTAATATTATATAATACATTTTTCACCAAATTTTAACTTTAGAGGTGCTTCCCATGAACCCCCACTAGGGGTTGGTGAACATAGTGTGGGGGGGAAGCCTCCCCATACCCCCCTAGTCGATAACTAGGAATTTTAGTAAGATCAAGTTCCACCATCTAATAATCTCTGACTTGGAGACTGATTGCTACAACTTCACTGCTACAACTCTTCCTTAGAATTTTCTTTGAAATTTGACCTTGGAATGTTTCTCATCTTCCTTATCATCCCTAAAGACATATTGAAGATGAAAAAATCTTTAGCTTCTCTTTTGTGACTACCTTTGTTAGCATATCTTCAAGATTCTGACTCATGTGGATCTTTTCCATTTTTAGTTGACCATCCTCTAAAACAAAAAGAATGAAGTGATAGCTGTGTTATATATGTTTTATTCTTGAATAGAATTTTGAATTCTTTGATAAATGAATTTCACTCTAGATATCACTATAAAACCTAAAATCTTCCTACTTCTACCTCAACTCTTCCATGAACTATTGCATCCATATCATCTCCTTACTTGTGTAAATGTAACATACCCTACCTTTGTAGTTAAAAAAACAATTATCTTCTACAATTTTGAGATCCAACTAATTACTATATCACCAATAGTGAATACATAACCTATGGTGCTCCTCCTACCATCTAAATCTCTAGCCATGTCTGCATCAACATATCCTTGTAAGGTAACATCTAACCCTTCATCTCATAATTATCTATCAGTGGTTCCTCTCAAATACCTAAGAATCCACTTAACTGCATCCCAGTGTTCCTTTCCTATATTATTCATAAACCTATTGACAACTCCCACTACATGATAAATGTATGATCTTGTGCACACCATAACATACATTAAACTTCCAATTGCTTAAGCATAGGGAACCTTGGATATGTAATTGATTTCCTCCTACATTTTAGGACATTGTTCCTTACTTTGAAGTGCTCTCCTAAAGGTGTACTCACTAGTTTTACATATTTCATGTTTATCCTCATTAACACCTTCTTGATGTACTCTTCTTAAGACAATGTCAATTTTCTATTTTTTATGTTTCTTGTTATTCTCATACAATGGATTTGCTTTACAGCACCCAAATCCTTCCTTGCAAATGAATTTTATATTTTTGTTTTGAGGTCATTTATATCCTAAATATTAAACCCTTCAACAAGCATGTCATATACATACAATAACAAGATAATATAGTTGTCATTATCTAATATCTTAAAATAAACATAGTGGTCAGAATGGCATCTACTATAACCTTGTTCTTATAGAGTAAGATTATGAGATGCATTACTCTATGCATTATTCTAAAAAACATCTATAAAGAAGCATATAGAGATAAAACATTAAGCTTACTCCCTCATGGGGTGTTGCTAGGGAATTCTAAGAGCTATCTAAGAAATGAATACTACCAAACCTTAAAAATAACATCCCTCCTTCCAATAGTGGCCAAAAAAATATTTTTCTCCAAATTTGGTGCTCCAAGTCTGCATCAATGATGACTAGTATGCTCCTCCATCATTTCTTAGTGCACTAATGACTTAGGCTCATAACATTTGATCAATTTATGCAAATAAGTGAAGCTAGTTTACAGTAATTTTTGCATAGTAAGTTTGTATAGTTGAATGTTTTTTTAACCAATGGTGAAGCCCTATATTTATAGCTTTCTAAAAATGTTCAGGATCAACCATGATCATCCATATTGATATCAAGCTATGTGGCCATAAATTAATTCAATTTTGGAGGGAAAAGCCATAAATATGCCCATTAATATTTAGAAGAATGGGGCATTGATGAGGTGTGAGAGATTTTAATATTAATATTTATTTTATTGATGGCCTATGGATTCCACCCCATTAATGATGTCATAGGATGATATAGATTTTAGAATAAATTTTCAATAAATAGATCTTAAATAAATTTCATGGAATTTTCACTTAGGCTCTTGATTAGTTTAATTTTTCTAAATGAATTTAATTAATTTTTTACAATTCTTTAGAAATCTATGGTGTGCTTAATCAACCTAGTTGTAAATGTCATTTTACTAAGTCATAATTTGACTTGAGTATAAATATAAGAAGTTGTTAGTTGTGTATAGAACAATACCCCAGTTAGGGCATTATGGACGTAAAATAACACATACATATAATATGTGTGATCAAATTAGAAGAATTTAGTGGTCTAGAGTGTCATCTTGCATGGTTACAATTTGAATCAAATGTATTTAATAAAAGATAATAATCACATAAAATGCATTACCCCATTCAGGGATACATTAACCTAGATCAGAACTTGTACGTGACAAGTTTTAAAAATTTAGTGCCTTTTAATTATTTTGGCCTAGATTGTGCATTGTTGTAGAATATTGCTTAGATTGATAATTGCAACATAATAGTGATAGTAATTTTATGTCTAAATTTTTCCCCTATTTGAGAAGGTGTGGTGAGATATTTGATCGAAGTGATGTCTTTTCAAAAAATGAAAAGATCACAATAATCAAAAGAAATAAATTTCATTCCCACTTTCCATTTTTAAGGTTTGTATGACCTAAGAATAAAAAGGTTTAAAAATTCCCCAAATAATGTTTGGGTATCCCATGATGCCCCCTCGATGGGAAGATATAAAAATTGAAAATATTTGACAGGTGGGTCCTCGATCAAAAGAAATAATAATCACATTAATTTTACCAAAAGAAGTTGAAAAATAGAGCAATTGGAAGAAAGAAAGAGGAAAAATAAATAAGAGGGGCTAAAATAGTATCTTAAGAGAGATAAATTGATGAAACTATAGGCTTAGGGGGTGAAAATTTTGAAAAAAATACTATATTTTGACCCCTAGGGGTAAAAGCAGTTCATTTACAACCCTAACTATGGTAATTTTTGAGCTATGAAATTATCATGTGACAGAGCTGAGAAAAATGGTCAACATATCTCACCACCATTATCTTAGAGATAATATGAGAGATTATAGTGACCACTGAGGAGTGTGTAGACACCTAAAATTGGCCACTGATAACCTATAATCAGGGTTTTGGCTAGTTTCTACTTGAAATGCACAATTTGGCCTAAAAACCACTAAAACATATTAAATGATGAGAAACTAACATATTCAAGTGTTGATTTTGTCTAGGATATCACTAAATGGGGCAATACAATTTATGGGTTAGCTAACTTTGATCAAATCATACTGAGTCAAAATGCCAAATTTGCACTTGGGTGCTCTAGATTGCTCGTCCCTATAAAATATTTTACACAAGATGAGTGCCTTTGTTATTTGTTGTTGGTAACATCTTAAATGATAATATGGTTCCAATCCATCTGATAGCACCTTCTAATTCCAATCCAGTCAAATTTAGAACCAATAACAGGGCATAATAACCAATTTGAGTAAATTGTGCACAAAAAGCTTAATCATGATTAAGAGCTAATTAATCTAAATTAGAGGCCTAATAAAAAATTACATGGAAACCTATTGAATACTTGTTTTTAGAAATGAATATTTAATATTTTCATCATCAAGTGACCTCATTTATTGGGAATACATCTCTAAGCCATAAATACGACAAATATCAGGATTCATTCCTCCCATGCCTCATCAATTCCTTCCATGATTCCATCCATGCCTCTTAATTGCCCCTTCTTGCAATTCCATGATGAGGATAATTACAAAATTAATTCCAAAAATTTAATTAATCCTCAACCATACATCTCAATCTTGAGATGGACAGTTGAGGTTGATTTTGATCAAATCCAAAAATCTATAAATAAGAGGCCTCACAACATCATTCTAAGCTTAATTTGTGCAAAGTTATAATGCAAGATTGGTTCCAAAAGCTTCACTAAAATAGTGTTACCATGCCAAATTTATTCCAATCTAAGCCAAGCCACAAGCCAAAGGTGCCAAGGAGATATGGAGGTAGCCAAGCTTCCATTGCCAAGAACTTCATCAGCACAAGTCAAGCAAGCCACTACTATAAAGGCATTTAGAGCATCCAAGGAAGGTGAAGGAATTCTTGTATTTGATTCTTTGATTTTTAGTTGTGTTTATCATTTGCTTTTATTAACTAAGCTCTCCCTAGTGTCTAAGCCTAGAGATGTTATGTTATTAGTGCATTTATTTCATTTCATTTTCATTTTGAAACTAGCACCATACTAACCATCCTCTCTTGAGTCAAATTCCTAGATCACATAATGGTACACCCGATGGGACAAGGTGCATCCTACACATGAAGGATATCCTTTTGAAACTTTAAAATATTTATTTGAGCTCTTAAAACTCTTGCAAATTGATTTTCTAACTTTATTTTGTCATCTTTGGTTTCCATGGTTTTTACACAATAACTGATGTCAGTAGAAATATCAACATCGATTACCTGACTTAATCGACATCAGTTAGCAGAACTAACATTTGTTATATCTCAGTTAGCCATAAACGACATCAATGATATTAACCGATGTTGGTCACTATGTTTTTCTAAAAACATAGACATGAGATCTAATTTTTCAAAGTTTATTATTACAAACTTAAAAGGGCTTCAAAGCTAAAGGACATGCTAACAATTTTGCTATAGGACCAAGTGGGATATTTGCTCAAAACATGTTTAAGTCACTTTTGCATGCTTAAAATTTGATTAGGAACCTTGTTTTGGTGTTTAACAAAAAAAAAATTAGATGTTTTGGTGAATGTTTTCAAAGTTTGCAACTAAGACCAAGGGGTCAAATGAACACCACTAAACATTTTATTTGGGTTTAAAATTGAACACACTTGTCAATTCTTTCTTGCAATAGTTGTTTAGTTGGATTTTTGTTTGGAAAAAAGAGAGGTGTTGCGTGTATGCTCTTTCATTTTTCCCCTATAGGGAACCCTTGGAATCAAAAGCACCATTCCTATTGCAAAGTATCCTATTCCAAGGCTTATAAAGAAAGTCATCTAAAGCACTCCCCAAAAACTTGTCAAAGTTTGGGTGACCCTGAAAATGACACTAAAGTCTTTCTATTTTCATGATTTATTTCTTTTTATGCATCTTGGCTTGTGAGGGGGAGTTTATCACCTCCTATAAGTTATTTAGGGAAGCTTTAACTTGGGGTTTCACCTCCCAACATTGACTTCATTTGGCTACTTTGGAGTTGCACATGAGATGTAGTGGCACTTTTGACATCGCACTACACTGAGCAAATAGATGGATGTAGTGGTTTCAAAAAGGACTAGACCTTTTTATAATAAGCCAAGTGATACAGACCCAAAATCCATGCTTTTATTTTGCATTGTTTGGCATGAAAGTCATTGTGCAATTTATTCCCTTAGATCATTCAAAAACCTGTTAGATCTTAGAAAAATCCCCACTTGTCGTGGAAGTATTTTTGGTGCAAGGTGCACCTCAAGGTCCATGTCACATTGTTGTTCTTTGAGAGAAGGGGGTGTAAAAACCCTACTATATAATATGCATTTACTTTTGGATGAACACTTAAAATCCTTTCAAATGACATATATTGATGGATTCTAATAGTACCAAGCAACCTTGTTAGTTTAGGATATAAGGGTGATTAATTAGTTGGTCTTGTCCTAGAATAAAGTCTTGTTTGGAGTCAAAATTTGGTGTGAACAAACAAACCCAAACCAAATACATAGTCCAAATTTTCCTTTGAATGAAGAGGCATTATGTTGCTTGCGTGAAATCATCCATTTGCCTTGTTCAAAAGTTAATCAAAAGCTTGAGAGTCATATCATCCACTTTGGCATAGTTATGCTACCCAATTGAGTGTAGACCTTTACCAAAGTTTTTTAAGTCCTTCACTTATAATTTAAATTCAAAATTACACCTTTACAAGTTCATAGGGTTGATGTGTTAAGTGGGTTTGCCATTTTCACTAAATTTGAGGGAACTTAGGTCTAATTTCCAATTTAGGTTGAAGGTCATTTAAGAATCATAATCATTATAATCACTTGATATAATTAAGCCATTTTTTACTAAACACTTGCACTTTAAGTCTATACACCACACCATTTTGAGTCAAGAAAGGTATTATTATGTTGCCAAAATTGTAGGAAAACATGTTTGCCTTAAAAAAATTTTGAAGTAAACCTTTTAATCACACCTTTTTGGGTAGTATAGCATCATTACAATGTTTGAAACATTTTGAATATTGTTTCATAGACCT
Source organism: Torreya grandis (assembly GCA_037957365.1). Taxonomy (NCBI): domain Eukaryota; kingdom Viridiplantae; phylum Streptophyta; class Pinopsida; order Cupressales; family Taxaceae; genus Torreya; species Torreya grandis. The sequence goes on along the minus strand of JARHVA010000540.1, from coordinate 1,914,720 downwards.
TCTTGCATAGAGTTTTAAAATTTTTCTATTATTTTCAAATCTGAGTGTAATTTTGTGATCTTTTGTCTAAAATAGTTATACTGATCACCTTTGTCTAGCTTGTTTGTCAACAGAACCAAGTTTTATACCATTTTTTTGTGAGAAAGTAAACTATTATTAAAGTGCCTTTTGTTTCATACCTTACACCTAGTTGAACACGTTCATGTCCAAGAATTTAATGCCTAGTGTTTGTTAGAAGTGTTTCAAATCCATTAGATTAAAACTTTTATCTATTCTCAAAGTCTATCTTTTGATGTCATTTTGCCAAGAGTCCTAGCACATGCCTTGTTTGAGCCTAGCTTTTGATGCCATGTTTGGCCAAAAGACCTAAAAAAATTTAAATTCCTAGATTAGACTAATTTGAAACACTTAAACCTTAGAATTTGGTATTTCAATTTTTTATTCCATTTACTTGTTTACCTTTATGTGGATAGTTAAATGTTAGATACTTTATGCTAGCTTATTTGCTCACAAATCTTTGCATAAATCTTTTGATCCTTTTAACAAATCTAGACCAAGCTAAAAGCATCATTTGTTTTAAATTCTATCCTTTTTAGAGTTTGTAGAACTCTTTGACCTTTTATCGCAAAGCATTGACTATGGATCCCAACATGTATTCCTACACTCATAGAGGACTCATGTACAATCCAGGGATTAGTAATGTAGTTGCATAGGAATAAATGGTGCAAGACCTCTATGTGGATAATATTGCTTATGAGAAGGATTCTTATCCCTCTTATAATACTCAATCAGGGGCACAAAGCCAAGATCCATTCGTAAACTATCTCTTTAACACACCACCTTACATAGAATAAGACCAAGAACAAACCACATAATACTTAGCTACAATACTTATAGTGGATGAGCCAGTACTTCAATAGTCATATTCTACTAATACAGCTTCCATGTATGATCGACTTTTATTTGAGTGATATTTGTTAGAGAACAAAGATGATATTTTGGTTAGAGCCATAGAGGTAGGGGATAAATTTCTAGTAGACTTCCCCATGAAAATTTACCAAGTCTAGTAAGAGTGACCCACAATATCATTTACTATCAACAGGCTTCTTCTAGCAATCCTATGGTTCTAGTCCAAACAACGTACCAAGATCCTAATATATCTGACCAAAGAAAAAACATCATGGAAGATCACTTTAACCAAATGCAAATAGCATATCAAACCTACCTAAATCTAGCACATGATTTCAATCAAATGAACATGGTAAATAATCCTCTCATTGACCTAGTTCCTTCAATAGGAGTGTTGATAGAATTAACTAAACAAGAAAATCCGAGTTCTAACCCATTTTTATAAATCACTTCGATAGATAACTTGATACATATGATATTTATTGAAGAAGTGTCTTTGGCTTCTACACTGAATAGTGAGCCAAACGTAGTAGATAATATACAAACAACATCCATTCCCAATCAAAGTGGTACTAATACATAAATAATTAGCCAAAAACATGTGCATGTAGTTAATTTTATGAATAGATCATCATACCAAGGGATAGGAGTTTCTCCACCCTAGCCTCAACCAACTACTTCCTCAACTATACATCTTATGGGAATAGGTAATCAAATAATGGCCAATATCACACCTCAATGACAGAATGTGATGAATCATACTCCCCCTTAACAAGTAGAAAGTAGTATTCCATAACAGGAGACACAGTCTAGTGTATCAATGCAACAAAGGATGAATACATTGCCACTTCAATCAGGGGTAACAAATATTCCACCCTGCCAAGTCATGATGAATAGACCTTTTCAATCACAGACTAATATTCCAATTCAAAATCAAGTAATGACTAATCAATAGTGTGCAAATATTGATCAATGATAGATGTCAAATCTACAACCTACTTTCACTTCCTCACAAGGATTCATGCAACAAGGAGATCCTCATGTGTCTCAGGTACCTACTAGACAATCGATGATTCAAAATGTGCCATAAATTTAGAGACAGGGCTTTGGTCAATAAGTTCCCACTCAAAAGCAAGGTTTGATTAGTTGATAACATGTCCCTTTTCAACCACAATAGGCACAATATAATTATATCCCTCCATCCCAACCATAAAATCCTCCAAGTCAAACCTTTATTACCAACCTAAACTAGAACATTATGTAGTTAAATGTGCAATTTCAAGTATATCCTAATCCATATATGTGTATTCCTGGTCCATTCCCCAACCAAGCTAGTATACCTCAACAGGTGTCTCCATCATACCCTGGTCAAAGTGTCCCACTTGTGAGCTCTCAGCCATTTACCCAAACCAACATTCTCCCTTAAACCAATATCCCTTCCAGTTTCCTCTCCCAAGAATTCCAACAAATAAAGGATGCAATTACTGCTATTCAAGTGGGGAAGTAAACTAAAAATTTCAAATTGGATGATGTATGTTCCTATTCATTCAACATGGAGTATTTGTAGATACCATTTCTTCCAAGATATGAACTATCGAAATTTGATAAATATAAAGGGAAAGGTGATCCTAAGGCTCATTTGACCAAATTCTTTATCATATGTCAACCAGTGGCATATAGCGACATATAAATTTTGCTATTATTTCTAAGGAGCTTGGCTAGACAAGACTTGGAGTGTTTTTTGAAGTTGCCCATGAATTCAGTAATGGACTTTGATGATATTTCTGATAAATTTGTGTAGCACTTTTCCTATAATCTCAAGCATGATATTTCATTAGTAGACCTAACACAAGCAAAGAAAAAAGTTGGTGAGCACGTTATTTATAGTGATAGAGAGCCCTTTCAAGCTGTTTCACCCACAATTTACTAGATAAACAATTAACCACTGTGTTTACTAAAAATTTGCATAGTGAGATAGTCTATCATCTGGAACTACAATGTGCACATAGATTCAAAGAGATCATTGATAAAGGTTTATTGATTGAGAGGGTGCTCATCAAGAAAGGAGTCATCAAGATTAATTAAACTAATCAAAATCAAGGTACTAATTATATAAATGACCAACATCCCATCTAAGTGCAAGAATCACAACTGACACAGATCAATAACCATAAAAGACTAAAGCAATTCAACTGCAATAGGATTGTTATGGGGAATGGAGTAACTAAATCTCATCATATCCAAACTATGTAGAAATCATCTACACCACCTTTTTAGCTTACTCCTACCTAAAAACCTCTCCAACCAATGCCAAAAGCACAATAACCAAGACCTACACAATAAATATAGTAGCCTTTACCATTTCAAACCCCTCTTCTTAGAAGAACCATCTTTGCATGTCATGTCTTTAGTGATCTAGGAGAACCTATTGAGTCTTTATTTTCCAAGATTATTTCCACTAATCTAATTAGTTATCCCATACCAAAGCATTATCCACAAGTCATTCCTTATCTTGATTGGTATCATGAAAATGAATTTTATGACTATCATCGGGTCAATGGGCATAATCTATGAAGATGTGTCCAAATTAAGCATTTAATCAAGAATATGTTGGAGAATGGGGAGATAAAATTAGATAATGGTGCTTCCACTTCAAATAAAAGTCTTAGGATATATCAAAACCCCTTTCCCTGATATAACAATCAACAACAACAGAATAATTAGCAAGAACAACAATGGCCAGTGTAATAGCAAAATTAATAGTGTCAAAATCAAAGGCCAAACTAACAGATACAACAAAATTAGTAGTAAAACCCACAATGACAAAATAATGGACAAAACCAAGGTCAAAATGGTAATAACCAACAAACCTACCATGCATTTGCACATGACTATAATAGGGTTATAGGTCATATTGTAGGTGGTAGCATTAATACCATCTCCATTAATCCCAGACTGAACACTAATCAGCCTAGACCATTGTTAAACAACAATATTCAGCCAAATCACATGAATAATCCTTCTTTAACCTAGGAGTGCATATAATCAAACCAAGAAACTAGGACATCCCCTTTTAGATCTTATAGTGATAACTTGTCCTTGCCACGTGACCACATACAAGTGCATCGACAATCGAGACTTGTCTTGTCTGGTCTCACACCATTCCCAGCATTGGTTAGCAATAATGGTCCAATATTTAATCTAGATTTTGAAATCACAACTTGGAGGTCAAAGATTACTCTCCTAAGCCCACAACCATCCACCACTTTACCTATCATCCAACCAACCGTTCAACTTCAAAATAAACCATTCACTACTAGCCAAGAGAAGAAGTTTGATATTGTGGAATAATTACAGAAGACACGAGCACAAATTTCTTAGATTTGTTGTGAACGTCAATAGTCCATATGAACATTTTGAATGAGTTTTTGACATAATCCACTATTGCTAATGACATATCCCTTGATAAATTTCAAGCTTTGGTTGGACACCTAGCTTTAGCCCAACAAGTCACATTCAACCAAAGTGATATGCCTTCCCTTGGCCCACTCCATAACAACCAATTATACATAGAAGTTTATATAAGATGGCATAAAGTGAAACATGTCCTTATAGACAATGGATCTGACCTAAACATAGTGTTTATTAAGCTCATCAAGCTTCTTGGGTACACAATGATAGATCTCCAGCCATAAATAAAAACTATTAAAGCCTATGATAATCAGGAAAGAGAGTCACACGGCACCATTAGTTTGCCAGTTATCATTGGGCCTTTGACACATGATACCCTTTGTCATGTGTTGGATCTTGAGTTATCATACAACATGCTTTTAGGTAGGCCTTGGTTACATGAAATTCATGCAGTCCTGTCAACACTACACCAATGTATCAAGTTTTCTCACTCAAAGATGTAAGTGAATATTCCAGGAGATTTATACCCATATGAACACTACAAGCATCTTGAGGCCAAATTTCAAAGCTATAATTATTAGTACAACATGAATCCAAGTTATAAGTAGGATAAAGGAAAGGCTATACTTATTGATCCTTCACCAGATAATTGCATAGATCCTAATACCTTGGATTCCCTTTCCCACATGCCACCTCTTGAAGCTTCTAATCATTTCACCATTTCAGATAATGGATTGGGAGAATATGTGACTCATGATATATTTCATATCATCAATCTTCCTTAGAATCTGAAAACCTTTGGGTGACTTAAAGTCTTCCCACATATTCATTGGTAACAAAATAACAAAGATAAGGGACCTATCACATTTGTACCAGCATTTAACCTATGACCTGACCCTCTTAAAGGGGATGAATCATGGTTATACAATGATGACCAAGCTGATTGTTATAAAAATGCAAAGTATCATATTCCTAATAGGATCATGGAGCATCAAATTTATGAAGGAAGAGGCCTCATATCGAATTAACAAGGAACCATCAAGCCAATTTTCATGACTAAGTATGAAAGACCTTATGGACTTAGATTTAAACCACCTAGGGGTGACCCCATATATCTTATTCAAACTCCATCACCAGCGACTAGTGATGATGATGTTGATAGTGAAGAAGATTTTGATCATAGCCTTACCTTTTATAACCTAGCTAAAACTAACATGTTTGATAACAATGCCATTTTTACCCTTACCCAAGTTGTTTATCATAATCCATTGCCATTATATTATCTCCAACTCATAGATTGGGACCAATAAGAATCCAGTCTACCAATTGATGAGTTATAGAATGATGAGGCATTATATGATTTCTTAGGCCTTAGATACAATGTTCTGTTGGGAGATCACAAATCAATATTCTCAATCACATTGGATCATATAACCTATTTTGGAGAGCGAGTGAACACCCTTAGCCAAAAATAAATAAATAAAACATTGAGATCCCAAAGTGAAAACCTCTTTGAGGCATTTTTGAACTAGGGAAAAATTAAATATAAAGGCCACTCTAGTGGTGAAAACCTGTTTTAGGTGCCATTAGATGAGGGTGTTCATTCTTCTTTGAATTTAGATCAGGGGACCACTAATGATGAACATGCCTATGGATCAAAGTTTAGTTTTGAACAACAAGAAGTATTTGATCAAATTCTCCAAGAATTTTTGACTATTTATGTTACATGGCTAGATATCCCATTAGGGGATTCAGGTTCATCATGCCTAGGAGAAGTTGAAGAGCAAGTCCTAACAAAGGACCCTGACAAAGTTCAATAGTTTAAGTCACTGCCTACTATCCTAGAAGATAGTTCAACCCTTCTGGTCAAAGTTATAATAAAGGTAAATATCAAGACTCTATCATACCTAAAATGGATAAAATTAGGAGTGTCTCTCACTAAGGAGGAACATGACATCTTTGCATCTTTGTTGAGAGATTTTGTGGATATTTTTGCATGAGCCTATTCTGACATGCCAAGTTTAGACCCTACCTTAGTTTTGCACCACCTTGTGGTTAATCTTGATGCCAAACTAGTAAAATAAAAGTGGTGTATGATGTATCCTAGCATTACTATATTGGTAAATAAAGAGCTAGATAAACTCTTAGAGGTAGGATGTATATGATCCATTGACTACTTTGAAGGATCTCTAATGTTGTCCCTGTTAGTAAAAACCCTGAAGGGATCAAAATTTGTATTGATTTTCAAGACATCAACAAAGCTTGTCCTAAAGATGATTTTACCTTACCTAATATTGATATTATCATCATTTCCATGGTAGGTTATGAAATGCTTTCACTCATGGATGGCTTTTTAGGATACAATAAGATCAAAATAGCACCAGAAGATTAACATAAAATAGCATTCACCACTCTATGGGGAACATTTTGTTATCAAGTGATGCTATTTGGCATTAATAATGATGGAGCTACATATCAAATGGCCATGACTATCATATTCCATGATATGATGCATGATATTATTGAATATTATATTGTTAACATATTAGGAAAATCTAAAACCAAGGTTGACCATCTAGCAGTGTTGAATAAGATATTTGAAAGACTATGAGAGTACAAATTCAAACCTAATTTGAAGAAATGTGTGTTTGGTGTAAATTCAAGCAAATTACTTAGCTTCATCATATCTCGTAGAGGTATTGAAGTTGATCTAGCTAAAGTCTATGCTATAACCAAGATGTCACTGCCAACTAATTTAAAATAACTCTATAGTTTTTAGGGTAAGTTCCAGTCAATCAAACACTTCATCTCTTAGTTAGAAAATAAGTGCCATCCATTTACACACTTTTTGAATAAAGGAGTCACATTTCACTAGGATGATCACTACCAAATAGCATTTTAACAGCTTAAAGACTATCTTGTCAATATGCCTATTTTATTACCTCCTATGCCAGAAAAGCCATTCTTGTTATACCTATCAGCTACTGATCATGCCCTAGGGGCACTCTTGGCTCAACATGATGGTAATGGAAAGGAGCATGTTGTATACTACTTAAGTCATATCCTAGTTACATATAAACATAACTGTGTGCCTATTGAAAAATATTTCCTAGCTATGGTTTTTGTATCTCAGAAACTAGTCATTACATGTTGAATAATAAAACCATGGTCATTTCAAAGGTAGATCCACTCAAGCATATACTATATAAAACATCTTTTCAAGGTAGAACGGCTAAATGGATCATGTTTCTCAGTGATTTTAACATAGAGTATGTCAATTAAAAAGCAATCAAGAGACAAGTTCTTACAAATCAACTTACTGAAGCACCATTCATGGACACATAGCCACTCAAGTTTCAATTTTCTAATGAATCCATCATGACCATTATTGCTACACACCTTAAGGAGTAGCCTTAAAAGCTATACTTTGATGGTTCATTTACTGCACATGGATTAGGGGCAGGCTTATTATTTATTACACCATAGGGGGATCTCATCCCTAAATCCTTCAGAATTAGCTTCCCCTATACAAACAACATGACTGAGTATGAAGCACAAGTTGTAGGACTTTCACAAGTAGTGCATTGAAATATATCTCATCTTCAATTTTATGGTGATTCTCAGTTAATCATCAATTAGGTCATAGATCATTTTTAGACTAAATATGACAAGCTAGTTCTATATAAAGCCATGGTTGACATTATTAAAAAGAAAATTGCCAATATTTATTTTGAGCATATACCGAGGGCTAGTAACAAAACTACAAATGTCATGGCTACTATTAGCTCTCTGATTTGACAAATAGATAAAGCTAGAAAATATCAGTTCCTCATCAAGAATTTGTCAGCACCAGCTCATAAACCTTCAATCATTGCCATGATTTGTGATATTGTTGGTCTTAATTATATATGGTACGTACACCTTTACAACTACCTTCATGACCAAGTTATACCACCTAACCTCTCTTGAAAACAATCCAAATCCTTCATTCATCATTATGCTCATTACACTCTACTTGGATCCACCCTTTATCACCGTAGTTTTGATGGAACTCTGCTTTGTTGTTTAACTTCAATAGATTCTATGCTAGCATTAAGAGAAGTTCATGAAGGATTATGTGGATCCCATTCTAGCAAGGTAGTCCTATCCAAAAAGCTCTTGCATACTAGTTATTATTGGCCCATAATGGATGCAGATTCCACTATATATGTAAAGAGATGTGACAAATGTCAATGGCATGCTAATTTGATTCATGCCCCAACAAAAAAATTGAAACTGATGTTGACACCATGGCCATTTTCCACATGGGGACTTAACCTCATTGAGAGGATTAACCCCACTTCATTTGATGGCCATAAATAATTCCTTCCACCATCAAATATTTCACTAAGTGGGTTGAAGCTATACCCCTCACTTACATGATTGAAAAGAAAATTTCCAAATTCATCTTCAACCATCTCATCTACCACTATGGTATCCCCTCTAACATTATATCTGATAATGGAGAATCATTCAAGAACAAAGATGTAGACCAATTATGTACTAAATACAACATCACCTAATATTTTTCTATAGCATATTATCCTTAAGGTAATGGCTAAGCTGAGGCATCCAACAAATCTCTTGTCAACATTATCAAAAATATTTTCAATAATTTTAGTCATGATTGGCACCTCCAAATATTTCCTACCCATTGGGCATATCGTACCAATCATCATACCCCCACAGGATCCACTCCATACTCACTTGTTTATGGTACTGATGTAGACACTGAAATCGTGTCTACCCCCTAGGTCGTCATCCCCCCTTGGCCCCCTTGGTCTATGTCTTAGCACTTGTCTTAGTCCCCTCCATTTTTAAATTAAAATAAATAAACATTTTAATTTGCTCCCCCTTTCCACCTCACCCATGCCACCATTGGATCCCCTCCTTGGATGCCCCCACCTCTCTCCTAATCTTTATTGCCCAAATCTCCCCTTTATCCTTCCTCCCACATCCATTTATGCCTTCCTCGACCATTTTCCCACGGCCCCTTGACCCAGAAATGTGCAAGAATGGACAGAGGCTAATTTTAGCCTCTGTCCCCATTCTTCGGTCACCGACGTCGGTCATTATGTGGCCGACGTCGGCGGTTCTACCGATGTCGGCAGCCCTCAAGACCATTTTCTATAACCATTCTCCCCCCCCGCGCACAGAACTCTCTTGACACTTTTGCATTCGTATTTTCTTCTCCTCCCCCTCGTACAACAACACCAACAGTGACAGGCATCTTGTAGGAATAACTCCAAGCAATAGCTCCATTTGTAGGTCCTTCAACATCTCTGACAACAGCTTTTTCCATTCTTCAATCAGCAAGCAAGAGGTAAGCACAGTGTTGTTTTCCATTTCATTTCTTGTTTAATCTATCTATTTAGCTAACCACTGCCAAGACCTTCCCTGTCCTTCCCCTAAGAGGCTGAAAGGCCTTCTCAGACCCCTGCCTCTCATTCATTCCCCTTTTTTCTTCTGGTTCCCAACTAGTCACTTTCCCAGACAACATTCTTAGTCCCTCAGACACAAAACAAGTCCCTCAGACCTCCAGGCAATCTCTCAGACCTCTAAATAGACCTCCCTGACCCTCTGACAAGACCACAGTCCATTCTGTAGACCAAAAACCAGCCTATAACTTGACAAGACCCTGTCTAAGACTACTGCCCCAGCTGACCTCGTCCATTTCCCCTACTGACGTCGATAGACTAACCAATGTCGGCGACCTTACCTGACCGACGTTGGCAATACCACCGACGTCAATGACTGTGCAAATTAGATTGCTACTAAACAGGTATGCATTTGCCTTAAGCTCCTTCTTTCTATTTTTCATCATTTATCACTTTCTGTTTTTTATCAACATTCTTTTTTTAACAGTGGACTATCATCCTCCAAGAAGCCTCTGTGCTTCTGGGACCAAGCTCTTGCTTGGCAGTCCACCCTTTTGTCATCTAACATTTTTCGTGTTTAGTGTCTTTCTCTTTCAAGTGTCATCCTCCACAACCAAAGAGGAGTTCCTGCTATCGGCTGAATTTTGGTGCACACGTCTACAATCTAGGTATGTACAAACCCTTGTCCTTTCTCCTTAGTTTCTCATCTTTCCTTTCTTGAATGTGAAAAGCAAATCTAGCATAGAAACATTCTGGCACACCCGGTGGGACCTTAGGGTCTTCCTTGGGTTCCTTTTCTTTCTGTTCATATAGTTGCATTAGGTTTCTCCCTTTTCACCTCTTTCTTCTCTTCTAAACGACATCATAAGCAGGATTAAAAAGAACCTTTCTTTCTTTTCTTGCATTTCAAACTAGTCAAAAGTCATATTCTTCAACCCTTTCTCAACTTGTTTTCATCCGAACTAACATTTTGACTTGGGTTTAAAACACATTGCATTTTCATTTCTGCTTTCTTGCATTTCTTAGTCCACACCTAGTAATTAACAAATCGCATCATGAATTAATCATAGTCCACTTGATGTTACATGACCAAACCACTGGCACCAAACTAAACATCAAAACTTACCTGAGACAAGGCCTGACTGAGATTTCATCACCCAGCGGATACCTTACCCATCCTGACGATCCTACTTGGATTTCATCACCAAGGGGAAAGCCCACTCTGTTCTCTAACAGAGTCTAATTTCTAGGGAAAGTATATTTTGGCTAAGCGAGACCAGCTTATCACTGGGCTAGTGAAGTGAGGGGAGCTTGCTCCTTAGCACCAGGCCATGTACGGAACCTAACCCAGACTCTTGAGCACCTAAACAAACCTGAAACCATCCATAGACCACCTCTTCTAGGACCCTTCTAACAGCGAACCTGCCCAAACATCACTTTAAGGCATAAGCCACACGAGCTTAATAATTTATTTCTAGGGATTTAACGCTTAGGATCTGCTTGTGTTCTTCATCTTTTCTATTCTTATCTGCTTGTTTGAGCTAGTGAGGATGTTCTTTCTTTTTTTCAAAAACTCTCAAATCTTTTGGGTTTCTGGAAAACACAATCACCGGCATCGGTTTTACCATCGATGTTGGTAACCTTTTCTCGCCGGCATCGGTTATCTGACCGACGTCGGCCATCTTTCTCACCGACATCGGTTTTTCAATAGACGTCGGTCACTATCACAGTTCCCTTTTTTCAAAATAGCAGCCTTAAAACCTGCCCCCTTTTTCTACCAAAACCCCATTTTGATTTTTTGAAACTGAAAAAACACAGTTTCTAAAACCTGACCTTTCTTGCCTTGAATGGTTCTGACTCGCAGTCAAGCCAAGGCTCTAGTCAACCATGTGAGGCATCAACCGCTTCCATCTACCCTGTCCATAACCGGTCCTATAATGGAGTTCCACTCAGAGACTGAAAGAACTCCTACTCACCCAACCCCGCCCCAGACTCCTATTGTCCCAGAAGGGGACCAAGATTTTGCACGATTCTTGGACCTCAATGTCAAAGCCTTGCAGCACTATCTCGCACATAGCCAAATGCGAGACTCCTTAGGCAACCCAATCTATAGGATGCTGACTTCCTTAGTTGAGACAATGATCACATCAACAGCATCTACAATTCAACCTATAGACAATCAAGCCAACACCTTGACTAATAACCCAACCATGTCCTACCTTCAAAATTTAGCCTCTCTTTCTAGACCTAGCTCCATGGGGGTTCTGATACCCCCTCAACTTAAAACTACTCAACCAAATCCTACACCTTTCCAAAACCTAGTGGTCTCTATCCCCCCTACTCTTGCACCTATTAACACAAGAGTAACTGTGTACCCTTTAACAAGTGTGGCCACTCCTCAACCATCTTTGATGGCCCCTATCCAATTTGTGCCTACCAACCCCATAACACAAGTGCCCTTGGCTTCAACTTCCACCCCAATAACTAGCTACCCATATGTTGCGTCTACGCAACCAACTACATCATATGCCCCTCTCAATATCTTTCAACCGCCTTATAATCTAGGGGGCGCTCCACCTGCCAATTCGTCAGTAGATATCATCAAAATGCTGATGGACAAGATGTCTAGCCTAGAGACCTCCATTTCTGGCTCACACAATGCTCTCTCATATGAGCAAATTTTCAATGAGCCCATTCATCCTTCCATCCCAATCAGGCCATATCCTAGCTAGTGGGAACTTCCTAAATTTTCTCACTTTCAAAGCAAGGAAGACCCACAACAGCACTTACGGGCATTTAGACATGCCTATTACCTTATTGCCCATGACGATGCATTGCTTCTATGCACGTTTCCTATGTCTCTCTTTGGTGCTGCACTTGACTGGTACAACTCTCTTGCCAGCCATTCCCTCTTCACATTCACACAGCTAGCCCAGCTCTTTCTTGATCACTTCTCCATCAACATCACCAAGAAGGTCTCGATCACAGACCTCTATTCTATCAGCCAATTCAAGGATGAATCCATAGCTGACTTCATTGCTCGCTAGAGAGGCCTCATCAATCAACTCTCCTTTTCCTTACCCCAACTTGAACTTATTGAACTTTTCTCCCAAGCTTACGCCAAACATATTTCTTCCACCTTACGGGTTTAGACCTTCTGCACCTTCGACGAAGCCTTCACGATGGCCCACAAACTTGAATTGCATGCCATCGAGGAGAATAAAGTCAAGTTGTGGAGCAAGAATCCTAACTCTAAGACCAATGACTCCTCTTCTTATAAAATTTCATCATCCAATCCTAAGTCTAAAGCTTCAGCTAACGCTGTGGTCGTTAGACCTTCATCCTCTTTGCCTTCAATCAATCAGCCTGAGCCCTCCACATCTCAGAGCACCACCCACCAATTCTAGCAGAGATACGTACAACGATAGTATACTCCTCTTGGAGAATCATACGCATTTGTGCTAGAAAAACTTGTTAAATAGGGGGTACTCAATCTCCCCTAGATCCGACCACCTCCACAATTTGATCCCTCACGCGCCATCCCTGCGTGGTATAGGGAAAATGACTTCTGCAACTACCACCATGTTAAAGGACATGACACAGGGAACTACAAGACCCTTAAAAACATAATCCAAGACATGCTTGAAAAGGGTGACCTCATCCTAGACAATCTCAATGCACCCCCTAATCAGGGCATCGACATCTTCAAGCAACCATTCCCTAATCATCCACCGACCCAAAACAATGTCCAGAACTTGATTGATGACACTCATGAACACAACATTCGAATAGTCAATACGATCTCGCCCTTCATCCCCGACCAACCTCAAGAGGTTAGTCCATCTATCAGTCCATCACGTGTGGATGAACCTCTTTCTCTGATTAGTTCTCCGTCAACCTCTCTCATCTTGGAGGATGCCTCAACCTTACCGGCACCACCGAAATCACCATCCCCCTTCTTGCTACCTATGGAGGACCCGACCCTTCCTAATCCTCAACCACAAGTGGAGGGCACCATCATCCCTGCCCTTTACCCACTTGAGGAGCCTCATTCTCTGGTTTCTTCTCCACCTAGGGAAGAACCTGCCTCTCCTTCGTCTCCAACCAAGGATGAATCTATCATGACTTCATTATGCCATGGGTCTGAGACTGATACACCCATCTCATATTCGGCCCCACAATCATCAACATCTTCTCAAGGACCCAAACCTCATCCAACATCTTCTCAACCATTTTCCTGACTAGTGGAGAAAATTGGACTTCTCCCTTCAAGGAAAGTGGAGCATCAGGGATTGTGGGAGCATCTTAAAGCTCTTTAACATTCCCATGCCCTCTCATCTCATGCTACCAATCCTCCCAAGGTAGAATCTCCCAAGACTCTCAATAAAGACCAGACTCCCACTTCTAAACCCGCATCTACCCCATCTAAACCTATCAAGTCACTTGGCGTTCGCCCTGTCTCTATCCTCACTCACCCGTAAGTGAAGGTGAACGTAGACCAGACCTCAACAAATAGTAGTCTTCCAACCAAGTCGAATAAGACTGCCAGACCATAGAAGTAAACTCCTCCTCCTCCATCACCATTACCTTCCATTTTGGGCCCCCATCCTTCAACCCTGACCAAAGTCCTTCTCACTCTGACCTCTAATCAAAACTAGTTGCCTCCTTTGCTTCCTTTGCCTACCTCCAGCCTACCCTCTCCTAAAAAGGTGGTACCTCTCACAAAGAAAGTGACGTCTCCACCTGTCATCACACCATCAACCCAAAAGGTGGTACGAAAACCTCCTCTAACTTCACCTAAGCAAAAGTCACTAGCATCGCACACATCAACTAGCACAGACCCTTTAGTGGGCTCATACTCGTTGATATTGGACCAACTTTTGTAGACTTTTAGCATAACCCTTCCACCCATCAGGCCTTTCTAACCTCTCAGATCCAAGCCCTCCTGGTTTGACGACACGAAGATTTGCTTATACCATCGTATGCTAGGACACGATACCAAGACTTGATGTGCCCTCAAGGCCATCATTTGCCGCTATATGGAGAAGGACACTCTTCTCCTTGAGGACACTCTTGATCGACCCTCAACACCTTCCCATCCAACCTCTTCAACCACATCAACATCTCACCAGTAGGCCATGACCCCTTCTTCACCTCCTATCTTTGAAATCAATGCTATCCACATAACCACTAGGTCACAAAAGGACAAGGCAAAAGAAAAAGCTGCCATTCCTTGGACCTACCCTTTCGTCAAACCACCTCTAGCACCCAATCCTAAAATTTCTATCCTTGGCACATCTCAGCCTTCTTCTTCTTCCTCTTCTGGGTCGATTCATGATTTCATGTTAAAACAGCTTCACCAAATGCCCATGAAGATGTCCCTTTATGACCTCATCCAAACCTCACCTCAGCATCGTCAAGCTCTCATCCGAGCCTTGCAAACAGCAGAGGTCTAACCCGAGGACCCCCAACCACTCACTGCCCTTGTCCACTCTTTATCTCCTGTTTCTTCCATCATATTCAGCGATTCTGAGATTCCCACATCCAACACGGAAGATCAAGACGCCACTCTCTTCATCACTTCCTATGTTGATCAAACATGCATTAAATGCATTATGATTGATGGAGGCGTAGCATCAACATTATCTCCACCCATGCCTTTGATCAGTTGGCTCTTCCCAAGAATTGCGTCTCCAAAACTAATGCAATCTTGTGATCCTTCAATGACACCACCACCATGACCATTGGCACAGTCATCCTTCACATTCATGTTGGTCCACGCACAGTCTCAGAGCTCTTCTATATCATCAAAGGAGAGTTTCAATACAACATGTTGCTGGGCTGACCCTGGATCTGTGCCATGGCCTGTGTCCCCTCCACCCTGTACTGTTGTGTGAAATTTGAGCACAATGGGCAAGTCCACACCACTCTCACTGACCCTTCACCCTTCAAAACTTGTAACACAACCTACCATCCAAATGACATCCTCATTCCTATCAAGCCATCAACCCCGGCGTTGCCTCCATCCTCAAAAGCTTCAACCAATTCACAACCGGCGGTCGCCCTCACCCCTCCTCTTCAAGCGACTACCAAAGACCCCTTGGAAGACATCTTCCAGTGACTTTCACTTGGGGAATATCACTTGTTGACCTTAGACATGTTCCAAACTCTACAAGAGTATGGACGCCTTCACCACAGCCCCATTTACGACCATCGAATCAGGATGGTCGTGCCTTATGGTCCTCCTCACCTCTGAACCAATCTTGTCTATGGGGGGCTCAATCAAGCTCCTACTGAT
The DNA here is from genome assembly GCA_037957365.1 of Torreya grandis. Classification (NCBI taxonomy): domain Eukaryota; kingdom Viridiplantae; phylum Streptophyta; class Pinopsida; order Cupressales; family Taxaceae; genus Torreya; species Torreya grandis. The sequence goes on along the minus strand of JARHVA010000540.1, from coordinate 1,898,685 downwards.
GGCAACCCTCTCTTTTCACTCCAACCATTCACATTAGACTTCTCATTTCTTGGCAACCCCACCTTTACACACACTTACCTTTACAGGTGTGCATGGAAGGGTTTTGGTTTTGGACACTATGAGCAAGGCTCCCATCAACCTATTGAGCCTCTCAACGATGATGATGCCAAGAAATGGTATGGCCTGGGATATCATGACCCCACTCAGGCCTTTGCAGACCTCTATCCTGAGCCAACCATTGACCAATCTCCTCCAAGCTCACCTATTCCTCCCCCTTCAACTACGAAGTTGATGGTTTCCATCCCTCCTAACTTTTTCAATGCCTAACTACCATTCACTTGGGAACCCCTGACCTATCAACCAGGTGGGGTACCCAGGTCTCTCCTCCTCATCTTCTCTCCATCTCATTTATCTAACCCATTAATCATCTGCACTAGGTGTTAGACATTCTTCCTACCACCAAATGGCTGGGGGGAGTTCGACTTTATACTGCCTATCATGACCTCGACCAAACATCAATCACACATCAACCATGACCTCAATCAATCATCAAACTAGACCTTGACCAAGCCTCGACCAAACATTGACCAAGCAATGACCAAAGCAACAATCAACCAAACCTTGACCAATCATCAACCAACGTTTTAATCATGACCAAACACCAATCTCGACTCGACCATTGGCCAGTCTCGACCAATCAGCGACCATATCAACCAACCACATATCAACCAGCATGTCACCAATATGGAGTGAAGTAAACGAGGCAAGTTTTCTCCTAATTGGCTTGGACCTTTCATCATCACGCATAAGTATGGGTCAGGGACTTATCATCTATCTTCTCTCGACGGATGGCCAGAACCTGAGCCTCTTAATGCATTGCATCTGCGACCATTCTACTGCTAGTCGAGTACTCATCCACTTGACATTTAACTTGAGCTCGTCCCTTGAGCAATCCCCGTCCTCTTAATTCTCATTCCTTTTAACCATATTACCCTAAACAAATCCTCTATAACCCTATTATGATGCATGGATGTTTTGTCCTAATAAAAGGGAGCCCTTGAACTTCTATAGTCTTGTCCATGACTCACAATTCTATCAAAAAAAATATAAATCAAGATGTCAAAAAATCCAAGGTCACCCAATCAAATCAAAAAGTAGACTGCTCCCTCAAAGGATAGCTATTCAAACTTATATAAAGCAAAAATATAGACCACTCCCTCGAAGGATGGCTATGACTAAATCTTGCTACAAACAACAATCTTTCTTAGAAGCTTCCCGCATTGATCAGCTTCGCAAATGACCACCAACCAAAATGACATCTCTATGTAGACTCCTGCATTGATCAGTCTACAGCAAAAAAAAAAAAATGGGTCATGGACTTGGCTTGTAGTTGTCTCAGGGTCTCCTATAAAAAAAGGGCAAGGTTATCCCTGCTCTTAAAATGGGTTACCCTATCCTCCTCCTATCATAACACCTACTCAAGGGACTTCGAGCTCACTTTAATGTCAAAGTGATTTGATTACCATTCTAACACAACCATGGTCAACGACGTAATGCATGAATGGGGCTCTTTGTTCTAACAACCCCTATCTATGCTATCATACTGGTCCTTGTCAATGAAAGGGCGATTATGCCTTTCACTTTCTGCTTACATTTTGGTCACATTCAAACTTCATCATTTGTTAAATCAAATCAACTCGACTCTTTTCAGACCACTCACATAGCCTATTCACACTAGTTTCTATGGATACCAATACACATGGAAACTATCGACCAGACACAATTTATGTTAAGCATAAACCAATACTTGCTGAAGCATAAATAGACCTCAATTCATTTTTAGCATACATCCGTCACGAATATGGAAAATTGCTAGGGATGAAAGACCCCTCAACCAATGTTACAGCATACACCATTTGGAAAGGGCTGTAACATCTTTTTCTCCTCATCATTTCGACACATGACCAAACCAATCATCAACCAATCTTCTCAACTAGTCTGAACTACATTGGTCTGAGGCCCTAAGACCAGGGCTATGTAGGCAACACTCAGATGACACGATGTCTTCTGGGGTTAGCTCGACCACCTCTATTTGTTCGTCTCTCTGATGGACAAACCTTCTCTTCTTTGACCATGACCTTGACCTCGACCAAGACCAATCAACCACTTTGACTCTTCCTCCCTTTTTGGGAGAACTACATTGGCCTGAGGCCCTTAGGACAAGGGCTATGTAGGTAGCACTTAGTTGACATGGGGTCTCCTGGGGTTAGCTGGGCCATCCTCTTCATCACTTTCTTCCATCCCATTCTCTCGTCACCTGTCAATCATATCACAGTTAGTCACATATTTTCATAATCATTAGCATAATCATTTTCATCATGTCCATCCATAGTCATTAAACATCACCATTTAATCTAAAAATCATAACCATTCACATCAAATATCAACATCAATATCATTAATCATCATCATATAACCATTTCATTAAACATCACATTCATCATCACATTAGTCATCATAATCACAAACATAGCATCATAGCATCATCATTATACACATCATATCAAAACATGCATCAAATCAAAGTGCCATAAGCATTAAACACATCCATACAATTTCTCATAACTCATGTCAATAATCCAAAATAATCTCATCATATATATCTCAAAGTTTTATACAATCGCACAATCTGTGCATCTCTCTCTCAAAAAAAAATCACATACATCTCGCATCATCGACATGCAGGCTGGTATATACATCATATCAAAATCTGCCCTCAAGGCTATGGTTGTGGTGGTGGCAGTGGCTGAGAAGATGTTGTATCCTCTCCCCCCTCTGATCTGCATAGTTTGCACGAATATGTAGCAGTCACCCGTGACATAGACCACTGCCGACTCAGCTCTGCCCTCATAGATGGGTATCATTGTATCTGAGGAAACCCCCTAATGGCTCCCTCATAATATGCAATCTCATCCAATGCATTATTGTATCTAACTATAGATACAGTCTGCGATGGACCCATCTAACCTGCTATCGTGCCCTACACTGAACCCTGCGACTGTGAAAATCTTGACTACACTGATGCTGACTGTGTGGGCCGCTAAACTGGCTGCTGAGGTAGATGTTGAATCAAACTCTGACCTGCCATTGCCTATGCTTGGGCTATGGCTAGTTGTCCCTGTAACAGAGTGACCTACCCTGTCAGCACTACCACCTGACCTATCATCTCTATCACCTATCCTATCACCCCCGCTAGCTGCCCCTACAAAACTATGACCTGTCCCTACAAAATGGTCACCTGAGCTTGTGTTGCATCCCTCTCCTATCACGCTATGTCCCTCTCCTCACGAGATGTATCTCGCTCCTTGGTGACAGCCTACAGATCTGACTGGGGACCCACCTATACACTTATGTACCATCCTATCCACCATGTTGTGTAGGCCTCTGTGCATCTTGGGTCTGCTATCCCAGGACCTGCTGGTAACTCCTCAAAATTAGGCCCCTCTATCTCCTCTAGCAATGGGAGCGATGCCTCAATGTCATTCTATCTATACAGTGGGAAGGCGAGCAGCACATCCTGAAGTAGCCCATATTGGCACCGCACTCTCTCCACTGCCACCCTCTCGAGCTCGCCAGCTCGTCTGCCCCTGACCCATTGCATGCTCTAAGTCCTGACCAGCTGCTCTCCCTAATCTCTGAATGCTAGATACACCAAGTACGATCTCCATATGATATCTATAGGAATCAGGACCTCCAGTACCCCTCTGTAGTGGTTAATATCTCTGACCACTCTATCCACTCACATTTACACCATCATCTCGTGCCATCGCCTGAATTCGACCCTAAAGCCAGCCTAGATCACCACTGGGAGGCCGAGAGGTCATGTAACTGTGATATGCTTGTATGCCCAGCAGTGCAGAAGGTGGCCTACACACAGACTGTACCATCGCTGCTGATTGATGCCCCATAGCTCTCTGTATACCTGGGCCAAAAAGAAGGGTGCCCAGGTGAACACTGTCTGCTACTCCAGCATGTCCATCAAAACCCTGGTCATGGTGACTGGGACCCTACCTCCCTCTGCATCCAACAACACATAAACTATGATGCCGATCATCATCAGGATAGCCAGCTGATGTGTGCCCTCATCTGCCATGTACAGAGGCTCATAAGCAAAATTGGCTGAATGGTAGCTCATCTCTATGATGTGCTCCCCAAATAGCATAACCATGTGTATATCATGCACCTCTCTCAAGCATGCATAGATGTTAGCTCCGTGTACCAGTAGCTACAAAATTTGGTACACGTCCTCGACCGTGATCATCATCTCACTCGTGGGCAGGTGGAAGGTGTTGGTGGCATGGTCCCACTACTCGATCAATGCCACCATGAGGCTCACATCCCTTGCCACTTTGTAGTAGCATCTCAGCCTACCTAGCCCCACTACGCTCATCTGTGCCCACTCCTCGACCGTCATGCCTCTATGCATCTGTGTCAGCAAGGTTGGGAGGCGATCCTGTAGCATCAGAGTCTACCTCGCCTACATCCATCAATAGTCAATCTCATGTTAAAACTATTCCTACTCTTCCTATTTGACCAACCATTCTGACCATCTATGCCTAACTCGACACCTGAGAAGCCCTTGGCGTAGCTTCAACCTTTCAACTTGACCATTTTTCACCACCCTTTCTAACCAGGTAGCCACCGACATCAGTTAGCGTGTCAGTGATGGCATTCACATAACTAACGTCGATCACTTAATGACCGACGTTGACAAGTGAGTGACCGACGCCGGTCACTGGTCAGCCGACGTCGGCAAACCCGCTAATGTCAGTGACTGGTTCGGCCCTAGGGCCAAATGGGGTGAGCCCTAAATTTAGGGCTTCCCTTTGTGGACTCCCCAACCCCCCCAATCACTCCTCAATCATCCTTAATCTATCCTAGACCCCCTACCCACCTTCCTAGCTACCCTCCCCCCTCAATTTCTGCCTAAAGTAAACAAAAATTCAAAAATCAAATCAAAAAAAAATCAACCAAATAGGGCTCAAAGACCCTCCTACCTCATCTCGATGTCGTCGGCATGGTGGCACGATAGGTGCCACTAGTGGTGGACCTACCGCAAGTCCTCTACTCCCCTCTACCATCTTCGTTGTGTCTCTCTACCCTCACACTTCACCTGGTTCACAAACGCCTTTGTAGCCTCCAATCACTCTCCAACTCACTCCCTCTCTCCATAAATGCTTATCTGCCACCTCACCCCGCTCACTCAGTCAACTCTGGGTCACTTTCACTCAATCAACTACACACATGAAGTTGATCCCAATCCCATGAAGTATTCAACTACCAAATCCTAAATTTTAATAGCATATTCTAACTAATTCCCATATCAACAGTCCACATGTACATGAATTTATTAACATGCATTTTAATTTACATATTACTCTCACTGATTTAGAAGATGATGAACCAAATTAATTGAAAAATACTTACAAAATACTCCAACAGACTAAGATTCTTAAGGCTGGGAAAGAAATGATTGGAGATGATTCCAAAGAGAAAGGTGAGAATTTGGTGAACAAGTAACAAAAAGATCTTAATGAGAATTTCAATAACCTAGTTAGTTCCCTTAAGGGACAAGAGAATACATACAATATGGTTGAATAATTAGACCTTAAAAAATACATCATGCATTGGTTCATGAGGGAGATCACAGATTGTAAAGGGTAGGTGAATTTTTTGCAATAGTTAAACTTCAAATTAAACCAAATCTCTTTGACAAAGGAAGATGACCAACAATTATAGAGCCTACAATTTAGGGTGTATATTTTTTAGGATGAAAATGAGAAGCTTAAAAAAAAATTAACTTCTTAGTTAATTTCAACAAGGCAACCATGAATGAGGGGATACAAAATGTTGAGAACCTCAGAGCTCATCCTGTAGAGTTATTCAAAACTAAGACATATGTCAAAGGGAAAGGTAAATAGGGGCAATGTAGTGGATCCCAAAAAGACATGGACAAATAAAAATTGTTATTTTAAATTGATGCTAGCCTTAAAAATATGAAAAGTTATTGGGATGACGTCTCAGGAAATTTAGGCATGGATTAGACTTAGGTTTCTCTTTAGTTGTCCTTTTATGTTGTTTTTGTTGTTTCTAGGCTATATTTTGGTTATATCTGGCCCTATTTTGTCTTAGTTTCTCTCTTGGTCTATAGTATACCTTTATCTCTCTCCTTTTTTTACTTCTCCTAGGGTCTAGGGACCCTAGTTCAAACAAAATCCCCCTTTTAACCTCAATAAAAAAAATTACTTGTAACATAACTTGAATACCTCCTTATATAACATAATAGATTCCTCCTTATTTATTTCGATATGATTTTACCACTACATTACTTTATGATACTATGGATACTCCCCAGCCATGTAATGCATATGAATCCTCTTACACAGAATATGATTTCACTTGTAATGAATATGGAGTGGAAAAACTATTGCAAGATCTTTTAACTATGTCTCCTCACAAATTTAGCAACGTAGGTGTTTCTACCATCGAGTCTCATACAAAAATTGATCCATGCACTATTTCTCACACCTATGATGATAAATATATCATGGCCAAAGCCCAATCATGAGATTTAGATGCATAACATTATAAAAAATACATGCCTTCAACCATGATGTTCATGTCATTCATATCTCATTTGATACTGAATTAGAACCTATTAATCCACCATTACTACACAATCCATGGGTAATTAAATAAATATCAATCGTGGCATATATTAAACCTTATATACAACACATTTTACCAACCATAAATATTATTTTCCCCTCTTTCAATTGTATTGATCAATCTACACTACCACCATCTAAATCTATCCAACCAAACTTGATTGAGACAATTCTTAATCAATTATCATTTAGAATCATATCTATTAAACAAACTAGTATAGTGATTATAGATATGGTTAACTTATCTCAACCCAATCTCTTACTTCACCTAAAATTACATTAGATGCTAAAATAACTAAAAATTATGATAAATACATTCTGAATATGATAACAAAGGTAATCAAATCATTGATCTTAAAGAAGTCAAATATTATGGAGCTTTACCCATGTTCCCTAGTGATGAAGTTATCCTATAACTCCTCCACCATGCTCCCTAGTGATGAAGTTGTCATAGAACTCTGCCATGTTATAAAACCTCAACTTTCATGCCAGCATCATAAGCTTGGTAACTTTCAGCAAAAGGTTCCTTGTTTTAATAATTTTATTCCTAGTGTGCACACTAAAACAAATCCTATATCTTCCCTCCCTCCCATTCTATATCATTTACAAGATATAAATGCTATGTTATCAATGAAACTACAAAAATTGAATACAATACACTCACATGTCCTCAACCAATTACCATATCTAAATAACTCTCTCCTGAAGAGCATGATAATTTTAGTCTCTTCTTTGACAAATATCATGAAACATTCACTTGATCATATGAATATATGACCATAATTGATCCTAGGATTATTGTTCATAACATCATCACTTATGTAGATTCTAAACTCTTTTGACAAAAGTAATGAAAAATTCCCTCCTAATATTTCTACCTTATGTCATAAAGAAATCATCAAACTTCTAGATGTTAAATTCATTAAACATGTGAATTGCTTAGAATGGGTCTCAAACATTATCCATGATCAAAAAAAATAACAATGTTTATTCATATATGCATTGACTTTAGTAACCTAAATTTAGCATGTCCAAAAGATAATTTCCCTTTACCATCAATTGATGCCATTATTGATTCTACTGTTGGGTAAAAAATGTTATAACTCATAGATGATTTCTGATGATATAACCAAATTCACATTGGTCTTAAATATCAACATAAAACAACATTTAACATAATTTGGAACTTATTGTTATGTTAAAAATCATTTCAGTCTCAAAAATGTCAGAGCTACTTATCAACGTGTAATGACCCATATCATTCTTGATCTTATTCACAAAATTATTGATACCTATATGGATGATCTCATTTTCCAAATCTAACATATGTCATAATCATCTTCATGATTTAGCTATCGTCTTTGATTGACTCATTAAATACAAAGTCAGGCTTAACCCCTTTAAATGCATGTTTGGTGGTACTTCTGGTAAACTACTATGTTTTCTCATCTCCCACCATGTCATTGATGTCAATCCAACTAAAATCAAATCTATTTTCAACATCCATATTCTTCACTCCATTACATGTATATGAACATACCTTGGTAAAATTGGGTCAATTCATCATTTTATTCCATAAATGGCCTACCATATCTACTCTGTTAATTCCCTACTAAAAAGGGTAATGCTTTAGAATGGACAAATTCAAGCCAAAATTTGTTTGATGGCATGAAATAATCCTTGTTTCATCCTCCTACTCTTTTCCCACCTTCAAATTATCATCCATTAATTATGTATACATAATCCACCCCCATATCAGTTGGGGCAATACTCACCCAACAAGACAATATTAGTAGAGAATATGTTATCTATTATGTCAATCATGATTTAATTGATTATGAGAAATGTTATACAAAGTAGAGCATGATTTTTTAGATATTTATTTCATAGATAAAAATCTTTTCCATTATATGATTTATAAAACTACTTATGCCATTGTCCATTTTGATCCACTTCATCATTTCTTCTCTAAATATTTTTTACCTAGAGACAAAAGAGGTAAATGGATGGTCTTATTAATGTAATTTGATCTCTAAATAGTTACACAAAATTCTTTCAAAGGTTAGGTCATAGCAAATCAACTTGTGGCTACCTCCCTACCACTTACTAATCACCTTCAAGATACTCTTCATGATGAATAAATACTTTATATCAAAGGTCTTAACCAAGAAATATCACTCAAATACTACTTTCATAATTTCAATGTTGATCTAGAAGTAAATAATAATGATGAACCTAATCTTCCTCTTTCTACCACCAAATTTAAAGTAGTCATTAAAGAATTACCCGAAGTCACAATTAAATTGCATTAAGAAACTTAGAAACTTCACTTTGATGGTGAAAAATATCATCACAGAGATGGGATAGGTTGTTTCTTAACAAACCCACATGGTGAAATCATACCTCAAGAATTTTTATTAACCTTTGATGTCACCAATAATATAGTTGAATATGAAGCTATAACACTAGGCATGTAAGCTGTAATCGATCTATACATCCCATATTTACATGTTTTAGGTGATTCACAACTTGTATGTCATCAGGTTCGTGGATATTATCAATGCAAAAGTAAAAACCTTATCTCATATCATCAAATTGCCACTACACTTGCCAAAGAATTTACCTCTTTCATTATCAAACCAATCCCATGAAAACAAAATGCTATAGCTGATTATCTCACTTCATTAGTGTTATTATTTTATCCTCATCAAGTTCTACATGATTCTTAATTCATTATCCAAAAGAGGAAGTCACCTTCTTTTAAAAAAAATAAAAATGATTCTCTAATTTGTCATGTAGAATTTGTTACCATCTTATAGAACTCGTGGTATAAAAAACATTATCTAATTCATCAAGCATCATACCTACCCTCTAGAATTGAATTCTAATGAAAATACTTGAATTCACAAACAAGCATTCAAATATGTACTTCAATACAACACTCTCTATTATTATAACATAGAAGGCACTTTACTACATTGTGCAATGTTAGAATAAGTTACTTCTCTCCTTGAACAAGCACATGGGGGCATCTATAATGGTCACTATAGAGATCATACCATAGCTCACAAATGCATGCACATGGGTTACTTTTGGCCTAATTTTGAAAAATATGCCATTAATTTTGTTAAAAATTGTAATCCTTGTCAACTTTACAATGATCTTATCCACTCTTCTCTAGCTAAATTCAAAACCTTGGAGTTTCCTTGGCCACTTTATGTGTGGGGATTAGATCTCATTGGTAAGTTACTAAGGTCACAAGATTATCATTGTTCATTATCACCACCACTGAATATTTAACTAAATGGGTAGAAGCCATGCTTCTTGTTAAAATTACTAGTATTACCATTTATAAAATTATTCTCAATCAAATCATTTGTTATTTTGGAGTTTCTCATATCATAATATTTGATAATTGTGGAAATTTTAAAAATAAATATATGAAACAATTATGTGTCAAATTATAATTTACGCACAAATTATCAACACCTTATCATCCTCAATACAATGGCCAATCAGAAGCCACTAAAAACATTATGAATAAAATAATGTAAAAGATTATTAAATAATCTTGTATTGATTGGTATTTACAACTTTATCCCGCACTCTAGTTTTATCGCACTAGCATACACATTGTTATTGGGGCAACACTATTTTCATTAGTATATGCTTCTAAATCAATCTTACCTCTAGAATCTAATCTACCATCACTATGGATTTCCCTTCATGATATTATTCATAATGACTAACTACATGAAATTCATCTCTATGCTTTAGATTTCTTTAATGAGAATCATATGGTTGTGTTACAACATAATCGTTAATATAAAGCTCGCATTGCTAAACAACATAACAAAAAATTCAAAGTACAAACTTTCAATATTGGTGATCTAGTCCTCAAACTAGATTATACACATGATAAAAAAAGGTAATAATCCCAAAAATGGTGGGGTCCCTACCTTGTTAAAGACATCATTGGCCCTATTACTTATAGATTACAAATTAATGATGGACATATTTTTTAAGAACCTACTAATGCTCAATTTTTAAATAAATATTTTACTTAGAATATCTTATCACATACTTTCATATACTATAAATACTAACACTTCTTGTAAGTTTCCTACAAATATCTCTAATGTACAACGTTACTTTACTGACAGTAGCCTTAGTTCCTATTATTGGTCCTTTGGTCTATCTTTTCATTTAGTTCATGAGTTGCAATATATGACTATGGATAGGACCCATCCATCCTCATGAATCTCTTTTATTTTTCTAAGTCCAATTTTGATGTCTCTTTTTGTTCAATAATTGATCATTTAAAAAACTTATTTTCACTTATTTTACTTATCCTTTGTGAGTTATAATATAAGACCTTGGATAGGACTAGACATTCTTCACAAAACCTCATTATAATTAATCTTCATTTTTACACCTATTTTGGTTTCTCCATTATGAGTTAAAGTGTAAGACCTTAGATAGGATCAGGATTTCCTCATAAAATTTTCAAAATTCTTAAACTATCTTTAATTAAGTGTTTTACTTGAAGATTCAAGGCAATGGTTTAAGGATTGTGATTTCATACTCTCAAAATTAGTTATTTTCATTTGTGGAAACATTTTTAAATAAAACTATTTTTGCCTATCTCCCTACACTTACATTATTTCTTATGATATAGAATCATGCATACCTGTCATTATATCCTTTTCACATTTTCATATTTTTTACAATCTAAGGTAACTCAATCATTCCATGTTCAATCTCACCTCCCTTATCTTTCATTCCACTTTGGATACACCAAGATTGGTTTCAAGATAACATTCTTATTTAACATTCAAGTACAACAGTCTTAGACACTATGCTCTCTAAGTTATTTTCCTTAGCTATCAAGTCTAAGTTTTCTAGTGGTAGTCATCTTTAACACCCATGCTTAGTTTTATAAATACATATGGAGGAGGAATAGAAAAAACCATAAAAAAGTTAAAATCAAAATCAATTAAAATAAAATGTAATGATAAAAAAGAATATATAAAATCAAAAGTCAAAACCACACCAAAATACATGATTATCAATCACATATCCTATTCTAGTCAAAGCTCAAACTCTAAAGTTGGCCTTATAATAAAGTTGAGGTTTATTGGGGTGTGGAATACTGGTAGACTAGGATAGGAGGTATCAAAATTATATAGAGTACTACCTACTTTCTCATTCAAGTACCCAATCTTCACAGTAGACCAAAGGCTTTGTAAGGGGTCTTGAGGAACATGGTATGTGTTATGTGAAGGTAGGTCCATTTTAATTTTCATGCATATAGCCTTCATGGGATGGTACTTATACCTCACTAGATAACCCAAATTTGTTTAGTTAAGGTAAGTTATTTAGAGTCCTTGATTTTAAAAGTCTTATTGTCTTTCTAAATTGATTTGAATATCTTAATTCTAATAAGTATTTTCTATCTTGGTATCACCTACATTTCCCCCAACACCCATTTCATATTCCCCCTTGATAGTTAAGTTTTTTTTCTAAATCTATTTCTCAGCTTTTATATTCCCTATTCTTCATCTCGTTTAAGACATGCTCAAAATAAGATTATTTTGGTTTACTCCATCTTAAGAACAAAAGTTGTATCTTTGAGAAACTATGCATTACTTCTTTAAATTATTGTCTTATCCTTCTCAGATTTCCTTAGTTTTATTTTATTTTAACTTATAAGATTGTCACTCTTTTTGCAAACATTTTCATTCTCTTTCACTATTCAATTTTTCCATTGTTAAATGAGTTTGGATTTTTACTTCTCATCCATCAATATTATTTTAATTCACATTCTTTTTCTATATTTTTTTAAGTATGGTTTTTAACTTCTTTTACATTGATGTTGTATTTGTTTTTCAATTAAAGGTGTCCTTCATTTGATCTAGTTTTTTTTACTTTTCATACTTAAAATACACTTGTTTGGGTTTTTTAGTCATTTAGTAGCCTTGGATTTTTGGTTGCTTGAGATACTCTCATTTTATCCATTTTTCCTTGGTCTTTTTGTTCTAAGTCAACATTTATCACCCTAGCTTACCAATTTTCCAAATGACTTATTCAGTTATGTAAAGTTCATTCATTTTGATTTCCCTATGATTGTTTATTTTTGCTCTTTATTTTTACATCCTTAGGGTTTGTCCAAAGTAGTTAATGTACCCTATATGATCAAGAATACAAATACAGAAGATAACCATTCATTAATCAATGTAAGTCAAGGTATGTATATGATACTTTAAAATTAATTCAATTATTTCCTTACTATCATTTCAATTTATGCTTTGTAATATAATATATTATCTCACCATTGTGTTTTGTTATGTTATTTCTTGAAGCATGATCTGATGTTAAAATTACATGACATGTGATGAGCTTTGATTGGGGAATATGTATACACATAATATTTTTAAATTTATCATTTACTGAGTGCATGCCTTAAAGGGTGCACCAAGAAAGGGGTTATTATTATCTCTTGTAGGAATCTATCGAGTATTAAACTCTCTAAGTGCATGCCTTAAAGGGTGCACTAAGAAATGGGTTGGTATATCTTTGGTGTTTTTCAAGATTATTGGCCCCTAAACCACTACAAGCTACCTTTATCAAATTCCTTAAGAAATAAAAACTTGAGTATACACTCCCTTAAGTAATTCACCAGCCAAAATAACCCCTACCTGAGTAACACCCCTTTTTCCTTCATTTTCCTACTACGTTGACCCAATCAACCTTGTTGTTAATCTAACACACATTATAGAACTCTGTCGGCCCAAGGCAACCTACTTTTAGACCTAACAACTCTATTTCCTATCAAAAAATATCGACCTAGATGACCTTATTGGCTAAATTACCAAGAGGTTTTAAGTTCAATCCTTGGCTATAAATGCCCCCTTAATGGAGGGTTTAGGGTCAATCTATAGAGGATCATTCAATTATGCATCATTACATCTTGTAAATCTACTTATATCATCATTTGGAGGTTTCATTATTTAGGTTTTTACCTTTGAGTAGTGGCATTTATCTTGTAGAGGTTTTGGATGCATATGAGAATTCTTGTATCCTAGTGTTGATCTATCCTTATGAATCTTACAAGCCATAATAACCTATTTCAAAACACCATTGGCCAAGGGAGAGATTGAGGCATGACGAGTTCACTTCAACAAGGTAAATATACTCTTCGTCCTTATTATTTTGATAAGTATATATTGTATAACTAATGGATTGAATTGTATCTCTCCTTAGTTTACTTATATATTGTCTTGAATAAAATTATCTTTTACTTGTTTATTATTTCCCCATTTGTGCCACAAGTTTTGGTGAGCACTAGATTAGCTTGTATGTTTATTTAGTAGATTAGCTTATATGGTTATTTAGAGGATTAGTTAATTTACATTTATCACATTATAAGACCTAAATAGGGTTTTTACATTATGACATTTGACTAGAGGCCTTAGAAACCTCTCCTTTATCATTTTTTAGTAAGAGATTTTAGTTAGGTTTAGCATATTCATAATTAGTCATGACCCCAATATAACAAAGTATTTCTAAGCGGATTGGTATTTGATTAACTTCTCTAAACTTGGATATTACTAAGTAGGATAAGATATATATCTATCTTATTTTACTTGCATACAATTTCCCCTTTTATTATATTTCTAAAAATAGTAAATTTAAAATTAGTCATGTGTGTTTATTGTATATCTTATGCATTTTTATTTACTCATTAGTTTTTATTAATTATTTTAATACTTTATTAATATCCTTTTTTATAAAACATATTGGTGAATCCATTTATTATTGAATATTGTAAAACACTACCCATTTATGTTACTAGGGTTTATTTCCTTCTTTTTATTATTTCCAATTGATGTATTAGGGTTTTCAAATTTAATAAGTTATTTGTTAACAATAATTTTTCATGTTTCCATTTCACATCTCTTGTAATTTAATAAATTTATGTATACCTTTATTATAATAATTGTTAGACTAAGTGGTAATAACGTTGATCATACTTAGATTTTAGTTGCTAACAACACAATGACAAAACTAATTAATATTTTTTATGATCCTGATAAAAGAGAATTAATAGTGTATCTTTTGAAGAATCCAAAAATGCAAGATTAGTTCATATATATTATTAAATAAGAAATAAAGAAATCGTCTTAATTCCCAACATATGATACCTCTACTGTTATGGATTCCTTACCTATGTCTGCATCATTAAATAAAAAATTATACCAACATATACTATGGGGACAACCCAAGGGTTTTATTAGATCAATATTCTAATCTCTACTCAATCACTCTTTACACCACCTTTGCTTACCAAACATTATATATCTAATTTACAATCCCTTATGTACAACATTTCAGCTATATAGACTAAATTGTTACATTTGGAACAAGGTGTTTTGAAACCTAATCAAGCACTTATTCACAGACTTCAATATATATTACATTTGGCTTGGCATATTTTATCCTATCCTTTACCATGTAGTTTTATGGCACCTAAGCTTACATTATATAATGGAAAAGGTGACCCAAAAAAACATTTGAGAGCATTTCATGCATCATGTTTGGAATATGCATCCAATAATAGGTTGTTAACCAAGTTATTTCCCAAGATTTTAAAAGAGTGCACTCTAAGATGGTTTTATGATTTTTCATATCAATCAAGTAATGAATTTAATCCTTTGGAAAAAAAATCCTTGAATATTTCTCAATTAACATAAGTGAAACTATTTCATATGCTTATATTGTTTATCTTAAACAAGAATCCAAAGAGCCTATCTCAAATTATGTATTACGATATAAAACCATATTATCCAAAATGATGAATCCTATGATAGATACAGAATTTCAAAGCATATTCAAACATATTTTTATTCCACCTCTACATTAATATATTATGTTTAATAAGTTTCTATAATTCACTAATTTATGTCACACAATTAAGGAAATAAAGGTTAAGTTATTGGAAATGAATAATATAAAGTATGTATCCAACCCAATTTATACCTCTAATACAAATAATATGAGTAATCCACCATACATGGTGATGCCAAGTGAGAATAAGAGGGAGATAAAGAGACAATAGGGAAAACAATTTGATCCTAATCCACATACTATGTTATCTGGTATTCCAAAGAGATAGCTTACCAACTTGCCAAATGTTCCCTATAATGTAGTAAAAAATTATTATAATGTCACCTAATATCACTCCATCCCATTAAATAGGTTGATGTGAGTAAACCTATTCCAAAAGGATGTGATCAAAATGTTTTTTGTGATTTTCATAGAGCACCAAAGCATACTACCAACATATGCATCAGTTTGAGACATAAGATAAATGATTTGATAGATCAGAACATCATTGATATGGGTATATCTACTGATAATACAAAGGCACAACCAAGTGTGAGTAGAATAATGAATATATTCAATGATCCATTTCATAATTATATATGTCAATAAACAACAAATAAATAATTAATTCACTACACATATAATGCACACCCTCCACCAACATCTTATCATCCTCATATATAGGCACATCCTTTGAATGGAATTATTGGTATATATCATGTTTTAGTTCCATATAGATCAGTTATAATTTTTTTAGAACATGAGATAGCAGATGATGCTTTTGATTTTCATAGAGCACCAAAGCATACTACCAATATATACATCAGTTTGAGACAGAAGATAAATGATTTGATAGATCAGAATATCATTGATATGGGTATATCTACCAATAGTAAAAATGCACAACCAAGTGTGAGTATAATAATGAAGATATTCAATGGTCCATTCCCTAAGTATATATGTAAAAAAATAATAAATAAATAATAGATTCACTATGCATATAATGCACACCTTACACCAACATCTTATCATCCTCATATAAAGGCACAAAATCATTTGAATGGAATTATTGGCATATATCATGTTTTAGTTACATCTAGGTCACTTATCACATTTTTAAAACATGAGATAGTAGATGATGATTTTGATTCCACTCTTTGTTAATTTGAGCTTACATTTATCATCAATCTATATAAAGTGCCATGGCTGAAAATGGTTCAAGTGTGAGTATGTTCACTATCACACTTCTCTCTCATTTCGAATACACAGATAAGGTTATACTTCCTACAATAATAGTAATAAATGGAGTCAATAGACATGTTTAGAGTTATATTAGTGAGATCACATTACCACTATAGGTTAGCCTAGCACATGTGGCCACCAAGTTTATAGTAGTACCTAATGTAAGAGTATTCAATATGTTATTGGGACATGATTGGATTCAATAGCTTTGTGTAGCACCTTCTAAAATACACAAATATTTGAAATACATTTTCACTAATGAGATTATCATAGTTCATGGTATTCCATATAAATACCCCCAACAACCAAACATTATTGTTCCTATACCAAAAAAAATAGTTGAGAAACCGAAAAAATTTCTACCTTTTCAAAGCATTTAGAATAAATTAACCAAATTTCCAAGGATACCTATCCTTGAAAATCCACTTAATCAATAGTTTGTCATGGATTCTATAAAACCACTTACTACTCCAACACATCCTAGATTGATATTACAAGACTTTAAAAGTGTTCAATGAAGAACACCAAAAAAAAATATATTATACTCCATAAGAGGTTACAAAGAGTCCTAAAACTCACCATAATAAACAATATGCACAACATATTATAGGTTATAATCATGATAATGGCATTTATGGTAAGAGCTAGAATAATTTTTAGATTCTAGGTTGAAACCAAATACTTCACAGTAGCATGATACTTTCCATTCATGATATATCATCCTTCATATGTTAGATATAAGATGTATTTATTATGAGGATCTTATTGGAGTCATTGTTTAGTATGTTACTTTTTTAGTTATATATATTCAAAAATATAAAAAAATAGAAAATTTCAAAAAATGCTAAAACTAGGACCTATGCATGATATCAAATATGCATTAAAAGTGTACTTGACTGAGTTTCATAACATACAGGTTGTCACTTTCATATGTAGTTACATGTGGTATATTATCTTAGACCCAAAAGGAATACACAAACAAAATTGCATTAATTTGGACATCAATACATTCCATTGTTATCCAGTTTTTAGTGAACTTGTCCCAATGAACATAAAATATAATTTATCAGATCAAAAAATAGTCACATGCCTTTTACAACTTTTGTGTATCATAATACGTTCACTAGGGGCCTATTTTACTAAGGTTTTATCATTTGATGACTATCCCTTTTGTTCCTAATACAACACATTAAATTTTTCCAAAGTTGCTCACTTAATTCCACATTGCTATATTATTAAAAACCTGAGTTTTTGAATATACTAATGTTACGATTTTTTTATGTAGATCAATTTCACTTATTCATGCATGTTTGCTTCAAGTTTTGTGTGTATTTATTTCTTTGGATTGTGGACATTTGAACATGTTCTTGTTTGTATCTATAATCCTTATTATGTGTTTCTATGTGTGTGTGACATTTGAACATTTCCCTTAGATGTGGTCCCTTGGCCTTATTTTGTGTTTTGTGTGCTTTTGTGTATGCTCTATGTATGCATCATGGTTATGACTCCTATTTATTACTGTTTGCTCATTTTTCAATGCTAAGATAAATGTCATGCATTTCTATAAAAAAAAATTCCATTATCAATATCATGCATTTTTCCCAAGTATTTATATATCAATTTAAAGTTCTCAGTATATATTCACAATGTGCCTAATTGCTAACATCTATCTAGACATGAGACTATGTATTATTGGGTCTACATGTTTTTTTATATTATCAATATCATGCCATGATATCCAATGTTATCATTATTATTCTATATTTAAATTTTTAGATAATATCATATGCATAATCTTATTCTTTTTGTGTTATGTTATTACACAGGATTTATAGTTCACCTCAAAAGAGAGAGCATACATAGTGGCTTTCGTTAGAGACTAAGCTAAAATAATCCACTTCATAGATAGAAAACAATAGTACTTGCTCAATTAATCACAATATATACTGAATTTTTTCCCATAAAGTTCATTTAGACAATACTACAATATCTGGACAACAATGTAGGCCATGGTTATCCAAAATAGTGTGCTTTCATCCCAAGAATTAGAAACAATGTTTTTCATAATTCTCATAATCATACTCAGTCTACATAATAATTTTCAATGGGTTATCATGTTCTACATGTGTGCAACACATAATCACTTTCTTACTCAAAATTTTCAACAGATTATATAGAAGTAATGGTAATTTATGTCATTATCTATGTTATATACACCAAAGATATTATATTTTGGGCATGTACATGACACATAATCACTTTCTTACTTAACATTTTCACTAGATTCCGTATAAGTAATGGTAATTTATGTCAGTCTCTATGTTGTATACAACAAAGATATTATATTTTGGACTTATGCGTCACACATAATCACTTTCTTACTCAAAATTTTCACTAGATTCCATAAAATTAATGGTAATTTATGTCATTCTTTATTTTGTATTCACCAAACTCCTTTCTTATAATTTTTACAATAGTTCTGCACCAAGTAATTTTCCAATTTTTACACCAAAATGATCGATTGGAATTGATACAAAGATTCTAAGCTACTATACTACCTTGAGTTGTGCAATGATGAATTAAAGTACATATTTACTTTTTTAAGAATATTATCCTAACAATAAGGATTGGTTAACACACATTCCAATCCAAGTGTTTCAACAAATAAATCTCCAAGGGTTCCACCCCTTCTAGTCACTAATTTTTTTCTAGAAGACACAATAGTTTGTGTATATGAAAAGGTGTAGTACTTCATTATTATTTTATTTATAAGGTTATTGTATTTACTTTTATATTTTCATCACAAACAAGTATTGATTTATATAATTTCATTTTAGGTTTTTATGAAACACAATTCAATGTGTGATTTACATCCAAGCCTACTCAACATAGATAAGCTCAAGTATAACTCTCTTTCTTTTACTCTAGTACTTTTGCTTTGCTTCATTACTAGAATAAAAGGGTGAGAAATTTAGTAATTAAAATTACCATTTAATTCTAAAATAATTTACTTAACATATGCTATAATAATTCACACCTTTTATGCACACTGAACATATACTTAATCCCATGGTTTTAAACCACTATTCCTCTACTTCCATGTGAATGACCTTTTATCCTTAGAAAAATATAATATTGAATGTTTTATTCCCCATTTTAAGCAACCTAAACTCACTATTATGTTGATTCACACTTCCAATTTAGTTGTCTCTTCTCCTCAGATGAAATTACTGCTTTAGGATAGTCACATTGGCTAGTAGTGTCTGAATCCACTGGTTTTATTCTCCCACCAATTAATGACTAATTTATCAAATTAAAATTCATCATAATAGGTCATATTATATGTTTTTAAACCTAATTCAAGTAAATCCAAAAAATTCCACTATATAAGCACATTTTATACCCATTTGTTCACTAGAGATGGCAAGAGGCTACCACTATTGAAAATTCTATAATTTTATAATAACAAAAAAAATCATTCTTTCAAATTATGATTCTATATAGTGAAAATAACCCTGTGCTAGGTCTTAATATAATATCAAGGTCACAAGTCATTTTTAAAGCACATAATTACACCAAGATTGCACTAGTATATATCATTTCACCAATATTTGACACATAACACCATAAGATGGGAAAACTACATGGATTTTCATCCCTCTTCATATTATTGGTATGTAGGTAACACTCAACATGTGGGTGTTGGGGTCAAACACAACCTCATCATATTACCCTACTCCTACATTTTACTACATTTATTCCTACTTTTCATTGAGATAAGGTTTCAAGTGAAGAAGAAGGCACATAATGGCTCTCACAATAAATCAATATAAGTTGATCATATATATATGACCTATAAGTGAATGTGTATATAATAAATTCAGACAGAGAAAAAAACCTAAAGGAAATTGATGTGCCCTATAGACAACAATGTAAGTTGGAATAATCCAAACAATGCAACATTCTTCTATAATAAAGTAGAATCATGTTCTTGATTCATAATGCCATCACATATACCTACAATCAATTTCATAGTTACTATTTTATTCTTGTAAACCCAAGTTCCAGCTAAGTCATCCCTTTCTTAGTACTTTCCCTTTTAGTATATTTATAAAAATAGTAAGTTTTAAATCAATTATGTGTATTTGTTGTATTTTTTATGCATTCTGATTTACTCAATAGTTTTTCTTAATTAGATTAATAATTTATTAATATTTATTTTTTGATAAAACAAAATTATATTCCTTAAGGTAGGGATACACCATATAATACTCCTCTAGGAAAGTAACTCCACAATTACACTTTGAATAGAAGACTCAAAAATTACCTAATTTTATCTTAAAATGATATTCATATAATTATATTGACATATATCACTAATAATGGATAGGTAAACTCATATTCCCTATGTAAGCCTTCTAATTTTCCAATATAATTAATTCCACAAGTAACCCATTTTACCTAATATATTTTACCTATACAACTAACTAAAGGGGGATATGTGTCACATGATGACATTTCCATCAACCCAAATACATTATAATATCATATATCTAGGTCCGTGACATTCCCTCACCATTAACATGTTTTTCCCTTCAAACATGATAAGAAGCTAAATAGTGAGTGTGATTCAAATCATTGCACACGTGTCACCATGCTCAATCATCCAACAACCCATCTATGGTATTTGTGGGTGATATCTATATAAACCTAGTTATTGATTTTATTGGATTAATTTGATTCCATCCATAACTATAGTTTTTCCTCCTTGGCTTCCATCCATAACCATAATGATTACTCTTATGGTTTTATATTCCACATGTTTTGCTCCTTTAATTCCATGTATATCTATAGTAATTATATATTTTATTCCCTTTATATCTATAGTGATTGTTGATGTGGCACTGCTTGATATGCCTCTATGATTGTTTCCTCTCATTATAATGTGTATGTCTATATGGCTTTACCTTAGTATCATGTACCCATACTTTGACTTTGTCAAATCTTTTCTCTTTTAGTACCTTTATCTCTTGAGTATATGGTTATTTCTATTATAATTATATATTTTCTTCATAAATATCTTCTTTATGCTCTTCTTCACCATATTTAAATTCATCCTCATGTTCTACCCTGACCTAAATTTTATCTTCGCTAAGTGTGATATCCTAAAAGTGACCTTCTTTATCCTATACCAAAGTTTCAAGAACTTTTGCACATTAATATTCATTGTTCCCAAAGTCTGTAACCAAGTATATCCAAAGCATAAAAATCTAATTTCAATATATATTTTCCCATAGTAAGTTTTAAATATTCAAAAAAATTGGCATGCTTACCCTCTATTTGAATGCCCTTGATTTTTATTTTATTGAACCTCTAGTTTGGCTCAATCAATGTTGATGAAGTTATACCCATTATTTGGGTTTATATATTGAAGCTCCTTTAACCTCAAATTTTTAATGCATTCATGAAATTAAATATTGAAGCTTATTTCTTTGGAGCTACATTTATTAAAAATTTAAACTCCATCTCCCTTTATTTTCTTCCTTTTCCTACTCATCATTCTTACTAACACCCTTGTTTTCTTATTTTCTACCTCATCCTCCTTTTTTCCTCCTCATCCTTATCATTATTTTCTTCCTTCGTGTTTTATTTATCTAGGAAAAATTGTTCCATTTCCTCCCATAAAAAATATTTCATTATTTTCAAATCTAAACAAATCATCTTTGTGCATGACCCTTATTGCCAATGGCTAAATCTAATCACCAAAATTCTAAGTGAAAAAAGATCTTAAAAAGGAACCACTATTATCGATCATTAATATCATCATATCTAGATAAAAGTGTAAACCCAATGATTTTTTTAACATATTTCTACCATTGATCTAGAAATAAATTTTTAAAAAAAATATCTGAACTTTTCCTTTCATTTTCAAAAAACAACACCTAATTTGCTCACTTGGAATAAAAAATATGATTTTTTGTCAATAGTTGCACCAAAATAATATGTCAAAAATCAAGTTCGCAAGGTCAACATGAGATCACCATATATCCCATGATACTACTCCAAATATTTATCGCAACCACTCTTTGTAAAGCTATTGAATTCCTATTTCTATCCATGAAAAAATAGTTTAAAGTGAATGCATGTGTAAAGAGATCAACCTTTTTCAAAATGTGCACTTTTTTGTGGAAAAAGCTATAATATCTTCAAAAATCTAAATTTTCCACTTGCTCTAGAAAGAGATCTAATACTAGATGTTAAGAACATCACATTTAATAATGTAAACCATCCAAAAAATATGAAAAATAAAATGGATATCAACACACAAATTATGTGGGTGGGCTAATATGCCCAAATATGAAATATATTCATAATGAGAATGATAACCCTTAAGGTAGGGATACACCATACAATAATTCTTTAGGAATGAATAACTCCACAATTACACTTCAAATAGAAGATTCACAACTTACTTGATATCTTTACAATGATATTCATCTCCTTATATATACACATATCACTAATAATGGATAGGTTAGCTCCTAATCCTTATGTGGGTTCACTCATTGTCCAATATAATTAATTATATAAGTTACCCATCTGGGCTAATATATTTTACCCATATAACTAACTATGTGGGATATGTGCCACATGTCAATGTCTCCATTAACCCATATACATTATAATATATCTATAGGTACATAACATAAGCATTGCTACACAATCCATTGACCCTAGGTATTTCATCTTATCCCTTACCTTCATGATTTCTGGCACCTAAGCTTACATTATATGATGTTAAAGGTGATCCATAACAACACCTTAGAGCCTTTCACACAACATGTTTGGACTATGCATCTAATGAAAAGGTGGTGTTTAAGTTTTTTTCATGGATTCTTAATGAATATACTTTTAAATGGTTCTATGAACTCCCATTCCAATTGGTGCATGCCTTTAATGCCTTGGCCAATTAGTTCTTACCACACTTTATGATCAACATTAGCGAGCATATGTCAAATGCTCAAATTTAAAAACTTATCCAAGGACCCAATGAACCCATTAGTGATTATGTGCTTCATTACAATACCATGCTCTCTAAAATCACAAATCCTATGGATGATAATAATTTACGAGACATGTTCAAGTAAAGCATTCTAATCCACTACATGAGTCCATTATGCTCAAGCATTTTCATTATTTTAAAAACGTGCCATACAATTAATTACTATGAACAAAATAAAGTATGGATCCAATCCTATAATAAACTATGGTAAAAAAATTTAGAACAAACCAACTTTCAAAACTAAATTGAATGATCCTAAGAATTAGGCAAAAAAAAAGTTAATTTGGTGTCATAGCATATTAATTGGCTTGTCCTATCAACCCCACAAAGGAGGAAATTTATGCAACTATCTAAACCTCTTCATAATATATTACATAAATTACTTGACTGCAATCTTATATCTTTCCCTTCCAAAAATAGGTTAATATGAGTAGGGCACCATCGAAGGGATTCATTTTCAATGTATATTATGATTATTAGAGATGCAAGAGACACTCTATGAACATAATGTTTTGGATTAAGACATAAGATACAAGATATTATCAATGAAAATATTATTTATCTCAATGATATTAGCACATTCATGAATGATTTAGGGGCACAAACTAATGGGAATACAAAGTTGAAAATATTTTTGGATGCTTTTCCAAACCATGGGGAAAAATAAACTAAGACTAATCCTGGGGTGAATATGAAATTTAACGAAGAATATGAATATCCAATTGATAGTCTCATTGGTACATTAAGGATACACAAGTACATACACATATTATCACATTCAATGAGCATGATATTTTTGAAAATTATTCCATCAATGCACCATTATTTTTG
This sequence comes from Torreya grandis, assembly GCA_037957365.1. Taxonomy (NCBI): domain Eukaryota; kingdom Viridiplantae; phylum Streptophyta; class Pinopsida; order Cupressales; family Taxaceae; genus Torreya; species Torreya grandis. Next base: position 1,873,935 of record JARHVA010000540.1, on the reverse strand, counting down.
CATGCATACATTGACTCACAATCTATATATATATATATATATATATATATATATATATATATATATATATATATATATATATATATATATATATATATATATATATATATATTGCCATGATGGATAATGGGTTGCATGAAATATTTTTCACTATGACATTAATTACAATCTTAGATACACTTATGAGGACTTTATTGGTATATAAAATACATTGAAAGTATTAGATGTAAAGAGACAAAACCCTCTTAGGAGTATTGTGTGCCCACTTATAGTAGGGCATATAATTATTCCTATATAATTCTTAATATTTCCCAATATGGGGGCATTCGACATGTTGCTAGGACATATTTGGATACATAATATTCATACAGTACCATATTTATTATATTGATGTGTGAATTATATCTACAATATACTAATGGTTACATTTATAGGTCTTCCTTATGAGTAACCTATTCATTTAAAGACATTTCCTATATAACCTATCCCACAGTTTATTATATAACCTATAGAAGTTCATTAAATAAAGGTTGTTCAAAGATAGATTATTTAATTTCATTCAAGACCAATACTTTAGCATACATTACATTATATGTTTATTCAAGTTACATGACAGATGTTACCTACTCAATCTGTAACGTCCCCATAGGGATTTACTAAAATAGTGTAGTAATTTTTTTTTACTCAACACTTATTCTTTCATTAGATTACACTGATAATCTAATTAGTGATTTTCAACATACTTAACTAAGCATATCAATATTAAGAAAATATGAACAAATCTATTTACTAATCACTAGTAACTTATATAGACAATCATAAATGCATAAAGAAAGTAATCATAATAAAATCCAGCCATGGTTGGTACAATAATACAACACCTACTATCAATATATAATAATAATAAAGTAATATATATTAACTTTAGTGTTTTTTTAAAGTGGTGATTATCAAAATATATATATATATAAAGTATTTAAAAGATAGCTAGAGGAGTTTAGATCATCATGGAATGGTTAAAGGAACATTTGGAATGCTTTGGAAAGATATTTTAGATGAGTCTGTAGCATGCTATGGAAGTCCATAACTTGATTGTAAAAATTCATAGCTCAGTTGTCAAAATTCATAGATAAACTATCAAAATCCATAGCTCGATTGTGAAAGTTTGTAGCTATCTACCGAGGTCCATAGAACACCTAGCAAAGTCTGGAGATTCGCTACAATGATAGGTTTGTGACTTAGGCCCTTCCTTGTCTTCATGGGGTCATACCAAAACTATTATTTAGATGATATAATACTTGTGCATATCAAAAATGGAGGACTAAACATGCAAATAGTTATAACATTATGTAAAGAATGCTAATTCAGATTCACATAAGCTTAAAGAGACAAAAACATTCATATTCTATCTTAGACTAGTTATAAGCCCTAAGACTACATGCAATGCTCAACCTAAATGGCATATTAATGGATGTGAAGGATGATATATTATGATTATAATGATTCATAGTTTGGACTCATCAAATTATGTGTTTTTGATATAAATCAGTCTTAAATTATGAATCGACTTGTAACCTATGAACATAGGGAGTCGAACACATTATGGTTGGAAATAGAAATAGTGAACATTATATTTAAGTGGAAAACATATTCACTGTGTTAAGAAAATTATTGACTATTTCTCCACAGTATATGATAAATTAGATTATTGAATAAATGACTTAAATTTGGGAATTAGCATAAATTTGAAATAATGAATAAAACAAAGCATTGTGGATTTATTCTTTTTTATGTTAAATTATGAGAATAAGGGTATTGGAATTATGAAAGCCCTATTTGTTTTAAAGCATTTTCTTGGAAGTTTATATCTTTTAAACTTTAAAAAGAATATCAAAAAGTTTTAGTAGTAAATCAGAATGTTAATTATGGATCAAATTATATATATATATATATATATAATGGGATATATATAATTTGATCACATAAATATATGGAATACATGTATAAGAGAACATAGGTCCTCCTATACTTGTATAGCATATATTTATAGAATAGGTAGAATGCTTATAGTTATAGTAGTGACTAATAAAGTTAAGTCATGAAATCTTGAAGGATAGGGGCCTATAACTATACTAACGTAACATAAGTTCCAAAATGGATTAATAAGTGAATGTTTATAAATCTTTATGAAAATTGTGAATATTAGATATTTTGAGTGGTATGAACTTTGTGTTATTAAAATGTTAAGTTTGTGCTTAACATTATTAATGGAAAATAGACTCTTAGAATGAATTGTATTATACCCGTATGGTAAATAAACTTACTTGTCATAGATATTGTTTATGAGATAAATAATATAATGAGGTTCATTCATATGTTTGATGGATTAAATGTATGTATAGTAAATATTTTTGTAATTAGCATGTGTTTGTACTTGCTAATATAAATAATTGCATGGACCTATTGGTTATAACTATATGTTAACTAAATATAACATTGATGTTTCTAACTAAATAATGAGACAGACTTCACCAGCTTAGTTAGCATCACTATATCCATATGAAAGTAATTTGATTAAGTGGTGTGTATGAATTTGATTAATCCTAGAGATCATATGTTATTTGAAAACTTTGGCCAAATTAGTGTTTAGATAGATCATTTCATATGTATGATTTTCATGCTTGTGCGATATCATGTTAGAATGTATTTATTTATGGTACACATCATGTAGTAGAAATCTTAGATGACATAGGTACTATCATGTCTCTCTAGATTCTCACACCATCACCATCTACCCATCTATGAAGGGAGGGCCATTCCCTATTTGGGGGATTGTGTGGGGGATCAATGGTCTGTGGTTGGTGTGGAAAAATACTCAGATGATTCTCTCCCTCCCTACTATCGTACTTACTTGAAGACTATACTTGAGATTATTAGAGATACAAGAGTTAGTGTGACTCAAGCTCCATGGAGAATTGTATCTATTATTGTTCTTATATATTCAAGGCATCATGTTTGATGGAAATGTAATTGATTATTGTTATACATTAATAGTAGAGGTTGTATTATTGTACCAATCATGGTTGGATGTTATTATGATTACTTTTCTTATGCATTTATGATTATTTACATAAGTTGTTAGTGATTAGTAAATAGAGTTGATCGTGTTTACTTAAGTTTGATATGCTTAGTTAAGTATGTTGAAACTCATGAATTAGATTCTCATGGTGTAATCTAATGAAATAATAAGTGTTGAGTAAATTTTTTTGTTGATCTAGCTAAGATAAGAGCCATTATGAAGTGGTCAGCACCAAGGAATGTGCATGAGGTTAGGAATTTCATGCGATTAACGGGATATTACAAGAAATTCATCTTGAATTTTTCCAAAATAGTTAATCCAATTACCTCTCTACAACATAAGAATTAGAGTTTTATCTGGTTAGATAAGTGTGAAGTGTCTTTTCAAGAATTAAAAAGAAGAATTACTTTATCACCAATAGTAAGAGTTCCCGATCCCAATGATCAATTTTTAGTGATCGCAAATGCATCAAGGGACAGACTAGGAGGAGTCCTTATGCAAGATGTTGTAGTATTAGCTTATGAGTCAAGGAATTTGAAGCCTTATGAGGTGAATTATTCCCTTCATGATCTTGAAATTGCAACAATTATCCATGCTTTGCAAGTTTAGAGACATTATTTGTTGGGAAAACTATTTGAGTTCAAAAATGATAACTTAGGACTCAAATATATTTTCACCCAACCAAATTTAAATTTTCATTAGAGGTGTTTGTTAGATTTTTTGTTTGACTATGACTTTGATATTAATGACATCAAAGGTAAAGAGAATAGAGTTGTTGACATTTTGAGTTGTAGAAGGTACATAGCAGTTGTGGCCATTATCATAATACTTTTAGGGATTGTGTGATTAAGTTCTCACTAGAGGATGAATTATATGATCATGTCAAGAAAGCTTTATCTAAGAATGCTCAAAATAGTAGGTATAAAAGATACAACTTAGAGAGTGATGGTCTTTAGTGTTTTAATGGAAGGATGTATGTGTCAGATCAAGAAAATCAAAGGAATATAGTGCTAAAGGAACTACATAATGCCCTATATTTAGGACATTTAGGAGCAACCAATCTTATGGTAGAGCTTAGACTAATTTATATTTGTAAGAGAATCAAGAAAGATGCATCAAACTTTGTATCACATTATCTAGAATGTTAGTGAGTGAAATTTGACCATGTGCATCTAGCTGGATTGTTATATCCACATCACTTATTGGAGTGGAAATGGTAGGTGATTAGTATGGAATTTGTCCAAGGATTACCATTATCATAGAGCAAGCATGACATGATCTTGGTTATTTTTGATAAATTAACCAAGGTAGCACATTTTATTCTAGGTAATTTGGCAAATGATGCACCAATGTTGGAACATAACCTTATATTCAGAGGGGTTGAATCAGTATATGAATTATAACTAGTCTTTTAATTACCTTTTAGATCAGACTAAAATATATATGCACATCAAATAAAATATGCAAAGATCACACACACACACACATAACTATGCATGACACCAGAGTTCTACGTGGAAAACCCAAAGGGAAAAACCATGTTGAGAATAGTTATTGAAATATATTGTTCTAATCTAGCCTCATAGTTTAAAGCCTTACTAGAAAACCTCACTAGTTACACTTTTAAGTATACCAATCTTAAGGAAACACCAATCCCCTAATTTAAGAGCTTCAACTCTAAGGAAGCACCCACTCCCTAATCTAAACACCCACTCAATATATTTGATGGCACTAACCAATCAGATTCCTAGGGAGCTACAACTCTATTATACAAATAGATTCATACATGAACCCAAATCTCTATTTTTTGTTATAGTTCTAATTTATAACTGATCATAATCTGCATATTCTCTTTGTGCTTTTCTTCCTCTCTTCTCCTCTTTATTCCTCTGGTCCTATGTCTGAATATGTCTTTATTTGACACACTTCATTTCCCTACTTAATTGTGTCTGTATATTTTCCTTTTTGACAAAACTCATCAAAAGCAACTCATCCTTACATTTTCTTGTGTCTAGATATTATTCAAAAATAACACATAGTTCTAATTTTTCAAGCCCATTTTTCATTTATCATATATATATATATATATATATATATATATATATATATATATATATATATATATATATATATATATATATATAATTGAACTAGGGTTCTATTTCTTCTATGTGTTCACACTTGGACTATTAACACATCATACCAATTATGGACTTTAGTTCATTATGACTTGGACTGAAGTTTCCTGCTTCTTGATTTCATGCATCACACCATAATTGAAGGTTTATTTACTATCTATAGCATCTATTAGACTCAAGATGTGATGCATGGGTTATTTTATGTAGATTTGATCAATTGGATTTATCAATCTCATTATCTATGTAGAGATATAGAGATTAGATGCAAGTTCCTACATTTAACCATTTGTCTGGACATAAATTTAAATGTTAGTCATTGATCTTGCCTTTGGAGCCATGATATAATGGTCTCTATATAACTGACTCAACTTTAAAATGCATCCATTTGATCACATTATGATAGGTTCATGCTATCTGTTTGATCTTTGTACACTTCCAAACTTGAGCTTTGTCATCTTTAAAATGTGTTCATCAATCTTTATGATCCAAGCTTCGATGTGCCATTTGATCTTCAAATATGCATGTTCTTTATCTCTGTCTAGATGTTAAAATGTCGATCTCTTTATCCCATCTTGATACTTCCTATACCTCTGGATCGCTTTCACTTTGTCAATCTTCTTTGACTTGCTTGATATTTTACTCACCATTATGTTGATAAACATCGATCACTTCTTTCTAAGTCTACTCACTCCATTAGATCTTCTTTATATGATTATCTACTCACCATCAAATCTTTTAATAGGCTCGATCATTAACTCTAATAATCTTATGTTCATTGAGTCTCTATTTGGTAATCTATGTGAATGTGACACTTCTCACTTGTGCATTCACTCAAAGCTCCTTTTGATAATTTGACTTTATTGCACTTCATTGGATCATCTTTGTAGATAAAACAATAGACATTGATCAATTTGACACATTATATAAAGTCTAAAAACTTAGGAAATATTAAGTCCTTTGATCAGTGCTCGAGCTAATAATTTCTAGGTTGAGGGGTTGATTTCGTAATGACAACAAAGGCTTTAGTTATAACTTAAGCTACCAAGTCTCGACTATATCTAGTCATCTTCAAAATAGAAAAGCCTATTTGATGCCATGACTTAAACCCTTAGGGTTTTATTAAGAAACCCTATCATGTATGAGAGAAAAGATAATTCAACTCTGAGCTCATTCCTTCTCATTTAAATCTCCAAACCATATTTTTAAGATGCTCATGAAAAACCCATAATAGATCTGCCATTTGTTTCTTTTGCAAATGTTCATAGATGATTTTTGTATAAGCATGACAACTTTACAAAAACTTTGTGTAGATTTTGTCTAAGTATCCAACCTTGTATGCTCATATATTTAACTATGTTTGCTCGCATGATTCCAAATCTGGTGCATAATTACTAGGTACTGGTGTGATCCTAGCCATGTGACCAGCTCCCCCATACTCATTCACACATGGCAATGGTGATGTCATCAAAATTCCTTCACATAATTTCTTGTCTGGACCCAAAATGTCTAGATGATCATTATGAAGAACCAGATGAATTATATTCATGTATACAAGTATTCCAATCATCTTTGACCTCTAATAAGATCACCACAATCACTATATTCATCCTTAAGCATTAATGACATGCTCATTATGTCCATTTTGACATTTATACCTTTTGACATCAATGAAAAACATATTTCCAACAATCTCCCCCTTTATCATTGATGGCAAACAAAATGCTTTGATCTTCTACTTTTCATCTCCTTCTCTGGCATTGCTTGCATTAGCTTCTAATAAGTATGAATTGAAGTTATTCATACCATATTTTCTCCCCCTTAGTCAATGGCACATTTTCCTAATACTCAACTTGGACACTTGCTTTGCTTCTTCTTTGACATTTACACTTTTATAGAGAACATTTTTCTCTTTCTCCTATAGAGAGCATTTGTACCTTTTTCTCCCCCTTTGACATCAATGGCAAAGGGAATATAGCTGACTATTTGTCCAAATATTTCTCCCCCTTTATCAAATAAATTAGTTTGTCCAAGATTCTACAACTTTCAACTCATTAGTAATTTTCAAAAGTATACATACCTGAGTTGACTTTTCTCTCTTCATCCACAGATTAATAAAGCTTCTATAAGACTCCCCTTAGACTCATGCCCTATCACTAGTGATTTAGTGATGTGGTGTAGGAGCCACCACTCCCAAAATTTGTCTCAAATATTCAAATTATTCCTTGGGAAGAGGTTTGGTGAATACATTTACAATTTGGTCCTTAGTTGGCACATATTCCTTGTGACCTCTTGATTTGCAACCCTCTCTCTTAAGAAGTGATACTTGATTGATATGTGCTTGGTTCTAGAATGCATCACTAGATTCTTTGATATATTTATTGCACTTGAATTATCACAAATAATAGAAATATGTGACTTGTACTCAACCTTGATGTACTTGGGTGTTTGATTCATCCATAAGACTTTAGTGCAACATGCCACTGCTGCTACATACTCTGCTTTTATTGTAGAAAGAGTAATTAACTCTTGCTTTTTGTTTAGCCACGAAATAAGTCTATTTTCAAGGGAAAATTCACCTTCACTATTGCTTCTTCTGTCATCCACACTCCCTGGCTAATTAGCATCTGTATATGCTACCAACATGAAATATTCACTTTTAGGGTACCATAGGCCATATTCAATTGTGCTCTTGATGTATCTAAAGATTCTTTTTACTGCATTGACATGTGACTCTTTAGGATTAGCCTAAAATGTAGTAACCATGCACATTTCTTGCATGATATCTAGTCTTGATGTAGTTAGGTATAGGAAGCTATTTATCATTGATCTATACATAGTTTGATTTGTATCAAGTGACTCATCCTTTTTGCTCAACTTGCATCCAGTTATCATAAGAGCTCTAATTGGTTTGCTATTTTCCATTCTAAATTTCTTAAGCATCTCCTTTGCATACTTGGTTTGGGATATGAATATCCCTTCAACAGTTTGTGCTATTTGTAAACCAAGGAAGAAAGAAAGTTCTCCTAGCATAGGCATCTCAAATTCACTTTGCATTTGTGTAGCAAATTCTTTACACATTTTTTTATTGCTACCACCAAAAATTATGTCATCTACATAAACAACAACAATCAGCACATGCTCACCTTCTGATTTAAAGTATAGATTATTATTTACACATCCTTTATTGAATCCTTATTATTCTAGTTACTGGTCTAATCTTGAATACCATGTTCTAGGTGCCTATTTTAGACCATACAGTGCTTTCTTCAATCTGCATACATAGTATTCTTTTTCAGACAACTGAAAACTTTTAGGTTTTTTTATGTAGACTTCCTCTTCTAGGTTCCCATTCAATAAACCTGACTTGACATCCATTTGATAGACTATGAACTTCTTATAAATAAAGAATGCTAGAAACATTCTTATAGCTTCCAATCTAGCAAATGTTTCCTCAAAATCTATGCCTTCAAATTGTGCATATCCTTCACACACTAATCTCACTTTATTTTTTATAACAACTCCATCTTCATTGAGGTTGTTTCTATAAACCCATTTTGTACCTATTACATTCTTGTTTGAGGATCTTGAAACAAACTACCAGGTTTTGTTCTTTTCAATTTGGTTCAATTCTTCTTCCATGGCTTTAAGCCAATTCTCATCCTTGTTGGATTCAACATAACTTTTAGAAACTATTTTAGACATTAGAGCAAAACTTACTTACTCCTTGTTCATTGCATCTCTTCTCCTTGTTTTAACTCCTTCATTCTTATTTCCAATTATCTATTCTTTAAGATGATTCTTTTGAAAAAATCTTGGAGGTGCCTTTTCATTCATTTCCTTAGCTTATTTATTATCTACTTATTCAAGATCTAATTCTTAAATATTGATTTCCTTATCATGTTCAACATGTTTTATGCCTTCTTCAACCTTGACATTGTGCTCTCCACTATCTTGTGTAACCTCTTATTTCAACATACATAGGATTTAATTTGAGTGGAATAACTGAGAATATTCCTTCATCACATCTTGATTTAAAGATTCCTAATTTGTATTCCTTTCTTCTGATGTAGCATTTGCTTCCAAACACTTTAAAGTATTTAACAGAGGTAAGCTTTCTATACCATAGCTCATAGGGAGTTTTGTCACTATTTACCCTTAGTTGAACTATGTCTAGGATGTCTACTACTATTTGGATTAGCATTTGATTTTTATTCCAATCTCATTTTCAACCATGGCTCTAAAGATCTTGAATCTCTCAAAGGCTTGAGATTTGTCCTTCAAAAAAGTTACCCATGTCATTCTTGAGTAGTCATCTACAAATAACATGAATCACCTCTTTCCTTTAGATCCTCTGGTCTTAGTAGGACCATAGAGATCAATATGAACTAATTGTAGAGGCTTTGTAGTTCCATGCTCCTTTACTTAAAATTTGACCCTTGTCTGCTTGCCTAATTGACATTCCTTGAAAGTAATATCTACAAGTTTGGTTATCTTGGGCATGTGTCTTACACACTTATTTGAACTCACTTTAACTAGATTATCAAAGTTGACATGACCCATTCTCTTATGCCTCAACTAGATTTCATCAACCTTTCCTAATATTCAGCTATTTCCATTTACTTTAACAAGATTGTATATATTGCTCTCTATCCTTTTTTCTTATGTAACTATTCTTCTAGATCTCTTTAACTTACAGCCTTCTACATCAAATGTGACCTTGTAACCATTGTCACATATTTGACTAACACTTGGTAGATTATGCTTCAATCCTTCAACATAAAGGACATCATGTGTAGGTAGTCTACCATCTATGTTCAAGGTTCCCTTACCTTTGATCTCTACTATTGTGTTGTCCCCCAAGTTGACAGATCCTTCCTTACATTTGCTCAATTTTGTAAACTTGCACTTATCACCAATCATATGATTTGATCAACCACTATATATCATCCACAAATTTTGCTCCTTAGCATGGAGTGTAGTTTGAGCAATCATGGATTGATTTTTCACTTTCCACACTTTTTTGGATTTCTTATATGCCTTCTTTTACTCTTTATCAGAGACTTGTGAACCTTTGTTCATACTAGGATATATACCTTTAGGTACATTGTGTGCTTTTGATCTTACAAAGCTAGTTCTACAATGTTTAGCTATGTGACCAAAATTATTGCAATTATAGCACATTACATTTGCATCTAAAAAAGGAGAAAATGAGTTTCTACTTACAAAATTTGTTCTCCTTATAGATACAACTCTACAATCAATAACCCTATGACCAAACTAATTACAATTATAATAATGACCATATAAAGATGAGGAATACCTAGTCATAACATTTATTGGTGCAGCATGAAGAGCTCTTATATGCTTTGTCTTCTTCAAGTCTCTCACTTTAGTGTATCCATCTGCATTATCTATGTTTGTATTCTTCTTTTCTTCAAGCTTCTTTTTAGGTTCTACTTTCTTCACAATAATTGTGTTTGAGTCTATCTTTGTGTCATTACAAGCTTTCTCTTTCTTTGTTCCTGATTCTCCTTCTGCTTTGAATTTTTCATATAGGTTAGCATATGTACTAGTTAAGTAAATTTTTCCCTTCTCATAACCAAGACCTAATCTCTCTTTCGAGGGATTTTGAGAGTTGATCAGTTCATCAAGAATGTTTGATCCTCTTATCAACTTCATAATATTGTCTAATTGACATTTGGCTTTCTCAAAGCCACTATTTTTACCTCTAGCTTCACACATTCATCAAATTTAGATTGTAGTTCAAGTTTGACTACATATTTTATGCTCTTAGCCTCTTCAACTTGTGTATTTAGATTCACTACCATACATTTAGATTTATCAAAGCTTTTAGACATTTTCTCAATTTCTTTGTGTCCAAGTTTCTTTTGTTTTGAGCTCTCTTTTCTCAACTTATCAATCTCATCTAGAGCACCGATGAGTTCACATTCAAGATCCACTTCTCCTTTTTCTTCTTCATCTGATTCTTATTCTTCTTAATCCAAAGAAATTGATTCTATTGTCATGAATATGACTTTCTTTTCCTCAACCATAAAGGCACAGTCATGATCACCATTGGAACTATCAATGTCATCCATTGAATCACTATCTTCTTTTATGTATAGACATTTGTTTCTTTTGAAGAAGTTCTTCTTCTTAGGATAGTAGGGTTTTATCTTTTTTCTACTCTCTACTTTCTTAGATTTATCCTTTTTATTATTTGGGCATTTAGTGGCAAAATGTCCTACTTTACCATAATTAAAGCATTTGAAGGGTAACTTACCTTTGTACTTTCTAGATCCTCTCTTCAATATTCTAATAAAATTGGCTTCTTCTTCATCAATCTCCTCATATCTAGAAGAGGATGCTTCTACTTTTACTTGCTTGGCAACTGTGGATGCTAGTTTTATACACCCTTGTGTATTAACATGGTGCATCATCACACTATCATGTTATTTATAACATAATGGCCCCCATTCATAATTATTTAAAATAATTACATTCACCCCACCCATTTACCTTTACCACATAGGTTAATTAAACTTAATTACTACAATTAAATAGTAATTAACCCCTTTTTTACCATTTTCTAACCATAAAATCTTAAAAGCAAATAAAAACAAAACCTATTCAATCTCCCAATAACCCTTCCAACAACTTACCCTTATCAAAAACCCATGCAAATAACTGAGTATTACATTCACTTAGTTTGGTACATAGTTTGAAACAACCCAAGCCAACTTTTGACCAAATTAGGCTAATCGATGTCAATCCTCCGTAATCAACACCAATTCCCCCAGATCAACATCGATCAATATATACACAACAAACTGCCATGGCTTGAGGAATGGTGACTGTGCTTTTGGACTTTGAAACTCTACCAAAATCTCATTGCAACCTACATACGGATGTTGTCAACATCTTGTTATCTTATAGAACCTTTTCTTGAGATATTACATAAGGATTTTTGAAGGTTCTTTAACTCATCTTGCCAAGTCTATGTTCAGCCATAAAGGTTAGTATTGCACTTTAATTTATTCACATTTCAAATTTATAGTCTTCTACATCTGCTTGTCACTATTTTACAATCAATTTTAATTATTTTATCAATAATATAAGTCATTATTATAATATATTTTTAAAGTTTAGCATTTTACATAGAATTGACATCGATCCATCTGAATCGATGTCGATCCTATAGGATCCTCATCGATCCTTGATAAACTTTCCAAACATTCTTGCAATCCATTTTCATAAAATTTTGTCTTAAACACCTATCAAAACTTGCATTTTATTTTCTAAAAACCTATCTTTTACATGTAGATGACTCTGCCTAGATTAGTGCATGATATTATTAGCATATTTGATCTTCCCATTATTCAACAACAATTTTTCATTAATCAAATTTACATTGCATTTGAATTAGGTCTTTGTACTATGGTTTTCATACCTAATCAAGAAAGCATTAATGAACAATTGGATATAATTCAAGTGGATGTTGATATTGCTATAAATTCTGGGATAATTACTTTGATGATATTAATCTTGCTATATATTAGATATCTTTGGCATTGTCTATTTATATCTTATCTATATATAAATATTTGTAATTTCATGTTTATTTATAAACTTGAATGTTAAATGTGGGCTGACATCCATCTAAGGAAGCGTATCACTTCTTGGGACTGGTTTCTTACCAAGTAGCCCACTCATTTATCTATTAATCTAATTTTGTTATGACTTAGTGTGATTTGTAGGTCATTCTTCCCCAGCCAAAGAGGAGTTCCCATAAAGCTTGATCAATAATGTGCAACCAACCTTCATCTCTAGGTAATCTTAAAAACCCTACATTTACTTTGTTTTTAGTAGCTAATTAGTCTATATTGAAAAAGCAAAAAAAAAATACTAAAACATTTTGGCACACCCGGTGGGACCTCAGTCTCATCTTTTGTTTTAAAATTCAAAATTCTTAATTTTTTTTTCTTTCCCTTGCTTTGTATGAATTCATCCAAAGAACATTAAATTTGCATTTTTTTCTTTTTAAGGTTAAAATAAATTGCATCCATCTTTCTTGCCTAGGTTTTTTATACATAGAATAATCTAGGTATAAATCTATCATAGTCATCACTTTATCCACACACAAGCCAAATCACTATCATAAAATAACACATCTAAACACCTAACATAAGGAAACCAACAGGGATTTCATCACCTCGTGGTAACCTTCTTCCTGACGATCCCACTTGGATTTCACCACCAAGGGGAGGACCAACTCAGTTCTTTGGTTGAGTATAATTACTAGACTAATAGTATATCTTAGCTAAGCACCCACACTAGCTGTGGGATTGTGATGTGAGGGGAGCAAGCCCCAAGTATCAAGCCACGTATCGATACCAATACAGATTTTCTTTAAGCACCAAAACAAAACACCTAAAACCATCCTTAGATTACCATTTCTTAGGACCCTCATTATCCTTTTTATGTATTTCTTTTCACATCTTAAAATTAAAAAGAGATAAAAAAAATTGGGATGACTTTAGTTTGTGCATTTTTCATCCACAATTAAAAGCAAGATAATTCAAAAATAAATTGTTGTTTTATTTTTGCTTTTCTTTTTCGTCTCATGGTTTTGACTAGGCAACAATCAAAGAAAAAATTCGAGGAGGGTGTTACATCCTCTCCTATGGAACATATACCTACCTCCTCCTCTACCCCTGAGTCCTTTAATAATCCTATGTTCCCACACTTTAATTTTCAATGAGATCCTTCCTTAATTTAAATATTGAATAATAACCCCATTGCTCTCAATTACTATCTTAATAGTTGAGCAATACATATTTCTCCTTCCCTCCATGCCCAAGATTCTTGATATAAATACGGGATGCCTTTCGAGAGAACTAAGAAAACTAAAAACTTTACCATGGTCATGGTAACCTTCTCCACCAGATCTCTTCCATCTAGTTCTAATACCTAGGTGATGCAACCTTTAGAAAACTAACCACTCGTAGTATCTACCAATTCTCCAACCCCCATTACTCAAATTCAAAATACTTATACCACTCAACCTATATCCACTATTCCTCCTCATAAGTTAGTAGTATCAATTCTTGCAAGTCTCCCACCCATTAGAATGACTCTAGCATATAGTTCTCAAGATCTACCACACACATAATAAATCCCTCATATGCAACAAATCCCTCTAACACAACCACCCCAATAGTATGTCCCCTCAGTTACCCAGTACATGGCTTCATCACAACCCTTAGTAACCACTTACTTCCAATCTTCTACATAACAAAATATTCCACTATAGATCCCATAATGTATGGTGGCATCCCAACCCATTATGTCCATTGTAGTTGGATACTCTTCTTCACAACCCCTGTTTACTCCCTTGCCAAATTTTCAAACTCTTCGGCAAGGTATCTTAGGGAATGTGCCTCAAAATAACACCCAAACAAACCTCATAAACATCCTTATGAATAATATGGATAATTTAGAAGCCTCTACCTCCAGACATAACAATATGCTCACATATGAGCAAATTTATAATGAGCCTATCCACCCATCTATTCCTATCTGACCATATCCCCCGTAATGGGAACTTCCTAAGTTTACTAAGTTTCAAAACAAGGAAGATCCCCAACAACATCTTAGAGCCTTTCGACATGCTTGTTACCTTATAGCACATGATGATGCATTATTACTTAGGACATTTCGCATGTTGCTAGCAGGGGTGGCATTAGATTGGTATAGCTCCATTCCTTATCATTTGCTCTTTTCCTTTGGGCAATTGGCCCAAATTTCTTATAACACTTCTCGATCAATATTGCTCAAAAATTGACCATTATGGATTTATACACCATTCGACAATTTGAAGATGAATCCATATCAGACTTTGTGGCTCATTGGCATAGCCCAATCAACCAGTTAACCTTTTCTTTGCCACAACTTGAATTAATTGAATTATTTTCATGCTCTTGTGCAAAACATGTCTCATCCATGTTACAATTACAAACTTTTAATACTTTCAATGAAGCCTTTACCATGGCACAAAAACTCAAAATTCATGGTATTCAAGAGGGAAAAGTTAAATTATGCAATAAAAACTTCAAACCTGACCCATCAAAAAGTAATAACAATAATCCAAAAGCAAAAGGGATGGCAAATGTTGTTATTTTAAAAACTTCTACCCCTCCAACACCCAATCAATCAAGACCATCCACTTTACAAACACAACCACCTAGGAGCCTTACTCATTTTCCCCCTAAGAAATATACACCTTTCGGAGAACCTTACACTTATGTATTGGATAAACTCATACAAACAAATGTTATTGAGCTCCTTTCAATTAAACTAGTCGATGATACGTGTCCTAAACCCACGTGGTATAAATAGGATGGGTTTTATGCTTATAACAAGGTAATAGGACATGACATAGAATGATACCAATCCTTTAAAAGGTTGGTATAAAACTTCATTGACAAGGGGGACCTTCATTTGGACAATCCAAATGCTCCTCCTAATCAATCTTTAGATATTTTTAGATAGCTTTTTCCAAACCATCCATCCACATCAAACACAATCCAAGCTAAACCTGGAGAAACACAAAATCAGGTTACACATATGATTGATATAATCTATGACCAATTATTTCCTAAAGAAACTCCAAAGTAATTACCAATCTTAGATCTCCTCACAGGAGATGATTTCAATGTAAGTCAACCTAAAATTATTGAGACAACTTCCAAAACCTCCATAAAGCTCTCAGATCTCATTACATGAGATCATTCATGTGAACCTTCCCCTTCATCTTCTCACACTAAATCTCTTAAAGTGGAAAATAAAACTACTCCTCAAGATGTCAACATAAACATCTTGATACTTTTAGAGTTAAACATTCCACTCCTTTGATCCCTAGTGAACCTCCTCAGATTATACACCTAAATCAAAAAATAATGGGATACTATCATTTTTCCCAAAACCAAGACCCTTCAAAATCATCCTCTATCATAACACCTCCTTACCTTGAAAATACTAAAGAAAAGGGTAAAGCTCCTATCATCGATAGCTAGGACAATTGTCTTGGTATTCCTTAAAAGAAAGCCTTAGCTGATCCTCAAATTAAAGTCGATCTTTTTCAAATGTCAAAAGACAAAAACCTTAGTTTTAATACCCCCTCTTTTCTTAACACATAAAAGAACAAAGGGCCTATCCCTTTTATATCCTATCCATCATTTATTTTAGGTCCCCATCTATCTTTTATCCCTATCATAGGTTATTCTATTCAAACACATGGGAAAATGCAAAATCTCCCGCCATTATTAGCCACACCTCCATCCCAATATCCACCATCTTTTGCTAAAGGCCCATTTGAAGAAAATGTGCCTAAGGTCATCCCTACTATAAAATCTAAACATCAAAACTAAACAACCAATACTTTGCCAAAAAATATTGCACAGCCTATTGTAAAACCACAACATGACCCTTTGAAAGGATCTTATGTTATAATCTTAAAAAAATTATTGGATACATCCCTCATTACAATACCACCTATATGGTCCATTAATATTCACCCCTAAATACCTACCTGGTATATAAATCAAGAAATATGTGCATAGCATAGAGTACCTGGACATGATACAGAATATTGTAAAGCCCTTAAGGCCATAATCCAACAGTTAGTCTAGGATGATGATCTATTAATTGACAATCTAAATGATAATACTCCTAAGTAAAAATTCACCATCCAAAGTATTCCTCCTACTCATAATATTGCTAGTCTTGTAACTAATAAAGAGTTAGTGGCTTCTTCGAACCCTCTATTATTACACATCGATGTTGTCCATGTAGCCACCCACTCTCAAAATTAGAATCCTAATAAATCTAAAGTTTCAATTACAGGTGCCTCTACCCATAATACACCTAAACCATCTAAACAAAAGTATCTATTACAAGAACTACCCCAACTGAATCCAAGGAGTTGGAACAAATCTCTATATTAAAACAACTCCATCAAACACCTATAAAAATGTCATTGTATGAACTTTTTGAAAACTCTCCACACCATCGACAAGCAATGATAAAATCACTCCAGGCTATTGAGATCTGGCCAGATGAACCTTAACCACTATCAGCATTTATAGGGAGCCTTTAAATGGTGTCTACTATTAGTTTCAGTGATTCTAAGGTCACTTCTTTATCCCTTGAAGATCAAGATCCCCCACTTTTCATCATAGCTCAAATAAATCAAGCATGAATTAAAAGAGTTATGATTGATAATGGGGCCAGTATCAATATTATTTCTTCACATGCTTTCCAATAGTTACAACTACCAAAAACCATTATTTCCCAATCCTCAGTAATTCTCTATGCATTCAATGACATGGTAACACCCACAGTAGGAATGGTCATCCTCCCTATTTTCATAGGTTTTTTCACCTTCCATGAACTCTTTTATGTAATAGAGGGGACATTCTAGTATAATATTTTATTAAGATGTCTATGGATTTGTGTAATTTTATGTGTTCCCTCCACAGTCCATCAATGCCTTAACTATAAAAATGAAGGCCATGTACACATCATCCCTATCGATCTTTATCCCTTAAAATCAAGCAACTTCACTTTTCAACCAAGCGATGTCATAATACCCTCACTTGACACAATGCCATCTTCATGTTCTAATCAATCCTCGACTAGCACAACTATTCTTACTTCAAAACTACTAGCTCAGGAGTCCATTGATTCTATGATGTAACATATTTCAATGGGGGAATACCATTTATTACACCTTAACACGTTACCCACTCTTAGGGAATATGGTCATCCTGACAAACAACCCATGTATTCACCCAGCCTAGGTGAGCTCATCCCATTTGGGCCACTTTGTTGAGTTGTGGAGCTAAAAGCTTCACCAGATGAGCAAATGCAGAGTTTGTTGGAGTTACACAGTGATCGACATCGGTCAGGAGTCGACCAGATGCTGCCGACATTGGTTATGGATCGGCCGACATCGGTCTTATGCAGACAAACAGGGACCGACGTCGATCACCTGTGCATTTTAGAAGTCTTTTTTTGAGGAAGAACAGATTGTTTGCATGAAAAGAGTAACTGTTAGTATTGAGTCCGCATTTCTATTTTTGGCAGGACTGATTTGAACCTTTGATTAAGAGGTGCACCTAGCAGTGGAGAATGCATAGCTCATTAATCCTAGTATTATATAATAGGGTTAGATCTTCATAGCTTGTATGAGAAAAATGGTAGACAATTCAAGGATTGAATTGGTTGTAATTGTGAGAGAGAGAACTCTTGAGGGAAAGAGATCTGTACATCTGAGAGGTGTGAAAGAAAGAGATATTTCTTCATTGTATTTCCTTTTGGAAGAGTTTAATACAAGTTTTCATTTTTTCTTGTATCTCTTATTCTTTGTTGTTTCTAATTTCTAGTTACTTATTAATTCTAGTTTAAAATTCCATGTTTAGTTGCTTACACAAAAGTAATCAATTGTGTTGTAAGATCCTAACAAGTGGTATCAAATCTTGGTTCACTAATAGCAGGTATAGAGCGGGTTAGTGTTTGTTGATTACAGGTTCACTCACAAGGGTTTTTGATTGAGTGGGAGTAAAGCAATGGCAGAAGAAGGTAAGCTAAGAATAGAGAAATTTAATGGCAAGAATTATCAATTATAGAGGATGTAGATAGAAGATTATCTTTATCAAAAAGATCTATACTTAACGTTGGGTGGAATTTCAAGCAAGCCCACAGATATGCAAGATAAAGAATGGAATGTTCTTGATAGAAAGGCTCTTGGATCTATAAGGTTGAGCCTGGCATCTTCTGTGATTTCCAACTTATCACAGGTAAAGACAACAGTAGAGTTAATGGATACTTTGGCAAATTTATATGAAAAACTCTCAGCTTCGAATAAGGTATATCTTATGAAGCAATTATTTAATTTGCAAATGCAAGAAGGTGGATCTATATCTAGTCATCTTAATGATTTCCATGCAATAGTAAATCAGTAAACTTCAGTCAAAATAGTTTTTGATGATGAAATTAAGGCTCTCTTAATCTTATGCTCTTTACCTGAAAGTTGGCATAGTTTGGTAATGGCAGTTAGTAATATTGCATCTGCTACAAATATCTTGAAATTTGATGATGTTGTTAGTGTAATCTTGAATGAAGAAACTCGTAAGAAAAGCACAGGGGAATCATCAGGTAATGCTTTAAGTGTTGAAAGTAGGGGAAGACAAAAAGAGAAGGGCAAGCAAGGGAGATCAAGGTCAAATTCAAAGATGAGAAGTAGATCCAAATCCAAAAATAGAAGAAAAATAACCTACTGGAATTGTGGAAAGATAGGGCATGCAAAGAAAGATTGCTAGGTGAAAGTTAAAGAAGAAAATTAGCATGAAGTTAAAGAAGAAGCAAAAGTTGCAGGTATTGTTGCAGAAGATGCTCTTATATTTTCTTTGGATAATAAAATAGAATCTTGGGTTTTAGATTCTGGTGCCTCTTTCCATGCAACTCCAAATAGAGAATTTTTCAATGATTATGTCCATGGAGATTTTGGAATAGTCTATTTAGGGGATGATGAGCCTTGTAAAATTGTTGGCAAAGGAAAAGTGCAGTTGAAATTACAGAATGGAAACACATGGGTGTTGAAGGATGTCATGGATGTACCCATCCTGAAGAGGAATCTGATTTTTGCAAGAAAGTTGGGGGATGAGGGTTACACAGTAACTCTCATAGTTGAATCTTGGAAAGTTTCCAAGGGTGCACTTGTATTAGCCAGAGGTAAGAGAGTAGGTACTCTTTATCTGTGTAATTGTATTGCTGATTATTCTCCTTCTATTTTATCTACTTTAGATGTAGATGCAAAGTTGTGGCACTATAGGCTTGGCCACATGAGTGAGAAGGGAATGACTATTCTTAAGTCAAAAGGTAAGCTTTCAGATTTGAAAAGCATAGATCTAGATTTTTGTGAGCATTATATTTTTGGAAAATAAAAGAGAGTAAGATTTTTCAAAATGGGGTCAACAAAGAAGAAGCACAAGTTGGAGCTTGTTCACACAAACGTGTGGGGACCAGCTCAGGTAGCTTCTATTAGAAGATCACAGTATTATGTTACTTTCATTGATGATGCTACAAGAAAGGTGTGGGTTTATTGCATAAAGAAGAAATTTGATGTTTTTGACACATTTAAGAAATGGAAAGCTTTGGTTGAGAATGAAACAAGTTTGAGATTGACGTGCCTTAGATCTGACAATGGTGGTGAGTACTGTAGCAATAAATTCAATAGTTATTATTCTATGAGTGGAATACACAGGGAAAGGATGGTTCCAAGGACACCTCAGCAAAATAGAGTTGTTGAAAGGATGAATAGAACAATAATGGAACATGCACAGAGTATGAGGTTGCATGCTAGTTTGCCCTTACAGTTTTGGGCAGAAGCTGTAGATACTACAGTTTACCTGATTAACAGAGGACCCTCTACTGCACTAGATGGTGGAATTCCAGAAGAGGCTTGTATAGGTAAAGAGGTAGATCTTTCATTTCTCAGAGTTTTTGTTTCTAAAGCTTTTGTGCACATTGATAAAGAAAATAGAAAGAAGCTAGATGCTAAATCTATGTGGTGCACATTCATTGGTTATGGCTCTAGAGATTTCAAATTTTGGTTGTGAAATTTAGGAACTAAAAAAATTATTAGAATCCGTGATGTTGTTTTCAATGAGAAGGTGATGTATAGTGATCAACTCAAGAAGCTGAATAATTCTGAGCAGGGCAATGTTGATTTGGACAAGGTTATGATCCAAAATGAGCTCACGGGTCACACGCAGGAAAACACAGACATCGATGTCAGTCATGTAGGAACCGACATCGATTAGATAGTAATTGACATTGGTCAAGATGAAACTGACATCGGTCAAGTGGAACTAACGTCAGTCAGGTACAGACCTAGAGTTGACTGAGATTGGTCACTGACAGAGAATTTAGACGGATAACAAGCAGTGAATGAGTCTCAAACACCCATGAGGAGGTTTGAAAGGGTAAAAAAACCTCCAATTCATTATTTCCCTTCATTATATTACATGTTCCTCACTAATGGTGGAGAACTAAAAAGTTTTGATGAGGCAATGCAGGTAGAATCCAGGAAATAGTGGGAGCGTGGAAAGAATGAGGAAATTGATTCCTTGAAAGAGAACCAAACGTGGGATTTGGTTGAGTTGCTAGCTGGGAAGAAAGCACTGAAAAACAAATGGGTTTAAAAGTTAAAGGAAGGTAAGAATGGACAAATGAGACATAAGGCCAGGTTGGTAGTAAAGGGATTTGCACAAAAACTAGGTATTGATTTTGGTGAAATTTTTTCTCCTGTAGTAAAGATGACTTCTATTCAGACTGTATTGTCTTTAGTTGTTATTGAGGATTTGGATCTTGAGTAGCTTGATGTTAAGACAACGTTTCTTCATGGAGATTTGGATGAAGAAATATATATGGATCAACCAAAAGGTTTTGAGGTCAAAGGTAAGGAGAAACTTGTGTGTAGGTTGAAGAAAAGCTTATATGGTCTTAAGCAAGCTCCAAGACAATGGTATTTGAGGTTTGATAGGTTTATGACAGAGCATGGCTTTAGTAGATGTCAATCTAACCATTGTGTTTATTTTAAGAGATTGGATAATGGTAGTTATATTATCCTGTTACTGTATGTAGATGATATGCTTGTTTCAGGTTCACACATGCAGGATATTAATGAGCTTAAGGTAAAATTAGCTCACACATTTGCCATGAAAGATTTAGGAGCAGCAAAGAAAATCCTTGGCATGAGTATTAAGAGAGACAGAAAAAATCACATTTTGATTTTGTCTCAAGAGGATTATGTGAACAAGGTGTTGGAGAGGTTCAATATGCAGGATGCAAAACCGGTAAGCACACCTATGGCTAGACACTTCAAGTTGAGCAAAGAACAGTGTCTTAAATCACATGATGAGGTTGAGTACATGAGTAGAGTTCCATATGCTTCAGTAGTTGGAAGCTTGATGTATGCAATGGTATGTACTAGACCTGATATTGCCCAAGTGGTGGGAGTTGTCAGCAAGTTTATGGCCAATCCAGAAAAGGAACACTGGAAAGCAGTTCAATGGATTCTCAAATATCTGAGAGGGACCAGCAGTAGGCATTTATGCTATGGAGGTTCAAATACTTCTCTACATGGGTTTGTAGATTCGGATATGGCAGGTGACTTGGCTGGCAGGAGAAGCACCACAGGATATGTGTTCACTGTTGGTGGAACGGTGGTTAGCTGGATTTCAAAGTTGTAAAAGGTTGTTGCCTTGTCTACTACAGAGGCAGAATACATTGTAGTCACAGAGGCTAGCAAGGAAATGATTTAGATGACTCAGTTCATGGAAGAGTTGGGAAAGGAGCAAGAGAGTTGAAAATTATACAGTGATAGTCAAAGTGCAATTCATTTGGCAAAGAACTCAGCCTTTCATTCAAGAACCAAACATATACAGCTTCGGTACCACTTCATTAGATAGGTATTGGAGGATGGACAGTTGAAGCTGGAAAAGATCCATATGGATGAGAACCTTGCTGATATGTTAACAAAGCCAGTAACAAAGGAGAAGTTGAATCTTCATTCAACTTTTGTTGGTCTTCAAGATTGAACTTGAAGATGGTGAAACAAGCTAGAGGGTGTTGTTGTATAGGTACAGGTATAGCTGTTTATCTCTAAGTGGGAGATTATTGAGTTATGGAGCTAAAAGCTTCACCAGATGAGCAAATGTAGAGGTTGATGGAGTTACACAGTCATTGACATCAATCAAGAGTCAACCAGATGTTGCTAATGTCGGTTATGGATCGGCTGACATCGGTCATATGCAGACAGACAGGGACCGACGTCGGTCACATGTGCGTTCTAGAAGTCTATTTTTGAGGAACAACAGATTTTTTGCATGAAAAGAGTAACTGTTAGTATTGAGTCTATATTTCTATTTTTGGTAGGACTGATTTGAACCTTTGATTAAGAGGTGCATCTAACAGTGGAGAATGCATAGCTCATGAATCCTAGTATTATATAATAGGGTTAGATCTTCATAGCTTGTATGATAAAAAGGGTAGACAATTCAAGGATTGAATTGGTTGTAATTGTGAGAGAGAGAACTCTTAAGGGAAAGAGATCTGTACATCTGAGAGGTGTGAAAGAAAGAGAGATTTCTTCATTGTATTTCCTTCTAGAAGAGTTCAATACAAGTTTTTGTTGTTTCTTGTATCTCTTATTCTTTGATGTTTTTGATTTCTAGTTACTTATTAATTTTGGTTTAATTTCGTGTTTAGTTGCTTACACAAAAGTAATCAATTGTGTTGTAAGATCCTAACACACTTTTCTTATGTACTCACTTAATATATGGAAGAATAAATCAAACTACCCCAGGACCTGACAATCACATCCATGCTAAACCCTTCACATCCAATTTCTCATTTCTCAATAAACCCCAGTTCACACAAACCTACCTTTATCATTGTGCCTGGAAAGGCTTCGACATGGGTAGATATGAGTAGCATCCCCACGATGTCACATTAGGATATTTTAGAAAACCACATGAAAATCATGGCTTAGGATTTAAAAAATATTCTAAATTTTCTCCCAAACCAATTCTTTTATTGTTCTTGGAAGAAGAAG
Source organism: Torreya grandis (assembly GCA_037957365.1). Taxonomy (NCBI): domain Eukaryota; kingdom Viridiplantae; phylum Streptophyta; class Pinopsida; order Cupressales; family Taxaceae; genus Torreya; species Torreya grandis. The sequence continues at coordinate 1,850,039 of JARHVA010000540.1, read as the reverse complement.
CACAATCTTCATCATCTGATACCTTTTCCTCGACCAGTGACATTATATCCATCCCTCCCAACTTTTTTTTTAGTCACTATGATCTCCATAGAACCCCTCATCTTTCACCATGGTAGCAAGACCCAAACCATTCATTTAGCATATCCTAACATAATAGGACTTGATATGCTAACTATCCATATTCTTTAGTGTCAAGATGATGAGTCAATCTTGACTCATTTGGGGGCTAAAAAATCTTATTTACTTCCAGTTGAAACATCTAGCTTATTAAATGAAACCACTACTGATATTAATATTGGGTCTGAGGAGACCCCAAGAATTATTAAAATTAGCAAATCCTTAACTCCTCAAGAAAACCAAGATTTTACTACTTTTTTATCAGATCATAGCAAGGCCTTTTCATAGTCTTATAGTGATATGCCTGATATTGACCCCATAATCATTATCCATAATACCATCACCTTTCCTAATGCTAAGCTGGTAAAATAAAAGCTTTGAAAAATGCATCCTCATGTTGAATTCTTAGTAAAAGAGGAACTGCATCACCTTTTATCTACTAACTTTATTTAACCCATTGATTATCCTCAGTGGATGTCTAACATCATTCTAGTCACTAAGCCTATAAGGGGACTTTGTATCTATATTGACTTTCATGATTTAAATCTTGCCTATCCAAAAGATGATTTCCCTCTCCCTAACATCAAATAATTAGTGGACCTGATAGTTGGCCATGAAATTTTATCCCTTATGGATGGTTTTTCTAGTTACAATCAAATACTTATTGCACCAGGAGATCAACATAAGACTACATTCATTACTCCTTGCAGGACCTTCAGCCTAAAGAATGTAAGAGCCACCTATCAACAGGCCATGACTTATATATTTCATGACATAATCCACAAAATCATCAAAGACTATGTATATGACCTCCTTGAGAATTCAAAATTATGTAAGGACCACCTATCTATACTTAAGGTTATTTTTTATCATCTACTTTGGTATCATGTGCATCTAAATCCAAAAAAGTGCATTTTTGGTGTCTTGATGGGTAAACTCCTAGGTTTTATTGTTTCTATTCATGGAATAGAAGTCGATCCTACTAAAATCAAGGCTTTTTAGAAAAGCCTCCTCCATCTAACCTTAAGAAACTACATAGTTTATAGGGTAACCTCCAGTCTATCCATCATTTTATATCCCAGCACTTTGATCGATGTCAACCTTTCCACCATATATTAAAGAAGGATAGTAGCTTTGTGTGGGATCTTAATTATCAAGAGGCCTTTAATGCACTCAAAAATTATCTTCTATCCCCTCTAGTCCTCACTCCACCTAAGGAAGAGCAACCTTTCTTCCTTTATATCTTAGCTACAAATCATGCTCTAGGTGTTCTGTTTGTTCATAGAGAAGAGTATCACAAAGAACAAGTTATTTAGCATATAAGTCATACCCTCGTAAAATACAAAACACATTATCCACATAATGAAAAACTATGCCTAGCATTGATCCTTATAGTCTCTAAGCTTCATCATTACCTACATAACTAAAATACATACGCAATTTTGACTATCGACCACTTTAAGTTTATGCATTCTAAGCCTTATCAAAATCAATGAATGGCCAGATGGATCATGCTTCTAGCTAAGTTTGATCTAGAATTTCTCCATCAAAAGTTTTTTAAAAGATAGATTATTATTGATCAGTTGGTTGAAGCACCTCTTAGCGATAAATGACCAACAAATTGTGAATGTTTTGATGAATTTATCGCATCCACTTCCCAATTAGTCCTCGAGTATCAAATGACTCTATTCTTTGATGGATCCAAATGTGAGTGGGGAGGCAGTGTAGGAATAATATTAATCCCTCCTTAAGTCATTCATATGCCTTTATAATTTAAATTAGACTTTAATTACACCAATAATATGGTTAAATATGAAGCATTGATCATAGACCTCCAAATTTCTCTTGCATTAGAACTTAGATCCCTTAATATCTATGGTGATTCTCAACTAGTGGTCAATCAAATTATCGGTGTATATCAATGCAAGAATGATATCCTCTAAAGATATAAGAACTTGACCGATCAGCTCTTATCTACTTTTGAGCATTATGCTATCCAAACTGCTCCTAGATCAACTAATAAGTTTATTGATACTATGGCATCTCTTGCCTCTTTTATCACATCCTCATCTCAGGAGTCCAAGCTATTTGTCCTTATCCATTGACTTAACCAACATTCTTACATGAGAACTAATCTTCCATCTATTAGTAATATCAAGAAAAAACTAGAGGAGCCATGGTACGCATAAATATTTACTTATTTGTCTACATGATATCTTCTCCCCATCTATCCAAAGGTGCCAAGTGTGTCTTTCAATAGAAAGCTTATCACTATACTATACTAGGGGTGTCCTCTATAAACATGGTTTCAATGGAATTCTTCTTCATCGTCTCCAAAATAATGAAGCTACCTTAGCTATTTAATAAGTACATAATGGGTCATGTGGTAGACACTTTATTGGCCATGCAATTGCTAAAAAAATATTATGTCTAGGATATTATTGGCCCACTCTGAATCAAGATTGTTGTGCATATGTTAAGAAGTGTGTAAAATGTTAGTAGCACGCAAACTTATCCCATGTCCCTAGTAAATCCTTGCAATTAGCAAGGGACTTCTGGCCATTCTCTCAATAGGGACATAATGTTATAGGGTAAATCAACCCTAAGTCCTCTCAGTGTCATAGTTTCATCATTACCATGATGGAATACTTCACCATGTGGATAGAAGTTGTGTTGTTTATCTGAACCAAGGAAAAAAAGATTGTGGAATTTATCGACCATCACATTATCTAACATTTTTGAATTCCATATAAAAGAATAATAGATAATGGGAAATCTTTCAAGAATAAGAAAGTCCAGGCACTATGTGACTCATTTAAAATCAAATTAAGTTTTTCTTTGACTTATTATCCTCAGGCCAATGGTCAAGTAGAAGCATCTAATAAAACCCTAGTTAAAATCCTAACCAAAGTCATCAATGAAGCTGGGAAAGATTGGTATCTTTACATACCTTTCACCTTATGGACATATTGAACTAGTATTTGAACTCTTGTAGATGTTACTCCTTTTTCCTTAGTCTATGGAACGGAAGTTGTACTTCCTCTGGATTCCAAATTCCCTCTCTTCATATCTCTTTTAAAGACATTATTTCTTATGAGGATTTTCATCAAGAGCATTTATCCCAACTTGAACTCGTAGATGAGCATCATGTGATAGCCCTTGATCACCTTCATATATATCATAAATGACTAAAATGAGCATATAATCAACATGTAAGAGAATGATAATTTAATATTAGAGACCTTGTACTTAAATAAAATTAACATGTCATTAATATTTAATGAAGTAAAAGGGGTAAATTTGCTCCTAATTGGCTTGGACCATACATCATAACCCATAAATATGGATCTGGAGTATATCTTTTTGCCTCTCTTAATGGTGCATTTGTGCCCTTTATATAGTTAATATATCTTGGCTCATTTTGGTTAGTTTATCTCAAATAATATCATATCCCTTTATCCCAAAATACCAAATAATGCTATGAGAGTTATGTGGTTATCTAGTAGTCACTATAACCTCAACCTTGAATATGTATACCCTGGCTCTATACATAACATTATCTCATGGATAAGTTTAACTTGTGATGGGAGAAACCCCAGATCATTATTTCCCTTATTTCTTAAATACCATTAATTTCCAAAGATAACATAATCATCTCATGTCTTGAATTCATGGAAACTATCTTAAGGTATATTTTTATGTCAAACCTTGCATTATTGGGATCCAAAATCAAGTAAGCAATGAAAATCAAAAGTGTCAAAATGGGATAAATAAACAAATTAATCCCTCAAAAGATAGTTTTAATCAAATATAATGGCAAATAATAAATTGATCCCTTGAAGGATAGCTATGTAAAAATGTCAAAATGTGAACCACTCCCTTGAAGGATGGCTACCAAGTAGAAAACTTCCCATATTGATCAGTTTTCAAAATTATGCCACTTAAAATCCCTAAAAAATCAATAAAAGCAATAAAATAAATTGTCAAAAGCAATATCCCATGAAACCTTCTTGTATTAATCAGCTTTCTAATTGTAGGCTTCCTGTATTGATCAGTCTACCCATTGGCATAAAAGTGATTTTTGAAAGATAACTCCTAAATTTAAAATATGAGGTGAAGAAAGTTATCTCTAAAAAAATACATCCCCCATCCTACCAAAATCATATCATCCTTGCCTAAGGTTAAAGCTCTAACTAACCAAGGTTGAGTCAAAATATATTATCATCTAGCTAAGGATGCATAGGCCATACATATGAGAGGTACTCTTTTGGTTATGGTCCAAGTTAATAAGTACAAATCTATAATCTATAAACACTAAAATCCATCAATCCATCACAATAAAGAATTAAAATCTATCTATAATCCATAATCATCATTAAGCATAAATCTAGAATCTATAATTTATTTATATTCAATCATCTAAAAACCATAAACATCTAAAAAGGTTAATAATAATCTACATCAAAAACTAGCATAATCCATAATCATAATCCATTAGTAAAAACTCATATCATGATATAAAATGTCAAATCTATAAACCATCCATACCATACATGATAGCAATGATCAAAATTAAAAACATACCATTTAATCTATAATCCATCACCTTACATCATCATTAAAAACATAACATATCCATAACCATCAATAAATCCATAACAACACACATGATCCATCCATAAACATAAACATAAATGTATGTGTATATATATCAAATGTCTATACAAATGTCATAATATGAATAAAATGAGGCTCTCAACCCATATAGTATAATCTACTTAGTAAAATCAATCCTGATGAGGTGAATGTTATCACCTCCCTCACATCTCTTCCTCGACTCACTGCACTCCCTCTACTAGTAGACCCCCTAGGAGTCCTCCATGATCTACTATAGCTAGCCACATATGAAGCAAATAGAGCCACATTTGGTAGCCATCTTTATACTATCCTCTCATAATAGGACATTTTAGCAAGTAAATTCATGAATCTCTGGAGTGGTACCATATCTGGAGGTGAAGCACTAGATTCTACAATGTCTAAAGTGATTCTCTCTACCAAAGTAGACCTCATCTACTCTAGCTCTACTCTATATCTATCATGCTCCTATATGGCCTCATCACACTGACCTCTCATTCTCTCAAAATCACTCTATAATGTGGCAATCTGCCCCTATAAAGTAACATGGGCTACTCATGCCTCCTATAGCTCAGCCCTCAGACTATCCTTCTCAGCAATAACTAAAGTCATATCCATAGGATCATCTATAAGGGCATCTTGTAATGTTTCCTCCTCCATGTGTATATATGATGCCTCCTACTCTACCTCTCATCTCTCCTCATCCTCCTCCCTCACCTCCTCCACAACTACCTCATGTCATGATCTCACTACTCTCTCCTACCTCCTTGCCATCTCAACTATAAATCAAACTACATAATCATTCATATACATGATATCATCTAGGTCACTCACTATGGGCTCCTTCTGTGGCCCCATCAAAATAATTGTAGTGTTAGGTGCAGGCTAGTCTAGCTTGATATCCTCTCACCTATACAAGTGTGGGGCTAATAGAACATCCTGTAATAATCCAAACTATCGACAGACCTTGTCAAAATAAAATAACTCAAGGTGCTCCCATCATCATCCATGTACCCATATCTCTCGATCAACATCACCTATCTCCATCACTGAACTAGGCCACATTGAGAAGTGTACAAAAGGCCTCGAGATAACATCTCCTATCTGTAAGCCGTTAAACACCTATCTAAATGTGCTAGATCCTATACTACCCTATCTGTATATGGAACAACTAGATCTTCCTTCCATAGAAAGAAGCCTATATAGTATACCATCTCCCCAAATTTAGTCCACAAAGTCCTTATGGGGTGAATCATATGGATGTGCTCATATTCCCAACAATGTAATATAAATGTGATGTTAAACCTTGATCGGTGCCCAACATACCAGCTCCACAAATCCCTATATATTTTCCCTAATAGTGTGTGCACCCAAGAAAAAATAGTCCAAAACTCTACCATGTCTGCTATAAGTCTAGTAAAACTCCATGGTAGTCATCCTCCCCCAAAATCAAGTAGTACATAGCAAGTCAGTGCCAACATCATCATCGTCAATACTAGTCTCTCTGTAGGATCCTAGTCATATAATGGCTAGAAGGAGAACCCCCCAACAAAGAATCTAATGTCCACTACATCCTCATCATATAATCACACCAGTTTCATCACTCACCCAACCTCATCAATAGTATATACAAGAGCACCTAGAATGAGTAGTTGAAGAATATGGTGGATGTCCTCTGTGGTGATTATCATCTCACCAATCGATAACCTAAAATTGTTCGTGGTATAATTCCACTGTTCTAACAATGCCACTAACATATCAATATCCTGATGGAAATGGTGATAATTGTGAATCCCTCTAAATCCAACTACCTCTAGATGATCCCAATCCTCATTGCCCATAAATTCCCACAACTTCTCCAACAGTGGAAGGACCCTATCCCTCATTGTCAATAGATCTCATCTATCAAAAACATTTTTTCATTAATCAAAATCTTAAGTTTTATGCTTTTTATCGATCCTCTATGGATTGATGTTGATTTGACACCAATTGATAGTGATCTTTATGGATCATGGTTAATCTAATTAAACTACACAATCCTAATAGATCGACAGTGATTCCCTCAACCCAAAAAATTCTCCTTTAGGCCGTACATTCTTAAAATAAGAAAAATATACTTATCTCCCCCCTTCCCCCCATAAATATCCTTAAAAAAAACTAAATTTAATATACCAAACCAAAAAAATAAATAGATAAAGTACTAAATTTAGCCAAAATACATAATGCCTACCTCATACTGTAGACGTCATCATCATCATCCGCTCTCGCTCACCTCCATTGTCTCTCACATCCACTTATAAGGTGGACACATGTCAAATTTTGCTCCCAAATTCTTGTTCACATCGATAGCTCAATGAGCTTTATGCCACATCAGATGCCTATATATAGCCTTTCTCTTGATCAACATCAATTACCCTAATTGATATTGATCCCCTAAATCAACATCGATCCCTTATAGATCGATGTTGATTGTCTTGGCTTATTGAAATTTGTGAACTTATGGACCATTTCACATGCTCCTAGTTTTTCTCTCAAGCCCCATCTTATTGCCTTTGATTCAGCTATCACATTTTTGTCTCCTATTACACTTTAGAACTAAGGATTTTGACCCCTTCTCAGTTCCCCAATCTCCTTAATGGCATACCCCTTTTTTTGATATCTTCCCATTGTAAGATTTTGAGGGTATATTTTGTCTCAAGAAAATTCATCTATAGGTAACGCATACCCCATATGTACACTAGATGCTATGGTCTACCATTCCTATCTTTTGTTCTCTTGCTAGCATTTACTTGTGCCCACCTATTTTCACTACGGCATTTTGTTACTTGATTCAGTATTTGGGGCATTACTGCTTGTATTAATTTTTATCCCATTAAGTGTAATTTTGGAGCTTCTTTACATCATCCACACTTTCTATTATCTTTTTATATCACCCATTTGTCTATTTTAACTCACCCCATTGTGTTTTTACCTTTAATATTTTTCAAACCCATCATCTATTTTGTCTAACTTCTTGGTGCCCAGTTTGAGGGGGAATACCTTTTCACAATAAACTTGAGTCATTAGACACCTTATAGTTTTTGTCTTGTGACCCACTATTGCACACCACTCCACAAAAAAGGGCAAATGTAGATGTTAGTTTTATACACCCTTGTGTATTAACATGGTGTGTCATCACATTATCATGTTATTTCTAACATAATGGCCCCCATTCGTAATTATTTAAAATAGTTACATTCACCCCAACCATTTACCTTTACCACATAGGTTAATTAAACTTAATTGTTATATTTATATAGTAATTAACCCCTTTTTTACCAATTTCTAACCATAAAATCCTAAAATAAAAAAAAAACAAAACCTATTTAATCTCCCAACAACCCTTCTAATAACTTACCCTCATCAAAAACCCATGCAAACAACTTAGTGTTACATTCACTTAGTTTGACACATGATTCAAAACAACCCAAGCCAAATTTTGACCAAATTAGGCTAATTGATGTCGATCCTCTGTAATCAATGTTGATTCCCCTAGATCGACATCGATCCATATATACATAAAAAACCTCCATAGCTCAAGGAATGGTGACTATGCTTTTGGACTTTGAAACTCTATTGAAATCTCATTGCAACCTACATATGGACGTTGTAAACATCTTTCTATCTTGTGGAACCTCTAATTGAGATATTATCAAAGGGTTTTTTAAAGATCTTTAACTCATCTTTCCAAGTATATTTTTAGCTATAAAGGTTAGTATTGCACTTTAATTTATTCACATTTCAAATCTACAGTCTTTTACATATTTTTGTCACTATTTTACATTTAGTTTGAATTATTTTATCAATAATATAAGTCATTATAGTCTATTTTCAAAGTTTAGCATTTTACATAGAATTGATTTCGATCTTGCAGGATCATCATCAATCCCTACTAAACTTTCAAAACATTCTTGCAATCTATTTTCACAACATTACTAGTCTCAAAAACCTATCAAAACCTGCATTCTATTTTTTGAAAACTTGTCTTTTACATGTAGATGACTCTACCTGGACTAGCGTATGATATTGTTAGCATATTTGATCTTCCCATTCTTCAAAAACCATTTTTCATTTATCAAAGTGGCATTGCATTTGAATTAGGTCTTTGTACTATGGTTTTCACACCTAATCAGGAAAGCATTAATGAACAATTGGCTATAACTCAAGAGGATGTTGATATTGATACTGAATTCTGGGACAAATACTTTGATCATATTAATCTTGTTATAGATTAGATCTCTTTGGCATTGTCAATTTATATCTTATCCATATATATCTTTATAATTTCATATTTATTTATAAACTTAAATGTTAAATGTGGGATGGCATCCATCTAAGGAAGCGTATCACTTCTTGGGACTGGTTTATTACTAGGCAACCCACTCATTTCTCTGTTAATCTATCTTTTTGTGAGTTAGTGTGATTTACAGGTCATTCCTCCCCAACTAAAGAAGAGTTCCCACAAAGCTTGATCAATGATGTGCAACCAACCTTCATCTCTAGGTAATCTTAAAAACCTTATTTTTACTTTGTTTTTAGTAGATAATTAGTCCATATTGAAAAGGCAAAAAAAATACTAAAATAGCAACTTTGAATGCAGCTTCTTTCTTGAAGGTGTTTGTCTCTCCCATTCTCATTTCGTAGGATGTGAAGGTCCCATGCAACTCATAAATAGTGATTTTATCTAGATTTCAAGCTTCCTCTATTGTAGAGATTTTAAACTCATATCTTGATGTAAAAGATCTTAAGACCTTCTTGATAATGATTGACTCTTTCATTTCTTCTTCAAGGCCTCTGATTGCATTGACAATTTCATCTACCCTAAGGAGGTAGTTTGTAATCTTCTCCTCTTCATTCATCTTAAGACTCTCAAACTTACCTTTGTAAGTTTGTAGCTTAGCTTGATTTACCTTATCATCTCCTTTATAGATGATCTTCAGTTTGTTATAGATATCTTGAGCATTTTGACACTGCATCACTATGAAAAACTCTAAGGTTGACAGTCCATAAAGAATAGCATTCTTTTCCTTGACATTACTCTCATATGCCTTCTTGGTAGCTTGATTAGTAGGAGTTGTAGCAAGGGTTGTATATCCATTTACTATAAACATCCATACATCAAACCCTAATGAGGATAAGTATGATTCCATTCTTATGGTCCAAAATTCTTAGTTAGATCCATCAAATAGAGGTGCTTTGTTTGATGAAGATCTGTCTTGACTAGACATATGTGTTCTTATTGCAAGATCTACCTAAGTTGATTAAGATTCTATTAGGAACCTCGGGCTCTGATACCAATTATTATAACACAACCTTATACTAAGAAGGGGTGAATTAGTATATGAATTATAACCAGTCATTTTAATTACCTTTTAGAATATATTGAAAAATATATGCACATCAAATCAAATATGAATAGATCACACACACAAAACTATACATGACACCAGAGTTATACATGGAAAACCCAAAGGGAGAAACCATGATGAGAATAGCTATTAGAAATACTATTCTAATCTATCCTTACAGTTCAAAGCTATACTAGCAAACCTCATTGGTTACACTTCTAAGAACACCACTATTAAGGAGATACCAATCCCATAATTTAAGAGCTTCAACTCTAATGAAGCACCCACTCCATAATCTGAGTACCCACTCAATCTATCATATGGCACCAACCAATCATATTCCTATGGAGATACAACTCCAATTTATAATTAGATTCATATATGAATCCAAATCTGTGTTCTTTGGTATAGGCCTATAATGCAATTGATCATACTCTACGCATTCTCTTTGTGCCATTATTTCTCTTTACTCCTCTCTATTCCTCTAGTCTTGTGTCTAAATACGTATTTATTCGACACACTTCATCTCCCTACTTGACCATGTCTATATATTTTCCTTTTTAATACAACTCTTCAACAACGACTCATCCTTACATTTGCTTGTGTTTAGATATTCTTTAAAAATAACACAGTTATAATTGCTCAAGCCCATTTTTCCTTTATCCTAGATATTATATATAAATAATTGATCTAGGGTTCCATTTTTTCTATGTGTTCACACTTGAACTATTAACACATCATTCCAATTCTGGAATTTAGTTGATTATGAATTGGACTTAAGTTTCCTGCATCTTGATTTCATGTATCATGTCATAATGATAGGTTTATTTACTATCTATAGCATCTATTAGACTCAAGTTTTGATACACAAGTTTTTTAATGTAGATTTGATCAATTGGATCAATCGATCTCATTATTTATGTAAATATATAGAGCTTATACATAAGTTCCTACATCTATTTGTTTATCTAGACATGACTTTAAATATCGATCATTGATCTTGCCTTTGACACCATGATCCAATGGTCTCTATTTAACTGGATCAAATTCAAAATGCATCCATTTGATCACATTCTGATAGGTTCACATTATCCATCTGATCTTCTTACACTTTCAAACTTTAGCTTTATCATCTTTAAAATGCATTTGTCAATCTTCCTAATCCAAGCTTTTATATGTCATTTGATCTTTGAAGATCCACATTCTTTATCTTTGTCTAGACTTTAAATGTCAAGCTCTATATTCCATCTCTATGCTTCTTATATCTTTGGATCACTTTTACTCCATCGATCTTTTTTTACTTGCTCGATCTTTTAAATTCCATTATGTCTATAAAAATTGATAATTTTTTTCCATCTAAGTCCACTCTCTCTATTAGATCTTCTTTATATAATCACTCGCTCACCATCAGATCTTTTGATAGGCTAGATCATTAACTCTAACAAGTTTATGCTCATTGGGTCTCTATTTGGTAATCTCTATGAATGTGACACTTGTCACTTACGCATTCACTCAAGTTCTTTTTGACAATTTGACTTCATTGTGCTTCATTAGATTTGTTGTGTATGATGAAGCAATAGTTGTTGATCAAGATGGGACATAAAATAAAGTTTAAGACTTAGGAAATATTAAGTCTTTTGATCACTTCTTGAGTTGATAATTTCTAGGTCAAGGGGCTAGTTTCATAACGATGACAAAAGCTTTAGTCATAACTTAAGCTATCGAGTCCCGACTATATCCAATCATCATCAAAATAGAAAAGCCTATTTGATGCCATGACTTAAACCCTTAGTGTTTTACTGAGAAACCCTATCATGTTCGAGAGCAAAGATAATTCAACTCTAGGCTCATTTCTTATCATTTGAATCTGCAATCCATATTTTCAAGATTCTCATGAAAAACCCATAATAGATCTACCATCTATTTCTTTTGTAAATGTTCATAGATGAGCTTCATAAAATCATGACAACTTTGTAAGACCTTTGTCTAGATTTTGTCTAAGTAGCCAATCTTGCATACCTATATCTTTAACTATACTTGTTCACATGATTCCAAATCTAGTACATAACTACTAGGGACTAGTGTGATCAAAACCATCTAACCAGCTCCCCCATACTCATTCACACATGGAAATGGTGATGTTAGCAAAATGCCTTCACATATTTTATTATCTAGACCCAAAATGTCTAGATGATCATTATGAAGAATTGGATGAATTCTATGCATGCATACAAGCATTTGAATCATCCTTTACCTCTAATAGGATCACCATGATCATCATATTTATCCTTGAGCATTAATGGCATGCTCATTATGTCCCATTTGACATTAATCCCTTTTGAAATCAATGACAATCATATTTCTAAAAACCAACTCTTGTGAAGAGATTCGTAAAGGAAGTGTATCGATTGCATGGTTTTATAGAGAAGATCATATTGGATCATGATCTGAGAATGACTTCTAGATTTTGGTCTGAATTTAGCTTTGGGTACACAGCTAAATTTTAGTACTACATATTGCCCATAGATTGATGGTCAAACTAAACAAGTTAATTAGGTGTAATAGGATCTTCTTTATATGTATTATATAGATCAACAATATAAATGGGAAGAATACTTACGTTTGGTTGATTTTGCATACAATAACTCATACCAATATACTTTGAAGATGGCACCATTTGAATCACTTTATGGGAGAAGGTGTTGGACACCAATAAATAGGGATAAGTTAGAAGATAGGATAGTCTTTGAACCTAAAATGCTTTCAAAAATGGAAGAACAACTTAAAATAATCAAGCAAAGATTGGTTGGGGCCAATGATAAGTAGAAGAGCTATGTTAATTTGAAGAGAATAACTATGCAATTTTTAGTAGGTGATAAAGTATTTTTGTGTGTTAAACCATAAAAGAGCTTGATTAAATTTGAGAAGTCAAGAAAACTTTCACCAAGATATTTGGGACCCTTCAAGGTCTTAGAAGTGGTTAATCCCATAGCCTATAGGCTTGTATTGTCACCAATCCTAGCTCTATTACATAATATCTTCCATGTATCTTATCTTAAGAATATAGTTGATCCTTCACATGTATTTGATTGGAATGATTTGCAGGATCTAGATCTTGAGGTGGTTACTGTATAACCAATCAGAGTAATTGGCACTCATAAACTTCATTTGTGTAATAAAGAAGTGTCACATTGCAAGTTCTTGTAGGACCAATACTCTAAAGATAGTGCTATGTGGGAGGATTATGATGAGTTTTGCAAGCTATTTCCACATTTGTTTGCTTGATTTGATGCTAGATATTATGTTTTTATTTTATTAAACTTTGTTTGTTATTTAAAACTATTGTTTGAATAAGTGTCATCAGGATGATGACCAATTTTAGTGGGGAAGGATGTTACATCTTGATTATTTTACTAAACTAATTTACCTATTTATCTATGGATTAAAATGGTTGTTAAATTGATTGTTACTTTTTTACTAAATTATAAGTTATGTTCTATTATGGGACAGATGTTTGTTACTTAGATTTTATGAATTCATTATTTTGAGATGATAAATTATGAATTCTATACATAATGATTATGTTATATTTATCGTTATAACATCATTTTATATGTATCATGATATACTTGACTAACTACCTTCTTGTCAGGATGTGGATGTAGGAGAATTCATCCTTCACAACATGATGGAGGGTGAGATCATCAAAGAGGGTGGAATAGATGGAGATAGTAAAGGATGATAAAGGAATTATTAAGACCACTGAACACACCACAATATATTAAAAATATTATATGCATTGTGTATTTGGATTATTAGATATTATAATCTACATGTTTTAAATTTTAGTATGTAGTTATGGAGTAAATATTATCGGTGATTGCATTTTGTATGTAGATTCAATACTTGATATTGCAGTAAGATTACATGAGGTTACTTTACTTATGGTTGTCTATGATTTTTGAGAGTAAATAAAATAATAGATATCTAATTGTTATTATATGTATAGACTAGTATAATGTCTTTAAAAATGTCATTGAACGTTTAAATTACTATTATTGATATTCACAATATCAATATAAGTTAAGCTATTAAAAATAAAGTTAAGACTTATATATAGTCTATATATACACTAGTAATTGATTATAACAATTATCTTGTTATTGGAAGCAATTATAGATTTATCTATCTTTTTGATAAAGAAATAATTACCTTTGTTTTATTGTATTCAAGGAGATTAAACTATCTTAAAAATACTAACCTAGAGTTAAGTCCAATCTAAACCTAGTCTTTGATTATCATGCATGATACTACGTTAAAATTACAAGTATGGATATCATTATATTAATGATTAATGTAGACTTATGTATTGGATAAACTCAAGGACTTATAACGAAATGATCATGCAATAATTTTTAAATAAATTAAATGTTTTATATTATTTGAGAAAGTTATAAGTGAGAGAAATTAGGGATTTTGGTTTGTTTAATGGAGAAGATAATTATAGATTAGTGGAGTTTAGATGAAGATAGGGATATTATGCATTAACTACGAAATAACATGTATAGTGGCATGCAAAGTGGGAATAGAAGGAGGTCAATGAGGAAAATGAATAAGAAGAAATTGTGGGATGGAAGGAGATACACATAATAGAAAAGAGGAAAAACCCATAGCAAAAAAGCAAAAAAAAGGTATTTTGAGTTCTTGGAGTTTTAAACAGGAACATTTAAAAGGTTGGTATTATTTTTACATTCAATTGTAAAAATAATTTATGTGTATGATTATGAAACTTAGGGTCTGGGAAAAAGGAATGTGTTTTCAAATGGACATAGGCTTAGCCCTATGAATGGCTCAACCATCCACATAACTAATATGTTTTCCTCAAATCCTAAATGTTTTATGTTAGAATTGAAAGAATGTTAGACTAGAGTTAAATGAAGTTTTTAAAATCAATAACATACGAACCTAGTTTAGGAAAATGGTAACCTAAGGGAGTAGTTTTATGCAAATAAAGAATGAGTTTTATTTAGCATATTATACCTGCATACTCAGTTATAAAATAGAATATAGTGAATCATCATTGTTTTTAAAGATTTGTTGATCGATTCATTAAATGTTAATCTCTATTTTGTGTGTGTTCACATCATAGATATTATAGCCATCATCGTACACTAAAAAAAAAAAGTAAAACATATCATCCATGTCCACTAATATTAACATAATAACATTTAGAACATATATAAAATCTATCCTCTCATTCATATATTCATGTCATCATATAAATAATATATAATATACCTCCATCATAAAGCATACAACCATCCTTTAATGGATAGTTTTACACTAAAACTTAAAAGGTTATACAATCAAACCCTAACATAATGCTTCATTACAAAAAAACTGATTATGCAACCCAAAATGTCCAACATGAAACATGTCAAGGAAAAACACATTGAAAAGCCCTACATATATATACATATGACTATAACTGCCAAAAAAAACTAATACATGCCTCCTATAATTTCAAGGTAAATGAGATCCACACATGCATAGTAATTATGATGAAACCATGTCCCAATATAAGTTAGAATATATCTTATAGGGTAATTAAAAGCACAAATATATGAAATTGCATAAAATTTGGACTAATTCACTTGTGTATATCTTCACATAACTAGCCATTTTCAAGATGACCAAAATCTACTTATATTTAAATGGATATAAATAGCCACTAAATTTATCCTTGTAGTAAAGACTGATTTCACATGACTTGCTTGTGTATACTCTCCAAAGTGATACATTTTATGGATATTATACTTGACTCAGTGTGATGATGATATGGATTGATTGTGTAGACTACCCTTGATTGTTTTATGCAAGTTTCATGTTGATGACTATTACATGGTGTGATCTTTGATTATGCATTACATTGTGTGATTATTTTTATGCATGACATTATGTGACTATTATATGTTAGAGAGTTGTCATGTTGATGTCATGGTGGTGTCATAGAGGTGTCTTATTGAGTGGATGAAGAGCCGTAATGCTCTATATGATAATGAAAAAGTGTGTAATATGATTTTTCTTGTATGACAAAGTGTTCAATGTGCTTTTTCTAGTGTGCTTTATCTATGGTTAGTTGATATTTAGTATTGACATAGCTTGAGAGGATCAAGGATGAGTATGGAGGATTGAGCATGTACAAGGGGTCCTATAAGATGTGATCCATGATTTTAGAGTTTGTGTGCATAAGTGGAATTCATCTAGTAGTCCATAGTTTTCATCTAAATATTTTGGGTCTAATGGTAAAAAATATGAGTAGACAATTTGATGACATCACCATTACCACATGGGAGTGAGTCAAGGGGAGCTAGTCATATCGTTGTGATCATTGTAGTCTCTAATTGTTATGTATCATATCTCATGTCATGCATCAAAGCTTGGTTAAATTTATGAGGGTGTAAATTTGGCTTCGTAGTCAAAATTCATTGTGTTCCCATACTTAAACCAAATTTGTAAAGTGGTCAAAAAGTTCTAAGTATGCATGTTGATGAGGTCAACATTCACATGCATGGAATTTTCAAGACAAAATGATCATATGGGTTTGTTCATTTTTGGACCTAGTTTATTTTCACTAATTTATAGATCATACGATATAACACATCAAAATTTATGCATATGAAAAGTTGGGCTCCTAGGCAGATTGACTATGTTTTCCCATACTTAGCCAATTTTACAGTGTGGTAGAAAGAGCCAAGTGAGCATTTTTATGATGGTATATCTTACACGTGTGAAGGTGTCAAGAGAAATTGATCGTATGGTTTTGTTTATTTTTGAGCATAAACCATTTTCACTAAATTTGAGTTCATGCATTGAAGCGTGACAAAATTTATGGATGCTTAAAGTTGGATTCTCAGGCAGATTTGGACATGGTTGGCTCTGTGATAGAAGTTTGTGAGAAGGCACTTTAATAAAATTATATCTTGCACATGAGATAATTATAGGAGTATTAGGTCACATGATTGGATTCTCCTATGTGAGAAGATTATCTGGTCCAAATTTGAGATCTTGCAAGTAAGCATAAAATAATTTATTAAGGTGCAAAAATGGTTACTCATGCATATTGATAGGGTCCCCATAGTCATTTTTATAAGTATTAAATCTCAAAAAATATCGATGGTGATGGTCATGAGTACAAGTACATGATGTTTAACATCTAAGCAAAGGTACAAGATAATGATCCAATGGTGAGCAGGCATTCGAATAGCTTGATCAATAATGAGCATTGATCATTATTGACCATTTTGATATGTAGGGATCAATGGAGCATATTAAATCAACATTTTGAGAGGGCACAAGATGAGATCAAAGTCACTATTTTTTAAAATTTGGCTTTAATGGTCTATGTGTTAAAGCTCAGATAAGATCGATGGTGTGAGATTGATACTGAGCTAGAGTCTACAAGATTCGAGCATTGTGTTCGAAGGTTAACTATGACCGTTGCTATTTAAATATTTGAAATTTACATACAAAAAAATAGAGCTATGTATTTTGATCGTATCTTTTTATAGGAGATGAATTTAATCACATAGTAAAAATCAAACTTGTAGAGGACTTCATGGCATCTGGAAATATAGATTTGAAGATCTAAAAGTGTGTATAGACATAGTTATGAATCTCCAAAGTTGAAAGTGTTTTTGTATATGTTCTGCAAGTGACCTGAGAAGGATATTTGAGATCATGTGGTTTTTATTTTGATGTTTCATGGTGAATTGGATATTATGGAGTATTTCAAACTCCATGGGGATGATTTGTGAGTATTTTAGAGGTGTGATCTATCTATCTTGAGTATGAACATTGCTTAAGAAGTTGACTATTTGTTCGTTAATGGAATTGATGTGTATAAGGTCTCTATTTAAGTTGTTTGAGCATATTCAAAGGTGAGATAAAGTGATTGTGATCTTTTGAGGATGTCCTAGGGGACATAATGAGTGGACCTATACATTTTTAAGTGGTCCTATGTTCTTATTTTGCTTGAAAAAGTGTCAAAGAGTTGAATGGGTCTCCATAGGACCTAAAAGTGACTTAGGCCTTTTTCTTTTTTAAAAGGGGACTGTGCTTAAGTATGATCCATATGAGATGCCTTAAGGGTGAAGGCATGTTTTATGGCTAACATGAAATATTTTGATCCTATTATTTCATGATTTCTCTATAAATAGTGGAACTAAATGTGTTGGGTTCTAGACTTTGTAAGCAAAAGACTTATATGTAAGAGAATTGAAGAGCGAAGGGAAGCAGAGGAGATTGAGAATGAATAGTTATTGGGTTGATGAGAAGAGAAGATAAAAGATTGTGTACATGATCTGTAGATTAGGTTTTTGATGATATTATAGTGTTCTTGTAGTGTGAAGTTATGCAAAGAGATCTGCATATGTGAGAGGCTTGTTTTGAGAAGGAGAGAGAGTTTGTGTGGGTGATAGAGGATTAAGAGGTCCATCTTCAGGTGTTGAAGACATCATCTCTAAGGTAGAAGTGCTAAGGAGGGTCTAAATTACTTGATCTTCCTTAGGGGTAGTTACTCCTTATAAATAGGGTTTCACTAAAGACCTTTGATCTAAAGGACTTAATCAAGGTTGTAGGTCAAAAGGACTTGACCGAAGGTTCCTGATCAGAAGAACTTGATTAGTCTCTTGTTTGTGATCATCTTATAAGATAGTAGTCCATGTGTTTGTAGGATTGAGAGTGGGTTTTATTCCCCAAGAGGGTTTCCTATGTAGATCTTGTGTTATCTTGCTTATGTTTACTATTCACTACTATGAATGATTTGTATGCTTCATAAATGCTTGTGTTAAATGCTTAAGTATTTGTAAGGGTTTGGAAATTGAATTAGATTTTTTTCCATAATTGATTCATCCTCCTCCCCCTCTCATTGGATTTTACCTCTAATAATTGGTATTAAATCTAGGTCCTTTGGTAAAATCTAAACAACTTGAAGGTGATCCAAGGTACAATGGCTTATCAGATGTGCAAAGTGGTTTCTCTACTAAGCAAGCATCGATTTTCAATGGATCCAATTATGATTTTTAGAGTGCTAGCATAAGGACATACATTATGTCCCTAGGGTTTGATGTTTGGCAATCTATTATGGATGGTTATGGTGTTCCTACTATTCCTCCATCTAGTGTTGTAGACAAGAAGTTGTTTGAGAAAAACTCTAAGGTAATGAATCTCATCACCTATGGTCTTACAAAAATTGAGTTCACCAAATTAATTCATTACACATCTGCTAAGTAAATATGGGATAAATTGAAGACTATTTTTGAAGGAAAATCAAAGGTTAATCTTGCTAAGTTTCAAACTCACAGAAGGCGATTTGAAAGTTTCAAGATGAATGAAGAAGATACTATGGGATCCTTTCTACAAAAATTTGATGATCAGGTTGTGAACGTCATCAAAGGTCTCGGAAAGAACCTTGAAGAGACTACTATTGTTCAAAAGGTATTAAGGTCTTTGTCACCCAAGATTGATCTAAAAGTATATGCTATAGAAGAGAGTCATTATCTTACTCAGTTAAAGATGGATCAATTGCATGGCACCCTTATTGCCTATGATATGAGGAAGAATGATGACATACCTCTAAAGAAGGAAGAAGTTTTCAACATTGAAATGTAGACAAAGAAAAATTTCCTAGGTAAGAAACTCAAGGAGGATGACATTCCAGGTATATATGAAGATGAACTAATTGTTTTGATCTCAAGGAAATTGAGAACAGGTTCAGGAAAGTATAAAGGTAAGCTACCCCTCAAATGCTTCAATTATGGTGAGATAGGACATTTTGATAATAAGTGCCCTCATAAATATAAGACGGATGATGCCAAAGAGAATAATCAAGGTCATGATGATGGCAAGAGATCTTTTAGTTTTGATAAAAGTAAAAAGGGATTCAGAAGGTTTGATAACAAGAAGTACTTCAAGAACAAGAAGAGGTTGTACACCAAAGAAGATTATAGCTCATCAAAAGAGAGTGAAGATAGGGACTCAAAATATGATCATGAAGATGTTAGTTTTATTAAAGATGAATCTATATTCATGGTTGAAGAAGGAAGTTTCTCATAGTAAAAGGGGTCTACTTAGAGTGATTTAGATGATGATGAAAATGAAGTGGACTATGAAACTGCATTAACTAATGCTCATGAAGAACTAAAGATAGAGAAGAATATCAATAAGAAGATTAAATCTAAACTCAAGTAATTTGAAGAGCAATTAAATGTGTTTGAGGTAATAATGGAAGGATGAAGATGCCAAGGAACATGAAGATATGTCAAACATCTCAGTTGTCAATTGGAAATCATGTATACAAGCTTAAAATCCAAAGAAGATGAATGTGCAAGGTATGTAATTGAAAATGAGTCATTGAAATCTAAGTTAAAGAAGGTATCCAGTAAGGTAATTTCATTTGTGAGATTTGAAAAGTTCTCAAGTGATCTAGATAACATTCCAAATTATCAAAAACATGCAAGTGATAAGACTAGTCTTGGATATAAAGAACAACCATAAACTGAAACTCAAGATAAGATAAAGACTAATGTGAACAAGGTGGATCAGCCTTTGAAGATGAATCATCATATAAGGAATGAAGGTGCTGGTAGAATAAAGACAAATTAGATCAGATAGCCAAATGCCATGAGGTATGCAAATTTCAATGGTTACTGCTATACTTGTAATCAGTTTGGGCATAGAGCTAGAGAATGTAGAAGACTTGCTAAGAATGAATTTGCTTAGAGCTATGATGGGGGTCATCAGTCAAAAGGTGTAAGCAAGGTTGAGTGCCTCAACTATCATGATGTTGGACACTTTGAAAAATACTTTCCACTTAAGGCAAGACAAGCTAAGTTTCCTTCAAGAGATATTGAGTGCTATAGTTCTTATGAACTAGGACACATTGCAAGATATTGTCCAAATCTAGAAAGGCAGAAATTGCTTTTTGAAAAAAGTTTGGTATGTTTCAATTATAAATAGAGAGGTCACATTGCTAGATTTAGCAAGCAAAGGCCTACAAGATAGAATATATTTTATCAAGCTCCTAGAGTGCAATAAATAAGACAAGTTATTACATGGAAACCAAAGGTGGTAAGTATGAGTCATGATGAGATTGTAAGTCCAAGTAATTTGTTTGCTATGGTGGAGAATGATTCTAAAGTTGAAAAGTCTCAAGAGGTCTCATTGTTTGCTCATGTTGAGAATGAAGATATTAAGCTCAAGAGGAAGACCAAGGTATTGGTTGAGGCTAGTTATGAGGTATTTATGGATCCAATTAAACATCTTGTTGTTGTTGAATAAGTACCTGGTGATGAGGATTCAAGATGCAAGGAAAAAGTTTCAAATGAAAAGGTATGTAATGAATCTGTATTATCTCCATGTATTGTTAATTCAATCATTAAATAAAAGGATGATGTTGTAGTGGATGAGGAATTTGTTTCTCATAATCCAAATAAGAAGGAGAAGAACTATAAGTATCAGATGACCAAGGAGGAGAAGGAATATGAGGAGTCATGGGCAACTCCTGGTTACACACCATGGTAGAGCTTTATGGTGTAGAAGAGGTATTTATCTATGTTTCTTAAGAGACTCCTTTTAGTGGAGAAGCAATTTGTATGCTCAAATATGATAATTCCAATCAAAGGTATTTGGTTAAGGGGGAGCAATAAGTTCATGATCCTATTTTAAAGGTTTGTAAAAGAGCTAAAGTATAGAGTCAGATTAAGTGGTTCCAAGGGGCTTAATGATATTGATGCAAATGTCAAGAAGTTTTTGGTGCTTAGAAAGGTCTATCCATTTATTTGTGGTCTTATCTAATTTTTTTAAGGTCTAAAGGTATGTATGTGCCAATGGAGGATCTTTGAGTGCTCTCAGTTTTTCTATGTTTTTGGTTCAAGGGCAAGCAAGCCTAAAATGGGTTGGAGGATGTATGGGTTCCTAAAGGTATGGAAGCTCAAATTTTGGTCCAAAAGTGTGTGATGGGTGTCTCTAAATGTAAAATAAGTTTCAAAGGTGGACGTTGATTGGAAGGTATTGTGTTGACTTTATTTGTTTTGAGATTCTAAGGTTTTGGGCTCTGCTAGAAAAGTGATCTACCTTTTGATCTGATGTTTTAGGCTTTTTATTTTTTTGAATGGGCCAAATGGGTGGTCAAATCAAGATTCACAAATTTTTTAAGGTTTGTGGTTTTTAATTTATTCTTGTTTATGTCAATATGGAGGGTTAATTGGGTAGTAGGTTTGTAAAGGAAGTATGTTGCAGAGGATGAACTTATTATTCAAAATTTGTGTGATTAAGGGGTCATATAAGAGTACTCCATGTATGGATTTTTAGGTCCTGAAGAAGTGTCTACTAAAAATTGTGGGCTCTACAAGTTTTAGATAGGGCTACAAGGTGGCTAGACGGACCTAGTTTGAAGAAGAATGCTTTTTACTTAGTTTATCTAAAAGAGAAAGGTATGTGTATTTCAAGGTATATTCTTATGTTAGTTCAATTCATGTTTCCTATTTTGTTTAGTACAAATGCATAGTTGGTGGTCATAGAAGTGTCTTGAGAAAGAAGGTTGGTAAACCTGCAGGATGGTTTGTCACAGTGTGTAGAGATCTAAAGATGCTTAGAAGGTGAAATTACTCAGAGTTCTTGGGGGAAGTCCCTATCAAATGTTTATTGATGTGTTCCATCAATATTTCTATGTTTTTGTGTGTTATTTCTTCATTGGATGTAGCGCTTGGTTGGCAAGGAGTAAGAGGAAGATGTCAAGATAAGAAGAGGTTAGATCAACGTAAGGGGGAGTTTGTATCATCTTTATAAGATGGTCCTTTCCTATTTTTATAGTATTTTTAAGGTCCTTAGGATTAGCTTGTGCCCACTTTGTCATTGTGTCAAAAGGGGAGAAAGTTCTGTTGGAGAGAAAATTCATGTAGTGAGAGTGCTTTGAAGAGAGAGAAGGTGAGTTATATATTGCTATATTGATGGGTGTTAACATCAATGATAAAGGGGGAGATTATTGTAGATTTGTCATGTTGATGCCATGGTGGTGTCATGAAAGTGTCCTATTGAGTTGCTGAAGAGCCTTGATAGTCTATGTGACAAGGACAAAGTGTGCAATGTGTTTGTTCTTGTATGGCAAAGTGTGCAATGTGCTTGTTTTAGTGTGTTTTATGTATGGTTGGTTGATCTTCAGTATTGACATAGCTTGAGAGGATAAGGGATGAGTATGTAGGATGGATCATGTGCAAGTGATCCTATAATATGTGATCCATGCTTTGAGAGTTTGTGTGCATAAGTGAAATTCATCTGGTAGTCCATAATTTTCATCTAGACACTTTAGGTCTAGTGGCAAAAAATTTGATTAGATAATTTGATGACATCACCATTGCCACATGGGAGTGAGCCAAGGGGATTTAGTCATATGGTTATGATCACTGTAGTCTCTAGTTATTATGCACCAGATCTCAATTCATGCATTGAAGCACGATCAAAGTTATGAGGGTACAAAGTTGGCTTCTCAGTCAGAATTCACTATTGTCCCATAATTAGCCAAATTTGCAAAGTGGTCAAAAAGAGCTGAGTAAGCATGTTGATGAGGTCAACATTCACATGCATGGAAGTTTGAGGACAAAATGATCTTATGGGTTTGTTCATTTTTGGACCTAATTTATTTGTGCTAATTTCTATATCATGTAATGTAGTTCGTCAAAAGTTATGCATACACAAAGTTGGGCTCCCATGTAGATTGACTGTGTTTTCTCATTATTAGCCAATTTTACAATGTGGTAAAAAGAGTCGAGTGAGCATATTGATGATGGTATATCTTACACATATGAAGGTGTCAAGAGAAATAGATCATATGGGTTTGTTCAATTTTGAGAATACATCATTTGCACTAAATTTGAGTTCATGCATTGAAGTGAGACAAAAGTTATGGATACTCAAAGTTGGCCTCTCAGGCAGATTTGGACATGGTTGGCTCTATGACAAAATTTTATGAGAAGGCACTTTAATGGCATTATATCTCGCACATGCAAAAGTTTCAAGAGCATTATGTCACATGGTTGTATTCTCCTATATGAGGAGATCATCTTGTCCAAATTTGAGATCTTGTGGGTAAACATAGAAGAAGTTATTAAGGTGCAAAAATGGCTACTCATGCATATTAATAGGGTCCCCATAGTCATTTTTGGAAGTGTTAAATCTTGAGCAAGATCGACGGTACATGTATGCTCCAAGGAGTTAGGATGTAACAAGATGAGGATAGGTGTATGATGTTTAACATTTGAGCAAAGGTACATGATAATGATCTAACAACAAGCGAGCATTCATACAATTTGATCAATGGTGAGCATGATTGTTATTGACCTTGTTGATCTATAGAGATCGATGAAGCACATTAAGTCAACATTTTGAGAGGACATGAGATGATGTCAAAGTGAATGTTATTTAATGTTTGGATTTGGTATTCTATGCATTAAAGCTCAAACGAGATTAATGATGTGAGATTGATCCTAAGCTGAGAGTCTATGAGATTCGAGCATTATGTTTGAAGGTTAACTGTGACCATTGTTATTTAAATATTTGAATTTTACATAGGAAAAACTAAAGCTTTGTATTTTGATCATATCCTTTGATAGAAGATGAATTTACTCATGTAGAAAAAATCAAACTTATATGGGACTTCAAGGCACATCTAGAAATATAGATTTGAAGATCTGAAAGTGTGTACAAACATAGTTATGAAACTCAAAAGTTGACTGTGTTTTTGTATATGTTCTACAAGTGACCTGAGAAGGATATTTGAGCTCATATAGTTTTTGTTTTGATAATTCATGGTGAATTAGCTATTGGGGAGTATTTTAGACCCCATGGGGATTGTCTATGAGTATTCTGGAGGTGTGATCTATCTATATTGAGTATGAACATTGCTTAAGAAGTTGTTTCTTGTTTGTTAAGGGTGTTCCTATGTATAAAGTCTATGTTTAAGTTATTTGAGCATATGCAGATGTAATCTAAAGTGATTGTGGTCTTTTGAGGATGTTTTAGGTGACATAAGGAGTGGACCTATATGTTTATAAGTGGTCTTATGTTCTTATTATGATTCAATAAGTGTCAAAGAGATGAATGGGTCTCCATAGGACCTAAAAGTGACTTAGGCCTTTTTCTTTTTTAAAAGGGGACTGTGCTTAAGTATGATCCATATGATATGCCTTAAGGGTGAAAGCATGTTTTGTGGCTGACATGAAATATCATGATCCCATTATTTCATGATTGATCTATATATAGTAGAACCAAATGTGTTGGGTTCTAGACTTTGTAAACAAGAGAATTGTATGTGAGAGAATTAAAGAGTGAAGGGAAGCAAAGGAGAGTGAGAGTGCCTAGTTGTTGGGTTGATGATCAAAGAAGATTAAGGACTATATACATGATCTATAGATTAGGTTTTTGATGATAGTATAGTGTTATTATAGTGTGAAGCTGTGCGAAAAGATCTAACTATGTGAGAGGCTTGTTTTGGGAAAGAGAGAGAGTTTGTGCAAGTTATAGAGAATTGAGAGGTCCATCATCAGGTGTTGAAGACATCATCTCTAAGGTGAAACTATTATTTATAAGGAGGGTCCAAAGGACTTGATCTTCCGTAGGGATAGTTGCTCCTTTTGAAACAAGGTTTCACTAAAGTCCTTTGATCTAAAGGACTTGATCAAGGTTGTAGGTTAGAAGGACTTGACCAAAGGTTCCTAATCAGAAGGACTTGATTAGTATCTTGTTTGTGATCATTTTATAGGATAGTATTCCATGTGTTTGTAGGCTTGAGAGTGGGTTTTATTTCCCAAGAGGATTTCCCACATAGATCTTGTGTTATCTTGTTTATGTTTATTGTTCACTACTATGAATTATTTATATGCTTCATAGATGCTTGTGTTGAACGCTTAAGTATTTTCAAGGGTTTATAAATTAAATTAGATTGTTTGCCATCATAGATTCATCCCCCCTTAGTATATTTTACCTCTAACATTATGTGTTGCATTCCATGACCCATGAGCGATTATTGTTGAATGTTACATTTTGTGATCATTATGTGTTACATTGAGTGCCATCTTGCATGTTTTTATGAGTGTATTGATTGTGTGGTATCACATTATGTGTCAATTGTGTTGAGGATCCTCTAGTCTATATCATGTCTATGTTGTCTATGTTAGGTTAGTTTTGAGTCATATTCAAGACATGTCTTGAGTACTTGTGTGTGTCATTATCATGCCATTTTCTGCATATGTGTGGATACATATATGATTGGTTTTTGAGCTTGTGGTTCTATGATTCATGTCACACATTATTCTACTTGTGTGTGATTCCAGGATTTATATCAAGCATCCTTTGTGTGGCTTACTGCTAATTTTTTATATTCTTTATCATTATTGTGATGACCACTACTACGTACCTAGTTGATATATTTATCTTTAGATGATACTTGTATGTGGTAGGATACATGTTTTTCTAGGACCCTTCATCCTAACCATATTATTGTAATTTGTTTTTTAATAAATGGCTAAAAGTGCATATGCTTTCTGAGATATCCCTTGAGCTCACTATAATAATCCCACATTCATGGGAGGTAGTAGTTAGTTAGTGATAAATTAGTATAAATAGGATTCTGGACTAGTGAGAAGATATCCAAGAAATGTGTTGAATTCAACTTGCTCAAATGAGGTTTCCCCCTTGAAAAGGATAGTGATAATTGTAATGTAAATACGATTCCTTTTAGAATAAATAATAATTTTCCATTCATTTCATGTTTTAATTTTGCATATTTGTAATATAATTCTAATATGTTTCAATCAAGATCCTATCATCTAGTATCAAAGCAAATTCATGGGCCATTTTTTGTAACAATTTTATGAGTTAGGACTATTTACTTTTGTCCACCGTATGTTCTCACCTCATTATAATGGAATCTTGGTGATCATAAAAGTGGTAAAAGAGTGGTGACACTAAGCTTTTGCCCTTAATATGCACCTTTTTTCCTTCTTTATCTCTTTATTAGGTATAAATGTGTTCCAATAATTTTAAAACTAATAGATAGTTATTGTTTCAAGGTAAGTGGCTATTAGTTTCCCTAGATCTGTGGAGTGATAGGCTAGTCCCAAATATTCATTTCAATTATATAGTGTTGTATATGGATTTGTGCTTCCCCAAAATTTTGGGTATATCAGAAGACATCCTAGTTGTTTCCATACGCTAACCATAGGAATCCTTCAACGGTATGTTCTTGTGATGAACTTGAGAGGAGAATATCACATCAGAAATTTACTTTCACCATAACTTGGAGATATCATAGTGGGTTATTAAATGGTAATCTTCCATAGTTAGTAATCTGAAATCTTGGTATGATACTATTTACAAATGGGATCAATATAACTACAAGCTCATAAGTGCAAGCACACCCTGTAGTAACCTTCTTTGTAACCCTGAATTCTTACAATCATAGATTTGACTCTATCTTATGGGGAATATTAGTGCTAGTGGTCAATCAACACTAAGGTCATAGATTATGACAATTGATAAAATGATAATAATCATAATTGTCATCCAAGTCATAATATTCTAAATAATTGATTTTCTCATCACACTAGTAATTTTAAGGGGTATTTTAAATTTTCAAAAAAATTATCCCATACAAAAAATATTTCCACATGCAGTCCAAAATAACTTTATGGATTTTTTTTCACACGTGTGTAAATTACACCATTATGATAATCTTGTCAATCCAATAAATTTAACATATAACATCACTCAGCTTTTAATGACACCTCTAGATACCCTTTTCAATTGTTTTTATCTGTGTAAGAATAGACACTATGGCACATGACATTGATGAACTCTTAATAGAATTTGAATCCCAACTATGTGAATTAAATGATCACATCTTCGACCTCCTAATTTAAAATAGAAAACTTATAATTAATTGGGATAGACACTCTAATGGTACCTTTTCTTCTAAAGCACCACTGTGTGGCCCTAACTTGGAATTTTCCAAATATGATGATACTGAATCCACTAGCTAAATTTACCATGTTAAATGGTATTTCAACTTGCATCAAATTAAGGGGGGAAGAAAATGTACCTATTAATTCATTCCACAAGGATAAAGAGTTTATCCAGTGGTATTAATGGTACCACAAGTTAAATCTAGAACCAAATTAGGTTGATTTTTCTAAACCCTTACTTGTGTGTTTTGGGCCTAATGCCTATGATGATTTCATAGGCACCTAGACTAAGATTCTTCAAACTGGTACAATGCACGAATATAAAATAGTTTTTTAAAAACTAGCAAATCAAACTAAAGGCCTATCTAATTATTTATTCAAAATTTACTTCATTGGCATACTCATGTATGTGATTAGAGTTGAGGTTAAAGTATTCAAACCTCCAACCATGATGGAATATTTTAGCATAGTTAAGCTCGTAGAATAAAAAATCACATTGCAATGTTGCTTTTCCAATTTAGCACACTCAAATCCATCTTCCTTCCAGCTTTCCAACATAAACCCCCTTCTCAAATAAATTCCCATCAAATGTCTCACCAAGGCATAAATGTGTGAATGTCATGATAAGGGGTTATGTTATCGTTGTGATGAAAAATCATCTAAGGGCCACAAATGCATCGAACATAAACTATATTTGCTTGATGTTGACTCCCTACTTGATACATAAGAATGGAAGGATGCCACATATTCCATTTTGGATGATCCCAAGAAGGAATCTAAAGATACAAGGCCCTTGGATTCACATCTAAAAATTTATATGCATGCCTTGGTGGGGGGACCACTTCTCAAACAATGCATGTAAAAAGGTTTTTCACCCCTCATCATTCTCATAGTTTTGGGAAACACACATGGTTCTTCATTGAGCCTTATTTAGATAAACAAGCAAATTATTTTGTACACCCTTGTTCTAGTTTTGAAGTGATGATTATCAGTGGTGGAACATTGCCTTGAAAAGGAAAATGTCACAATATTATTATTTCATTGGGAGAATATAACCTTAGGATTAGCATGTTTGTTTTTCCTTTGGGAAAATGTGATTTGGTTCTAGGAGCACAATGTCTAAGAACTCTTGGATGTATTCTTTAGGATTTTTATAAGATGTGGATGTAGTTCTCTAAGAATGGACATAAATATGCATTGAAAGGCCTTCTTCTAGGCTCCACTAGTATCATTAGTTCTCATCTCATGGATAAATTTATTAAAAAGGGCTCCCATGGAATCATTACCTAATTTTGCTTTCTTCACATTGGTTCCCCAACTGATTCTAGCCAACCAATGGACTTGAAAAATATTTTGGTCAAGCATGTAGTAATTTTTTAGGAACCAATAGGCTTGTCACCTCATTGACCTAAAGAACATTGCATTCAACTCTTTCTAGGTAGTGTACCCCCAAAAATTCAACCATAGTGATACCCTTTCTTTAAAATGTTGATATTGAAAATATGGTTCAAGGCCTCCTACAAGTAGGAGTCATTCAACCCAGCACTAGCCCACATTCATCCCATATCTTACTAGTCTATTAAAAACATGGCTCTTAGCAGATTTGCATTGATTTTTAAGAACTAAAAAAGCTCACCATCAAGGACAAATTTACCATTTTAGTAATTGAACTTCTATACGAACTCCATGATGCCAAATTTTTATCCATGTTAGATCTATTTTTATTAGTGTAGGTTTTTATTTTTCCCTATTATTTAATTAGGGAAATTATATAATTGTGCATACATAGAGTTTTCCTACATTCGTGGGATAGGCTAGCTTATGTGGAGATGTGTGTCATAGATGTGTCATAGGTGTCATAAGAATGTCATAAGTAACTCCTTTGACCGGCTATTTTGGGTATGGGAGTTACTTCTCTATTCTTAGCACCTTGTCACCACCTTTCATGGAGGAGTTATAGTCTATTCTTGGGGTGCTTTGACCACCATTTGTGGAGGAGTTACTTATTAGCTCTCCTATATATATTCTTCACTTTGGCCATCTTACATTAATGGAATATTGGCTTTTCTCCAAATTGTCTATGCAATTGTCTCTTGTTTGATTTCATCTTTAGCATTTTGTGGTATTCACTTACTTCATCCCATGCAAACACAACTCGTGCATCCTCATTTTTCAGACCTTGGCGAATGCTCTAATAATTTTATGGTCATCACCAAATATGTATTCATGAGGTCAATATTCCCAAAATGACCTTTTGCACACATGATGGTCACTATGAGTTCCTAGCTATGCGATTTGAGCTTACCAATTCCCCTTCCATATTATAAGGCTTAATGAATAAAATATTTTACCCCTTCTTGTGGAATTTCATTGTGGTCTTCTTTGATGAAGTTCTCATCTACAACAAAACTTGGAAGGATCACCTCAACCACCTTAACACTCTCTTGTGACTTATTACTAAGAATCAATTATGTGTGAGACAATCTAAATGTTCTTTTGGGAAATAGGGCGTCAAGTACCTAGGACATATTATCTTAGTTTTTGGTGTTCGTGTCAACCCCCCAAAAATTAAGGCTATGAAAAATTGGATGAAACCCAAGACACTCAAAATTTTACTTGGATTTCTTAGCTTGATGGGATAAAACTAGGTATTTCTCAAATATTACTGCAAAATTATGGCCCCATTGACAATTATTCTCAATAAAGTATCCTTTATATGGTCAAAAACATTCAAACAAGTATTTGATCACCTCAAGCAAGCACTGTGCACTATACCAATATTGGTTATGCATGATTTCTCCAAGCCATTTGTTATTATATGTGGCATGGGACTTAGTGTTGCTCTCATTTAGAATGGATGTTTCATTTCCTTCACCAAAAATTCCATCACTGGGTGAAAATTGGCACACTCTATGTATGACAAAGAGATTATTATTATCCTTCGTGTAGTTAACAAATGATGACCATATTTAGTAGGCCTACACTTTTACATATAAACCGACCACTAAAGCCTCAAATATTTTATGGAGAAATGGGTCTCTTCCTAGGATCAACATAAATGGGTCTCTAAACTCATGGGGTATGACTATGAGATCACATAAAAAAGGGAAAGGAAAACCTTGTGGTCAATTCCCTCTTTTGCCATTTTGGAGAACACGCATGCTTGTATTTTGCATTTGTTCCCATTTCCATATTATGTGGATAAGAGCACACATTGGATTTATTTGTTGATTATAGTCACATCTTGGGTGATTGTGAAATCTATTTTTATGTGTGACCGCTTGTGGCTATCTGTGAGTGTTGACTAATTGCTTGTATACACTGATTTGATGTGTATAGGTACCTGAAATTTACAAACCTTAATTCCTACACATAAAACCAAATAGAATATAAAATACAAAGGGGGGAATCAGGAGAGGGGAATAATCGAGCTATTCTCAAAAAATCCCATGTAATTGGAGTGTTGCCTACATAGTCCAATAGGTTCTCAAACCGACGTATTTCTCTATTCTAGAGTGAGTGTGTGAATCTTGATATTTTCTATATGAATGCAATTAGATATATTGACTTAAATGCTTGAAATGAGTGTTTTTAACCTGTAATAAAATAGTTTCAAATTTGGCCTATGACTATTAGAATAAATCAGAATTAAAATTGGAAAGATTAGTGTATTTTGCTAAATGTGCATTAGAATTGCCAAGTGATTATTATATGATGATTTGAGAGGCCTTGATGTGATTATATAGGGGAATCTTTAGAATATTTTCATTAAGCAACCTTTCTTCTAAAAGTGTGAGAGAGTTAATATGAAATGTCTAGATCTTGAAAAGTTATTGTTGGAGCAAGGGGGGATAAGGTCAGGTTGTGACCCTATTTATCTAGTACAGTCTTATCCCAGAAGGACATAAACTATTGGGATTTGATTGACATGAACTTGTAAGTAAAATAAGAATGCCTAAATGATGTTTTCCAGTAATTACAATATAATAAATGAAATAGAGAAGGCTCTCATAGAGATTGTAAATTAACGAAATGGTAAATAGACCAAGTAAAGTAAGGATGTCAAAATTAAACACTATCAAGCACTTAATGATTAAATTTAAGTGTCTATACCACCCCACTAATGCCATTGAAGAATGTCTATTGACAAAATAATACATAATATAATAACTTATAATATTATTGGATTAAATATAGTATAATGTAATAAATATAATATATTCACAATTTTTTTAATAGATAATCACTTTTGACCAGAGCTACGAACTAGATATAGGTCACAACAAGGGGACCTGGTCCCCAAGAACCACTAAACCAACACAAATGGCCATCATTGACCACTGAAACCAATAAGTCAACTCAAACGGCCACATATAGCCTATATATGCCCTATGAGATTCGAACTTGGGTGGGGTTGAACACAACTAAAACATTTATTAACCCTTCTACATATTTTCAACAAAATATATTCATAATTATTATTAATATAATATAGTTAATGTATTATACACATATAATTAAATATGTATTATATTAATAATATACATTATGCTATGATAAAAAATTCTAAAGCAAGATAAAAGTGCCCAATGTTATGACATTAGGGGTAGTTGGTAGCTAAAAAAACTATGGCCAAGTTGACAAAGATTTCTAACATGTAGCAAAG
Organism: Torreya grandis; assembly: GCA_037957365.1. Classification (NCBI taxonomy): domain Eukaryota; kingdom Viridiplantae; phylum Streptophyta; class Pinopsida; order Cupressales; family Taxaceae; genus Torreya; species Torreya grandis. The sequence continues at coordinate 1,817,217 of JARHVA010000540.1, read as the reverse complement.
CTGCAAATAGGTGATAACTGGGCATAAATCAAGCATTGTTATTTTTTGAAAAGAATCACTCTATCTTCAAATTATGTGGGTTACCTTTTGGATTATAATAAGCCAACAAGGTTTTATTAGTAATCATTTTAAAAATAGTATAGTAAATTGGGTTGTTCTTTACTTTGGTAAATTTCAACATATTGTAGCTTGACAGGTCATTTGAGTAATTCTTGTGCTTAAGAAAATTGGTTGTAATTATTTGTTATTTTGTTTCAAGGGAAGCCTTCACATCGGTAAGAATTCTTCTAAATTTTGTGTTGTTGATCAACTCCACCATTAGTTTTATTAAATAAAATAATAATGGTAACATAGTAGTAGCTCTCGTGGAAGGTCTTGCACCAAAGACTAAAGTATCCAAGCATTTATTGCATTGATATATATCAAAATGTTCCACTAGATTAATCTTATCAACCAAGGTTTAGTTAACAATTATTATGGCTATGAAGCAACAAAAACCCCTTGATGTTACTTTAGAGTTATTTGTTTTGTGCAAGAGATAAATAGGAACTTTATTTATATGCAAAGCAAGGAGGAGAAACATGAATATTTAGACCTTATTGACTTAGAACAATGTCATTGCCTATTTAATGATTTGCTTCAAAAAGCATTTGGGGTAGTTCAGTTTTCCAATGGTAATGGTAATAGTACAAGGCCTTTACAAATTTCTCTTGCACTTCCTAATGGAGTCAGAGTTACTGGCAACGATGGATAATTTTATCTAAAATAATTGGAAGGCAAAAAGAATCAGGAGGTGGGTGTTATTCCATAATACAACAATGATGACATCTTTATCTAGAAACCAAAGGTATCACATCTAGATGGGGGAATGAGATTATCAAAATAACCCACACTTATACTCCAAATTCATTTATAAAACCTCATGCAAGAATAAGTTAGTTATATTTCCTTTAATGCTAATTGGTTGCTTTGATTGAAGAATACCAATTTATTACAAGCAACTCTCCATTTTCTTATATGTGAGAAAATATTTTCATCCAATTTTTTTATTTTAAAAAAAAATCTTTATTTCAATCTTAAGCTAGGAAGTTTTATGGCTAATATCCTCACACTCAAGGTCATTTATGTAGTAATTTTTATTCTGATAAAAGTGTGAAATGTTACTAACCATTGGTAGATAAATCAAGATAATTTTAGTTACTTATTCATCCACTAATTTGTACTTTCACATGGTAATTTTTCAATGAATAATGTCAAAGCCCAATTGAGTTTGATTAAATTACATTGATTATTCCCAATCATGATTAAATTATAACCAATGTAATTAATTAAAATTAACCCATATTCTCTCAATAACTCATTACGATGTAGTCACAATGGGGTTCCTGGTGAAGGGAAGCCTCACCATGTAACCTACAAGGATCTACACACACACACACAATGAAACCAAAATCCTTGTCTTCTCCTCATTATCTTAACCACTTGAGTTACAAAGTATTCAAAGTTCTTCAAGTTTACAATGAATCTCATTTGGCTCTCCTATCCAGTCCTCAAAATTGGATCTCATTTTATACCTACACTCTCCTAAGGATGTGGGCCTTCTTCTCTCATAATTCTATCTACATTTTGGTAGCATTTCCTTCTCTGATCCATGCTTTATTGCCTATTTTAGCAGAGTTTTAATCTTTACTCCTTTGTTGATTCAAATATTAGATCGATGCCTCTATTTATAAAAGTGTGGGTCCAATAACCCTCATTAATTCTCCAGCTCTCTCTTTTCCCACCTAAGGGTATTCAAATTTGTGGGTTAGTGGAAAAGTCCCAACCAACTATCACACAAATGTGTTTAAATTTTTCCTTTTTTTACCTTGATGTTGACATCAGCTTAAATCAAAATTTGGCAATCAAGGTGATGTGGACTTTAGTTCAAACAGTTTGACTTCATAAAAACTTCTTGTGCATGTGATCCATGTATAGCTTTTACATAGTCAAACACACGCCTCATTTGTTCATATGTGTAAAGCTCACACCTCTCACACAATCCTACACACTCCATTATGAGAAGTTTACTCATGCTCCCACACATAAGTATAATGCTTGCTCATAGACTTACATGCAAAGATCACCTTAGATCATAGCCGGTGCATCTCACTATGCACTCCTTGGATCATAGTCTCGCATGCCTCACTGACATCCACTTGCAAACTAGCCTACTTTGTTTTGGGCTCTAATTTAGCATAATCACATGGTGGGATACCCTAATCATGGACCTCAACTAGTGGCCCCAAATCAACCTATACTCCCAAAATTGATTTCCATTAGTTGTCAACTAGGATTATAAGGATTATGATTATTAGTAAACAACTAGGATTTGCATGACCAAATCAGTGGTCACAACCCAATTGTGAACTTTGTCATCAACATGTATGGAAGGTGAGATATGTTGGCTTCACCTTCATTGTACTTTACATAAATTATTTATAATTACCCTTTGTAATCATGCATGTTAAATATGTAGTATATATAGCTGGCCTTAGACATTCAGGTCGATGCCATCCATAATCATAACACAAATAACATGCTCTGCATATCTATTTTGTAACACACGAGCTTTAGCACATTATACCAATTTTACCTATTATTTATTATTGAATAGAAGTTGCATTTATTGCAAGTATACTTCTGCTCCATTGAATGTGTCTTGATTGTTCTATTTGAATACATATCATTCATTCTACATAGCCAAACTCAGTTATTACCTGCACTCTTGGTCATGGGCCCCATGTTACAGATCATTGGTATTAGAGCAGAGTTCTATTCCTTTATATGCTTGTAGTCATATGAGCTCAATGAAAGAGAGAAGGTTTCTCAATTGGTTTTGTTTCAAAAATTCTAAATGAACACCATAGAAAAATCAAGATGTCTGACACCCAAAAGTAACCTGAGGTAGCTCATAAGTTCAAAGGCTCATCGTCAATGCATTGGAGGCATAATGCACTAAAATTTTTGGTTAGTTTCATAAACTGATGATGCAACTCAACCCAATGCCTTCCCATCCATATCCATAGTACACTCCACATCAGTTTTAGCAACAAACCCCCTTCAAATTATAAGTCAATCTTGATATCCCTCTACTCAAAGGCAAGATCGATGTCAAAGCATTGGATGTCTAGATTCAATAATTCAAGGAATACTTCTTAGTTAACTACTTCACTAATACTTAGAAGATCACATTTGCATATTGAAGATATTCATTTCATTTTTCATTGGTGATATACCTCCAGTATACAGTGTGTACAAGAGTGCATTCTAATTGAATAATGGAAGGCTTTTGTCAATGCGTTGAAGGAAGCATACTACAATATTCAACACTTTAAAGATAAATACATCAAGTTTCAATAACTACATCATCATAAGGATCAGTCAATGAAGAACTACACCAAGACTTTCCATGACTACTCTACATGCCTACGAAAGAACTTGAGAAAATAACGTAAGGTGTTAAAGTACATCAATGGACTCTCACCTTTTACCCTGTGAAGATGGAGTTGTTGACTTATGACATGTTAGGGAAACCATATCATAATGCTGATGAGATCGAAGCTAAGGCTAAGATGAAGCAATGTTACACCTATTCATCCAACATAGTGCATAAGGGTCATCCCTTGCACAACTCCACATTGTAGCCTTCTATACATAATCAAAATGCTTCTTAAAAAGGTGAATAGCCTTAGAAAACTACTCAATACTCGAAGGCTCTTACACCTTCTACTTTAGACAAAGGTAAGAAGAAGTCCAATGATAAGTGGTGCCATCATCATCGCTCATCCACTCATGAAAATTTTGATTGCCATGCACAATAATCCTTACTTTTACAATCTACATCAGGACCCATATTGATGGACAACACTCATCTAGATGCCTCCTATCTAAGCACCAACACTACTATGATCAACATCTCTAAAGAGTGTGAATGTCTCTTCCACACCAACTTCTAGGTAAAGGTTCAGCCTCTTTATGTCATAATTTATACTGGTAGTCAAAAGAACATCATTGCATAATCCACAAATCAATGTCTTAGTCTTACCACTACCTTGCACTCCAATCCATACTCTCTGAGGTGGTTGTAGCTGGGGAAAGATATACAGATCTAATGACAATGCATTTTTTAGTAAAAATTCAAGCCTATAGATGATAACATCACTTGTGCATCACACCCCTAGAGGTTATGACATCTCATTGAGGAGAATGTACTTGTATGTCCATAAAGCTACATATCAAGCCAAGCTAAAATGTTGGATTATTTATGTGTAAAATAACTTCTACAATCTCTTTAAGTCTGCACCCTTGACCAAATTCACCTTGGTCTCTACTAAGCAATGTTGTAAACTTATCTCATACATGTAAAACTTCATGTTACTCATGGTTCACCCTAACACACCTATGTAGATGACAAATTGCACCCTAGAAATGCACACCACTTGCATAATGTCATAATAACAATAAATCAACAAGTTACTGGAGTAATATATTGAACAAAAATATTCTAGAGAACGTGAAGTGGGTTTTGTATGTGACAAAAAATAGGCGAGTTTCATTACAAGTTGATAGTTGGTCTCATTGCTTAGTAATCAATGTTTGGATGTTACTAGATAATTGTATGGCTCACAAAATGAAAGGAGAACCAAGGAAGCAGGAACCTAAAAGTTGCAAAGATTGGAAAGCAAAACAAGATGTCTGGAAGATCCTTCAGAGAGGGAAGGTTGTGAGCTACTTGGAACGGCTACATGGTTCAAAACCTCATATAACGATGGCTTTTTTCAAAAATTGGGTTGACGACAGGGTAACCCTCCATGGCATCACAGTGAAGCTCATTGAGGAATTCATAGCAGAGGTCACGGGGCTTCCAATGGAGGGAATAAAATTCTCAAAGCAGACCAGCATATCTAATGAGGCATTTAGCAAATTCCCAAAGACGGATGCTGAGGAGCAGTAGTTGGAAAAGAGTGGGGATTTTTTTGACCTAGAGCAAATTAAAGGAATCTAGAGAGACGTCTTATGTTGCATTCGTGAGTATTTCATACTTGATGGAAGAAGCAAAAGAGTCCATAAATTTCATTTTGTCTTTCTTAATCATTTTAGGTACAAAGTTAGAATCTCCTTTCCTTTCTATGTGCGCTTCTCACTGCTCCAAAGTTTGTTCACTCATAGAAAAAAGGAGTCTCATCCTATATTGCATGAGGGATTAATCCTAATAATTGAAGGTTTTTGCAAAAACAAGGCCATTGTCCTGAATCCTTATTCGGATAAAAATAAGGACTCACAAAGTAAGAAGAATGAAACAGTAAAGGGGAAAGAAAAATCTAAACCCAAATCCTCCAGCTTCAAAAAATAGGTTGTTGATGAGGAAACAGAGTGGGAAAGCACTGAAAGTTCTGAGGAGGAGAGTATGGAGGAATAGGAAGGAACAAAAAGCAGGGAATCTAGCTCCAACAAGGAAGAAGAAGATAAAGGTAAGAATGAGAAAGAAGGGGTCACTATGGAGGAAAAAATTGAGAATAATAACTATGATCTTGAGGAAAATCAGCAAGTGCTAGGGGAAACTGAAAAAAAATATGGATGTTCTATTTGAGGATCCTGCGTCGAAAACAGAGAAGGAACATCTAGTTCAAGATGCCTATCATGTAATGGAAACTGGAGATCAAGTAAAGGATGATCTAATCCATAACGAAAGCCCTGTTGAAACTAAGGAACAGAAACGAATGGAAAGGGAGGATTATATGGAAAAGGATGAAGACAATCCAAAAGAGAACACAGAAGATTTAAGTGATATAGGGCAGAATGATAAGAGGCACCCCTTTATGAGCTTGACCAAACACAAAGCAGATGCTATCCTTCAAGTTGACTCGTGGATGTATAAGGAGATAATGGGCCTTAAAAAGAAAATGGAAATATTGGAACGTAATCAGGAAGCAGATCGGAATAAAATCAATAATCTAGAAAAGCAGATGAGGGATATTCCTATCAAACTTAAAGACTATGAGAACAGTCTTAGGGAGCTCATTAAGGAAAGCAGAATGAAGATGGAGGAGGTAACCTCTAGCATATGTGTAGCTGCTGTAAACATTGGAAAACAAGCAAATGAGGAAATTAAATCCTTGGAGGGGCCTAGCAAGAGAACCAGACATAGCTCAAGGAAGAAAGTAATGCAAGAGGTTGCTATGTCGGTGGATATATCTATACAAGACAATGTTGTGATTGGAAAGGAAGCGGTGAAGATGATTTTGGAATTAGAAGAATAGGTTCTTTGAGTTCTTACTGTCCTGGTCCTTTTAGTTGGATGTAATAACTAGTTCCATTTTCTGGTTTTTTGTTTTCTTATCACACTGGAGTTTCCAGGTCTCTGTAAAACCTGGGGTCTATCTTTTGATGTTCTTGAATTGTGGTTTCAGGTCCCTATAAAACTTGTTTTTGATACTACTTAGAAGTAGGTAAAAGGTTTCACATATGGACGTTATTTTTATATCTTTCATCCTTTGTTTCAGGGTTTCGGGGTCCCTTCAAAACCTATTTTTACCTTAATCTAAAACATAGTGAAGTATTAATAGAGCATGAAGGCCTTCCGATGCATTATTTAGTAAAACACCACATTGATTTGGTACCTAGATCCCCTCTTCTAAATATCCTCTCTATCACATATCAGTTTGGGAAAATGATGAAATCTAACCCCAAATACAAGAGCTCCTTGATTAGGGCAAGACTAGGCCTATCTCTTCTCCTTGTAGGAGTCTGATAGTCCTCACACCTAATAAAGATGGGTCCTAAGGACTTTACATAGATAATCATGAACTCAACAAAGTAATAGTCAAGAATTGGTACCCACTGCCATGCATTGACAACCTTTTGGACCAATTCTAAGGCACATAATACTTCACCAAGATCAACTTGATTTAAATTTACCATCAAGTTCTAGTCCATCCTAAAGATATCTAAAAGACAAAATTCAAGACATGAGAAAGATTGTACGAATGGTTGGTCATGCCTTTTGGCCTAACTAATGCACCAACCAATTTCATGTGCTTGATTGATGATCTAATCAGGGCTTTTCTCTTAGGTCTTTTCTCTACTCAAACCTTTTCTCAACTCCTTCATCATCATCTACTTGGTTGACATCTCCATATTTAACAAGACTTGGGAGGATCATCTGAAACACATCTCTTGCATCTTATACACCTTTCATCAATACAAGTTGCAATCCAACTTAGCAAAGTATACATTCAACACTACACAAATCCAATACATAGGCTACATCATTGATCACATAAGCATATCTGTAGATCCAGATAAGATTAAAGTGATCCAAGATTGGCCTACTCCATGTAATATCACATAATTTAGGAGTTTTATTGGACTTGATAACTTCTATCATAGATCCATCCTTGGTTTCTTACACATCCCTTGGGCTCTCATCTAGATAACATGTGCAAAAACCAAGTTCGATTAGACTCATACATAAAAACATGTTTTTGATGCACTCAAGTAATGCCTCTGCACAATGCCTATTCTCATAATGCCCAACATTACACATTCCTTTGAAATTCACATCGATACATTTGACTATGCACTCAGTGCAATGCTCATGCAATATAGACATCCAATTGCATACACTTAGAGATGTTCAATGAATGGTGCAAAGGTAATCCACCTATGAAAAATAAGTGTATGTTATTGTTCAAGAAATTAAGTAATGGTTTCATTATATTTTAGGAAGGAGAAAATTATTTATTCAAATCACAAGCCACTTCAGTTCCTTCAAATGCAAAGCAATATGGAGAACGTGTGGTACATGAAATGGATGACTTACCTACAATAATTCCATATTGTGATCAAGCACAATAAAGGGAAGGACAATAAGGCAATAAATTACCTTAACCGACTGCCAGTTCACATGGTCATCATGGTGCTAGACACGTGCAATCATAACTTTGTAGATTGTGTATCCCTTTACTTAGTTGATCAAGACTTTGTAATGACTTATACTAGCCTCACACAAGGTAAACAAGTTTAGGAGTTTTACTTGTCTAACCAACTTCTCTACAAACTCAAACATCTCTATGTTCCTAGTGGCACACCTTGCCAACAACTCATCTTGGAGGTACACTATGCAAAGACCTTAGGGTAATTTAATGTAACAAAGACTCTAGCCACATTACAATCACACTTTTTTTGGCTGAATATACACATAGAATTGGAATGTCACATCAAGTCTTGCATTCTTTGTTGCATCACCAAACCCATGAATAAGAAGTTAGGACTTTACACACCTCTATCTATTCCATCTAGACCATGGGAATCTATCAGCATGGATTTCATGACTGGGTTGCATGTGATGAGATACTAACATGACAATGTGTTCATTTTAGTGAATGGGTTTTCTAAGAAGGCTATCATGATCTCTTTCAAGAAAGACATTGACATAATTAACACTACAAAGGCATTATTTAACCATGTTTGGGTTCATTTCAAGCTTCCAACATCCATCAGTTATGATCGAGATCCACGCTTTGTAATTCACTTTTGGTAAGCATTGTGGGACTTGATGGATATGCAGTTAGATCAATCGATAACTTTCATCTAAAGATAGATGGGAAAATCAAAGTGGTCAATCACACACTTGTTTATCTTCTATGAATGTACAACCACACACATATTCACACATGGGATGATAATCTCTTGTATATTCAACATGCCTATAATAAATCCCTTCACAAATGTGTGTGCCATAATCCATTCCATATGTGTCTTGGGTTTTAACCTTCGATATCTCTACACATATCCTACTGTGCACTAGCTGGCATTAAGTCACACACATAGGAATGAGAAGCAAGTAAAGCTAATAAATTTCTATGACACATTTAATCTTTTCATAAGTAGGTTTAATAAATTCTCTCTCACACCCAAGTAAAGTATAAGGATCACCATGGCACACATCACACACCTCATGCATTTCAAGTTGGCAATAAAGTCTAGCTACACCTCTATAAGGAACACTTCAAAGGTCCACACTAAAATATCAAGTCTCTGCACTATGGTCCTTACACCATTTTGCATGTGTCTAGTGAGAACACCTTTGTTCTTGATGTACCTCTATATTTGGGCATGCACCCAATCTTCAATGTGGAACTTCTCAAGCCATACACTCTGCCACTTCTCAAGCCAACAGTGACAAAATCCTTTTGATTTAGATCCTAAACATTTACACCCTGCAGAGGACTAGATCATCAAAGTGATAGGCACACACACCTCCCATGACACTCATCAACTTTTCTGAGTAGTTAAGGGTAGACAATATGTTGATCAAGATAAGTGGTACACTTCTCAAAAAATTCAAGTACAATTTCCTCAACCCCACAGATGCAATAGAGACCATTGATCTTCAATAAAGGGAAAATGATTTGTGCACAGGCTCTATGCAAATGAACACACTCCTCTTTATTCATTTATGTAGAGCTTGCACCTCTCAAACAAACATGCACACTCCATTTTGAGAAGCTTGTTCATGCTCTGATGTACAAGTCTCTTGCTTGCTCACAAACTTCCATGCAAATATCACCTCAGATTATAGTCTATGCATCTCACTATGTACTCCTTAGCTCACACTCCTACATGCTTCACTAGCATTCACTTGTAGACTAGCCTGCTCTATTGGTCCCCACTTTAGCACAATTGTGTGATGGGATACCCCAACCATAGGCCTTGACTAGTGGCTCTAAATCAACCCAGACTCTAGGATTGATTGCTATTAGTAATCAGTCGAGATTCTCAGGATCATGACCATTAATGAACAATCGAGAATCATGCAACCAGATCAGTGGTCACTGCCTAGTTGAGAACTCCATTATTAGAATGATAGGAGGGTGAGACGTGTTAGCTCCAAATTCATTATACTTTACAACAATTATTTGTAACTACCCATTGTAATCATGCATGTTAAATATGTAACATATACATCTAGTCTTGGATAGTCAAGTTGATGCCATACACAATTGTAACATAGATAGCATGCTTTACATACCTATTATGTAATACATGAGCTATAACACATTGTACTAGTTTTCCTTATTCTTTACTATTGAATATAAGTTGCATTTCTTGTAAGTAATATTTTGCTCCATTGAATGTGTTTTGATTATTATGTCTGAATACATTTCTATGCATTCACTCTACACAACTAAACTTGATTGTTCCGTCCACACTTGGTCTTAGACCCTGTGGTCGGATCAACATGTCCACACACTCTGTGTGTAAAAGGTTTTCCCTTAGGAATTTGGGTCTAAATGTTTCCTTCATGCGTATGCTTTTGTTGAAATCTTGTACACTATAATTTTGTGTTACCATTCTATGCCTTCACATTAATGCTTCTACGCGTGCCACCCAATACTCATGAGAGTTCCTTCATATATGCCCTTCTATTCCAATAAGTCCATATATCTCTTGCACATCAATGTGAAAATATCAACTTTAGTGCCTTACTTTCGTTTCTTAGTGCAATTTCTTTCTAGCACACTTCATCTGCAAGTCTCTAACTATGCTCTCCCACACAAGCTTCCATTGTTATCATTTTCAATCTTTCAACCCTTCTCTTAGCCTCTGCATAAATTTCCCCTTGTGCACTCCATGCCATGTCTAAAATTGTAACCCCTTTTATTTACATGACTTATGTGTTCTCCCTTGGCATGTATCTTCCCTCTTTGCATAGTTTCTTGTTTAAATCCTCAAGATTCTTTAGATTAACAGTGATCTATGTGCCATCCACATGTACCTTCCTGTTTATCACCTTGCACACTCCTCAATAGGTTTTCCCATGTTGCCTCATTAGTAAGCCCTTTTGTGTTGTCCTTCGACACCATACTCTTCTTCATCTACACACTCCAAAACTTTGGTTCATGTAAGATTGTAATTTCGCCTATGATGCTCTAGCATCACAATACTTACAAGGAGCTTGACTAATTGGGGTTTCCTTTTTTTGAAGCTCTCTATTTAATATGTCATCATCAATTTTGAATTAGGGTTTAATTTCATTCTAGATAGATCGACAAAAATAATTACGATTGCAAATAAAATCTACTATTCTTACAAAAAAAATTAATTTTTTGAGTAGAATTGGTTTTGCAATCCTATATTGAAACTTGTGACCCAAAGTATGCCATGCTTTATTCTTTTATGCTCACACATTTTTGTGGGTGATAACTTAGTTAGTTTCCTGTATTTATTTTTGTTTATTAGGATATACTTAGATCACCCCTCATAGCTACTCTAAAATTTGTTATACTTTTCCAGTCCCATTGACCTTCTTTAGTCAGTTATGGACATTAATAGTATTTCTTTCTTTCTGCCATTACTCTCTTTAATTTATGTGATGCTTTCTTGTTATATCCAATACTGTTGAGTTATTAAACATTAATTTTATTTTATTTGAAACTCTTCTATGACAACTCTACTTTGTTTACAAACCATGTACGACCTTTTTTCTTAGTTTCAAAAATGCTTGTTCCCTAGTGCAAAATCTTATATGAATATTCCTCTTTTAGTCATGACTCTCAAGATAAGTTGTTACTTCTAAGTAGTCTCTTTGGAGAACCTTATGGAGAAATTTGTATCCAAACTTTATCATATATTTGAATACTAACATATGCAACTTCAGTGAAAAAATCAACAGAAAATAAACTTCTCAAACAACATAGATATCTGAATTTGAATACACTTCAATGGTGATAAAGGAAGGTGTATTAGATTGGTATTTGACTATCATAGAAATTAATACAAAGTACATGACATTTCTTTTGCACAACAATCAATTAAATCAAATGTCTCTTAATAAGTTATTAATTAATTATACTTTGCCAAAGTTAAAAAAATAGTTCCTTGGTCTCAAGGTCATTAATTAGCACATATCAACATGACATCAGTGATACATGTCACTGATTTTTTTAATTTAAAAAATATATATTCTAATAACATCAAAAAATTATCAAAAATCTTAAAAAATAAATTAGACATTTAAAATTTTATTATTGATAAAAAATTATTACTTTTAATTAATTTATTGACCAAAACTAATCGCTCCAATAATTTCTATAATTACCTTCTTTTATAAGAATTAAAATAAACCCTTTTTTTTTTCCAAACTAAAAACATATGCAATCAAGAAGCCATTTATAATTGCTATAAATAAACCCTCGAGTCTTTATGAACCATTAAACCCCATTTATTTATTTGTACAATGAACATCAAATCTCTCGCCACATTATCATAAATGTAAGAGGAATACTTCCATAGAATATTCTATGGAGATACCTACTATTATAATTTACAAAGAATTGAGATTTCACGAAGAAAGCTTACTAAATGATCTTTTAATGATCTCCATAAAAGGTATAAACCAAACATGTGTATTTATAAGTATTTGAAATGTGGAAGGAGGCCTAAATGAGTAGGCAGCTCAAAGGTATACGTTCTCTTAGTTTTCCACATGAAATAGATTTTCGAATCTCATAATTGGAAATTAATTTTTTTGGTAATTGAATGACCCTCTAATTGTTGGATGAGAATCTTTGATATTCTCAAGCAAAATCTTTAATTTAGGTAATTTTATTACCATTTCTCTTAGATATAAAATTGTTTAAGTTTCACATAACGCTTTTTATAAGTTTGTGGAGTGTTTTGTTTTTTGAATAGAAAGAGCGTGTAAATACTTGGACACTTGAATTTATTAGGAATGGTCAAAATTTTATTATTCATTATTGATATTCTTTTAAATTTATATAGCTTAGCTCTTCTCAGAAATTTTGTGAGATTTTTGTTGGCTCCAAACAAACAACGATCTTGTTGTTAAAATATTTGAAAGATAAGATTTTTCATAAATTTATGCACTTTGTAGGTTCTCATCTCCTCATTTCTATCTTGCAAAACCACTTTGATCAGGGAAATATCTATCAACAATTTCAATGTTTCTTTTACATGTGGCCATTTGTGTCACGAAATATGTTTAGGTTTAGTCATAAATGAAACGAGAAAAATGTTTAACAATAATAATTACGTGGTCTCATGGAAAAAGAAATTACGATTGTTTTTGTAGCACAAAAAGGTCCCATGCAAACTAAATACTTTGAAATTTATAAGAAGCAAAATCTTTAACTAAAAAAATAGAACAACAATTATTTAGGAAGATCAATTTATGACTTAGGGACCCATTAGGCACTACGCGTTTCAATACCAACAAATATTATTTTTCCTAATAAAATGACATCCTCCAAACTGAGAAAAAAAGGTTTAAAAAAAAAAAAAAAAATCTATTTTTTCTTGGCTAAAAAAAATAAAAAATCACATACAACCATACAACTTTCAAAAAAAAAATCGTATTTTGAACTGCAACACATTCTAGTTTACCCCCTCCATAAGAGACCACGCTCTAAGTGTTTAGACCAAAAAAGAGGTGGATTTTTAATCATAGGAACGCCTTGGGGTTAAATAAAATCATGGAAGCGTTGTCATAATTGGTAGCGGTGCGGAAGTCACGGAAGCCCTAATTCCTAAACCCTAAGAGATGACGCGGCGGAAGGAAGAACACCGGCGCTGAAAATGGGGGATAAGACGATGGCAGGAGAGACGCACCCAGTTGGAGTTCTACGAGTTTTGAACTTTATATGGATCGAGGATAAACAAAATACGTTTGAGAAATCGAAAGCCAGATTGGTGAATACAATCGCTCTGCTGGGACAGATTATGACGTTTGCGATGTATTGATTGAGGCTTGTTCTAAGTGAAATAAATAACAAAGTAAACTACTTCTCCCAAATCTTCACAGAACAAGCCTCAGCTGGACATTTCAAAGAGTACAATGTAATAATGGTTGCCGTTATATGCATTCCATAGAGACCAATTTCCCTGCAGTAAACTTTTCAGGTAAGGGGAAATTCCTTCATTTTATATGGCTTTCAATTTCTCAAACGAATTCTGTTTTAAATCAGTGAGTACGTTGGAGAGGAAAGCTTTCCATTCATCTGGTATGGTTATAAGTAAATAATTCCTTCATTTTATCGGCTTTCTATTTATTAAAAGGAATTTTGTTTTAAATCTGTTTTCTGGTCATGCCTGAAGGCTGTTGTTCAGTTGTAGGCAGTTGGCTTAAACTTCGCTTGATCACAGGTTCAAGTCACATTAGTGGGTCATTTGCTGTTCAGTAGTTGGCAGCTCGCTTTTACTTCGGTGGGTCATGGATTCGAGTCATGTTAGTGGGTCTTTTATAAATATGTGGTACCCAGGTTATGGCCGAATCGATCCATTTATTGAATCTGTTTTCCATCTATCTAACAAACAGAGTTACAAATTCAATTCCAGCGCACAGAGTCACTAATTCAAGCCCAACAAAAACAATGAAAAGCTGATTGAAGGAGCACTTATTTTTGTTAGTTTGTATTTCCATGTCCTCATTGGCATATATGCATATAGAATCTAACAGATTTCCCAAAATTTCTAACCCCTATCGTATTTGCATTTTGCTGCAGTGAAATGACTGGGTGTATTTCCTTAGTCTTTCACAACTACTTTGAGTATTTTTCCCAGAATTGTTATTACTTATTACTTCCTCATTATCTAAGTTTTTTTTCGCTTTAGAAGTAACCATATTTAAAAAACACGCTTAAAACTAGCTAGTGGGACCACTGGGCAAGGCAACATAAAACTGGGTAAATGGGACTAGAACATATACTATGGTTGTGTTCGACATTTGTTGGGGCTATTTTCAGGGCACTCCTAAACCATCTTGCGCCACGGTTGTGAGAGACCAACAAATAACACACTTCCTACATTGGCCTATCCCTTAAGCTTGATGTCTAAGCAGAGATTGATTATCATTTCTTGCCAAGTCAATGATGAATATTCATTATAGAGGTGGGCATTAACACAAACGAAGGATTTAAAAAATGGTAAAAAAGTATAAATCTACTTAAAAAAAAATATAAAGAAACATTGAATGGAGGTAGCACCATTCAATCTAAATAACGTGTTGAGCAGGTTAATCATATTCATTCATAATAATGTACTTTATACATCTTATAACTTATAACATTGTATTTGAGCTCCAACAATAACAGCTTTTCCTATTAGTATTACAAATAATGTTGCAAATATTAACAAAAGTCAAACGTACTACAAATGGCAACAAGGGTTTATATAGACAAACTTTGCCTTACTCTCGTTGTTGACTCATAAACCTTATTAATCATTGTTCTTATCTCAATGGCATGTTCCTATGATCCTTAATTTTTGCTCCCTTATTGTTTTTAGTCATGAATCCCTCGAGATCATTTGATATGTAACAATTTGTGCAAATGTTGTCTTTTACGCACTATGAATGCACGGAGTTTTCATTGAGGCTCTCTTTGCATGTGGATTCCCTTGGTTCTTCCTTCCTTGCGAGGGGATTCCCTTGATAAAAAAATTTGAACTACTTGTTGCTTATATTCTTGTGTAGTTATCCTCAGGGGTCACCCATTCATATCATTATGCTCGTGCGTGACCTTACATAGTAAATTAAGGTTTACTCAAATGTATATTGTCTTGCTCAATGATGCTTGAGATGACTTGCTCTTGGCCAAATTTTGGGGTCAATATTTCCCCACACTAACTATTTTGACGACTTTTACATAGTCAAATTAAGGTTTACTCAATTGTATACTCTCTTACTCAATGATGCTTGAGATGACTTGCTCTTGGCCAAAATTGGGGGTCAATATTTCCCCACACTAACTATTTTGACCATCTTTTGACAAGTCGATGCCTTCTACCTATATGTTAAAAACCTCGTGCCCTTGTTGATAGAATCCTTTAAATCATTTCAACATTTAATGTTTGTCATGACCTTGGCTAATTTTGGCTAACATTTCTTAGAGCAAGGCCTCAACTTGTGTGATGTCCTTGGCATCTTTAATCTCTTTTTGCCTTGTTGGAACTCTAGAAGGTCGTCATTATATGCTTCTTGCACAACATCCTATTCATCACTCACCTTTGATTGTATTCTTTTATAAGTCTTGGCTAGCTCCTCGCGCTACTCTTTAATTGCATCTTTTATCTCTTCGACCTTATTAATAATTCTCTCTCTCAACCTTGCCCTTTATCGTATATACCTTGGCCTTGAGCTCTTGTGGTTAGGTCTCCTCTTGCCACATTCATGCATTGACTATTTGTGTTGTATGCATAAAATTTTGAAAGATTAGCTTCGTCATTTTTGCCTTACCTTGTAGAGTGTTCACTAGAATCTCAAAGGCCTTAATGTTCTTTTTGAGCTCTTCTCCCCTCTTTGTGAGCTCTTGTTGCTCAATCTCCTTTCTAAGTGATCTTTCCTCCATGCCTGTCCTACACAATTGTTTATAGTATTGCAAATAATGATACAAATACTAACAAAAGTCGAACCCACTTCAAATGGCAATGAGGGTTTATATAGACAAACCTTGCCTTGCTCTCGTTGTTGACTCATAAACCTTCTTAATAGTTGTTCTTATCTCAATGACATGTTCCCATGATCCTTAATTTGTTGCCTTATTGTTTGTAGTCGTGATTCCCTTAAGATCCTTTGATATGTAACAATTTGTGCAAATGTTGTCTTCCACGCACTATGAATGCATAGAGTTTTCGTTGAGGCTCTCTTTGTGTGTGGATTCCCTAGGTTCTTCCTTCCTTGCGAGGGGATTCCCTTGATAAAAATTTTGAACTACTTGTTGCTTATATTCTTGTGTAGTTATCCTCAAGGATGACCCACTCGTATCATTATGCTTGTGTGCGACCTTACATTTAAATTAAGGTTTACTCAATTGTATACTCTCTTGCTCAATGATGCTTGAGATGACTTGCCCTTAGCCAAAATTAGGGGTAAGTATTTCCCCACACTAACTATTTTGACCATTTTTTGACAAGTTGACGCCTTCTACCTATATGTTCAAAACCTCGTGCCCTTGTTGATGGAGGTCTTCAAAATCATTTTAACATTTAATATTTGTCACGACCTTGTCTAATTTTGGCTAACATTTCTTAGAGCAAGGCCTCAACTTGTATGATGTCCTTGGCATCCTCTATCTCTTTTTGCCTTGTTGGAACTTTAAAAGGTCGCCATTATATGCTTCTTGCACAATGTCCTCTTCATCACTCGCCTTAAATTATAATCTTTTAAAAGTCTTGGCTAGCTCCTTGTGTTACTCTTTAATTATGTCATTTATCACTTTAGCGTTGTTAATAATTATATCCCTCAACTTTGTCCTTTATCGTATATACCTTGGCCTCGAGCTCTTGTTGTTGGCTCTTCTCTTGCCACATTCATGCATTGATTATTTGTGTTGTATGCGTAAATTTTTGAAAGATTAGCTTCGTCATTTTCGCCTTACCTTGTAGAGTGTTCACTAGAATCTCAAAGGCCTCAATGTTCTTTTTGAGCTCTTTTCCCCTCTTTGCGAGTTCTTGTTGTTCAATCTCCTTTCTAAGTGAACTTCCCTCCATGCCTGTCCTACACAATTGTTTATTGCATTGTAAATAATGTTATAAATACTAACAAAAGTCGAACCCACTACAAATGGCAATGAGGGTTTATATAGACAAACCTTGCCTTGCTCTTGTTGTTGACTCACAAACCTTATAAATAGTTGTTCATATCTAAATGGCATGTTCCCATGATCTTTAATTTGTTGCCTTACTGTTTGTAGTTGTTATTCCCTCAAGATCCTTTGATATGTAACAATTTGTGCAAATGTTGTCTTCCATGCGCTATGAATGCATAGAGTTTTCATTGAGGCTCTCTTTGCACGTGAATTCCCTTGGTTCTTCATTCCTTACGAGGTGATTCCCTTGATAAAAAATTCGAACTACTTGTTGCTTATATTCTTGCATCGCTGTCTTCAGGGGTGACCCATTCATATCATTATGCTCGTGCGCAAACTTACATAGTCAAATTAAGGTTTACTCAATTGTATATTCTCTTACTCAATGATGCTTGAGATGACTTACTATTAGCCAAAATTGGGGGTCAATATTTCCCTACACTAACTAGTTTGACCATCTTTTGACAAGTCGATGCCTTCTACCTATATGTTTAAAATATTGTGACCTTGTTGATAGAGTTCTTTAAAATCATTTCAACATTTAAAATTTGTCACAACCTTGTCCAATTTTGGCTGACATTTTTTAGAGCAATGCCTTGACTTGTGTGATGTCCTTGGCATCTTCAGTCTCCTCTTGCCTTGTTGGAACTCTAAAGGTCGCCATTATATGCTTCTTCTGTAACGTCATCTTCATCACTTGCCTTAAATTGTAATATTTTAAAAGTCTTGGCTAGCTCCTTGCACAACTCTTTAATTGTGTCCTATATAACTTCAGCCTTATTAATAATTATACCTCTCAACCTTGTCCTTTATCATATATACATTGGCCTCGAGCTCTTCTTGTTGGGTATCCTCTTGCCACATTCATGCATTGACTATTTGTGTTGTATGTGTAAAATTTTGAAAGATTAGCTTCATCATTTTTGCCTTACCTTGTAGAGTGTTCACTAGAATTTCAAAGGCCTCAATGTTCTTTCTGAGCTCTTCTCCCCTCTTTGTGAGCTCTTGTTGCTCAATCTCCTTTTTAAGTGATCTTTCTTCTATACCTGTCCTACACAATTGTTTGCTTTCCAATAAACCAAGGTCGTTTATAGGTTTTCTATTGATAATAAGGGTGTTTGTGAGTAGCATGTGATTCTCTTGATCTATCTTTGAGCACACTGTCATGATTTTTCGTTATGGCTAACTCATTCTCCATGATTAATAAGGGTGTTTGCAAGTAGCATGTGATTCTCTTGATTTATCTTTGAGCACACTGTCATGAGTTTTGCTTAAAGTAAGGATATTTGGCTCTTCGTTATGGCTAACTCATTCTCCATGATCTCCATTTGATGCTTATACAACTCTGTATCTACACTATCTAAAATGTTCGTATGCATAACTTCAATAACTAGGCGAATTAGGGCCAATCCAAATTTCTCCTCGATTAAGTTTTTAGGGTTGATAGCCATGGTTCTTGCCTCTACCTCTTTAGTTGACAATTCCTTTGTATTGGGGCACTTTAAAAGG
Source organism: Torreya grandis (assembly GCA_037957365.1). Lineage (NCBI taxonomy): Eukaryota > Viridiplantae > Streptophyta > Pinopsida > Cupressales > Taxaceae > Torreya > Torreya grandis. Next base: position 1,798,060 of record JARHVA010000540.1, on the reverse strand, counting down.
TACCTCAATGGTTGCATCCTCAATAGCAACTTTGAACATCTATGATAGGTGTCTTTGAGAGATGGTAGAAGTGTTTGCCTTTCGAGTATATCCTACACATATGGTTTAGTTTCTTCTTGCCTATCATCTCCTTTGTCTACTTCTTCAAATGCATCCACCGCCTCAGTGCTCAATACAAAGGGCTTAGACACCTCAGAGACTATCTTGATTTGCAACCCTTATTGGGCTAGCTCTTGGGTTTGCTTATCTGTATGTTTTGTCTCCTTTTATCATTCTTGTTCTTCATTGGTCACCCCTACTCAAGTTTCTCCAACTTTGTTCTCTCTATTACCCATTTTTACTTCATTTATTTCTTTGTCTTGGGTTTCCACTTCATTTGTTTTTCGTCTGCCACCTTGAGTCCATTTATCTTTTGCAGCCTCATTTGTCATTTTGTTGCACACCTCTGCCACACTTTCTTCCTTCTCTCCTTAACTTACACCATTTGTTGACTAGTTGTTTGTTGCACTCTTGTTTGATGGTCCCTCTATCCCCATAAATAAAGTAACTGAAGACTTGTCCTCCTTTGATTATCCAACTCAAGTGGATGTGGGTTGGATTTATGGCAAAGTCTGCAAGACAATGTCTTGGGGTGGTGATCATTGCATAGGGGAGCCTTGACACATTTTCACTTCTCTTTCACTCACAACCCCTCTCCTTACTCGGCCTCGATGCTTCTTGTTTGGGTTACCATAGGTGTATCCACTTTGGCCTTAGGATTGTGTGTTTCATAATGATCGTTTTTCCTTTTGCACGACCCTTTTTCCCTTTTCACTAAAGATGGCCTTTTGATTCTTTGTTTTCTTTCCACTCATGCTATCACACATTGTTTCTCGAGTATGTTCTGCTTTGCTTTCCCTTGCTATGTCCACGAGTTTTCGTTTGGCAATCTTTAGTGTATAAGTCAAGTGATACTTAATTCCCTTGATCGTTTCTAATAATGTGAGGTATATGATGACCTTGTCATCCTCCAAGCCATCATTTTTTTCAAGTTATCTCCTTGTTGGGGTACTTGAATTGAAACCCTATCATTAGGTTGTCTTCGTCGATTTGTGAAACCTCAATCTTTGCATGCAAGATCTACTATTTTTTGTTTAAACCCCTTTCCACATACGTAGTTGTGATCCCATATGGAAACTTGAGCGAGATAATCATTTAGTCCACATCCTTTTTATTTACCTTCATGAAAGTGTGATGAATTATTACATAAAAACTTCCAAAGCCCCTTTATGCATTGGGTATATTCCTTGGAAGTTGAGTTCCATCGAGTTGCCATAGCCAACTTTCTACTGATTAGACAAGTAACTACACGTGTGGCTCGTTTCTCTAACTTGCCAATTACCATCGTATACCTACCTCTTTGTAGCTCAACTCCTTGGTTAGTGCATTTACTTGCTTGATCACAAGGGCCAACTACAAAACCTTGCCTTTGTGATGCACTCGAGTGTGACGGTTATCCTTCATCCGAAAAATTAGAATGTTCCTTTGTGTATGAGTGAACTTAGAAACATAACTTCCAAAGTTGCAACACTTATTTATCTAAGGAACGTCTTGATTTGTGCATCTTGTAGTTTCATTCCATCTTTTCTAACCGTCTTCAACTCAATGTCGTAGTTAACTTTTAGAATATATTTGTATATGGTATGCATATGGTTGAAGTCATCGATGGTGTGATACCCTACACAAGGTTAGAAGTTCTCCACATTCTATTGTCTAAGGGAATTGCATTACTAGTGGGGCAAATGGTGTCACTTCCAAATTTTCACCTTGTTGATGTCACTAGTCCTTGGAGCTTCTTCTTTGCTCACCATTGTGTCTATGGCCCATAAATCCCTAACTTCCATTGTTTTTTCCATTTTGATGTCATCCCCTTGACTATTTTTGCACTTTCTATTTTTTTCCTCTTTAGGGCCATCCTCTTATCTCTTTTTTAGTGGTTTATGCACTACTTGTTCCCTATTGTATCCCTTTGTGTCATTCATCCAATTTGGACTTTGAGCTTCAACCCTTAACAATGGTGATCATCAGCCCTAACTTGTAGTTCCTTCTTCTCTATGGTTGGACTACCCTTCCTTAGCTCATGGCTCACACTTGGAACACCTACAAATTCATTAGTGGTAGTCATCCTCTTATAGAAATGTGGACCATTTTGTGTGTACAAGCTAAAATTTGCAACTTGCCCTTTGCTCAATGACTTTCCTCCACTTGGCTCTTCGTAATTTGAAAGTGATGAATGAATGCCCCTAAGGATCATATATATAGTCTTAATGACTTTGAATTCTTTCACTTACCCCTCTTCCACTTTATGTTTTATAACTCCACATATCATGTCATCATGATGATGTCATCTCTTACGATGTTCTCGTTGTGGCGCAACCTATGCCATTTCCATTTGCTATGTTCTTGAACCTTACATGCACTTTTACGTTTGTGCAACCTTTGCACCGTAGTCTTCGCATATTCGGATACTTGGTCGTCTTTGTCCGCACCTCTCGTATCATTGAATTTTCCTTTCCTTGACATGGTATTTTGAGCCTTTCCTTCCACCAATCCCTTCAAACGTTCCCCACACTAATTACTTGTATGCTCTTCCAACACATGCCTTTGTCTATCCTTTGATGAACTTCGTGCCAATGGATAACCTCCTTAGGAACCATTCCCTTCTTTATGTTGGAGTTGATGCTCTGCTAAATTCACCCTTGATTCTACCATTCCCTCGAAAGATTTAAGAATTCTAGAATTGATTTGCACATCATATTGTCTCATTTTTTCTTTTGTTCCAAACGGTTTGCACATGTACTGAATCTTGAGTTTTATATCACAATAGCATACTAAGAGTATTCATACTCATGAATATCACTTCCTTGTAAATTTGGTGATTCAACTACTAGATATGACAAGATTGAATGTGAGACCATTTTATGAAGTCTATAACACTGAATAATGTTGCTAAGAAAGGTTTCTATCAACAAGAAAGGGGTAATGTACATGGCCTACAAAGTGAGATTAGAAAATGCCTAAAACAAAGAAACCTTTTCAAAAGAGAGAATGTGTGCTTTATTTTGTTAAAGAAAAGTGGAAGACCAACAAAACACACTAATGTTGTGTTCAACATTTGGTGGGGTTATTTTTAGGGCACTCCTAAACTGTCCTTCACCACAATTTTGGTAGACCAACACATAACACACTTCTTATGCAGGGCTATTCCTTAAGCTTGATGTCTAAGCTCTGACGCAAAATGCAACTATTGATTATCAATTCTATTTATGTCAGTGATGAATATCTCATTACAAAGGTGACCATTAGCACAAGCTAATAATGTAGTAAATACTATAAAAGGCATAGATCTCCTAAACAACATACATCAACATTGCATGCAAGTATCACAACTCAATATTAAACAAGGTGTTCTCTAGGTTAATCATATTCATTGATAACAATGTACTTTATACACCGTATAATTTATATCATTATATTTGAGCTCTAAAAATGGTAGTGCCTCTTGCTAGGATTACAAATAATGTTGCAAATACTAACAAAAGTTGAACCCACTACAAATGGCAACGAGGGTTTATATAAACAAGCCTTGCCTTGCTCTCATTATTCACTCATAAACCTTATAAACAATTTTTCTTATCTTAAGAACATGTTCCCATGATCTTTGCTTTGTTGCCTTCTTATATGTTGTCTTGATTCCATTTGTGATACTCCAAAATATAATTGTTTGTGCAAATGATGTCTTTCATGCACTATGAATGCACATAATTTTCATTGAGGCTCTCCTTGCGTGTGGATTCCCTAAGTTCTACATTCCTTGTGAGGGGATTCCCTTAATTCTTCTGTCCGCACATGGCTTTCTTTGTTGAAAAATCCTAAATACTTGTCACTTATATTCTTACGTAGTTAAGCTCCAACATGACCTCGTCATGTCGTTATGCTTGTGCGCGACATTTCATAGTCAAAGTAAGGTTAACTTGTTATATACTTTCTTGCTCAATGATGCTTGTGATGACTATTTTTAGCCAAAATGGGGGGTCAATATCTCCCCACTCCAAGTATCTTGACCATCTTTCGACAAGACAATGCCTTCTACCTATATTTTCAAAACCTAGTGCCCTTGTTGACAAAGTTCTTCAAAATCATTCCAACATTGAATATTTGTCATGACCTTTCCCAATTTTTGCTAATCTCTCTTAGAGCACGGTCTCAACTTTTAAGATGTCCTTGGCACCTTCAGTCCCCTTTTGCCTTGCTGGTACTCTAGAAGGTTGTCATTATACGCTTCTTATGTAGTGTCATATTCATCACTAGCCTTAAATTGTAATCTTTAAAGGTCTTGACTAGCTCCTTGTGCTGCCTTAAATTGTGTCCTTTATCACTTCAACATTGTAATAATTCTCTCTCTCAGCATTGCCCTTTATTGTATATGTCTTGGCCTTGAGCTCTTCTTGTTAGTTCTCCTATTGCCACATTTGTGTGCTAACTATCTATGTTGTTTATGTGAACTTCTCTAAGATTGGCTTCATTGTTTTTGCCTCCCCTGTAGAGTGTTCAATCTCAAAGGCCTCAATATTCTTTTTGAGGTCTTCTCCCCTCTGTTAGCTCTTGTTGCTCAATCTCCTTTCCAAGTGATATTTTCTCCACACTTGCCCTATGCAATTGTTTACTTACGAATAAACCAAGGCAATCTGTAGGCTCCATATTGATAATAAGGGTATTTGCAAGTACATGTGGTTCTCTTGATCTATCTTTGAGCATATTTTTGTGATTTTCGCTTCAAGTATGGATATATGGCACTTCATTAAGGCTAACTCATTCTCCTTGGTCTCTAATTGATGCTTATAGGAATATGCATCTACATTGTTTAAAATGTTCTTGTGTGCCACTTCGGTAACTAGGTAAATTAGGGCCAACCAAAATTGTTCCTCGATTAAGTGTTGGGAGTTGATGGCCATGGCATTTGCCTCTACTTCTGGCTAACAACTCCTTTGTATTGAGGCACTTTGAAGGTACTTTAATTGAGCATTATCTAGATAAGCTCCAAACATCCATGAGAGGTGTTTTTGAGAGATGGTAGAAGTATTTGCCTCTCGAAGCACATCCTCATTGCATGGCTTAGATTTTTTTTCCATATCATCTCCTTTGTCTACTTCTTCATATGCATCCACCTCTTCAATGCTCTACATAGAAGGTTGAAATGCCTCAAAGACTATCCTAATTTGTGACCCTTATTGGTCTAGGTCCTCTGTTTGCTTATCTTTATGTTTTGTCTCTTCTTCTCATTCTTCTTCTTCATTGGTCACCCCTACACATGTTTCTCCAACTTTGTTATCTCCATTTGCGTGTTTCCACTTCATTTGTTTCGTTGTCTCAGGGCTTCGCTTCATTTGATTTCCCTCTGCGACCTTAAGTCTCTTTATCTTGTACTTCCTCATCTGGCATTTCATTGTGTGCTTCTTCCACACTTTCTTCCTTCTCTCTTGAACCTTCCACATTTACCGACTAGTTGTGTGTTGCACTCTTGTTTATTGGCCCTTCTAGCCCCACAAATAAAGTAACTGGAGACTTGTCCTTTGAATGTCGAATTTGAGTAGACATGGGTTGGATTTATGGTGAAGTCTACAAGGTAGTGTCCTAGGGTGTAGATCATTGCACAGGCGAGCCTTGTCTTGTCATTTTTTCCACTTCTCTTTTACCCATGACCCCTCCTTGCTCGGCCTTGATGCTTCTTGTTTGGGTCACCACAGGGGTATCCACTTTGGCCCTAGGATTGACTTGTGTCTTGTGGTGACCCTTTTTCCTTTTTTATCAAAGATGACCTTCTGATTCTTTGTTTTATTTCCATTCACATTATCACTCATTCTTTCTAGAGTCCATTCTACAATTATTTCCCTTGTTGTCCTTGGGCTTTCCTTTGGCAGGGTTAAGTGTACAAGTCAACTAACACTTAATCCCCTTTATCATTTCTACTAGTGCGGGGTATATCATGACCTCATTTTCCTCCAAGTCCTCATCTTTTCAAGGTATTTATTTATTGGGGTACTTTAATTGAAACCCTGTCATGAGGTTGTCTTCATTGATTTGCACAACCACAACCTTTGTGCTTGAGATCTATTGTATTTTGTTTAAACCTTTTTCCATGTACTTGGTCATGATCTCGTATGACAACTTGAGCCACATAGTCATTTGGTTCACATCCTATTTATTTACCTTCATGAGAGTGTGATGAATTATCACATAATTTTTGTTCAAAACCCTTGTATGTGTATGCAACAAATTAAGATAGATCTACAACTTTTTTGACTTAGTAAATCCAAGATCAGATAAGGTAATCAACTAACATCTATTGAAATACTATTTATATCAGGAGCATGATCAAATTTGATCTATTAAATCTAACCAAGGGATTTTTCACCACACAACACCAAAGGAGAGGGTTTCAAAGCCTCTAGGCAAATAATATTATGCAATAACCCTAGCCAGGCTTAAGTACATAAAATAAAACTAATCTAGTGTTAAGCACGAAATATATTGAGAGGGGAGGGTGAATCAGTGTATTATATATCTTTTACTTAATCTAATTTTTTTCTTTAACCACTTAATCACACATTCAAGATATGCAATAAAACTGAAACAATAACATGCACCACACAGAAGAGAGAGAGAAACACCATATTTTTACGTGAAACCCCAAAATAAGAAAAATCATGGAGAACAATCTTAAGTATATGAATGAGCACCAACTCAAATTACAAAGTTTGCAAGTACCAACTTGTAGGAGCACCAACACCTTTATCGAGTACCAACACAACAATTATTTGTGAGCACCAACTCACAGGGGCACCAACTCCTTGCAAATATTTGTGAGCACCAACCCACAGGGGAACCAACCCCTCTTGTGTATAAAACACAACCATCTCTCAATGTTGCTTACTCAACAAATGATAGAAATCTACAATATCTCATGTTTTTCTCTTTTTTTTTCTTATATAAAATAATTACAAAATTATGCTCTCTCATCATATTACAAATGGCTTTTCAAACATTTATTTATAGCTTTCCAAATGACCTTTGGCATTCACCCTTTATGACCCTTCAATCCTCATGGAAAATTGCGTCAAACTTGCATGACCCTTCGTATTCTTGCATTTAAAAAGTCACATGGTGACCCTTCATAAGCAAATGTGTCATTTCCTCTTTTGTCTTTATCTTGGTTACTTTTTGTATTCCTCAAAATGTCCCTTCATGGAAAAAAGTGCCATACTCTATTTTATCTTCACATGGTGACTCTTGTAATTTTTCAAGATGACTCTCCATGAGAAAATGCATCCCATTTATCTTTTGTTTTTACCCCATGACTCTTTGACTTCTCCATGGGCCCTCTTTTGACTTATATGCAATCAAAAATATATTCGTTAATATTAAATAAATATTAACACATATTGGCAAAGATATGAATATTAAAAACACTATTAAATGCAATGAGGCCTTTATCACCAATGCTAGAATTTTAACATCAATGATAATATTTCCAACAATCTCTCCATTTGTCATTGATAGCAATCTCAAATAGAAACTGCCACACCCTGAAATTTGTATTGCACATGTCAACCTGCACATATTGCTATCTAAAAAACATATAGTAACTCTCCATTACTGTAGCAATATCTACCTATTTTTGCACATGTACTTGTTTTTATTCTTCTCTCCCTTTGACATCAATGACAAAGGGCATATTTTGGCGCTAACACTTAGCTCTTCTTCAATTGATATTGATACTTAATGATAGGAAGTAATACAAATTACTCCCGACTTTTTTCGTAGATACTCAAATGTGTCTTTTGGTAGTGCCTTTGTGAAAATATCTACAATATGCTTTGTAGTACTGATATATTCTATCTTAATCTATTGATCTACAACTTGCTCTATCAAAAAGTGATATTTGATGGGAATATGTTTTGTTCTTGAATACATCACTAATTTTTTTAAAATATTAATAACACTTGTGTTGTCACAAAAAATAGAAAAAGGTTCATCATATTTTACTTTGATATCTTCTAAAGTTTGTTTCATCCAAAGCACTTGAGTACAACATAATATTGTTGTAATATATTTTGTTTCAACTATAAAAAGTGATATTGAATTTTATTTTATGTTTAGCCATGATATTAAGCTATCACTTAGAAAGAAAGCTCCACTGTACTCTTTCTGTCATTCAAACAACCTATCCAATTTAAATATGTATAAGCAATCAAAGTGAAATCTCTGTCTGTGGAATACCACAATCCATAGTCCAATGTCCCCTTGATATATCTGAATATTCTCTTCACCAATTGAACATGACTATCTTTTGGAGCTGACTGATATCTTGTAACTATACCTACTACATGAATGATGCTTGGCTTCGACGTTGTCAAATATAAAAGACTACAAATCATAGATCTATACAAAAATTGATTTGTAACATATGAATCTTTATCCTTGCTCACCTTATTTCATGTACTCGTTGGTGTGCCAACTGATGCACAATTTTCAAAACCAAATTTTTTTAACATTTTCTTGGCATATTTATTTTGAGATATAAAAATTCTTTTATCTGACTGAAATATTTGTTATCCTAAAAAAAATGATGATTCTCCAAGCTTAGACATCTCAATTTTTTTTTGCATATTATCAGAAATTTTTTTTGTCATCTTTTCAATGTTTTTTTTAAAAATGATGTCATCAACATATACCATAACAATCAATTGATGATTGCCTTCTGTTTTAATGTAGAGATTATTGTCAACAAATCTTCTTTTGAAATTTTGATCTTGCAAGTACTTATCAAGTCTTGCATACCAAGCTATAGAAGCTTGCTTCAATCTATATAATGTTTTCTTCAATCTACATACATGGCTACTAATATTTGAGAGAATAAATCCCTTAGGCTGCTCAATATAGACCTCTTCTTCTAGATTTTTGTTTAGAAAAGTAGATTTGACATCTATCTGAAACACTTTGAAATTTTTAAACACTGCATATGCAAGAAACATTCTAATAGCCTCTAGCCTTGCCACTGGTGCAGAAGTTTTTTCAAAATTTATTCTCTCAATCTAAACATATCTTTTACATATTAATCTTATTTTATTCTTAGTCACTTCTCTATTTTCATTCAACTTATTTTTTTAAACTCATTTTGTTCTTATCACATTGTGATCTTTTGGTCTAGGCACTAATTCTCAAGGATCATTCTTTTTTATCTAATTTAATTCTTCATCCATTGTCTTAACCCAATGCTTATCATGTCTAGCTCTACAAAGTTTTAGACTGAATTTTAGATAACAAAGAGAAATTAATTTGCTCATATTCACTTACCATCATTCTTCTGGTGCGAATTCTTTCATTTATGTTTCCAATGATGTCACTTTTATTATGATTTTTTTGGACATATTTAGATGGGATTTTGGTATCTTTTTTTTTTCATCTTCATTTGATTCTTTAAAATCTTCTTCTTCAATGATTTCAAGAATGTCTATTGGATCACTGATTCTTTGTGTTTTATCTTCTTCTATCTTGATATTTGCACTGTGAACTATTTTTTTATTCTTTTGTTATAACATTTATAAGCTTTATTTTTGCAAGAATAACCAAAAAATATACCTTCATCTGCTCTAGATTCAAATTTATTCAATTTTTTATTATTTTATATGAAACATCTACTATCAAAAACTCTGAAATAATCAATTATAGTTGGTTTGTCTTTTTATAGCTCATAAAGAATCTTGTCACTATTGACTCTCAATAATGTTGTATTTGAATATGCATTGTTGTACCAATTGCCTCTCTCCAATATTTATCTGGTATCTTAGATTCATTTAACATTGTCCTCGTCATTTCTTGAATTTTTCTATTTTTCCATTCAACTATTCCATTTTGTTGTGGAGTTTTGGCTGTTGAATAATGTCTCTTTATTCTATGGTTTTCATAAAACTTAATAAATTGATCTGACATAAATTCTCTTTTTTGATTTGATTTTAGGCACGTAATCTTCAAACCGATTTCATTCTCAACTAATACTTTGAACGCTTTAAAATATCTGAAAACTTCTGAATTTTTTTAAAACATTATTCAAGTCATACATGAAAAATCATCAATAAATAACATGAAATATTTCTCACCTTGAGTATTTTGAGTTCTCATAAGTCCACACAAATCAGTGTAAACAAGCTCTAACATCTGAGTGGTCGAGTTTCTTTTGTTTTGAATCATATTTTGGGTTGTTTGTCATGCTGACAAGGTTAACAAAACGTGTTGGATGGCTTTATAATTTTTAGAAGATTTTTGATTGCTTGTTTCTGACTGATGTTGATAATATTGTCAAAATCTATGTCACATTCTCTTGTGCCATAGCTATTTTTTTCAATATGACTCAAACCATATCTTTGACTTTTGATGTTTGATAACATATACAAATTATTGTCTGTTCTCTGAGCATTTACAACCAATACATCTGAATTTTTTCTCTTAATTTCACAATTTTTTGCATAAAAATTTAGTGTGTGCCCTTGATCACACATTTGACTTACACTCAAAAAATTATGCTTGAGACCTTCTACATACAAAATATTTTTAGTTTTAATTCTATCATTATCCAAACTTAATGTACCTTTTTCGACAATTTTGACGGTAGTATTATCTCCAAATTTCATTGTGCCACCATTTATTTTCTTCAAAGTTATGAATTTGATCTTGACTCCTGTAATGTGTCTCAAACATCCACTGTCAATGAACCATAGATTTTTTTCATTTTTTGCATACAAAGCTGTCTGTACCAACATAGATTTTTTAGGTTGTTTCTTCTACCATGAACCTATTTAAACTTTTTTCTTGATGAATGGAGCCTTAAAATTTTGGTCCTTCTTGACTGACTTGAACATGCTCCTACAATATCAGGTTATATGTCTGAAGTTATTATACTTGTAATATATCATGGCCTCTTCATTAATAACTGATAGAGAAGCAAAAGAGTTGTGGTTTATGCTTGACTTTACATGAGTTTCTTTCTCTTTACTTTTAAAATTGTTAGCCCTTTTTTGATATTCTATTTTCTTATGACCATATTCATTATAATAAAAATAGTAACCATAAAAATAAGACCTATTTATATATCTCTATCTGATTACCTTTTGTAGCTCTGTTCTTTCTAACTTTCTTTGTTTGAGATGTCCTCTAAATTCTTAACTTCTTCTCTTTTTATTTCTTCTTTTGTAAGAGCTTCAGCATAGCTCTTTTTTTTTTGTTAACCTTATTTGTGGCCTCTCATTTCTCTTTTCAAATCTGATACATGTCTTATCTGACATTGATCTTTGACTTTCTAATATCTTATTTAACATATTAGTGATATTCTCAAATTTTGAATCATTAGCTGCTCTATCATTGATTGCTTTATTTATTTTCTCAAAATCTATTTTTAAAGAAACAATTTCAATAACATACATTTCACATTCTTTACTTTTTTTTTGCAACTATACCGTTAGATCTTTTTCATTCTTCTTGACTTTTTCAAAGTGTGTAGATCTTCAATTGTGTCATTTGATTCTTTTTTATTTTTTTCGATCTAGAGCTTTAATCTTCGATTCTTCTTCTCAAGAGTTTTTAACTCTTCTAAGGCACAAACGAGTTCTCTTTCTAAATTCACTTGGGCTTTATCTTTTTTTTCTTGATCATATGTACTTTTACTTACGGAGACATCTTTATCATTGACTCACTGACTCCACTATCTTCGACTGAGCTAGGATCTTTAGAATACAAATTCTTCTTCTCAAATCTTTTGAATTTTTTTTTAAAATTCTTCTTGTATGTAAACTTTCCTTCTTCATTGTCACCATTACCCTTATCTGGGCACTTCACTGTAAAATGTCCAATCTTTCCACAATTAAAATATTTAAAAGATAATTTTTTTTAATATTTACTTGTATTTTTTTTTGACTTACGAATGAATAAAGCTCCATTGTCATCTTCATCATTACTAGAACTGTCACTTGATTTTTGAATCTTAGCCTTCTTTTACTTTGATGTTTTGAAAGCAACTTCTCTCTTTGAAGGTTTTTCTTATTTGATCCACATCTCATATGCCGTAAAAATACTATGTAGCTCATCCATTTTTAGCTTGGCTAAATTCTTCATCTCTTCAATTGTCGAAATTTTTACATCATATCTCAATGGTAAAGATCTCAAAACTTTTTGTATCACGATTGATTCTTTTAATTTTTCTCCAAGACTTTTAATCTGATTATCTATTTGATCAATCCGTAAAAAGTAACTTGCTATATTTTCTTTCTTTTCCATCTTCAAACTCTCAAATTATCTTTTGAAAGTCTAAAGCTTAGTTTGTTGAACTTTTCCATCACCTTTGTAAATATTCTTAAACTTTACTCAAGTTTCTTAAGTAGATTTACATTGCATAACTTCAATAAACTCTGATTCACATAAACCACATAAAATAATATTTAAAGCTTTAACATTATTTTCACTTGCCTTCTTTTCCATTGGAGTAGTTACAAGTGTCTGTGGCTCTTCATATTCCTCCATCACTGCTTGTCAAATGTACAATCTAAGAGCCATCAAAGAAGTCATCATCCTTATGCTCTAAAAAACATAATTTGTCTTATCAAACAAATGTGCTTTATTTGTAGAAAAACCTTCATGTGATCCAGCCATCGTGTTTTCCCTGATCTTCTTTCAAACTGTAAAACTTTTTCAAAACGAACATGTTCTGATACCAATTGTTAAGCATGAAATATATTGAGAGGAGGGGTGAATCAGTATATTATATATCTTTTACTTAATTTAATTTATTTTCTTTAACCACTTAATCACACATTCAAGATATGCAATAAAACTAAAACAATAACATACACCACACAAGAGAGAGAAAGAGGAGACCAAATTTTTACGTAGAAACCCAAAGTAAAAAAATATGGAGAACAATCTCAAGTATATGAATGAGTACCAACTCAAATTACAAAGTTCGTAAACACCAATTTATAAGAGTACCAACCCCTTTATCGAGCACCAATATAGCAACTATTTATGAGCACCAACCCACAGGAGCACCAACCCCTCTTGTGTATAAAATACAACTCTCTCTCAATGTTGTTTACTCAACAAATGATAGAACTCTACAATATCGCTTATTTTTTTCTCCTCTTTTCTTAAATAAAATAATTACAAAACCATGCTCTCTCTTCATATTACAAATGGCTTTTCAAACTTTTGTTTATATATTTCCAAATAACCTTTGGCATTCACCCTTTATGACCCTTCAATCATCATGGAAAATAACGTCAAACTTGCATGACCTTTCATATCCTTACATTTGAAAAGTCACATGATGCCCTTTCATAAGTAAATGCATTTTTTACTCTTTTGTCTTTATCTTGACGACTTTTCATATTCCTCAAAGTGTCCATAAAAAAATACGTCATACCGTTTTTTTATCTTCACACGGTAACTCTTGGAATTTCTCAAGATGACTCTTCATAAGAAAATGCATCCCATTCTTCTTTTGTCTTTACCCCATGACTCTTTGACTTCTCCATGGGCCCTCTTTTGACTTATATGCAATCAAAAATATATTCGTTAATATTAAATAAATATTAACACACATTAGCCAAGATATGAATATTAAAAACACCATTAAATGCAATGGGGCCTTTGTCATCAACGCTAGACCTTTGACATCAATGACAATATTTTCAACATCTAGTGCTCACCAAAACTTGTAACACAAATAAACAGTCAAGGGATTATGATAAGCAAATGGGGACATAGATCGCCTAAAGTAGAAGATGGCAAGCAAAGAAAACCCTATATTTATACTAAGTTTAAGCATATAGGTAATCTAAGCAAAGAGTTATACATTCAACACATATTACTTATACAATATCTATCTATCAAATGAAATAACAAGAATTAGGAATACTTACTTTGGGTAAACCTGTAAAGTCTCAATCTCTCCCTTGGGAATGGTGCTTTGCAAGAGGTGGTTGTGGCTTTGTAAGTAATACACCATATAAATTAGCTTTAGCTTAAAAGACTCCTACTTTGCATCCAAGACTTCTCACAATATAAATAATTTTCTCTCCAAGGCAAACTTTAAGCAATGACTCATTTAAATATATTTTTAGCAAAATCGTGAACTATAATGATACGAAAATGAATGTTCTTCTCTATTAGATTGAAATGAGCCTTGTATTTATAGCAATGGATGAGCCTTAATACTTTCATAAATTTAGCTGATGAGGTTGGCCAATGTGACCTCGTTTGTTAGAAAAAGTTAATGTTAGACGTCGAACTAAGTCGGCCAGACTGACTTAGTTCCGTAACATGCACTTAATCCTTTATAACAAGGTTGATCCCACCGAATTAATAGGAAAGGAAGGTGTTTGCTTAGTTAGGGGCTATTTGAATAGAGAGTTGCTTAGAAAAATGTATAAACGGGTTTGGATTACTTGGGGAGTTGGATAAGTGGGATTTGTAATAAATTTAGGTAATGATAGATTTGACCAACAATTTTGTGAAACACCAATGGTCTGGCCACCCCTTCTCAGTATACCCTTTAAGGCGTGTACTCAGAGAGATCAAAACTTGATAGGTTTCTACAAGAAAGAAAATGTCAGTAAATGATAAAAATTTTAAAAATATTATGTGTGTGTGTATATATATATATATACCCCAATCGAAGCTCGTCATGTGTCACGCAGATGTAATAGGGGATGGTGCTTCGAAAAAGAACAAAACAACACACAATGCTGAGCTAATAAATTGTAGTAAAAAGTAGAAAATAAAAGAAAATAATAATTTGTAAATATGTATCCTCAGTTACCTTGTTTTGGAATATGAGTTTTGGGAGAAATAGATGGAAAAAGCGTACAAAATATGGAATAAAAGACGAAACTAAAAAATAAGAAAAAAAATGAAATTTTACAAAAACATGTGGTTAGTACTAAAAATACTCTACATTGTTAGTGTTCCAAAATGTCTTTCGATTTATCAAAAGAGTTTATAGAAACAAAGTTATGAGTAAAATACAATGTTTTTCTGTAAATTATTGCAAGGTTTTTTTTTTTTTTTTTAAATTAAGATAAAAGGGTAATTATCTATTCATTTGTACATCAAAAAATTTTGGAAACTAGAGCTCTATGTGACTAGCACTAGTGACGAGAGAGACAATTGCCTGAATGCGAGGAGTAGGATGAACGAGAGGACATATTATAGATACTACATAAATAGTCCATGTATCGGATGAATTTAATATGAGTTTTTAATATTTTGGGGTTAAAATGAACTAAGTTAAGAAGTAGGCACTGGGATAAATCTATGTGAAATTGTTTTTAGCAATAAAGTAAAATTCCAAAGGGTATAGGGTTGGAGTCTAAGTTTGAAAAAGTAAGTGTATGGCATTAATGATGAGTTAAATCTAAAATCTCTATGTAAATTGAATGGAGTTGGCCTGACCAACTTAATTGGTTTGGGCATATTTGATGAAGTGGCTGACTCCAGTAGGTGGTTAACCTAGTTGAAGATTATAGTAGCAGCCATTGGAGGAGTAGGAGATGTGACTTTTGTTGCACAACGACAGGGATTAAAGTGACCATGATGGCAACGGAGATGGAGGTAGGGTCCAATTTAGCCACATACACATCGACAACCACCACCAAAGGCACCAACATAGGGAAATCCATAATGAGATCCTATAACATAGCCTGCGTTCAGTTGGTTGATTGTGAGGTAGATTTTCAGTGGACTACATCATGTTCATGTGATTCAACCTAATCATTATAGGGGTTTTGCACCACCATTGATCCATGCGTCATAGGGGGGTACTTTGTGGTCGAGTCGATGGGGCTACTATTGGTAAGTAGGGTGTATTTTGTTAAGTTTGTGATAGATTGATATACATGTTAAATGTATTTTGGAGATATATATGTGAGATTTAATGTATATTTGGCTTGTTTTTTGTGGATGTTGCAGTAGAGGAGGCTAGGTGGTTGACCATGGTTGAGAGAGCGCATCATAATATTTTAGATGACGTGTTACCTTAGCATGATACGACACAAATGATAGATCTAAAGGTGCCTTCAACACCTATCTATGCTAGTTGGTTTTGGTTGGTTGGTGCGACAACTCGAGAGTTACAAAGATTATCTGATGTAGCTCAGGTGGCATTACCATTAGGGGTAGGTGATGGGGAGTTATGAGCATGGTAGTCATTAGCTCAGGAGTGAGTTGTGCATTTTGAGACAACAAATAATTGGCCCAAGTACAGGGCCAAGTGGTCCATCTATAGGGATAGGGGGATAGACTACAGACATGTACAATCATTTTAACAAACTGTTCATAGAGGGCAGTCGTAGGCTTCTATGGGCAGTGTAGCTTGTCCATCGGCATATAGACAGGGTGGACCACATTTATAGATTTATAGTTATACTATGAGTGCATCATGTGATATTGTATCATACATTTTGAGCTATGTGTGTGTGTATGTGTGTGTGGTTTTTTATACCTCATGTTTGTTATGGATGTACTTATTTTCTTTCTAGTGCATTTGTTTGATCTTTATATATGCTATGGAAAAATGTATGATGTATGTGTTATTATTTTCTAGCAAATGTGAACAAATGCATGGTCAAAAAGAATTATAAAGAAAGAAAGATAAAAATGTGAAACCAATGATCAAAACTCACGTTAAAAGTGAATAAAATGGGATAAAAACAAATGGCAAGAAGAATGTAAGAATTTAAACAAGAAATAACTATGTAAACAAAGATATGCAAAATAGAGAATATCAATGCAAACAAAGACATGTAAATAACAAATATCAATGTAAACAAAGATATAAAAACAAAGATATGTAAGTAAGATATATCAATGTAAACAAAGATATGTGGATAAGTGAGATATGCAAAACATGATAGCAAAAGCAAAAAGTCATAAACCAAACTTAGGATTTATGTTTAATTGACAATGTAGACTAATATAGTTATTTTATAATAAAACATGGCTTGTAATTTGTGTAGGAGAAAAAGGGATACTTTGTGAGGAAGGTTTGGTCCCATCCGAGGTCTTACACTACAACTTACAAAAAGAGAACCAATGAGGTATAAAAAAAAAAAAATTGTTTATAAGAGATCAAATAATTTTGTGAGGAAGGCTTGGTCCTATCCAAGGTCTTACATTACAACTCACAAATGGATAATCAAGTGGTATTTGTTTGTAAGGAAAAGAGAATTTTGTGAGAAAAAAAGTCTTACACTGCAACTCACAAAAAGGAAACCAAAGAGGTATGATCAGGTATGAAGTGATATTCATCGAGAAGACTTGTTTAAGGATGATATTATGAATACATGGAATGAAAAGTTTGTACATAGTTGTTGTAAGAATCCTTAGTAGAAATGAGACATACTAAGTATGTTGGGAGCTCAAAGCGTTAAACTTAGAATTGACACATGCACAAATAATTTGCAATTTTATTTCAACACAAATAATATTTCTCACTCACTATTCTCATTTCTCAATCTAATTCATTAAACATTCTCGGGAATACATATATATAGGAATATTATCCTATATACTCTTCTCTGATTTCTCACCCAAAATCTCTCACCCTGTGATTATGTAATAAAATATATTTTTATAACAATGTAAATAATATCTCATAGCTATATATTTATTATTGTAATATTGTTTATGTAACAATATTTTGATATACAAACTAACTATATTTACCTCTCAGTAAATATCAACTGCTACTATTTACCTCACAGTAAATATCCCATGTAAACATTATCCCTAACAATCACCCCCTAATGTTGACATGGTACAACATAACTCCTATTGCAACGTGTTTCACGGGTTTACCTCATAATTTGGATCAAAGAAAGGCATGTAAACTTTCAACTGGATGACTGTTGTGTTGTACATGACCACAACTATGCGAAGGAATGTATCCTGCATTTAATCCATGAAAAGAACGCACTCGGCATTCCACTAGTGGATCATCTTCATAAAAAAGGAAGGCAGTCAAAAGATTGCTACACCAGTATAATTTTATCTACTTTTTTGCATCTGTGGTTTTCTGGATCGACCACCAACCCTTTCCAAATCTATGAGTGTTACAATAAACTTAGAGACACACTCTACAATGTTTTCTATTAGGTGTTAAAACATCAAGATTTTGTTTACATCTTCTATACACCAAAGTGGGACTGAAATAAAAACACACAATGAATGTCACATTTGATCTTGTAAGAAATCAACTTCTTACTTGTAGTCACTGTGTATGATCGTGCCACTCAATCTTACATAGCAAAGAAGACTGCCACTACCACTGATAGTATTCCTTGACTTTAGTCAATTTGGTTGTGATTGAAAAATGAAACATTACTTTATGCTCCCCTCCCACAATGTGAACATTTATAAAAATAAGCATATCACACAACTTGAAAAGCAAATGCACACCACCTAAATATGCTATCAATACAAGTGAGCAGCCTCATCGATGATGACTAGCGATAGGTCCCAAGTCACCTCTAACCTCTTGTGCCTCCGTCCTCCAATATGTATTCATTGCTCACTCAGTTGATGATGTTGTATAGCTTAGGTGCATGTCATTTTGATTGAAATGGGGTCCCCCCCACAAAATTGACATGCTTACCGGATGTCAAGTATGCCCAAAAATGCATTTGTAAGGCAATTTTTTATAATTTTTATAATTTGACTTTAATATACAAAATGAATTTTACAAACAAACGATTCAACTCTAGACTTTTAATTTTTACTTTTGACAATAACATTACTTTGAAAAATATGAAAAAAATGACTGCTTTGACATAGACCCGATTCTTTAACAAAAAATATTTGACACTATTGATTTGATAAAGACCGGTTATAATACCAAATACTAACTAAATAAAGACACTGAGACATATACTTCAATGTATATTACAAGACTCTAAAATAATGACATAACTTAATGTCACTTTTTTTTAAAAAAAAAAAATTAACAATGACTTAATAATAAGACTTATAAATGACATGCATAATAAATATAGACTTCCTTAAAAAATAAATGACCTGTAAAAATGCATTAATACTCCTAAACGTAAATCAAATCTAATTGACTAGATATACCAAATAAAGTAAAGACTTTACAGCAAAAATCTTAGCTTTCATGGATGGTGAAATACGTGGCGACAATGTAGAAGGAAGCAAGCTCTGCCAGATCATGTATCGAAGGACTGATAACCATGAAGACACAGAATAAACATGGTGATAGGAGTGATGGTTATTACCAACATGTGCCGTTGAATTCCTGAACTATTTGCCAGGAGTCATGATTTATAACCTATCCCTAGAACAAGCATGGAATGGTGAAACACTCTATAGATGACGTCAAGTTTGGAATGTTGTCCATCAGAATTTTCAACGTGGATAATTAAATGAATGGATCTTGTCATGAACAAAAACACCACTATGGCACAACAGATGTCAAATCTTTGAATGGCTTTGAGAATCAATTCCGATGTCCTTCCTAGTAGCGTCAACTCTACAACACTTGTGCTACCTAGTGATGGCAATTAAACAAACACAGACTATCAAATTTCTAGAAACATCATACAACTATTAACAACAATGAATGGAGAACAATATTATGGATTTGGTCCTCTCTTACATTAAATAATAATGGACCATTCCCTCCTATAGTTGCAATAATAAGTATTTAATTCTATATAAAACTACAAACTCATTTTTACTAAACCAATTATTCATCCACAAGGGTGACTGAAAAAATTTGAGAGTTTACCCCTCATAAATCTTCACAAGCCCATCCCTGCTCTGTTACCACTGTTGGGAGCTCAAAGAGCCAAACTTAGAATTGACACATGCATAGACAATATGTAAATTTATTTCAACACAAATAATATTTCTCACTCACTATTCTCATTTCTCAATCTGATTCATTAAACAATCCAAGACATACATACATACATATATATATATAGAAACAATATCCTATATTCTCTCCTCTAATTTCTCACTTGAAATCTCTCACCCTATGATTATGCAGTACAATATATTGTTATAACAATGTAAACAATATATATATATATATATATATATATATATATATATATATATATATATATATATATATATATATATATATATATATATATATATATATAACAATATTTTGATATACAAACTAACTATATTTACCTCTTGATAAATACCAACTGCTACTATTTACCTCACAGTAAATATTTCATGTAAACATTATATGTAACATTCACTCCCTAATGTTGACATGGTACAACATAACTCCTACTGCAATGTGTTGCACGGGCTTGCCTCATAATTTGAATCAAAGAAAGGCATGTAAACTTTCAATTGGTTGACTGTCTTGCTACACATGACCACAACTATGCGAAGGAACGTATCCCATATTTAATCCATGAAAAGAACGCACTCGACATTCCACTGGTGGATCTTCTTCATAAAGAAGGAAGGCAATTAGAGGACTGCTACACCAGTAAAATTTTTATCTACTTTTTTACATATGTGGTTTTTTGGATTGACCACTAACCCTTTCCAAATCTATGAGTGTTACAATAAACTTAGAGACACACTCTATAATATTTTCTACTAGGAGTTAAAACATTAGAATTTTATTTACATCTTCTACACACCAAACTGGAACTGAAAGAAAAACACACAATGAATGTCGCATTTTATCTTGTAAAAAATCAAATTCTTACTTGTAGTCACTGTGTATGATCATGCCACTCAATCTTACACAGCAAAGAAGACTACCATTGCCACTGGTAGTATTCCTTGACTTTAATCGGTTTGCTTCTGAGTGAAAAATGAAACATTACTTTATGTTCCCCTCCCACAATGTGAATATTTTTAAAAATAAACATATCACACAACTTGAAAAGCAAATGCACACCACATAAATGTGCCATCAATACAACTGAGTGGCCTCATCGATGATGACTGATGATAGGTCACAAGTCACCTCTAACCACATGTGCCTTTGTCCTCTAATATGCCTTCATTGCTCACTTAACCGATGATGTCGTAGAGCTCAGGTGCATGTCATTTTGACTGAAATGGGGTCCCCCTCACAATACTGACATGCTTATCGGATGTTGGGTACGCCCAAAAATGCATCCGTAAGGCAATTTTTTTTAATTTTTACAATTTGACTTTTAACATACAAAATGACTTTTACAAACAAACGACTCGACTCTAGAATTAAAACTTTACTTTTGACAATAACATTACTTTGAAAAATATGAAAAAATTGACTCTTTTTACATAGACACAAAAAATGATTTTTCAACTCATTTTTGACATAGACCCGATTCTTTAACAAAAAATATTTGACACTATTGATTTGATAAAGACCGGTTATAATACCAAATACTAACTAACTAAAGACACTGAGACATATACTTTAATGTATATTACAAGAGTCTAAAATAATGACATAACTTAATGTCACTTTTTTTTTTTTTTTAAAAAAAATTAACAATGACTTAATAATAAGACTTATAAATGACATACATAATAACTATAGACTGACTTAAAAAAAATGAATGACCTATAAAAATGCATTAATACTCCTAAACATAAATCAAATCTAATTGACTATGGATATACCAAATAAAGTAAAGACTTGACAGCAAAAATCTTGGCTTGCATGGATAGTGGAATACGTGGTGGCAATGTAGAAGGAAGCAAGCTCGGCCAAATCATGCATCGAAGGACTGATAACCGTGAAGACACAGAATAAACACGGTGATAGGAGTGATGGTATTTTCCAACATGTGTTGTCGAATTCTTGAACCGTTTGCTAGAAGTGATTTGTAGCCTATCGCCATAACAAGCATGGAATGGTGAAACACTCTATAGATGACGTCAAGTTTGAAATGTTGTCCATTGGAATTTTCAACATGGAAAATTAAACAATACGGATCTTGTCATGAACAAAAACACCACTATGGCACAATAGATGTCAAATCTCCTAATGGCTTTAAGAATCAATTTCGATGTTGTTCCCAGCAGCATCAACTCTACAACACTTGTGCTACCTAGGGATGGCAACTGAACAAACATAGACTGTCAAATTTATAGAAATGATGTATAACTATTAACAATAGTGAATGGAGAACTATATTATGGATTTGGTCCTCTCTTACGTTAAATAATAATGGACCATTCCCTTCTATAGTTTCAATAATAAGTATTTAATTCTATATAAAACTACAAACTCGTTTTTACTAAACCAATTATTCATCCACAAGGGCAACCAGAAAAATTTGAGAGTTTGCCCCTCAAAAATCTTCACGAGCCCATCCCTACTTTGATACCATTGTTGGGAGCTCAAAGAGCCAAACTCAGAATTGACACATGCACAGACAATCTGCAAATTTATTTCAACACAAATAATATTTCTCACTCACTATCTAATTCATTAAACATTCCAAGACATACATACATACATACATATATATAGGAATAGTATCCTATATTCTCTCCTCTGAGTTCTCACCCTATGATTATGAAATATAATATATTGTTATAACAATGTAAACATTATATCCTAACTATATATATGTTATCGTAATATTGTTTATGCAACAATATTTCGATATACAAACTAATTATAATTCCCTATCGATAAATATCAGCGACTATTATTTACCTCACAGTAAATATCCCATGTAAACATTATCTGTAACATTCACCCCCCTAATGTTGACATGGTACAACATAACTCCTATTACAACATGTTACATGGGCTTGCCTCATAATCTGGATTAAATAAAGGAGTGTAAACTTTCAACTGGCTGACTGTGTTGCTGCACATGACCACAACTATGTGAAGGAACATATCCCACATTTAATCCATGAAAAGAACACACTTGGAATTCTACTGGTGTATCATCTTCATAAAGAAGGAAGGTAGTCAGAGGACCGCTACACCAGTAAAAGTGTATCTACTTTTTTACATATGTGGTTTTCTAGATCGACAACCAACCCTTTCCAAATCTATGAGTGTTACAATAAAGTTAGAGACACACTCTATAATGTTTTATACTAGGAGTTAAAACATTAAGATTTTGTTCTACACACCAAACTAGGACTAAAATAAAAACACACAATGAATATCACATTTGATCTTGTAATAAATCAACTTCTTACTTGTAGTCATTATATATGATCGTGCCACTCAATCTTACATAGCAAAGAAGACTGCCACTGCCACTAGTAGTATTCCTTGACTTTAGTCAGTTTGGTTATGAATGGAAAATGAAACATTGCTTTATGTTCCCCTCCCATAATGTGAACATTTCTAAAAATAATCATATCACACAACTTGAAAAGCAAATGCACACCACTTAAATATGCTATCAATACAAGTGAGCAGCCTCATCGATGATGACTAGCGATAGGTCCCAAGTCACCTCTAACCTCTTGTGCCTCCGTCCTCCAATATGTATTCATTGCTCACTCAGCTGATGATGTTGTAGAGCTTAGGTGCATGTCATTTTGAATGAAATAGGTCCCCCCCACAATACTGACATGCTTATCGAATGTCAAGTACGCCCAAAAATGCATTCGTAAGGCAATTTTTTTTAATTTTTTTAATTTGACTTTTAATATACAAAATGAATTTTATAAACAAACGACTCAACTCTAGACTTTTAACTTTTACTTTTGACAATAACATTACTTTGAAAAATATGAAAAAAATTGACTCTTTTGACATAGACACAAAAAATGATTTTTCAACTCATTTTCGACATAGACCCGATTCTTTAACAAAAAATATTTGACACTATTGATTTGATAAAGACCGGTTTTTATACCAAATACTAACTAACTAAAGACATTGAGACATATACTTCAATGTATATTACAAGACTCTAAAATAATGACATAACTTAATGACACTTTTTAAAAAAAAAATTAACAATGACTTAATAATAAGACTTATATATGACATGCATAATAACTATAGCTTCCTTAAAAAAATGAATGAGCTATAAAAATTCATTAATACTCCTAAACGTAAATCAAATCTAATTGATTATGGATATACCAAATAAATTAAAGACTTGTCAGCAAAAATCTTAGCTTGCACGGATGGTGGAATACGTGACGGTAATGTAAAAGGAAGCAAGCTTGGCCAGATCATGCATCGAAGGACTGATAACCATGAAGACATAGAATAAACATGGTGATAGGAGTGATGGTTATTGCTAGCATGTGTCATTGAATTCCTGAACTATTAGCCAGAAGTCACTATTTGTAGCCTATCACCAGAACAAACATGCAATGGTGAAACACTTTATAGATGACATCAAGTTTGGAATATTGTCCATCAAAATTTTCAACGTGGAAAATTAAATGATACGAATATTGTCATGAACAAGAACACCACTATGGCACAATAGACGTCAAATCTCCAAATGTCTTTGAGAATCAATTCTGATATCATTCTCAGCAGCATCAATTCTATAACACTTGTGCTACATGGCGATGGCAATTGAACAAACACAGACTATCAAATTTTTAGAAACATCGTACAACTGTTAACAATAGTGAATGGAGAACAATATTATGGATTTGGTCCTCTCTTACATTAAATAATAATGGACCATTCCCTCCTATAGCTTCAATAATAAGTATTTAATTCTCTATAAAACTAAAAACTCATTTTTACTAAACTAGTTATTCATCCATAGGGGCAACTAGAAAAATTTGAGAGTTTGCCCCTCACAAATCTTCACAAGCCCATCCCTATTTTGATACCACTGTTGGGAGCTCAAAGAGCCAAACTCAGATTTGACACATGCATAGACAATCTGCAAATTTATCTTAACACAAATAATATTTCTTACTCACTATTCTCATTTCTCAATCTGATTCATTGAACATTCCAGGACATATATACATATATATGGTAATAGTATCCTATATTCTCTCCTCTGATTTATCCCCTGAAATATCTCACCCTGTGATTATGCAATACAATATATTGTTATAACAATGTAAACAATATATCCTAACTATATATTTATTATTGTAATATTGTTTATGTAACAATATTCCAATATACAAACTAACTATATTTACCTCTCGGTAAATATCAACTGCTACTATTTACCTCATAGTAAATATCCCATGTAAACATTATCCGTAACAAAGTAAATATACAAGTGCTTAAGATTTTGTTTGGACAACTAAGATTTAAGATACTCATTACTTGTAGATGCAAAGTTATTGGTTAATGAGTGAAGTACCTAAATCATCTCATGAAGATTATTTACAGAAAAAGTAAAATGAGCCTACCTTCCCACAATGTGTTCCCTATTCCTCATGATCACTTACAGAGTCATTAGTCTATTACGAAGATTGAGTACTTACGTGAGAAAGTAGATGACATAAAATATAATAATGAGACCTCTTATCCCAGTCTACTGGCCTATTATACCCTAATGGACTTCAACTCTATCATGAGACCAACTATGGAGTTTGAGCTTCAACTAAAATAGAAAATGTGCTAAAAGAGAATCACCTTTTTTTGTGTGATTTTGACTTGTGAGTATTTGTTTTTGCCTTTTGATCATTGCCTTTTCTTAGAATGATTTGGCTTTTAACTTTCATGGCTTTTGTTATTCCTCCTCTGTATGGATTCAAAAGAACCAAACATTACTGATATATATGACTAACTCAAAGAAGCTTATACTTTGCTTATAAGAGAAAAGTAATTAAAACTATGTCGGTACCAAAAATGCTTAGACTTATCCACAAATAAGTATGGAATCTCAAGACTAACTGTATGTGTTCTTAATACGAGGGAAATATAAAGGAAAATGGGAATCATGAAATATATGTGTAATAAATGGTACAATGATGAATATGCTTTATAACTGATCATAGTGAAAATGGGATAGTGTAGAGTGTGATCTAAGAGCCATGTCACATAAGTAACTATACTATTCAACAAGTAATCTAACTTAAACATCTATTTAAGGAAAAATCATCCCAAGATAGGGTGAAACAAGTGTTTGCAAAGTATATAATGAAATGTAATTAAAGCATTAAAGTTGAATGTATAAAGATTCAAGAACTGTAAAGCAAGAATCAAGAATGTAAAAGTAACTATGTAAATATAGAAGAAATAGGCAATATAAAAAATGATAAGCAGTGCATCACAAATGTTATAATGAGGTACAAATATAAAAAACCAATCAGGTAGAAATATGAGGCGTAATATGTCATGACAAAATAATATGTTCACAAATACTTATAGATTTAATGACATACATCATCAATAACATCTGATAAATCATATTGTAATTAGCATCTAGCATTAACCATAGTCTCGTCTATCTTCATTGAGAGATGTGCAGGGACTTCTTGTCACATTGTCTCAATGGAGAATGTAGGTATACTACAAGAAGAGGCTTGTGTGTGTGGCATCTCCTGTAAAGGGTAATCAATATGAGGAACTGGGGCAACCATGTGATTAAAAACCATTTATCTTTGTGAGGATGAAGGACATTAGGAAGGGTTAGCCTTCACCCATGATTGATCTTGGGTACATTGTTCAGAAGGTGATGGTGTAGTATGTGGAAAAGCACGGAAGTGTTATTACAAGACTCTGCACCTATTTGTATGATGTGTAGCACACTGATGTCAAAGGTGATAGACTTCCCCATGTTTATGGATGTACTATATAAGAATCTTAGGAGGTAAAACATTATCAACAGATTGTGACTTCTCTGAATGAATAACATCATTGTATTATTAACGTTATCAGTAGTGTGTAGATGTATGTGTGGTTGTAGCATGACAATAACATATATGACTACAAGCAGTAGGTTGTGGAGGTATAATATCTATAATAGGAGTGGACCCTGATGCATGCTATTATGCTAAGAACCTTTGATGTGCACGATAATCCCTAGCCTAATGACTAGAAACCTTATGGAACTCACAATATGGTTCATTTGCCCATCGTGTAGGTAGAGAATCAAGAATAAGTAAAGGTATTATGCCATCACCATCAATAAGACAACTCAAAGTAGAGTTTATGTTGGCTCAACCATTGTGATAAATGTTCACAATGCAGGGTGGCATAATGTGGCTAACATCTCGGGAGGGAACAAACTCGAAGGATCAAAAAACCAGGAAAACCAATATGGTCTCATCATGTCATGATTAAGAAGCATACTCCAAAGAGGCTTGGCAGTGACTAGGTGATAAGTAGTGTGTGTGCTCCATCTTTGACCTATGAACATCAAGTGAAGAAGAGAGAATGTCAGGTGCAGTATAAGGAAAAGGAACTATATCAATATAACTAATACTATATATGGATTATTGTAAAGAAGAATGATATCTAAGTATTTTTACATTTTTAGCTTGAGCAAAACCAACTAGAAAGGGGGCATCTAATGAATATCCATCATTGTAATTAAGAGTGTGAAGATAAAATGGTGCAAGCACCAACAATCTTATCGATTGAATAAGCAAGAATAATGGATTGTTTAGTCTTGGTTAGAGTATCGAGAGTCTCATCGATTAGTTCTTGTCAAGCCTGAGGTCGTAAAAAGTAAGTAATTACATAATTATGTGTGAAGGGAGATCAAAAGTTTTGATTTTGAAACTGCTATCATCTAGTTCATCATTGTTAGAATCTAATAGGCTAGGTGATACACTACCCACAAATTCAGAGTGTCTATTATAGCCTCTAGTAGAGTTGACAGGGTAATAAAATTGTTGAGACTTGCAAAAGGGAATGCTAGGTAAAGGTTAAAGGGTGGGAATTTTGAAAATGCTGCATTCCTAGAATTGTTCAAAATTCTAAGGGTTCTTGCCTCCTTGAATATTGTAAATAACACCATTATGAGGAAAGTTAACACATTGGTCATGTGGTGTGTCCAAGGTTGTCCAAGTAAGATGTTATATGATAGTAGAAAGTTGAAGATTGAGACTTTAATATGGATAATGATAGGAGGAACCATGATAAGAAGTCAGACACATCCTAGAGGATGCATTTGCCTTTAATCATAACCTTGACATGTACTTTGGGTAGATTTAAGATTGCACCCTAAGTAACCAAGTGTTTTAATAAAATCAAGGGAGGCAACACAAGTGTTAGAGCCTTCATCGATCAAAGCATGCCTAACTTGAATATCATCGATTTGTACATTGATAAACAATAGAGGATCATCTGCACAAATCAACGTTTCATTAGGAATCATTGAAGTGATAAGAAATTTGAGTGAGAGAGAAGTATCTATGGTTTCATCAATGTAGATAGATATTTCTTTGCATTGTTGGAGAATTCTAGCTTCATACCTAGACAAAGTGGATTCGTTCCCCACAAGTACAGGTCAAGGGATGTTCATTTTGAATAAAAGTTGTATTAGATAATTATGATGACGAAAAGTCCTCATGAGTTCTATAAAAATAATTTGAGATGGGAGGCAAGAAAGTTTTGTTATAGGATCTCATTCATCATGTCCAATTAGAGCAGTATCAGATAGAGGTGCATAATGTTGAAGCAAGTATGTTGAAGTAAGGGTGGAAGTGCATTTAAAGTGATGTTGATAAGAGGTAGTTAATCGAGACTTAGCCAATGTGGTTGTGTCAAGTGTATTTGATTGGGTTGAAATAGGTATTGTTTTGGGTGTTGTGGTTGAGGTGATGTGTGGTTCTATAGAATATTTTATGAGTAGTGTATTTGGAGTTTTAGGTAGGTCAGAGTGATGAGAGTTTGGTGATAAGTGAGGACTAGAAGTTGTATCAATAGAGAGTGAATGAATATCCAAATGTGGTGTTTGAGTAGAAACATGTGGGGTAGTGGATGAAGGAGTAGGTTGTGCTTTTGGGATCGTTGTCCTATGCCCTAGTTCTATGAAATGAGATGGGTAAGAATCTTGGACAACACAAAAAGTTTGGAAGTTGTTATAGCTAAAACTTAGGTATGGATCGATATAAGAAACTGCTCTCCTCATATTATTCATATTGATAATGTTTTCATCATTAGGATCAACAAAAGTTTTGATAGTGTTGGTAATGGGAGGTTGAGTAGTGCTTAGTTAATGATTAGGAAGAGGATCCTTATAGATTGTGAGATGAGTGTTTGCTTGATTAAGGGCATTGTGTTTATTTTTGGTTTCTTGAACCTTGGCTGCCACTGCATAAGCTTGTTGACACTGATGAATTAGTGTTTTATGATCAAATTTAGGACTGAGAAGATATTCAAGAGAAAATTTTCATAATTAATGACAAATTTCATGAGAATGACCCCAACTTGCATGCTACCAACAAAATTTGTGTGGATCGTACCAATGTTCTGTAGGATGAATAACATTAAGATCTCGTGATGAAGGCCTAGGAAGATGTTTTGAATTTTTGCCATGGAAAGAGGCTTGTGAGAATCCACGTTGTTTACTTGGGCAAATGTAGAACTAGGTTGTATTAAAGGGTCGGTTGAAAGTGGTTGTGAAAGAGTAGCATCATTGCAACTACTTGGAGTAATTGCATGAATAGTGTGGATAAAATCATAGTTATTTGTAACACCATCATAGGTATCATGTCGGTTTTTAGATTTCATAAGCATTCAAGTTCCAATAGGAGGATGGGAATGCTCAAATTGTATTATGAGAAAATATTGATGTTTGGCTTGGTCGATGGCCTCTTCCAAATATTTTAGAAATAAAATCCTAAAATGATATTGTAATTTATAATGAAAAGCATTGGTGAATAAGGGGAAGAGATTGTCTTATGACATGTTATGTTCAGCTTAAGTGGACAAATCTTTCCATCATTTAATGAACACTTGTGCAGTTTCAGATTTTGATTATTTATAGTTGATGAAATGATCTAAGTTGCTTTTAATAAGGTTGTTAGTATGGAATTCTTGTACCAATACATTAACTAAATCTTATAAAGTGGATATAATATGAGATTTGAGTTGATTATACCAATCTAAAGAATCACCTACGAATGTTTTATCTAAGAGTTTGGTGGTGGTAAAGGTGTTGAGCTCAATCCAGTCTTTATATAAGTTTTTGAAAGCTTTTAAATGTAAAGCAAGATCAATGGATCCCTTATAAGTGATCATAGGAACAATGCCACCTATGTTGATGTTTGCAATGTGAGGAACTAAAAGTTCATTTTGTAAGTGTTTGATAACCTTATTGAGAAGTGGAGGTTGAGGAATAAGGTTACCTTGTGCATCTCTAAGGGGAGGTAGGAGGCATTAGGATTGTGCACTCCCCATTGAGTGGTTAAGAATGATTTTGTAATTGTAAAAGTTGGTTTCGCATTTGTATCATTTGATTTGTATTATTAGTCTGAAAATTAGCCATTTGGTTCATATCTTGTAATAAAATTTGATTAGTGTTGATTGTGGCTTTGACTAATAGAAGCAACTTGAGATGCACTAGAGGTAGCATTGACTTGAGTATGAACATGGACACTTTGAGTAGGCCTGTTGGAGGAGAGATCGGCCATAATAGTTATGATACTAGGCAAGGTAGAAGAATAAGAAATGGAGAGAGTTGAAGGCATGGAAGAAGAAGTGGGTGTGGAAGAAGTCATAGGGTGACTTGCCCCAAGGTTTGTAGCTAAACTATGTGTAGCTGAAGGTGAACAATCAATTTAAGGTCCCATCATGAGATTGTAGATGATCGTGGGATCTTTTCATTGGCGTTGAGTGTTTTTTGTTGATGAAAAGTATCATTTCCATAGTATATTTGAGATTGTTTTTATCTTCAATAATAGACATTTTTAGGGGATAATTAAGTGGATCCAAAGTTTTGGGAGGAGGTGACCCATTGTTTTTGGTTCTAATGGCCACATGGACATTATTGACATTTAGATTTTCTATAGAAGTATAAGGAAGGCAAGAATGAGGACATTTGGGAGGGTTAGTTAAATTCATCAAATTGTTTTGAGTTTACATTTTAGTTTCATCAAATATATACTGCATGATGAAAATTAAAAATTAAAGTACTAAGTTGGAAATCGACTGGGTCAAGCTGGTCAAACTAGTTGGGCAGATTAGAAAAGTAGCACTCTATAAACCAACTAAGTTTAAATGGTCAACCTAGTTGGGCAAATAGGAAAAAGTAACAATATAAAAACTGAGTTAGGGTGGTTGATCTAGTTGGGCAGACAAAAAAAGTAACAGTCTATAAACTAACTGAGTTGAGTTGGACAATCTAGTTGGGCACATAAGAAATGTAACACTCTAGAAACTAATTGAGTCAAGCTAGTCAATCTAGTTAGGTAGACATGACAAGTAACAGTTTAGAAACTAATTTAGTCAAGCTAGTCGATCTAGTTGGGTAGATAAGAAATGGAATAGTCTTAAATTTTTTGAGTCAAGCTGGTCATTGGGCAGATAAGAAAGATAATAGAGGTTTTGGAGGCCTACTAAGTTGAGTTGGTTGACTTAGTTGTATAGGTGGAAAAGTATAGAGTTATATTAAGTCGTGTTGGTCAACTTAGTTATAAAGGTAGGAAAAGACAGAGCTTTGACAACCTACTAAGTCGAGTTGGTTGATTTAGTTGTACAGATGGGAACAAACAAAGTTTTGATAGCCTACTAAGTCGAGCTTATCAACTTAGTTGTACATGGGGAAAAAAATAAAGTTTTGACAACCCACTAACTTGAGTTGGTTGAATTAGTTATACACATAGGAAATAGATAGGGTTTTGATAATGTACTAGGTCAAGCTGGTTGAATTAATTGTAAAGGCCAAAAATTACATAGTTATACTAAGTCATGTTTTATTTGAATATGTAAAATAATAATAGTAATTTGAAGTATGTAAATTGTAAGGTAGAAGTAAAGCAAACATAATACTGAACTATTTATCACATAACACATAATTGTATTAATGTTGGTCAATACAATCTATAATACAACAAAAAATAACAAGCAACAAGTAGAAAATATAATTTTGTAACTACTAATGCTAGCTAATTATCAAAAAAAATATCAAGTACTAAAAGGTTTTGATTGATTTATAGGCTTCCAAAAATACTTGCTTGTCTATTGAATAGTGACGACCCAATATTTCAGTGTGCTAAGAAAGAAGTATCATTCCCATAGCCCACTAAACCCAATTTCAAGGCTAAGTTAGAACTAACTTCTCAGAGATAATAACTAATTGATGCACCAAAAGATCAAATGGATAGTTTGATTCCTCAGGTTCAATTCAAAAAAAAAATAGGTGTTTTTGAAATATTGTGAGGTATATGGCAATTAATGACCATGTTTAGCTATGTACTATGGCTATGAGTATCAGGACAAGCAGCTCATGCCATGATATTTATAAATGATAGACAAGAACCATAAATAGAGTATCACAAAGCCATTCACGACATTAGTTGAGTAGCTTTAAAACTTTTGATGCATAGTTTCTAAGAAAAACAAGATAAAGTGAAAAAAATACAAAAATCAAGTATTAAAAATCAATTTACTATTTTAGAAAGTAAATAAACAGACAACCAAGTATTTTCAAAACAAATATGAGATTTATTTCTAAGAAATTAAAGTGAATTGCCTTGCTTATTCTGTAAAAGAAAGATATAGAACAAGATTGGGTAGGCCAATCTAGTTTGCAAACATAACAGAACATAATCGGGTAGGTTGATCTAGTTTGTTGTGAAAACAAGCCCAAATCAAACATAGTTAGCTAGGTCGACTTTGTTTGACAGAGTAGATAGATGTAGAACTATGTTGGTCAGGTTGACTTAGTTGATTGTGTAATATAGTTTTACAAAAATAAAAAATTGGTAAAAAATGTAAAAATTGAAATGTTGAATAAGTGTACTGAAAAATAGAAATGAAAAATTAAGGCTATTGACAAAAATGGAAGTATGGAGCTTGTTTAGAGTAAACCTGAAAATAATAACTATGTTGATCAGGTCGACTTGGTTGCTTGAAAATACTAAAGATCTAATTGCTGATTGTAATGTCTAGGCTTGATTAAGTCCTGCAAAAAATCTAAAAAACATAAAGATTAAACAAAGTCGACGAGGTCAACTTAGTCCGTGGATAGCTAAAAATTAAAAGTAGTAAAATGAAACTAGGTCAACCAATGCGATCTAATTTGATGACAAACTACAAAATAAACATTGTTGAAATGAACTAGATTGACCAGTTTGACTTAGTTGATTGTAAGTGAAAATTTAAAAAATAAGAAAAATGAGAGAATTGACCATCGTGACTCAGTTTACTGGAAATGAAACCCTATAAGCAAAAGGACAAAATAAGGTCAACCAATGCGACCTGATTAACTATAGATCTTGGATCTAAAAATAGAGAAAAGACTAGATAAACTAGTGTGATCTAGTTGACTACGAAAGAAAACCTACAAATAAAGGACAAACTGGGTCGACTAGCATGACCTAGTTGACTGTGGATTATGAATCTACAAATGAAAGTTAAAATTAGATCAACCAACATGATCTAACTAACTATCAATGAAAACTAAAAAATTAGAAATACAAGGGTTAAATTCACATCGGATTGACCAAATTGTATGCAACAAATTAAGATATATCTACAGCTTATTTGACTTAGTAAATCCAAGATTGGATAAGGTAATCAACTAAAATCTATTATAATAATATTTATATCGGGAGCATGACCAAATTAGATATGTTAAACCTAACCAAAAGATATTTTATCATACAACACCAAAGTAGAGGGTTCCAAAGCCTCTATGTAAATGATACTATGCAATAACCCTCACTAGGCCTAAGTACATAAAATAAAACTAATATAGTGTTCGTAAAATTTTGTGGCATAAATGGGGATGGTTAAACATAAATAAACAATCAAGGGATAATGGTAGGCAAATGGGGGCCTAGATCACCTAAATTAGATGATGGCAAACAAAAATAACCTTATATTTATACTAAGTTTAAACATAAAAGTAATATAAGCCAGGAGTTATACATTCAATACATATTACTTATACAATATTTATCTATCAAATGAAATAACAAGAGTTAAGAATACTTACCTTGGGTGACCCTGTCGAGTCTCAATATTTACCTTGGTCAATGGTGCTTTACAAGATATTTTTGTGGCTTTGTAAGCATCACATTATAAAAATTATTTCTAGGCTAAAAGACCCCTTCTTTGCATCCAAGACTTCCCACAAGGCAAGTAATCTTCACTCTAAGGCAAACCTTGAGTAGTGGCTCATTCAAATGCAAAATTATGAACTTTAATGATGCAAAAATGAATGTTTCTCTTTATTGGATTGAAATGAGCCTTGTAATTATATTAATAGATGGACCTTAATCCTTCTAAAAATTTAACCAACAAGATCGGCCAATGCGACTTAGTTCATTTTAAAAAGTTATAATTAAGCCTCGATCTAAATTAGCCAAGCTAACTTAGTTCAATAATGTGCATTTAATCTTTTATAACAGGGTCAACCCAACCGAATTAGTAGGAAAAGAGGGTGTTTGCTTAGTTAAGTGTTATTTGAATGGAATGTTGCTTAAGAAAATGTGTAAATGAGTTTGGATTACTTTGGGAGTTGGATAAGTGGGATTTGTAATGGGTTTAGGTAATGATATAGTTGACCAACAATTTTTTGAAGCACTAATGGTCTGCCCACACCTTTCCTAATGCACCCTTTAAGGCACACACTGAAAGAGATCAAAACTCGATAAGTTTATGTAAGAGAGAAAGCATCAATAAATGATAACATTTTTAAAAATATTGTGTGTATACAGTGTGCATCGAGCATATTCCTTGGAATTTGAGTTCTATTAAGTTGTCATGGTCAACTTTATACTCATTATACAAGTAGCTACTTACATTGCCTGATCCTTCAACTTGTAAATTACTATGGTATACCTGCCTCTTTATAGCTTCAACTCCTTGGTTAGTTCATTTGCTTGCTCATAAGGACCAACTAAAAAAGTTTGCCTTTGTGAATTTTCCCAGTTGAATTTGTGATGTTCTCAGGTGTGATGGCCATCCTTCATCCAATAAAATAGAATCTTCCTTTGTGTATGCTTGAAAATAGAAATTTCACTAGCTTATCGGGTTTCCTGAAGAAAGACAATTTCTAAAGTTGCAACAATCCATTATCTTTGAGGGACATCCTTATTTGGGTATCTTATAGTTTTAATCCATATCTTCTAACCTGCTTCAACTTAATGTCGTAGTTAACTTTTAACATATATTCATATTTGGCCTTGTTACAACTGACAAGTATTTAATCTAGAATTGAACACAATTTTTTCTTATGAAACTTACACCAAATCAGTCAACTTCCAATTAACTACTCAAGATATTCAATAACATAATGAATTATAGTTTGCATCATGATTTGCACATAATTCTTCTAATTTAATGTTAATGTCATACAATAAATAATAGTTGCATGATACATAGTTATTTTCTTAATCTAAGCATAAATGCCAATAAATACAACCACCTTCATGGTCTCATTCAATACAATGTTGTATAAATACTCAATAGTATAGATAATCTCATCTAAAAAGTACAACATTGTAAAATAATTATTACACAAGTATGCCATTAGTGTTATAACATAATATATAATGACCGCTAAAAATTACATTATGACACAAGTGAATATACAAGTAATCTAACAAGATGTGTTATAATAAATAGTTTGGTAAATAAGTACACAATAGTACAACATATCATCTATGAACTATTCCTAAAAACAATGTAATAGCCATGAGTATGCTTCATACTTCATTCATATTTAACTGTAATGAGAGAAAGCCTCATTTGGGTGCTTTACCTCCAACCAAAGAGTGACAATCCCTACACACCTCCCACTAGAATTGGCCCTTCCATTCATGAAGGGGTAGATAATGACGATGCAAGCACCCAAAACTATTTGAAAACACATGTCAAAGTACAATAATTATTACATGAAACCAATCATAAAGACATTAGGTATGCCTATATATGTTATGACCTCAAGCAAACATGTAACTAGAAAGTATAGTGGATAGATAATGTATATAGCTATAACATTTCTTTCGTCAAAGCATTTTCTAATATTTTCATATTTCAAAGAATCTTGATCATTGTCCACATAAGCATTGATATTTGTTACAACAAAAAATCATTAATACCATTCTTTTTTAATTGATGATGAGTGACTTGGAATATGCCTCATCCTGTCACTCATCATCCTTTAAACAAGAAATACAACCATTTTAAGTACAAATCTCGATCATAAATTATTTGCAAAATAATTATATAAAACAATTCATTTTAAACATATAATGAGTACCAGGAAAAATGTATACTGGAATCTTTCACTCAAGAATATAATTATCACGAGTTTGGACTAACAATTCAATGTTTCCATAGAATTAATCTAAAACTTCAATTTACATAACGGTATACCATATAGTGAAATTCCATTACCTGAAACAAAATATCTAGCGATCATCCTTAATGATGGTATACCATAATATTTAATAAAACAATTATAGATCCACTTTTAACATGGTAATTGATCATATGTTCCTATCTCTCAACATTGTGTTAAAAGATTCAACCTTTATGGATACCCAGGTTTATATTTAAAAACAAATATTTTGATCAAGGGTTCGTTATACAATGATTCGAAGAACATCCCATCACTAACTATAGTCTTGGAGGTGGTTGCATTGGCCACCTACATGTCTATAATTAGTTGATAATACTTAGTTTATCCATATTTCATGGATCTAAGTCGTGTTCTATGATAACACTTAGTTTTTTTCAATCAACTTAAATAAGAACTAAATAGCTTATTTTCAAAAGACGTGGAATCTTCAAACTATCAAATAATTACTATTACCACCAAAATAAACTCATAGAATAATGATAACTCACAATTTGTAGTTCGTTCAAGTTCCTATTCCCTCAAGGGTTTATGGATTCATCACAAAATTTGGGAAATGGAAAGAAAGGTTTAAGTTTTACCATTCATTTACCCTTATAGGCCTATGGAGAGTGAACTCAAATCCACATGTCTAGAAAGTGCAAATGATTTCCAAGGTTAAATTCCAAAATAGACAAGTCTCAATCACATATGTAAAATAACAATTCAAATCAATGTATAATAACTTCAAACATATGTAGTACCACAATTATATGGACTTAAAGGAGTACGACTACCATAGGTTTTACCATTAATTACTAATATTGTTATTATTTTGAATAGAGTCAGCTACAACTACACATCATACTAATCATTTTGTATACAAATCTTGCAAGAGTATATAGTTCCTCAAAACAACCATTTTTGGCAAAGTAAGCTATAGCCACATGGCTTAAACCACATCAAACATTTTACAACCACTTAGTTTTTATGGTAACAACAAATATGCTACAACAATTTAGGTAAAATTAACAATAAATGTGCTACAACCTTTTAGGGCAAAACTTCAACAATATGTTACAACGTTATAGACAAAACAACAACGAATACACTATAACCACTTCAGGGAAAGCATCATATGCTACAACTGCTTATAGCCAAAAAATAACAACTAATTATAGTTATTAGGTCAAAATATCAATAATATGTTGTCATCGCTTAAGGCACAAATGTTGGGTTTATTTAGTTAGTTCTACTACAACACTGAAGCTTCTCCCCAACAAGCTTACGTGCTGGCCCTATCATGAAAGAGGTAAGTCTCGAGCACTCACCCAAAGTGCACAATGAAAGACTAGTTCCCAAAGGCTTTGAAGCACAATGTTATATGTTTGTTTATCTCTTATAACACAAATCTTAAGTTATTCAATACCATGAATATACCACTATTATCCTTATTATCCCAGACTTAACTACTACGATAACTAGGATCACCATTATTATTCAACAGTAGCAATAAAAGGAAAAGATACCCATCACTTAAAAATAAAACATATTCATTATTCAACACTTAGAATGTTCATGAATGATCATATGTTATGGCAAATACTAACTATTCATAGATTGCTTAACAGATTATAAGTTAGACTATTGTATTTATTCTCCAAAGGTCCACACTCACAAATGATTACAACATGGGTTTTTATACTTGTTTTGCCTTGACCAACTGTCAAGATTCAAACTATCATGGACAAATGGCACATGAACTCCTAATAGGTTGAGAGTTGTGGCTCTTGCAACTAGTTGTTCCTATAAAATCAAGCCTCTGTGCCCCTAGATGCTTGTTCTATGTTATATTTTGGTGGCAAAGTATTCCATTCCTCACAGGCTAGTACGTAACCTCCAATCGATGGGGTCAAAGTGTCCTACTTGAGGTACTCTTCTAACTACTCCCACATTCCTCGTGCTCTGCTTCCCTTGTACTCCCCTAGTCTTCCACTTCTTGTTTTGAGTCCTCTATTCTCAGGGCCCTCGTGACACATTCTTCCTTGACTAGGTCCTCTCGTACTGGGTCTCCTACGCCATTGTCCTTCTGCACTTAGAAAGTTCCATGCCATAATAATCTTATATGCCATGGTCTTCTCGTGTCATAGTCCTCTCATGCCATGCCAATACTTGCGTTAAAATGGATAGTGGTCCCTCCGCACCATGTGCCAAAACTGTAACAATACTTGTACAAAATTTAGGGGTCAACATCACCCCAGACTAAGTCTTTAGTTCATCCGAGACTAAGCCACACTAGCATCCTCTAAAAAATTGGATCCTTCTACTTGAGTTCCTTCTTCAGCCTCTCCCAGTGGGACAATGTGTTGAGGACTTTGACATTTATTCGTTCAATGGCCTCCTTTGCTTCTTTCAACCCCTCGCACTAAGTCAGAGTCACGATCTTTTTCACCTATTCATCCAGGGTTGCATTGGCTTTCTTGTATATGTCTTT
This sequence comes from Torreya grandis, assembly GCA_037957365.1. NCBI lineage: Eukaryota > Viridiplantae > Streptophyta > Pinopsida > Cupressales > Taxaceae > Torreya > Torreya grandis. The sequence continues at coordinate 1,759,060 of JARHVA010000540.1, read as the reverse complement.
TAAGTTAGAGACCTCCTTGTCAACCTATCCTTAAAGTATGGCAAAAGTTGCATTTATTTGCTAACAATGTTTATTTATGATGTCTACCATCATCTCAACGTCCTTAAATGCTTTTGTGTACTCAGCACGATCTTTTATTAATAGGGAAGCATCAGCCACTTGTTGCCTCAAGATCTCCTCATCATTGAGCTGGGCTTCTACTATTTTATTTGGGCATGCTAGACGCATAAAAATGCAGTTCAAAACTGGGATAATATCTAGGCACAGGGTGCTCTTTATTTTTCTTGAGCAATAGCTCAACCAATGTTTCCAATTTTTTTATGGCATCCCTATCCAATGGTACACCATCTGCAAGTGTTGGCTCTTCTTTAAAAATTGTCTTGAAAAGGTTTAAAACCCTTACCATAGCCTCAGTGACCTTTTGAATTTGTTGCTTCAAGGAGGCCACTTCGTTGACTAGCACTTGCTTTTCTACATATGCTTTATTATACATTTCTGAAACTCTACTATGTTTCTTTTCCACTATTTTTGTGTCTAATTTTGATAAAATGTTTTAACGCATCATTTCTATTGCTAGTTTCAAAAATGTGGCACTTGTCGTTATTTGTGAGAGTCATTATGGATAAATCCTCATAAGGTCTTATAGACCTGGAGCATCTAGGCCAGAAAAAATGCAATCCAAAGGAATATCAAACTAGGCCTCTTCACTATACATTTCCAAAAGGAAGGATAACTGCTTCCTTTTTATGGGGTTATGTCCTTGGGGTGGAAATGCTTCTAAAGATAGAGGTTCTTATCTTATACGTTGAACTACTATCGTTCATGTAGAGTTGACAACCCTCTATGTCTTTATTCCCCCTCAACTGGCCCCTTCCCCCTTTTTGGGTCTCGCTCCAGTTCACCCTCTTGATGGATGTTTGTGGCCATCTCATCTACTCCCATTCCATCAGTATCAATTTGATCACCAGATGGGGCCTCTTGCACTGGGGATGGAGTCTTCTTCGAGTCTGATCCCAAATTATGAATCTATTCCCGAGAGGGGTCCCATCGGGGTGCTTGATTTAGAGGGTGTTGTGACACTGATCCAGTGGTAGTCTTTGGAGAAGGTGGAGGTGAAGGTGGTTGTGGAGGAGGAGAAAGTGGGGAAATTAGATGAGGAGATGAAGGGTTTGGGGTAGGTGAATGGGAAGGAGTGGAATGAGAAGGTAAAGATGAAATAAATGGTGATGAAATGTGAGATGGAGATGGAGACGGTTGAGGTGGTGAAGGTGAAGGATGAGGTGGAAAAGGTTAGGAGTGAGGTGGAGGTGGATGTGGTGTGAATGGTCGATAATTAATGGGTTGGGAGGGCTACACCTCTACCATCTTTTTTTATTTCTAAAGGGCTTATTGCCCACTTGTGTTAGCACTTGGTTCCTCTCCTTGGGGTCTCCATCACGAGGGTACTAGTGGGGGCGTAACAAGTAAAACAGCTTGTGGACCTGCTTCCTGAACAAAATATTCTTAACTTTGATATCAGTTAAGTCTATTTACCCTCTCTTCGAAAAGGCCTTTTTGCCTAGATATACAAACATTTTTAGAGGGTGTGGCACTTCACATTGTTCTGTTTTACCTACAGACTAATTGACTAAGCATCATAAATCATGTTGACAAAATGGATGAAGTAGTGTGTAAATCAAGTATATGGTAGTTTAAGCCATGCTAAGATTTCTCCCAAAGGGTTCATTTGAATGCACACTAAAGAGTAATACTGATTCACAGTAAATTTTGTTTGATATGTGGTCAAGGGGGGTAAATCCTTGGGAATGCACCACTCATTCTCAAAAGTCACCTTCATCCCATCAAACCAATACCTCATCTTTAACTTGTATGTTGGGGTGATGTGTTGGGGGCAGGTGAAAGCTTTGAGCTGCTCGATGGGGGACTTGTGAGTGAGGGGTACACCCACTTCAATGATCCTGAACCATAGTTAGGCACTCTAATCTCATCAAAAACTAATAATAAGAGGATTGATCCCCAAGGAAACCTATACTTAGATGTTTTGTGCATTTTTTTGCATCTTCAACTATCTTTTGGGTAAAATACAATGCCCAATTGTCTTGTGTGCCCTAAACCACTTGGTGAGCAATGTGCAGGTGGGTCATATCCATTTCCTTCCATCGGTCAGTCCCTCTAACCTCAGTGGAAATGATCCACGTTGTGACTCTAAGGGTGGGATCTTGCATGTTCTTTATATGTATTGCATGCCCTTATTTTTCATACATCAACATGGTGGCAGTCTACTGAATCTCCTCCATATCTGCCAAGTCATCCAACATATTCACGTTGAAGAATTGAAGCATCATGACTTTGCTTATCCTCTTTGTGGTGATCTTCATGTTGTGTCTCATGAAGTGGATGTGCAAGAGGAGGAATTGAATTGCCTCAGTAGGCTTGCCAAAGTATGGCAGTTTAAAGAGTTGAAAGAGGTCGACCTTGTCTAGTTGGTTCTTGATGGACAAGACATAGACCACTTGATTCTTAGTGTTGGTGGTCTAGACCTAGTAGTCATTTTACAACTCTACTTCATTGCCTAGCTGACGGTGGTTATAATAAAAAATTGTTGCGGTTGACACCTTAGAGACCCAGTTCTCTGCGTGTAAGACCGACTCAGGGTACTACATCTCTTCTATTAAAAAAGATAGAGGGGGATGCTAGGGCATTTTGTGATGAAGAGGCCTGCTCCTGCTTTCCTTTCTTCACCATCTTTACTTATGCGCTCTCTTACTTCTCCTTTCATGCTTTCCCTCAAGACTTCTGTGCGCTACACATCTTCTGGTCCTTTTGGGTCTCTCGAAACCTCTTCTCTTATAGAGAACCAAGCTCTTCCACTCACCTCTTCCTCCTCTGGGACGGATGGAAGCTTTTCAAGTCTTTTAGCCTTTTTTTGACTACATTACCCTCTGTGGTGCTCAAAGGTTAATCCACAGTCATCCCACATTTCCAAATGAGTCTGTGGTGGTGATCTAATTTGCCTCAGCTCTCTAGCTCCATGCTTCAACAATGACAATACCTGCAACTTCAACAATCTCCACTTCTACACATAAGTCCAAACTTAGCATCCTTTCCACTTTGCCTATAAATAACCGTCATGTCTTTGACAAATTTACAATCACTCTATTCTGTAAGAAATTTGGTTTCATCGATCTCTACTTCTCTGGTTCACCGTTCACACTTAGCACTCGAAGATTTAAGCAAGGTAAAGTATAAAATGGCTTTGACAAGCTTATTTATAGGTCGTGTGAGGGGATTTACCTCCATTAATTCTTTCCCTCCCCTTGTCACTTCTAGTCATTAATTCATATCTTTTAATGACCTTCGTACTTCAAATCTTTTAGCGAGCATTTAGTGCCTTAACCAATTTATCCCATCACACTCGCACGCTTCGCGCCATAACTAACCTTGTTACATTAATGATCCATTCCTTCTTGTACCTTTCTTGAAAGTGGATGACAACTGTGTCTCACCTTTCTAATGAAGTGGAAGACTGTTGTCACCCAAATGGTGGGAACTTTTCAAAATTCTTTCAAGGTGCATTGAATGACTCACACACCCTTAATCACTTGTATGCCATAGATGAATTGCGTGCCTTATGATCCTTGCATACTAATTTGTCTTATGCCTTAGATTCATATGCATGATGCCTTACCCCACACTAAAATGGTTCGTGGTCCTCCACAAAAACACAAACACAAACTCAAATTACATTAAAGAGTCATGTGCCTCAAGGGAAACACATTTTATTGAAAATAGTAAATCCTAGCCTAATAGCCTTAAGACTTATTGATTACAAAACTTAAACTAAGAAGAATCATAATACAACTGAAGCTAACTGCCATTATAGTGTCCTCAGAGAAACTATCCATCCACTCGCTTTAGCCGGTAAGCTCTGATAAGTCAAATGCTCCGAACTATAAATGGTCCATCCTAATGGATGTGGATCTTCTTAAGGTGGCACACAAACTTGGAATCATATAGTATAACTTTCATGCATGGAGAAAATACTTTATTCTTTAGATGGTGATCATGTCATGTTTTTTGTTTACATTTCTCAACATTTTGACTCTAGTGGGTGAGGAACCAAGCCTCATCTAGTTTCATTAAATCATCGATCTGAGCTTTCAAAGAGGCTTCATCATCCAAGTTTCCCATACGCACTATCTGAACAGATGAAACTGGGAACTCCATTGGAATGACTGCTTCATTTCCATATACTAGGTTGAATGGTGTACTTTTGTTCAGATGCTTGTACATAGTTCGATAAGCCCATAGTACTATAAATACTCTATCATCCCAATCATTCTAGCCAATATTGTAAATTTTGGTCAAAGTGGTACCGAGGATCTTATTTAAGGCTCTAGCTATTCTATTGGATTGTGGGTGGTATGGTGTCATCTTGTGGTGTGCAATCATGAACTCAACTAACAAGATGTAAATCATCTCATTCAATAAGTAGGTACCACGATCACTAGTGAAGCTTAGGGGACATCCAAATCATGTTATAATGTTCTCCTAGATAAATCATGAGGTAGTTGCTATAGTATAGTCTTTTATTGGCACTGCTTTAGCCTAGCACATGAGATAATCGATTGCTACAATGATGTGTTGAGAGCCCGTTTGACATCCTATTAGAGTGATAGGCCCCACAAAGTCAATAACCCATTTATCAAATGGTTTTTGAGAAAGAATTGGGTGCAACAACATAGCATCTCTTCTATTTGGTTTGTCTATGTACTAACAGACATCAATTGCTTGACATAAACCTTTGCATCCTTGAATAATGTTGGCCACCAGAGTCCAGTGAGCAAGACCTTACACGCGGTAGCCTCTCCAGCATAATTCCCTCTAGAAATACCTTTGTGTACTTTATAGAGTACTTCAAGGTGCTCATGTTGCATTACACAGTGATGAATCACCTCATCATGGTTCATTGTGTACAAATTGCCTATTATAAGTTGATAAGGTGCAACACATATCGTAAGTTTGTTTTTCTCTTATGAAGTCAAGGAGTCAGGAATGTAGCCAATGTTGAGGAATGTTGTAACATCCTCCAGCTCTTCAGGTACCCTAGCAACTCAAAAAAATTGTGCGTTAGGAAGATCATCTTTTATGGCATGTGGGGGTTCTCCATTGTTAATTCAGAATAAATGATTAGGTCCATAGTTGGTCTTCCCAAGCTTTATTACTATGAAAAACTAGAATTCTTAGAAGAGTACAATCCAGTGATAAATTATTCCATGTAGTGCTAGCTTGTTGACAAGATACTTCAAGGCCTCATGGTCTCTATAGAATATAAATGGAGTGGCCAAAAGGTACTATCTAAACTTTTGTAGAGTGAAACTATAGACAAAACTTTGCACTTAGTCATGGTATAGTTCTATTATGTCAATGTCAGCTTCCTACTAGCAAAGTAGATTGGGTGATATAAGTTTCCATCCCCTGATTGTATAAGTATCACACCAACTACCATCTCAGATGCATCAACATGGACATAAAAAGGCTTTGGCCAATCAAGAAATTGTAAGATAGGATTTGTAACTAACCTTTCTTTAACTATTTGAAAGGCTTCTTTGCAAGAATTAGTCCATATAAATTATTCATTGTGCTTTAAAATCTCTTCTAGGGGTGCAACAATCTTGGATTAACCTTGAATGGACTCTTTGTAGTAGCCCATGTTTTCTAGGAAGACGTGCAATTCACACTAAGTTTTGGGTGCTAGCAAATAGAGAATGATGGAGACCTTGGTTGGATTCACTAGGAGTCCCTCCTTACAAATGATATGCCCAAGGAGTGCACCAAAAGGTGTCATAAATAGGCACTTCTTCAAATTCAAGAAATTTTCAACACATGACAGTGTCCAAGCATGAGTCTCCAATTAGCACAATGGTCATTGATCAACCCGTGTACCGTCTAGTCATCTAAATAGACTTGGAGAAACTTATGGATAAAATCTTTGAAAGCCTCAACTGTTATCTATGAGAACACCGTTGGGGCATTTTTCAACCCGAAAGGCATGATCATATAGGCTAAACATCCCCATTCAATAGTGAAATTACTCCTGGATCAATCTTCTTCAGCTATTTGGACTTGGTGGTATCTCAAGAACCCATCGGTAAAAGAGTATATCTCACAACTGGCAACACCTTCTAAGATTTCCTCCATGAAAGGTGTTGGAAAAGGATCTATCATATGGGATGCATTTACTACATAGTAATCCCCACAGATCTAGATACGCCCATCCTTTTTGATACTGATTACCATGGCACTCACCCAATCAGATTCATCAATGGGAGTATTTACTCTGGTGTGGAGCATGTTATCAATCTCCTCTTTTACGCATGTTTGGAGGTTAGGATTCATCTTATATAGATGTTTCTTCACTGGATGAGCACCATCAATCAGCTTTGTGTGCATCTTCCCTAGAGAAGGGTGAACTCCTTTCATTTTACTATAATTTCTTGGGAATACATCTTGATACTCTTTCAGTAACTCAAAAATCTGTGAGACATCTGTCTTAGTCCAATAGTTTCCAATTATAACCATCTTAAGTTCTTGATTTGTAGCAATGTTACGTTGAATTGTTTGAATGGGCCCATGATAAGGGTTATTCATTGGAGAAATGGTGTCTCAAACAGTTCATGAACTAGTACTTTTAGGGACATCTAAATGGTTTGTCAAGGGGTTGAGTGAGGTAGATCCTTCACTTTCATCTACTTAGAAGATAAATTTATGCTTTTTCAGGTGGATCTCCTTACGACATCCTTCATTAAGCATTGTCAATGGTGTAGGAACTAATGGCATGCAAGGCTTAGTGAATAAATGCAAAGGTTCCTTAGGTTCTTGATGAATATAGCACAGTCAATCTTTGATGGGACTTGGATCTTCAATGATTGCTTCATGCATGGCTTGAAGGGTGAGGTGCAAGTCCATCCTTGGTGAAAAGTAGGAAATTATCGATGTCATGTTTTCCTTTAATAACTACCAGAACCTAGTACCCATGTGCCTTTCTTCATGAATGTACCAAGCTCGTGCCAAAGTGCACAAATTCCCATAGAAGGCATAGACCCAGAGGTACTCTAGTAAGGATGTTTCCTCGGCTTGCCATATTGTCTCACAAGCTTCAATATGAGGTTTAGATGCTTTCATGCCATTATAACTAAGTGTGCCTCTGATATTATTGTCATGGTGAAATCTATGATGTAGATCAACTCACACTTGATCCCAATATAACAGGTATTCTTTATGAGTAAGCCACCATCTAGCAGTGGTACCATAAAAAATGTGATCTAAAGACCTCATCTGATCATTTTTAGTATCATATAACTCTTCGAGGCACTAGACAAACACATGCACCTCCATTTGTCCTTGGAACTATGGAGATTCATCTAGTCTCTCTAGTGGTGGTCCCTCCAATGGCCCTCTCATTGCTAACCCATGAGGTGCACAAACTTGTGGTATTTAGGGAGTTGGCACGGGATGCTTTATCCTCTATTTGTAGTGTTGCATAATCTTCTGGTGAGATTGTACTCATTATGGGCCCAACAGTTCCAAGCATTACTTGTAGTATCCAAGATAGATTAGTTATTCATCTGCAGGATAATACCATCTAGCATTGGATCATGTTGTTCATCATTTCAATCAGTCACATTATACAAATTATTGATGTCTTCATCAGTTCCCACGGGCTTGATATAGGGTGGTCCCTATACTTGGTCTAAGGGTATTACCACACATTGATCGATATTTTCAAAGCTAATGTATTAGTTTTTAAAGCTCAAATCTACATGGTTCTCATATCACCAAGGCCTTCCCAATAAGATGGATAGTCATCAGCTTCGGCCACCTCTAAAACCTCAAAATCTACTTTGAAGGGAACCCCAAGTATGTTAACGGTGGCATTTGAGGACTCCAATAGGATATGCTCAAGTCTTATTCACCATGAACAGGATGTGAGGAGAGGGTTGCAGGGCTAGACTAGACATTTTTTGCCAAGCATCTTTAGTGAGAACATTCACTTCCATGCCAATATCTTCTATAATATCCCAAATTACCCATTTATTGATAGTTATATTAACTAATATCTCTCCATCTTTCAGGAAAGAGGAACTAGGACTTTCCTGACATCAGGCATGATTTAAGTAGCGATCTTCACTTTTCTGACTAAGGAGAGGGTGGACTTCATTTGGTAGGTGGGCTTGACCTTTAAGCCAAGCGCTAAGCTGGGAAATAATGTCTTCATTGAGCATACATTTGTATAGTTCTTGAAAATTGTCCTGTATCATAAGAGGTTTGACTTCTTTTTGCACTATAATGTGTTGTGTGACATCCTTATCCTTGAGGTATTGAATCTCACCTTGGAGCTCTCAGATAAGTGCCATTGTATCCTAAAGGATATCTTTTTACTATTGTGTATCAAGGTATTTACTTGCCCATAGTTCTTCTTGATGTACCTTCTCGACTGGGTTGGTTGTGGATTGAGTTTGACCTCCACTATGAGTGGTGATATTTACTTACTGTACTATGGGGATGGTTGGTCATGCACACCATTGTAGTTTGTCTATACAAATCATGTCAGCACCCTTTTCATTTCGATCTTTAATGATGGATGCATATAGATTAGGGCACTCTTCCAGTCGATGATCTTTTTTTTTAAATGCACAAGTTGGGTACTCTAGGCAATCTCTTTGATAGTGATCTGGTGAACCACATTTGTAAAATATGTTGGGTGAAAAATAACCACTACCTCATCCTCATCCTTGCCCTCACCCACGATAGCCACCATTGTCTTGAGTATTGGCATCCAAGATTTGGCGTGTGCCATGTGCTCAAGCTTCATGGATATCACTGATCAATTGACAATCATTGGCACCATGTGTGTAGGCATCATAAATCTTATAATACTCAGATACCTTAGTGTTTGTCCCCTATTGCAAAAGTGGACAAGAACATACATCATGTTTTTCATGACAAATCTCACAGGTTTGTTTCAGTACTACATGGATGTTCTTACATGGGCAGTTGTTCTTTGTATGCCCTTCAGTCTCATAGTTGGTACACCAAACACCATTATATGTCTCATGTGCATTATTATCCATCAAATTTACAAGCTGAGATGCCATGGATATTATTTGTGCCTTCATAAAGGGACTAATCCTAGTATCCATACTTTTGACTGCTTCAATGTAGAGAGTAGCTTCCAACACCTCACTTGCACTTGTGAAGGTTATTTGTGACTAGGTCCATTGAAAGGGTAGCAATAATCCTCCCACAAACCATTGTGCATAATGAGAAGGATTTATTTCAAATGAAAACTTAGAAAGTAAGGTTCTGAATCATGCATCATATTCACATACACTCTCTTTACGTCCCTATTTTATGTCTTTTAGGTCACTATACTTTGCTGCTCAAACTCAAGAATGCCAAATTCTTGTAAGAACGCTGCATTGAGGTAGTCATAGTTGACCACTTCTTGTTGAGGGTTGAATTTGTGATACCATTTGTGCACGTGCTCTAAAATTATGGTTGCAAACTATGTTGCCTTTCATTCAGAAGACGTGATGCCATGCACTCTCTAAATTACTTCACACTTATGAACATGCTTAGTTGCATTCTCTACCCCAAATTATTCAGGTAAATTCAATGTCATCTCATAGTAGACCTTAGTGGGTTGTGGTTGACCAGGTGGTTGCTACAAAGATCCAACTTTAGTTCTAGGAGAGGATCTACTTCCTCCAGTGCCTCCTCCTAATCCTCCTCCAGTCCCTTTAGTAGCAGTGCCCATAGGAAGATGCATGGTAGAGGGTTGATTTCCTAGGTTTAGGCCTATATTATGGCCTTGAGGGCCATATCCACCAGGCATCCCAAGCTATGCCATAAAATTCCCTTGAAGAGGGAAAGATGTAGATTCTAGATTATCACCTAATGGCCTAGTTTCAGTCTCCCTTATTTGTTTATTTTATGTCTCTGTATTATGTATATCCCAATTTTGTATACGTATTCTATCTAACTCAAATGTATGAGTATGCACAATGGTTGGGGATCTTGGTTGACTCATACTTGGTTCTTTGTCCCCTGTAGTCTAGCTCATTTCTCCTTTGAAAGATAAAAGTGGCAAAGGACATGGATCAAAAGTGATGGGTTCCTCACACACGTTTACCTCCTTACAGCTCTTCATAGCACTCCTTTAGGTTTCTCGATCTCTCCCCATGCCACTAATTCCTATGATCCTCTGTCAAGATTGATCATACTTTTGTTTCTATAATGCTCACCGGCTTGTTACCATGTTGAACCCACAATCCTCAATAAACTGTTAGTCTCCCCTTCCAACTATGCAACTCATGCACAAGATATTTTAGCCTTCTATGGGTAGAGTTTCTAATCCAAGGTCAATAATTAACTTCTTAACTTTGAAAGCAAATAGTGAGAGGTAGCATCCCCTCGACTCTCATAGAAATTAAAACTTTGTCTCCTCAAGACATGAATAGGTGGTCACCACGTACTCCAAAATGTAGCTATTTCGAACACCTTTCCACCAATTGTTAACTACTTGTGTCCAAAAAACTCTAAATCGTGCTAAACTCCTCTACCGTTCAAGTGTCCATGATTTCCTTCATCCAAAATTTTGAGATCATCCTTGATCATACACAAAGATCCAAGAATGCAAGAGAACTGGGACCTCAAAAAATAAAGTCTCATACAAAGATTTGTAGAGATTCTACTCTACCCACTATCGTGCAAAAATTCCTGGTTCAAGATACGGAACCACAAAGTTGTCTTCGACACTAGTAACCCATTCTTCAATATTCTCTAATGTAATACACTCAAACATTTCTCATGATTATGCTCCAATTGCTTCAAGTCTCGACAACAAAACCAAAATGTTAGGTTCATTTAGTTAGTTCTACTATGACACTGAAGCTTCTACCAAACAGGCTAGCATGCTAGTCCTATCACGCGAGAGGTAAGTCTCGTGTGCTCACCCAAAGTGCACAACAAAAGACTAATTCCCAAAGGCTTTGAAGCATAATGTTATATGTTTGTTCATCTATTGTAACACAAATCTTAAGTTGTTCAATACCATAAATATACCACTATTATCCTTATTGTCCTAGACTTAATTACTACGATAACAACGATCACCATTATTATTTAATAGTAGCAATAAAATGAAAAGATACCCATGAATTAAAAATAAAACATATTCATTATTTAACACTTAGAATGTTCACGAATCATCACATGTTATGGCAAATACTAACTATTCATTGATTGCTTAACAGATTACAATATAGACTGTTGTATCTATTCTCCAAAGGTCCACACTCACAAATGATTACAATAGGGGTTTTTATACTTGTTTTTCCTTGACCAAGTGTCAAGATTCTAACTATCATGGATAAATGGCACATGGACTCCCAACAAGGTGAGAGTCATAGCTCTTACAATTGGTTGTTCCTATAAAATTGGGCCTCTATGCCCCTAGATGCTTGCTCTATGTTATATTCTGGTGGATAAGTATTTCATTCCTCGCAGGCTGGTATGTAACCTCTTATCGATGGGGTCGAAGTGTCCTACTTGAGGTACTCTTCTAATTGCTCCTACGTTCCTCGTGCTTTGCTTGCCTTGCACTCCCCTAGTCTTCTGCTTCTTGTTTTGAGTCCTCTGTTCTCTAGTCCCTCATGACACATTCTTCCTTTACTGGTCCTCTCATGTTGGGTCTCATGTGCCATTATCCTTCTATGCTTGGTAATTTCCATGCCACAATACTCCTGCGTGCAATGGTTTTCCTGCATTATGGTCCTCTCATACCATGCCAGAACTTGCATCAAAAAGGATAATGGTCCCTTTGTACCATGCACCAAAACTAGAACAATACTTGTACAAAATTTAGGGGTCAACAATAAAAAATACCCAATATATTATGACCATTTAGGGCTTCAAAAAATAACAAATACACTACAACCATTTAAACAAAATAATAGAGTATGTTATGGCAATCTAGGACAAAATAACAAAGTCTCCAAAACCTCAACTACCCATAAATTTGCCATTTTGAAAACCCCTTTCAGAAACTAAACCAAAAAATGCCAAAATAAAGATTAATTACTGGTTTGGCTTGTTACTTATACAAAGATTTCCTAAAAAAGATTTGAATATTTCCAATTTATTCTCTATTTTTCACCTTCTTTTCTTCTCTTTCTCCTTTATTGTGTATATCTCATATTGTATTCTCATTTTAACATTTCCCACAAAATTCTCTCTAACAGTCGTGCCACAACCATGACTTGGTAAAACTCCATGCAAGCTTCCATTTTGGGTTTCATTTACTTCACTACAAGTTCCTTTTCCTATTTTTCCTCCACTACCAATGCTTTGTTGAATTGTATGGAGAGGTGAAACCCTAATCATACCTTAAACAATGATTATGCCCATTGACCCCCAAAAGAATAGTAATAATGACAATGATTCAATTAAGTTCACCATTCATGGTGAAAGAGTAGTAATAATGATGCTAAGTTTTCATCCCAATATGTCAATAAAACTATATTATCTTTACCACATAAGGTGGTCCTTCAACACACTATTTAAGTGTTCCCACTTCATGAAAGTTTTAAGAATAAGAATAATTACCTCCTTTGGCCTCAAATGAATAGTGCAAGCCCATATGCAATTGATAAATGACACATGTCAAAATCTAAGCTATCGGTTTGTGAATTTCTAGCTAGGTTGTAGGGTTTTGTATGGAGGTTCAAAGTTTCATTCAAGGTAAAACACAAGATTCTTATTTAACATGAAAATTAATAAAGTGGTACCACAATCATTCATAATCAACAATAATCATCATCATCAAATCAACATAACATACATCTCGTATCAAACTCAAACACGCGGAAGTTATTTCAACAACATAAGTCAACAAAAACATCATACATATTACACAAATGAATAACATGCACGTAAAAGGAACATTTGAACAATTAAAACTACAATAAAATACAATCCAAACAACAATAATTAAATAGTACTACGTGAGTGCGTGAGTGTTCTCATATTGTTTCATTTGATCCCAACTATCACAATTCACCGCTCTCTCTCCTATGATGCTCTCCCTTAGGATTTTATTGTGAGGGAATGACCAAACTATCTTGCATCCACTTTAACCATGGAAAAATGGTAGTATGTTTTCCAAGTATAAAAAAATAACTAAGAGAAATAATTCATAATAAATGTATCAAGTGAACTATAACATAAAAATTAGGGTACAAAAATAATTAACACAATTATCCATTTTTTGTAATTACAATAATGTTGTAAATGTGGATCAAAATTAAGGATATGAAAATTGAAATTAAATTAAATACATCAATATTGAACTCAAAAATCCAAAACTCACAAATAGCAGAATTAACCATAAATGTCATTGTAATTTCCATTAGGGGCAGAATTGGGATGTAACATCCTTCCCCTCTTGGAAAAGTCATTGTCTCGATGACGTTATTAAAATAAAACACATAACAAATGTTATAAGTTCAACATATTTAATCAAATAAATGAGGGAACAATCTACGAAATCTTTATAATCCTCTCAAGTGGCATTATCTTTAGAATATTGGTCCCATTAGACCTTGTACTGAGAAACTTCACTATTATGCAAACTAATATTATGTGTCTCAAGTATTCTAAGGGGATGTATTGTTACCACTATCGGATCCAATACCTGCAAAAAGCTTCAATCAAACACATGTGAAGGATCAACCATATTTATTCAAATAAGCAACGTGATTTTTTTTTATAAATTTGAGCTAGTGTTGGTGGTAAAGCAAGTCTATATGTAATAATATTCATTGCTTCTAGAACCTCAAAAGGTCCTAAATGTCTAGGTGCCAATTTAGCTGATTTTCCAAAATTGATTGAGATATATTAGGGTTTAACACATAGAAAAACTTTATCTCCAATTGAGAACTACCTTGTTGTCCTTTTTAAATTAGCATGGCTTTTATGTTTATCATTGGCTTCAGCCAACCTTTTTCAAATTAGCTTTACATGTCCTTCCATTTTAGCAAGAATTTTAGACCCAAAAGCTATTGTGTCTTTTAGTCTATCCCAGCTAATAGGTGTTCTACATTTTTTGCTATATTAGGCTTCAAATTGTGTCATTTTCAAGGTTGAGTGAAAAGAATTGATATATGCAAACTCAACTAATAGAAGGTATTCTTCCCACTTGTCTTATTGGTCCATGCAATACATCATCAAAAGATATTCTAATATTTAATTTACCCTTTTTGTTTGCCCATTTATTTTAAGATGATAGGTTGTATTGAATTTGAGTTGTGTTTCGAAGGTTGCATTAAGAGTTTGTCAAAATTTAGAGGTCTTGCATGTCTCTATCTGAAATAATTTTCTATGAAATTCCATGCAATCTAAAAAAATATTAGACAAACCTTTTAGCCAAAACTAGTGCATCATCTATCAAATTTTATGGGATAAAATGTGCCACATTTTTTCACTTATCAAATACTAACAAAATTATATCATATATGTTTCTAGGCATTAGTATCCCTTAGACAAATTCCATGTTAATAACTTACCACTTCCATTCTATAATGTCATAGGGGTACAAAAATATTGTAGGATGAACATGCTCTGCTTTTACCTACTAACATTCTAAACACCTTGATATAAAATGAACTGCATCTTTATTGATTCATTTTTAGAAATATAATAGTCTCAATTCTGCCATTAATTTGGTCGTTGTTAGGACCCCCTGCTCTTGAAGAGCACAGTTGATTACTTTTGTATAAGCAACTAAACATGGAATTTAACCAGAAGTAACAAGTAACTAGAAATTCAGAAATAACACAGAATATGAGAGACAATACCCAAATTGTATTAATACTCTTCCAGAAGGAAATACAACAAAGAAGATGCCACAGTCTTCTTCACACTCCTCTAGGGCTCCCACACCTCTAGGGCGTAAACAGTAAATCTCTTCAAGAGTTCTCTCTCAATTACAGTCACAACAATCAACTCAAACACAAAGTTGTTGTTCACCTCCAACCAATCAGTAACAATACTGCCAGTACACAAGTACTCAAAGTACTTCAAGTAGATCTCTCATGAACTTGCAACAACCTGCAACTCAAATGATCTTACTTACCATGTAGATCTAACATGATCATGCACAACCTGCAGATCAACCTGATCTTACAATTGGAAGGATCCCTTCTTTGCCTTGCTTACAATACAACCCCATGAGTCTATTATATATATCCCATGCAAACAATAATTAGACACCTAATTACAATAATTAGACACGCAACTCAAGACTAAAATTAGCCTTTTACATGCAAACAATTGGTTCGTTAACAAACTGTTCATGAACTAACAGTTCTGAAATCGCACAGGTGATCGACGTCAATTGTTGTCTGTCTGGAGATGATTAACGTCGGCTGATCTCTAACTGATGTCGATAGCTTCCTGTCCACCCCTGACTGACGTCAGTTGGCCTGATCGACGCCGGTGACTGTGACACTCAGCAACCTCCATGTTTGCATCTGGGTGAAGCTTTTAGCTCCACAACCTAACAATCTCCCACTTGGAGATAAATAGCTGCACCTATACCTGTACCTATACATCATCTAATTTATTTCCTAGCTTGTATCCCTCCTCAAGCTCAATCTTGAAGACCAACCACCACACATCCTGTGGTGCAATGCCTATCATCCAAGTCCCTTGCCACATCCGATCTACATACCCATGTAGAGAAGTGCTTGACCCCGCATCGCATGTATACCTGCTGCTGGTCCCTTTCAGATACCTGAGAATCCATTGAACAACTTTCCAATGCTTTTTTTCGGATTGAACCCAAACTCACTGACAACACCCACTGCTTGGGCAAACTTAGGTCTAATACATACCATGCACTTAACCTCATTATGTGAATTGGGACATTATTCTGTGAACTTTACATCCATAGGTGTGTAACCTGGTTCTACATCCCGCATCTTTAACCTCGCCACTACCTTATTCACACAATCATCTGGAGACAAAATCAACCTGTGACCTTCCATGTCTCTAGATATACTTATGTCAAAGAATCTTGCTACTCCTAGATTCCTCATGACATACCTCTGAACTAACTTTACCTTTAGCTCAGCAATTCCCTGCATGTGTGACCCTGCAACAAGCATACACACCACATATAGTAACAGGATAATGTAGTTAATATTATCCAACTTGGTAAAGTAAACACAATGGTTAAACCTCCATTGTCCTGCAGCTTTCTCAAGACCATATACCTTGGCCTTCCGTCTCACGTGTCCATTCTCTCTCTTCTTTGAACTGGGATTTCGTTCGTCTCTCAGTGCTTTCTCTCCAGCTGGCAACTCTACCAAATCTCTCGTTTGGTTCTCATCCAAGGAATCAAATTCCTCATTCATGTCATGCTCCCACTGTTTCTTGGATTCTACCTGCTCTACTTCTTTAAAACTTCATGGTTCTTGACCATCAGTGAGCAACAAGTAATCTAAAGAAGGGGAACAATGAATTTGAGGCTTAATTACACTTTCAGTCCTCCTCATGGGCATTTAAGACTCCTTGACAGCTTGTTGTCTGTGCAAAATCTATTCTCACAGTGACCGTCGTTGGTCACCCCTCAGTTTGCATTCGATCGATGTTAGTTCCCTGTGACTGACCTGACTACCGATGCCAATTCCCTGACCGATGTCGGTGTCCACTGGTCACCGATGTCAGTTCTCTAACTGACGCTAGTAGCCATCTTGCCCGACACCATCGACTTTTGTCTGCACATAACCGACATCGACACCTGTTTGTTCGACGTCGGTTCTCCCTGATCGACTCGGTACCTGTGTTTACCTGTGAGTGATGACTTTTTACCCGCGAGCTTACTTTGAATCATTCCCTTGTTCAAACTGCCCTGCTCAAAAAAATTCAGCCCCTGTGACTGATTTTTGTCCGTCGTCTTCTCCTTAAACACCAAGGCTTTCATGTTCTTGTCAAAAACATCAGATTTCCTCTTTGTGCAATAGACCCGATCTTTTCTTGTAGCATGAGTTTCAAGAAACCTCACTTTCTTTTGTTGCTTACAAAAATCTTGATCTGTGCTTTCCGGATCTAAACTCTTACCCTTTGAATCAAGAACATGCATCCCCTTCTTATTCATGTGACCAAGCCTACGAAGTGACATCTTCGAATCTACAGCTGAAGTAGATAAAGCAGAAGGAGAATCAATAAGACAAGTAGATAGATAAAGAGTACCTACTTTCTTACCTCTTGCGAAAATAAATGCATCCTTGGAAACTTTTCAAGAGTCCGTTGTGAGAGTTACTGTGCATCCCTCATCACCCAACTTTCTTACAGAAATCAAGTTTTGCTTCAGGACTGGGACATGCATGACCTCCTTCAACACCCATGTGTTGCCCGTCTGCAATTTTAGCTGCACTTTTCGTTTGCCAACAATTTGACAAGGCTTACCATCCCCTAAATAAATCTCTCCAAAGTCTCCCTGGACATATTCATGAAAAGATGCTCTATTTGGGGTTGCATGGAAAGAGGCACCAAAATCTAACACCCAAGATTCCACTTTATCCAAGGAACATACAAGAGCATCATGTGCAACAATACCTGCAACATCTGCTTCTTCATTTCCTTCGTGTTGATCTTCAATCGACCTGCAATCTTTCTTTATGTGCCCTGTCTTTCCACAATTTCAGCAGATTACTTTGCCATACCTGGATTTGGATCTCCTGCCTATCTTTGACCTTGATCTCCCTTGATCGATCTTCTCTCTTTGCCTTCCCCTGCTTTCAACACTCAAAGCATTCCCTGATGATTCACTTGTGTTTTTCTTGTGAATTTCTTCATTCAAGATTACACTAACAACATCATCCACTTTTAAGATATTTGAAGCAGACGCAGTATTACTAACTGCCATTACCAAACTATCCCAACTTTCAGGTAATGAGCACAAGATTAAGAGAACCTTCATTTCATCATCAAAAATAATATTGACTGAAACTAACTGGTTTACCAAACCATGGAAATCACTAAGATGACTGTGTACAGATCCACCTTCCAACATTTGCAAATTAAATAACTGCTTCATAAGAAATACCTTATTCGAAGCTAAGGGTTTTTCATATAAATTTGCCAAAGATTCTATCAACTCTAGTGTTGTCTTAGCTTGTGATAAGCTGAAAATCATAGACGATGCAAGGCTCAACCTTATAGATCTCAGAGCCTTCCGATTAAGAACCTTTCATTCTTCATCTTTCATATCTGTGGGTTTGCATGCAACCCCACCCAACGATAAGTACAAATCTTTCTGATACAGATAATCTTCTATTTGCATCCTCTATAATTGATAATTCTTGCCGTTGAACTTCTCCATTATAAGCTTACTTTTTTCTGCCATCGCTATACTCCCACTCAATCAGAAACCCCTGAGAGTGACCTGTAATCAACAAACACTTAACACACTCTGAAACCAAGGTGTTAGTAAACCTGCTCCTGCAACCCTAACTCTTATACCACTTTGTCAGGATTAGGAGCACAATTGATTACTTTTGTATAAGCAACTAAACACGAAATTTAACCAGAAGTAACAAGTAACTAGAAATTCAAAAATAACGTAGAATATGAGAGACAATACCCAAATTGTATTAATACTCTTCCAGAAGGAAATACAACAAAGAAGATGCCACAATCTTCTTCACACTCCTCTAGGGCTCCCACACCTCTAGGGCATAAACAGTAAATCTCTTCAAGAGTTCTCTCTCAATTACGGTCACAACAATCAACTCAAATACAGAGTTGTTGTTCACCTCCAACCAGTCAGTAACAATACTGCCAGTACACAAGTACTCAAAGTACTTCAAGTAGATCTCCCATGAACTTGCAACAACCTGCAACTCAAATGATCTTACTTACCATGTAGATCTAACATGATCATGCACAACCTGCAGATCAACCTGATCTTACAATTGGAAGGATCTCTTCCTTGCCTTGCTTACAATACAGCACCATGAGTCTATTATATATATCTCATGCAAACAATAATTAGACACCTAATTACAATAATTAGACACGCAACTCAAGACTAAAATTAGCTTTTTACATGCAAACAATCAATTCGTTAACAAACTGTTTGTGAACTAACAGTTCTGAAACCGCACAGGCGATCGACGTCAGTCGCTGTCTGTCTGGAGATGACTGACGTCGGCCGATCTCTGACCGATGTCGGCAACTTCCTGTCCACCCCTGAATGACATCAGTTGGCCTGACCGACGCCGGTGACTGTGACACTCAACAACCTCCATGTTTGCATTCGGGTGAAGCTTTTAGCTCCACAACCTAACAGTCACCTTGGATGACCAAAATACAGAGCATTGTGTAATTATTTGATCATTAAAACTCTCAAATTTTATCATATGACACATACATTCTTCCTTTGAACCTTGAGATTCTATTTTCCTCAAAATGAAATCCTTCATATTTGTGATCTTATAGGTTTTCCACAAGAGCTTTCTTAACTTGTTCATAGAATTTGTTTTCTAGAGAAATTTCAAAACATGTTCTCGAAAAGTAGTTTTGATTATAGCCATAATTGCCATGTACCTTATATAACTAGGATCATTTGTTACTCTATTATCCTTGCATTTTATATAATTTATATCAAAGTCCTAGTTAAAAATAAATCGATCCATCACCTTTGTCAAGCATTCAGATTGGGTTGTTGTTGAAGATGTACTTGAGTCCCAAATGGTTAGTCTTAAGATCAAAAGGTTTTCCCAACAGATAATGCCTCCAAATATGTAATGCATGCACTATTGCAGCCAATTCCAAATCATGTGGGGAATAATTTATTGTAGAAGACTTTAATTTTTGGGATTCATAAGCAACTACCAAGCCTTCTTGAAAAAATACTCCTCCTAGACCATCCCCTAAATCATTTGTTACCACAATAAAATGATCATTCAGATATGGGACACATAATATTGGTGCTCATGTAAGACACTTCTTCAGGATTTGGAAGGCTTCTTCACACTTTTACTCCATAAAAATTATTTCTCTTTCCATTTCAAGGAGGTGATGGGATTAGCTATCATTGATAAGTCGGGTACAAATTTACTGTAATACATTGATAGACCCATGAAGCTATGAAACCTCATTAATTTTTTAGGTGTTGGCCAATCCATATGGCTTTTATCTTTGTTGGATTTACATGTATCTCTTCAACTAAAATAATATACCCCAAATATTATACCTTATTTTGAAAGAAAGCACACTTTGACAGTTTCCCTAAAAGTTAATACTTTCCTAAGGATTGCAATGCTAGTTATAAGTGTTTTTCATCCTTAGAATATATTGAAATATTGTGTAAGAAGACAAACACAAATTGATCTAAGTAATCCCTAAATATACTATTAAAAATATTCATGAATGTTGTAGGTGCATTTGTTAGACCAAAAGGTAGAATTGTAAACTCGTAACATCCATACCTTGTCCTAAAAGCAATTTTAGGGATATCTCCCTCCTTGATCTGCAACTGATGGTACCCTACTCTAAGCCCAATTTTAGAAAAGATCATTGCTCTTCGCATTTGATCAAAAAGATCGGCAATAAGAGGTAAAGGATGCCTATTCTTAATAGTTATCTTATTCAATATCTTGTAGTCTATGCACATATGAAGACCATCATTATTTTTGACAAACACCATAGGTGCTCCCCAAGGTGGTAGACTAGGATAGATCAATCATTTAGACAACATTTCTTAGAGTTGGTTTTTCAATTTTGCAAGTTTGGTTGTTATCATTTTGTATGGTGCTTTAGAGTGAGGTTTCAATCCTAGGATGATATCAATTGTGAAGTTGAATTTCTTTTTGGGATGTAATCCAAGAAAATTTTATGCAAACACATCTCTATATTCATGTAAAAATGAATAATCTTCAATGGTAAGTTTCTTAGATTCTCCTACCTTATCTATCTTGACCATAAAAATATCACAGTGCTTTTGTCAAGATTTTTTAAATTGAATGGTTGAGATTTTCCTTAGCTTAAGTTCTTTTTTCTCGCCTTGAATTTGAATTTGATTTCATAAATCATCAAACATTCCACTTTGTTTGAAAAGTAATCTAGCTCTGCCTTATGCTTCCAAAGCCAGTTTACTCCTCAGATCATAGCATATGATCCCAACATGGCTTCAAACAAGTCTACTACAATAGTGAAGTCAAGTAATTCCAATTCTACTTCTACAAGGCACTTATCAACCTTGACCATAAATTGGTTCTTGTATTGCATAGTCCATGCATTTTCCATATGACTAACCCTTCTTGGAAGTTTATTAAACAATTATGGGGAAACAAAACATACAGTAGCTCCAATATCTATCAACATAGAAACATAATGTCCAAATTATGTACCTTACACTTATATGCATGAAATATATAATTCAGCTTAATGATTGTCAATAGTTATGTGAATCTTCTATTGAAACATCCCCTACTGAGAAAATGAAGAGGAAAGATTCTTGATTTTTTTACTAGTTTTCCACTATGGGCATTATTTTGCATAATGGTCTCCTCCACAAGTAAAACATCCCCCAACTAGTTCTTTTATTTCATTAGGTTACATCCTCTATTATTGTTCTTGAAGCCATTTCATGGCTTCATATCCCATAAATATTATTGTACTTGGGATTCTTGTTATTGAACATTTTTTTGAAAGCTCTGTTATGCTTCCAATTCATCTCTTTAAAAAAAGGCTTCAGACCTCCAAAAAGATTTTGATACTTATCTCTTCCTTCAGCAAGATATTTAAGCTTTTGCTCCTGTTTGATATCTTCCTCCATGCATTATGAATGCATAGAGTTTTCATTGAGGCTCTCCTTGCACACAAATTCCCTTGGTTCTTCCTTCCTTGTGAGGGGGTTCCATTGATAAAAAATTCAAACTAAATTTTGCTTATATTCTTATGTAGTTATGTTCAGGGGCGACCCATTCTTATCGTTATGCTTGTGTATGGCCTTACATAGTCAAATTAAGGTTTACTCAATTATATACTCTCTTGCTCAATGATGCTTGAGATGACTTGATCTTAGCCAAAATTGGGGGTCAATATTTCCCCACACTAACTATTTTGACCATATTTCAATAAGTTGATGTTTTCTACCTATATGTTCAAAACCTAAAGCCCTTGTTGATAGAGCTCTTCAAAATCATTCCAATGTTTAATATTTGTCATGACCTTGTCCAAATTTGGCTGATATTTCTTAGAGCAAGGCCTCAACTTGTGATGTCCTTGGCACCTTCAATATCCTTTTGCCTTGTTGGATCTCCAAAAGGTCACCATTATACTCTTCTTACACAACCTCCTCTTCATCACTTGCCTTAAATTGTAATATTTTAAAAGTCTTGGCTAGCTCCTTGCACTACTCTTCAATTACATCCTTTATCACTTCAGCATTATTAATAATTTTATCTCTTGGCCTTGTCCTTTATTGTATATATCTTGGGCTTGAGCTCTTCTTGCACATTTGTGAGCTGACTATTTGTGTTGTATGCATAAATTTTTGAAATATTAGCTTCATCATTTTTGCCTTACCTTATAGAGTGTTCACTAGAATCTCAAAGGCGTCAATGTTATTTTCAAGCTCTTTTCCCCTCTCTATGAGCTCCTATTACTTAATCTCATTTCTAAGTGATCTTTCCTCCATGCATGTCCTACATAATTGTTCACATTCCATTACACCAAGGTGGTGTATAGGTTATGTACTGATAAATAAGGGTGTTTATGAGTAGCATGTGATTATTTTGATTTTTCTTTGAGCAAATTGCATGATTTTTGTTTAAAATGTGCATATATGGCTTTTCACTATGGCTAATTCATTCTCCATGATCTCTGATTACACTTATAGGACTATGCATCTACACTATCTAAAATGTTCTTATGTTCCATTCTAGTAAGTACGTGAATTAGGGCAAACCTAGATTTCTCCTTGGTTAAGTGTTGGGGGTTGATTTCCATGATGTTTTTCCTCTAACTCTTTAGTTGACAATTCCTTTGTATTGAGGCACTCAAAAGGTTCCTTAATTTTTACATCCACAATATAAGTTTCAAACATCTATGAGAGGTGTATTTGAGATATGGTAGATGCATTTGCCTCCTAAAGCATATCATACATGTATGGCTTAAATTCTTCTTGCCTATCATATCCTTTACCTAATTCTTCTTTAGATTCATCCACCTCCTCAGTGCTCTACATAGAGTGCTCAAATGCCTCAGAGACTATCTTGATCTATGACCGTTGTTGGTCTAGCTCCTCGGTTTACTTATCTGTAATTTTTATCTCCTCTTTTCATTCTTCTTCTTCATTGGTCACCCCTACTCAAGTTTTTCAAACTTTTCATCTCTCCATCGCACATTTATGCTTCATTTATTTCTTTGTCTCGAGTCTCCACTTCATTTGTTTTCCCTCTGCCACCTTTAATCCCTTTATATTTTGCTTTCTCATTTGACATTTTGTTGTCCACTTCTGCCACACTTCCTTGCCTATCTCCTTAACCTAAACCATTTTTCAACTAGTTGTGTGTTGCAATTTTTTTTATTGGTCCCTCTATCCCCACAAATAAATTAATTGGAGACTTATCCTCCTTTGATTGTCCAACTTGAGTAGATGTGGGTTGGATTTATGGTGAAGTCTACAAGGTAGCATCCTGGGGTGGTCATTATTGCATAGGGGAGCCTTTTCTTGTCACATTTTTCACTTCTCTTTCACTTGTGACCCCTCTTTGCTCAACATCGATGCTTCTTGTTTGGGTTACCATAGGTGTATCCACTTTGGCCTCAGGATTGTCTTGTATTTTGTGGTGACCATTTTTCCTTTGCATGACCCTTTTTTCCTTTTTCACCAAAGATGGCCTTCTGATTCTTTGTTTTCCTTCCACTCATGCTATCACACGTTATTTTTGGATTTTATTTTGTATTTCTTTCCCTTGCTACATCCTCAATTTTTTTTGGCAATTTTTAGTGTATAGGTCAAGTGGCACTTAATTCCCTTGATCATTTCTATAAGTGAGATATTTTTCCTTTGCACAACCCTTTTTCCTTTTTCACTAAAGATGGCCTTATGATTCTTTGTTTTCCTTCCACTCATGCTATCACACATTATTTTTGGAGTCTGTTTTGTATTTCTTTCCCTTGCTACATCCCCAGGCTTTCTTTTGGCAATTTTTAGTGTATAGGTCAAGCGGCACTTAATTCCCTTGATCATTTCTATGAGTGCGAAGTATATCATAAGCTTGTCATCCTCTAGCCCTCTTTGTTTTCGGGTTATCTCCTTATTAGGGTACTTGAGTTAAAACCCCATCATGAGGTTATCTTCATCGATTTGCACAACCTCAACCTTTGCTCGTAAGATCTACTACTTTTTGTTTAAACCCCTTTCCATGTACTTGGTCACAATCTCATATGGCAACATGAGCCAAACTATCATTTGGTCCCCATCCTTTTTCTTTACCTTCATGAGAGTGTGATGAATTATCACATAATTTTTTCCAAAACCCCTCTATGCATTGAATATATTCTTAGGAAGTTGAGTTCCATCAAGTCACCATGGTCATCTTCAAGTTTATTAGACAAGTAGTTATGGGTTTAGCTTGTTCTTCTAACTTGTCAATTACTATCGTATACTCGCCTCTTTATAGCTTCAACTACTTGGTCAACTCATTTACTTGTTTGATCATAAGGACCAACTGTAAAAGCTTACCTTTATGTTGCATTCAGGTGTCATGGCCATTCTTCATCCGACAAAATAGTATCTTCCTTTGTGTATGAGTGAAATTATAAATTTAACTAGTTTCTTGTGTTTCCTAAAGAAACATGACTTCTTTCAACACTTATTTATTTTTTAGTAGCGTTTTGATTGGTGCATCTTGTAGTTTACATCCATCTTTTCTAACCTTATTCAACTCAATGTCATAGTTAACTTTTAGCATATCTTTATATGTGGTTTACATATGGTCGAAGTCATCATTGGTGAAATACCCTACAAGAGGTTAGAAGTTATCCACATTTATTGTCTCAAGAAATTACATCATTGTTGGGGGAAATGGTGTCGCTTCCTTCCAATTTTTCACCTTGTTGGTTTCAATAATCCTTTGAGCTTCTTCTTTGATCACAATTTTGTCTGTAGCCCATAAATCCCTAACTTCCATCATTTTTTCTATTTTGATGTCATCCCCTTGACTATTTTTACATCTTTGGTTTTCGTCTTCTTTAGGGTCATCCTCTCATCTTTTTTTTAGTGGTTTGCACACTACTTGTTCCCTATCGTATCCCATTGCATCATTTGACTAATTTGGAATTTTAGATTCAACCCTCAACAATGGCGATCATGAGCCCTAACTTGTAATTATTTCTCCTCTATGGATAGATTATGCTTACTCGGCTCGTGGCTCACACTTGGAATAAAAACTATGAATTCATCAATGGTAGTCATCTTCTTGCAGAAGTATGGACCAATTTGTGTGTACAAGCTAAATTTTTCAATTTTCCCTTTGCTCGATGATTTTCCTTTACTTAGATCTTCACAATTTGAAAGTGACGAATGAGTGACCCTAAGGGTCATATATATAGTCCCAATGACTTTGAATTATTTCACCTACCCCTCTTCCACTTTATTTTTTATAACTCCACGTATAATGTCATCACGATGATGTCATCTCCTACTTTTTTTCCATTGTGGTGCAACCTATGCCATTTCCATTTGATATGTTCCTGAACCTTACGTGGACTTTTAATTTTACACTACCTTTACACCATAATATTTGTGTATTCAGATACTTGGTCATCTTTAAGTGCACATCTCCCATACCCTTGATTTTTCCTTTCCATGACATGGTGATTTGAGCCTTTCCTTCCACCAATCCCTTCAAATGTTCCCCACACTAATTGCGTGTATGGTCCTCCAACACATGACTTTGTTTATCCTTTGATGAAATACCTTCCAATGGATTACCTCCTTAGGAACCATTCCCTTATTTATGTGTTAGGATCCATATTTGCACATAAATTCAATTTTCTAATCGATAATGCAAAAAGTATCACCCCATAACCTAGATTATTGTTCACTAGATAAAGGTTATGTAGAGAGCCTCATCCTTTGAATATATGTGTCTGAGTCATGAATTACATGCATTATATATGGCATTTGAGAATCAAGCTCAAGTTAGAATGAGGAAAATGCATCTTGATCACCTTTATACAAACAATTTTAGAAATGCTCAATTATTTTGTTTCGAAGTTCAACAAGACTATATAAATAATGAAACAAAAACATGAAATGCATTGAACAAATAATCCGAAGTGTTGTATTTGAATATGGGGTCTCTCATGAGATGATGATGTGTGAGCACCAAGTGAACGTTTAAGCGCTTCTATATATTTATCCTATGAGTCTCTCTATCAAAGAGAACTAGGGAAAGCCCACTAGATTTGTGTTTAGATTTTAGGTATGTAGACTCCATGTTCAACACCAGAACAAAAGCTCTTACATTATCAAAGTCCCTACCACCAACGTGGTCATTGATAAAACTATGCTCTAAATAGAAGATCAATAAATAAAAGCAAATCAAAAGGGAAAAATCAATGAAAATTGCACCATAAACAAATACATTTTTTTTACAAACAATATAACCAACAATTGAGGCCCCATGTATTATGTGACCAAGATTGTGCCCCTTGGGACAATATCATTATCATGGAGTAACAAAATGATCACTACCTGCCCATTTGACTCTATGGAGTATGTCCCTATGGGAGTTGCGACGGCTACAAGTGTCATTATCTCGATAACCTTGATTCTTTTCACAACCTTATCGATAGGATCTTTGTGTGGAAAGCATTACTTTATGAAAACTGATTGAGCCCCTTGTAAATAAACATAATAAAATATATATTTTTATAAATAATATAGCCAATAATTAGAGCCCTATGAATCATGTGACCATAATCATGTCACTTGGGACAATCTCATTAGCACAAAGTAATGGAGTGATCAATGCATGCCAATTCGATTCCATAAATTTCATGACCTATGAGGGCTATAATGGAAATAAGTCTCACTATCTCAACAAACATGGTTATTTTTGTAACCCTATCGATAAGATCACTATATGGAAAGCATTATTTTATGAAAACTGATTGAGTCCCTTGTATGAAAGCCAAATAACCACTGCAAATATTGAGAAAACTTTGCTCTAAGTAAGACAATAAGCAAACAAAACTAGGACAAAAAGGAAAAATCCAATGAAACTTGTGTAATAAATAGACTCAACAAAATAAATTTATTTACAAAAAGTATATCCAATCTTCCCTACAATAATTTTTTGTTTATTTTAAGAAATAAATTCTTAAATAACCAATCTCATCCAATCTCATCCAATGTAGATGGCCTCTGATAAAGCTCCAGGTGTTGATGGCTTTCCCTGTGAATTTTATCAAACCCTTTGGGATATAGTTGGACCTGATCTTCATAGAATCTAATATGAAGCTGTCCTAACCAACTCTTTAGGTCATCTCATCAATTAGGGTAACATCAAATTCATTCCCAAGGTAGGGTACCCTGAGGTAATTACCAACTAGAGACCCATCACTTTGCTCAATGTTTCCTACAAAATTACAGCTAAAGTATTAGCTCTCAAAATCAAACATTTGCTTCCCTTATAATGCAAAGTGAGCAAATAGGCTTCATTCAACATAGATATCTTCTAGATAATGTTATTGATATTTGAGAAGGTATGGAATGGGCTAGAATATCTAACTAGAAGGCATCGTTAATCAAGATTGATTTTGAGAAAGCCTATGATCAAATTGAATGGCCTTTTATTGTAGATATGCTTCACGCTATAGGGTTTGGTCTCAAGTTTGTTCACAACGTCAATATGTTATTTCAGGATGTTGGGCCCTATATTACCATCAATTTCTTCCAATCTCAACACTTTGAAGGGTTACCCCCTTGCTCCCTCACTTTATGTTTTGGTTGCATAAGGATTTAGTTATCTATTGGTTAGTTATGCTTCCAAGGGTCTGGTCAAGGCAATCTCTCTTCCTAATTCAGATCATCAATTAATTAATGGGCAATTTATTGATGATTCTTTCCTCACTCTGTAAGAGGATGAAGACTCTATCAAGCATGCCATGGAATGTTTAGATATATTTTGTCTTGCATCAGGGTTGTTTATTCAATGGCACAAGACTCGCTACTATCGCCAATCCCTGTCACCCAAACTGCTAGAGGGTTATATATGGCAATGGATCCTTCTTGGGGTCTAATTTAAATTCTTAGGCATTCCATTTGCTTTCAAAGCCTCTCCTACAGAATTATGGTCTTATGTGGTTCAAAGAGTTGAGAAAAAAAAATCTCCTTTTAGATCACTAAGCCTTTGACTTTGGCCGAGAAATTCCAAATTTATTCTAAGGTGATCAATGATACTCATGTGTACTATTCATCTTGTCGGGCTCCCTCTAATGCCTCTTATGCGAAGCTTGAAAAACTTCTTCGGGACTTTATTTGGGTTAATTCTAAGGGGCACCAGGGTTTTCATAGAGTCTCTTGGGCTATTTGTTGTCGCCCTAAAAAAGCTGGTGGGTTGGGACTCATAAACATCAAGCTTCATGGGCTCACTCTTGGGATTAAATGGATCGTCAAAAGCTTGGAAGGAGATGAAGCCTAAAAAATTCTCCTAAGACACTACATCTCTGAAGGTTTCCCACTTGGCAGAAAAGCCTGGCAAGGAATTGGATTTCATGCGCTTATCTCACTAGTGACAGTCAAAGTAAGGGGGACTTTTGTCATGTAAAGTATTTGGAACCCCTGGGAAAAGCTCAAACCCCACCCCATTTGGGTGGGGGATGGGTTTAGAAGTGGTCTTTCTCTAAACTCCCAGTCATTATGGTGGTCTCCCCAATTGAACTTCCATAATGTCCCCTTTGCCATGGTCCCCTAGATCAAAAGCTTGAGGTTGTTTAAAAAATGTATTCTCACAGTTGATTATCTCTTTTATAAAAATTCTAAGGACTGGCTTCCTTGGCCTATGCTAAAATCCAAGTTCCATCTTAATAAAGAAGATGTAGAAATCCATTTATAAATTACAAAGTTATATCCATGATGAATACTTGCACAAAATTGAATTTTCCTCTCTTACGTCATGGTGGAAGGACTGGTCTTGGCCCACAACCCCACCATTTCATCGACACTCTCCTCAGTTGGGTTACAATTTGTTGGCCCCTCAGCATATTGATACTGATGCCCTCAAAAATTGATGGTCTCTCCAATCTCTCCATCGAGTTTGGGCTTGAAGATTTGATAATATTTAGGCAGTTTATATTGAGCCCCCAAAAATCCGATTTCCTTTGGTGTATCCTCTACCAAGGTCTGCCTATGGGGAATAGGCTCAAGCACATGAATCCCACTTGCCTGACCTATCATCACTCATAAACTATCAAGCATCTCTTTTGGTTTTGCCCTCATACCCAGTCAACCTGAAGATGGATTCATACCCTTTTCAAACCCTTCAAGTCTGAAATGTTCACTTGGAAAATGGCTCTCTTAGGGGACTCTGTCTTGTTGCCTGCAAGATATAACAATCCTGGGAAAGTTTTTGTATTGATATTTTATTTTAGATTTAGAAATCTAGAAATCAAACATGTTTTAATAATGAAGCTATGGAAAAAGTTTTTTTGTAACTAATAAAGTTGTTGTGATTGATAATGTTACCCTTTAGATACAAAGTCAAACATATAAGGTCCAACTCAAGCTTCACCATCTATAGATCCTCCTGGACCATTGAGGGCATGCTCTTTGTGTAGTCAACGGTGAGCATGTTGATCCCCCTCCTCACCATTCCCCTCCTAGGGGTCATGGGCATGAGGGAAGGTGCTACCGCTCTTGCAATCAGAGGTGTCAAAATTGAAGGAGCTCCTCTCCTCACTCTCGTTGGCCATCTCCTCCTCAAGGATCTGACAAAGGCAACAAATATACTGGAGGTGCAAGGGTGGAAACCCCTTTCGCAATATAAATTTTTGTGGTTGGCATTGACCATCTCTCCTCTCCGTCAAAATTCTCAGGTGCAACATGATTCTGAAGCTAACCATGGATGGGACCCCCTCTTGGTTGATGAAGATCTTCCGACCCAAGATGGATAGGGAAGAAAGCCTTAAGACCTTCTGCCTCCTCCGTCACTGCCATATTCACAACTACCGTTTAGTTGTTTCCTTGTTGTTTGTTCCATTTCATTTTATTTTTTTGATTAATGTGCACTTGAGTTAGTTTAACAATAATTATTGGTTATGTTGTAGCCTTTTTTAAACTATTGTTTCTCCCAAAATTTCTTTAACTCAATATGATTTTTAAAATGTTACTTTTCCCCTCATTTTTTATATAATTAACATTATACTATAATTTTTTAATTAAAATAACAGAAATACACTTTTCAATCCAAAAAAAACTTATCCAATATTTACAAACACACACAACTATAAAGATCCCCTTTCAAAACTCTAAATAACAAAATAAGTAAAGAAATTTGTCTTTACTCTCACGAAAATAACTGAGCGAAGGGCGTCCACTCACCATGGCCTAGTGAAGTCTCGAAGCGTTTAAATTATTCTTTTAAAAAAAGAAAAAAGAAAATCTCATCGGGTATCTTTGCAAATGTAAATACAACGACTATTAAAAAAATTATGAAAATAAAAAACAGTGGACGAGGTAAACGAACCGAAGTAAATGTTAAACCCTACTTGGTAGGGTGCGGAAGGCACATAAGCCCTAATTCCTAAACCCTAACATATAATGTGGCGGAAGGAAGAAGAAGAGCGGAGCTGAAAATGGTGGATGAGACTACGGCCAGATAGACCCACTCCGTTGGAGTTCTACGAGTTTTGAAATTTATATGGATCGGGTATACAATCTCTGTTTTAAACAAAATAGGTTTGAGAAATGGAAAGCCAGATTTGTGAATACAATCGCTTTGCTGGGGACAGATTATACTCTTTGTGATGTACTGGTTGAGGCTTGTTCCAGGTGAAAATGAAAAGCCATTTCATAATTTCTCCTATATCTTATCAGAACAAGCCTCAGCTGGGCATTCCAAAGAAGTACAATGTAATAATGGTTGCCGTTACATGCATTCCATGGAGACCAATATCCCTGCAGTAAACGTTTTAGGTGAGGGGAAAATTCCTTCACGTTATATGGCTTTCTATTTCTCAAACGAATTCTGTTTTAAATCAGTGAGTACGCGGGCAAGAATTGGAGAGAGAAGCTTCCCATTCATAAATAGATTATTCCTTCATGATATCGGTTTTCTATTTATTAAACAAATTTTGTTTGAAATCTGTTTTTTTGTCATGCCTGAAGGCTACTGTTCAGTAGTCAGCAGTTGGCTCACACTTCGTTGGATCACAGGTTCAAGTCACATTAGTGGATCCTTTGCTGTTAAGTAGTACATAGTTGGCTTCCTCTTCGCTGGGTCATAGGTTCGAGTCACATTAGTGGGTCTCTTATAAATCTATGGTAACCAGAGGATGGCCGAATGAAATCCATTTATTGAATATGTTTTCATCTACTAGCTCTTTAGGTATAGGACTGTTGAAAAAAATTAGGAGCCTTTTCCAATCAGGTGATCCCATGATTTCATACTTATATCAAATTTTATTGCTAAAAAAACTCAGTTGAAAGATTATAAGAGGGCATAAATATATTTGTGTTTATAAATCATGGCCAAACTTGCACCTGCAGTGCGTCTCTAGCTTCCCCTTTGGACGAACCGTAACTTTTAAAACTGGCTGGTAGAATCTTTTTTCATTCTTCATTTAATATGTTAGTTCTGATCACTGATTATAAGATTATATAGATAGTAATAAAGGTTTTTTGGTACTCGTATGCAAAAGATATGAAATAATTCTTTATATTGAATGAGTTTAGGATACAGGAATTTTTAAAAAGGCTGTACGACATGGGCATTTTTAGGAAGGTTTGGCTCGGTCATAAGACTCGAATAAATTTAATAAATTACTGACAGTAAAAGAGCCAATGTAATCAGTATGTTGGTTTACAAATTGAAACCTAACCAATACGATCACAAGTTCAATTTGAACCCAACAAATCGAGTCGTAAGTCATAAATTCAAGTTCAACAAAAATATTTCAAAAATAATGAAATGTTGATTGATAGAGTATTTATTTTTATTTCATCTCGAGATTTTTCGTCAAGAAAACTTGTTACTCTGAGAAATTTAGATTTAGTTATTTTTAATTAAGTTTAGATATATATTATTATAACGCAGTAGGATATTATGTAAGTTACATGATCACATTGTTATGAGTTAGTTTTAAGTATATGTTTACTTTATGATTATGTTGATTTGTCGTTTCAACGATATTTTATAATGAATGTATATCATAATTGTTATGGTCTAACTACTTATTTTGTTGTGAAATTGATACAGAGGAACTCATCCCTTGAAGTATCCCAAATGGAGATCATCACTGTAGAGGGTGATGTAGATGAAGACATCAGAGGACGATAAAGAATTGACGAGAACCCTGCACATATCATTGTAGTTAACATATGATAAAATGCATTAAAAATGGCTTGCACATGATGTTTATTTCTACTTGCTTTGGAAAGTTGGTTTCTATAGTTTGTCGATTAAGATTGAATAGCTTAATGAATGATTTTTACATAATTGATATGTTTTGTCATTAATGACTCGTAAAAACCTTACTAACATGATTAAAATTAGAAATCCATATTAATGATTGTCAAATTGTGATAATAAGTAATGTTAATTAAATTATTGAATTATAGTCTTTCTCTATTTTATTGTTGAAATAAATGAAAATTAGTAATTATTATAAAAAATGAAAAAAGATAATAAAACATTAGAAAAATTAATAAATTAAAAAAATGAAAATGAAATAAATATATTAAATAAAATAACAAAAACAAAGAAGCAATGAAAACTTTTTAAAGATAAAGACTAGCATATTTTCTTATAGGGAACATTAAGAAAGAAAATTAATTTTAAAAATATAAAAGCTACACCATTTTTCATAATATAAAATGTCAAAAATTATAAAATGAGGAAAAGCATGGAAATAAAAGGGAAGCGAAGCTTAGAATGGAAAGGAGATAGGTCATAATTCAAAGAAGAATATGGAACGTGGAACTTGGGAGAAGAGCAAGTAAGCATTTTTGTTCACAAGTAGGTGTTGTAGTTAAATTCAATATATTTATATGATTTCTTAAAAAAAAGGTGTGAATTTATTAGAAAGTATATATATATATATATATATATATATATATATATATATAAAGATATATATATAAAGTTGAATATATATATATGGTGACTTTTAAATAGAAGTTGAATTGTTCAGTATGTATTATACCCATTGATTTGATATAACCAATAATTTGTTATTAAATACCAATTGAATTTATCTAACCTTACAGATTATCTTGGGTCTCCACTCGATAATCTAGATAAATTAGGCATATTATAGCGTTTGATCAATAATTTTGTTAATGTCTTATAGTATTAATGTGTTTGATCAATAATCAATGATAGCGTACTATAGCATTAATATTATGTCTTGCTAAACATAATTTGGTTACTATAACATTTGGTTATTGTTGTCTCCAAATCTTGTACCCTAGAAGAGAGTGTTTAATCCTCTCTCAGATTTGGGCAACATTGGAACATTTTCAGGCATGTGGGTATACTTATAGAGGAATTGAACCTCTATATTTAAGAGGCTAGCTCCCTGAATGTGTCTCTGCAAAAACAACCTCTGTCTAACCCAGTTTGATTGAAGGGAAAAAAGTTAGAAATTGCATAAAGAAAACATGTTCTAAGAATGGTGATGCACCAAGATTATCTTCCAAATGAATGTCATACCGTAGTGCACGATACAACAAAATACACAAACTATTTTCAAGCTCTAAAGATTTTAACACAAGTATTTCAGTATAGAGACGAGATGTATGAAATGACACAAGGCAAATGAATTGAAAGACAACTTATACATTCCAAGAATAGTTATACACATGCAGAAATTCAACACACTTGGACGCACTCTATATGATCTGTTAGACCCAGAACTCTTGCTCAAGCATGAAGGACAGGATAGAAGGATGAAAACCATCACTTGTCACTATGTCTCTTACACACTCAGACAATTGCTCAGAACTTTAAAAAAAAGATTTGTATCAATGCTTAAAGGTAAAACATGACATCAATTCAACAAGGCTTTGTCATACACTGCATAGTTTTTTCACACTAGCTTAAAGGTTGTATTTATAGCTAAAAGGAAGTGAGAGAGGGAGGCCTTTGGTGCCAAAGAGAGAAATCAATTTGTTAGAAGTCTCCATCTTTAGCTATAACTGACTTTGCAAATGATGCTCATTCAGACCATTTGATTGATCCATGTCACCTCCCTTGATCACTCTTGCCCTGATCTCTCAAAGATGCTTCTCCAACGGTTGCCCAGTAGAATCAAGATATTTTAAGTAATGGCATCAATGTGGTTATTACAAGAGAGTCTATGTTATGGCTTTGTCTTGATTGTTAGGTTGTGGAGCTAAAAGCTTCAACTCTTTGCAAACAGAAAGAACAGAAGGTTGCTCACCGGCGTCGGCAGTAGGACCGACGTCGGTCATGACCAGTGCAGAAGGTTACCGGCGACGGCAGGGAGTCGGCCGACGTCCGCAGAACTAGACAAGCAGGGACCGGCGTCGGTCGCCTGTGTGTTCCAAAACTGCTCGTTGCACGGACAGTTAGTTAAGTGAATGAAGTGTTTGCATGTAAACGCCAGTTAGAGTCTTAAGCTGCGAGGATAATTGTCTAAATTAAGAGTCTAAGTTATTGTTTAACTCTGGGATCTAGTGAACACCAATTCTGTTTGTGAGTTGGTTGTTGGGACCGTTTTTGGTAGGAGAGTGTTGTAGAAGAATTACTGTACACTTGAGGTGTGGGAAGCCTCTGTAAGGTGGAAGTGTGGCGACTCTTTATTGTATTCTTTTCTGTAAAGTGTTAATACAAGATAGTGTATTGTCTCATATTCTGTGCTATTGGTGAATTCTAGTTACTTGTATTTCTGGTTATTTCCGCATTTATAATTGCTTATATTTGGTAATCATACTGTGCTCTTTCTGAGGAGCAAGATCCTAACAAAGTGGGATTAGAACAGGTGTTGTTCTTGTGATCCCCCAACAAAGTGGTATCAAAGCATGTTTGTTGTTCTAGGTGTCTGACACTGATGCTAACAACTTTCCACCGGCTTGGTGAGGTGTGTAACAATGCAAAGAAGAGTCATTTTCATTCTGTTGGCCTTGTCCTCCTTTGATTGGTTGTCAAAAAATGACTCAGATCATGATTTGATCAATGGTGAAATGAGCCCTATGATCTGCTTAGGTGGATGCAGAACGTAAGCCCCTTAGATTTGTTTGGGATCCTCTTATTTAATCGTCAACAGTTAGTCCCTCATCCTAAAGTTGACATCCATATAACCGTCACTCTACTGGGACCAATTCTTTCTGGGCATTTTTCTCCAAAAGAAACCACCTTTGGGGCCCCTTTGGATTAGTTCACCTTTGTCGAGAATGTTCTTTCGAGCTTTTGGAGTATCTCTTTGGAAAGATTATTTCTTACAAAATGTCTGAAACAATTCTTTCTAACTTTTTGCGAGTGTCCTTATGGACTTTCTTTCGAAGGACACTTTTGTCAAGAATAACCCTTTGACATTTTCATTTCGCTTCTCTGCAAGTTTTTTTTACACTAGCTCAAGGGCTGTATTTATAGCTAAAAGGAAGTGAGAGAGGGAGGCCTTTGGCGCCAAAGAGAGGAGTCAATTTGTTAGAATTCTCCATCTTTAGTTGTAACTGACTTTGCAAATGATGCTCATTCAGAGCATTTGATTGATCCATGTCACCTCTCTTGATCACTCTTGCCCTGATCTCTCAAAGATGCTTCTCCAATGGTTGCCCAGCGGAATCAAGATATTTTAAGTAATGGCATCAATGTGGTTATTACAAAAGAGTCCATGTTGTGGCTTTGTCCTAATGCTAACAACTTTCCACCAGCTTGGTGAGGTGTGTAATGGTGTAGGGGAGAGTCATTTTCATTCTGTTGGCCTTGTCCTCCTTTGATTGGTTGTCAAAAAATGACTCAAATCATGATTTGATCAATGGTGAAATGAGCCCTCTGATCTGCTTAGGTGGATGCAGAACATAAGCCCCTTGGATTTGCTTGGGATCCTCTTATTTAATCGTCAATAGTCAGTCCCTCATCTTAAAGTTGACGTCCATATAACCGTCACTCTACTGGGACCAATTCCTTCAGGGCATTTTTCTCTGAAAGAAACCACCTTTGGGGCCCCTTTGGATTGGTTCACCTTTGCCAAGAATGTTCCTTCGAGCTTTTGGAGTATCTCTTTGGAAAGACTGTTTCTTACAAAATGTCTGAAATAATTCTTTCTAACTTTCTGCAAGTGTCCCTAGAGACTTTCTTTCAAATGACACTTTTGTCAAGAATAACCCTTTGACATTTTTATTTTGCTTCTCTGCAAGCCTAAACATGCCCTTTGGCAATCTTGAACTGGACAGTTTCATGAGAAAAAGACCCTTCGGACTTTTTGAAAGTGTCCTTTCAGAAAGATTGAAAGCATCCCTTTGTTTGAGAAATATCCTTCAGACTTTTGCAAGTTGTCCCTTCACTTAGGCTTTTGAAGGACAATTCTTTCAAAAAGATTGTTTTGGACAAAATGTATGAAATAATTCTTTCAAAAAAATGTAAATGATCAATTCTCGAGAAAGACCCTTTCGAAAATATTAAAAACGTCCCTTCGAAAGAGAAAAAGACCCTTCGATAGAATAGAAATGTACCCTTCGAAATTTTTGTAAATGACACTTTACCAAAGAAAAAGACCCTTCGAAAAGATTGTTTTGGACAAAATGTTTGAAACAATTCCTTCTAAAAAATTTCAAGAGACATTTCTTTTGAAAAAAATGTAAGGGACATTTCTTTCAAAAATCTCACAAAGTACCCTTCGAAAAACCTGTTTATGACACTTTCATGAGAAAAAGACCTTTCAACAGAATGAAAATGTCCCTTCAAAAATATTGAAAATGTGCCTTTGCTTTAGAAATGATCTTTCAAAAATCTTGAAATGTACCCTTTGAAAAACCTATAAGGACCAATTCCTCCAGACTTTTTGTTTCAGAGAAAACGTCTAAAATAATTTCTTTGAGACTTGGACAAAAAACCCGAAGCAAAACCTGCCGAAAGAAATAGCACTTGAGTAAAAAGACCGAAATAACACTTACAAAAAGATCGAACAAAGGCTTATGAAGGAAATAACACTTGGTCTTTTCATTGTGGGAATAAACAGCTAAGGATGTTGCACTTAGATAAAATGAAAGATGTAAAATTGAGTATGAAAATTGGCTAATATTCTTGGCTATACCTAGGGGAGGCATGCATGCTATGCCTAAGACCAGTCACCTAAATCCTTCCATTGGGCATGGAGTCATGCATATAGACACTCAAAAATAATTTGAATAGACTTTTGACTCAAAAACAAAGTTGGATTGATTCACACACACAAAAATAGAGACGCACACTAAATAAAATAAAGTAAATACACTGGTGCTACAAAGCACTAAGGAAACATGACAACAAACCAAAGGAAACACACACCTAAACTACTATTTATAAAATAGACTTACAAGGACTAATAGCAGAACTTCAAATGTATACCATTCACAGTGATAGGCAATTCTTCTCCATTCATATTGGTATGTTGAAAGGAGTTGCTTTGCTTACACTTGCTAATGATGTAAGGGCCACTCTAGAAAGCGTTAAACTTTGTATGTCTGCTCGGTTTTGCTCTGTACTTATCCCGTTTCAAGACCAAGTCACCTTCCTTAAACACTCTTGCACTTGCTTTCTTGTCAAAGGACTTCTTCATGAGTACTTGGTGGTGTTCCATGGCCTTATGTGCATTCTCTTAATTTTTGCAGCTACATTAGTTCTATCAATCTAACTTCCATTGGAGTATTTTCAAGTAGTTTCAGCTGTTGTGTAATTTTTAGAGCAAGGATTACTTGAGATATTGACAACGTAGCCTCTCTCCCATAAATAAGCACAAAAGGAGAGTTACCAATTGATCTCTTAGGAGTAGTCATGTCAGCCCATAAGGCTGTCTTCAACTTGTTGTGCCATGCTCTTTGATTGTTCTCCAATGTCCTCTTGATGATCTTGATGAGATTCTTGTTAGTAGATTCAACCAGCCCATTACCTTGAGGGTAATAGTTGGATGAGGTACTCAAGTAAACTCCATTCCTATTGGCCCAATCAAAAGTTTTAGCACTTATGAAAGTAAGTGCATTATCAAAAATGATAATATAAGGAACTCCAAACTTTGTTATAATGCTCTCATAGAACTCCAAGATAGCATTTTCACTTGCCTCTTTCAATGCAACAGTCTCTATCCACCTTATGAAGTAGTCAGTAGCATTCAGTATCTATTTGTGTCTAACACTTGATGGAGGGTTGATAATTCTAATGAAATCAAAACCCCATTGCATGAAAGACTAGTCTAATTAGATAGGATTCAATGGAAGGGTTGTAGTTTTTGTTTGCCTACAAAGAAGGCACATTGAGGACACTTTTTAGCCCAGCGGTAATAGTCCTTAAAGAGACTAGGCCAATAGTAACCATCCCTCATTATCTTTGTAGCTATTGTCTTAAGAGAGAAATGGCCTTCATCTACACCATTGTGAAACTTTTCTAACAACATATCAAACTGATCATTGTTAACACACCTCAACAACACACTATTCACATCTTTTATAAAGAGAACACCATCTAGAAGACAATAAGGAATGGTTTACAATCGAAAATACCTCTTTTG
The DNA here is from genome assembly GCA_037957365.1 of Torreya grandis. NCBI lineage: Eukaryota > Viridiplantae > Streptophyta > Pinopsida > Cupressales > Taxaceae > Torreya > Torreya grandis. Next base: position 1,720,027 of record JARHVA010000540.1, on the reverse strand, counting down.
AGACTTGTTTAAGCCATTGGGGCACTCACTATTTTGAAAAAAAACTAATAATGTCTTATGTCTGACTTTGAACTTGTATGTGATCAATTGGTTGGGGTTGAACTTGGTTGATCAAGACTTCCTCTTTTGACTCTTAGAAATATGAAGCTAAATGCTCACATAATCATTTTCCTCTTACCAAGTTTGTAACCTTAATATGCACATCATACTCCATCACCTTTGTAATCCACCTAGCTTTATATTCATTGAGGTCTTTGCTTAAGAGAAAATCCTTGGTGCTAGGATGAAAAACCATGATATGTATCTTGTTGTTTGAAACTATGTGTTTGAAATTTTTCAATCCTCTTATCATTGTTAGATCTTGCTTCTCAATAAATGTATATTTGACCTCATAATCTTCCAAGCCTTGGTTGAAGAATGCAATTGGTTACTCTACCTCTTTATTATTCTTTTGCATAAGCATCACTGAGATTGTATCAAGGTTAGCAAAGGTATAGAGTATGAAATCTTTGGTAAATTTTGGGTTCAAGAGAGTAGGAGATTCTGCAATTGTTTATTTGATTGCCTCAAAACTACCCTTACCTTCCTTTGTCCAAGCAAAAGCTTGGTTCTTATTCAGCATGGTTGTGATAGGCTTTACCAAAATTGTAAAGCCTGGAATAAACCTTCTTACAAAGTTTATTTTTCCCAAGAAGCTTTGAAGTCCTTTCTTGTGTTGAGGCAAAGACAAGCCTACAATAGCCTCAATCTTCTTGGGGTCAATAGACAAGCCTTCTTTTGAAACAATATGACCCAATAACTTACCTTCATGGATAGCAAAGATGCACTTTTTTGGATTAAGAGATATTTCATACTCCCTGTACTTCTCAAACACCAACCTTAGATGTTCTATATGATCAGTGACACCTTTTGAAAAAATAGTTATATCATCAAGGTACACAAGCAAAAACTTATTGATCAAACCTTTAAAAGCCATGTCCATTGCCCTTTACAATGTAACTTCAGCATTAGATAAACCAAATGGCATCTTCTTATAGGCAAAGGTCCCCCATTTTGTAGTGAAGGTTGTCTTGAACTGATCCTCTTCATTCACTAATATTTGATTGTAACCTGAATAACCATCAAGAAGTGAGAAGCATTGACAACCTAAAATAACTTGCAAAATTTGTTCCACGGAAGGTAGTGGATAATGATCTTTGAGAGACACTCTATTAAGGTCTCAATAATCCACCAAAGTCTGATCTCTCCATTTTTCTTTCAAGCAGGTACAAGATTAGCCATCCAAGTTGAGTGTTTGATAGGAAAGATAATCCTAGACTCAATAAACTTGGTCAGCTCTTTCTTCATGGGTTCCTCTATCTCAGGATTGATAGGCTTTTGTTTCTACCTGACTGGTTTAGCTTCAGGGTCTAACTCAATGGTGTGATGAGCTAAACTTGGATAAAACCATTTCAAATATTTATATTTCCAAGCAAAGATGTCATGGAACTCTTTGCATAATCCAATAAAGGCCCACCTCTCAGATAGAGAACATACCTTACCAATTTTTAGGAGCTTGTCCTTGTAAATCATGACTCTCTCATAGTTCACTTCTTTTGTTGACATGCTCACTTTTTATTTATTCTTTTGATCATCTTCATTGAAAACACTCTCTAAAGTAATCAACCCCTTAGGTATCTTATTTTTATTCAGCTAAATAACTTGTTCTTCAAATTGATCATACAGTCTCTTTTAGTTCTTTGAGAGAATCCTACCTCATTTTATAATAAGTGTGTAATGTGTTCATCATTTTCAAACACTTACCATGACACTTTATTATCTAGAATAGAAGGCCTCACAATGACCTTGACATGGGATTGGTCTTTCTCTTTTCCTACATTAGTAACTGCATCAAACTATGCTCATATGGCAACGAATCTATCAAAATGTTTATTTGAATCCCTTGGTATGGGTTGTATATTGAAGGCATCAAAGTCTTCAACTAGGTCCCATACCCTATATTTATAGGATTTAAGCAAGGGATTCTTGACTGTAGCTCGATTTCTCACTTGATGGATGACCAATTCACTATCTCTATAAACTTTTAAATTTTTGATCCCTCTCTTCTTTACCCATTTGAGGACGTGAACTAGGCCTTCATATTCTGCCACATTGTAGGTGTAGCTAAAGTGAAATATATATAAGAATTAGTATTGATTCTTTAATAGATAAATTAACATAATGCCAGCTCTTGCACCTATTTTGATTTTTGAGCCATCAAAAAACATCTCTCATATTCCTTCAAGTTCATGATCTTCATTAGTGAGTGAAGGGATCGAAACATCTTTTTTGTGCATATAATAAACTCTTGAATCAATCTCTTCTATGAAAGTATATAGATCAATTCCATGCATTTCAGTGTTGTACTTATCAAGAAAAAGATCAAAAATACCTTCAAGGGGGAGGATACTTCACTATCCATGACACCTTTTTCTTCTTTACTAATTAGATAATTCTGATTTGAACTTGTCTTCATGTATGGTTGAATATGAAACCTTGCTAAGGGATATGTCCTTATAGTTACCTTAGTTCCATATCTTGTTTTAAAAGCTAGAAAATACTAATCAGTAGAAAGGTACCCTCCTATCTTAGCTGTGAAGTCTCTTGACAAGCAGATAGCAAAATGAGCTGGAAGGTCTACCACCACAATGTCTTATAAAATGGAAAAACTTGAGAAATCATGTAGAAAGACTTTCGAACCTTTGAGGAATCTTACTATCTTGGTTGGACTCCCATCAAGTTGCACCACACTTTTACTATGTGGTTCATACTTCAATCCCAACTTATCAATGACCATTTTAGGCATGATAGTGGTACTAGCTCCATTATCTAAAATACAATTATGAACCAACTTGTCTCCCACAATGAGTGTGAGGTAGAAGGGTGGAGGCTTTTCAGATTTGGTGTAGGGTTCTAAGACATGATTTGGAGAATTGGTAAGGGCCACACTATTGTGTTTTAAAGTTTGAGGGGCTACATAAATGCTTGTAAGTTGTTCTTGAAAGAGCTCCTTTTCACCAGGCATATGCAAGACTTCCCAAAGACATATTCTTATCTTGGAATTATTCAAATAATCAACAATGTTTAGAGGGCAAGTATTCACCTTTTCTTGCATTTTTGAAGGTAGTGAGGTAGTTTGAACCTACTACATTGTAGACTCGATAACCCTACTTGCATTCTGACTTTGTTGAGGGGCATGACTGGTAGTAGGTATTGCACTAGAATTCACACTTTATGGCCTTAGAGAAGCATCACTTGGAGTCACATGTATTCCTGGAACATCTCCTAGAGCTCTCTTTTTGGATCTTGTATTGGCTGTAATTGATGTGCTTTGATTCAACACATAATCATCTTTAGCTTGAAAGTTCATCATACCTACACTATGGATGTTACCTTCTCCATTAATATCTCTTTTTATTGGGTTTGCTTCTTCTGATGTCATATAAGGAGTAGTATCTTCTTGTGCCACCAAATCTTGGTTGGCTTCTCCATCATCATGCATAAACTAACCTTGAGGTTGTCCCCATTGGTCTAAATGATTCTTTTCTTCAACCAAATTAGCATGTATTAGAACAACAACCTTCGTAGAAGGAGTAGAATCAGGATTATAGGCATTGGGTTGCCTGTTGAAACCTTGTTGACCTTGTCCCCTTCCTTGGTAGCTGTATTGGGGTGGAGCTCTATAGCCTTACTGAGGATAGTATTGATGGTTAGGTGGAGCATTTGCCTAGAACTGAGCTTACTTGAGTTGAGCTCGTAATGACCGGATCTCTTCATCTTTATCCACAGCATTGTCCATCTTCTTGGAAAAGGTTCTGAGCTTGACATTAGCATTAGAAACTTCTGCTACGCTTGGAGCTTCAACCAAACTATGACACAACAAAGGTATGAAAACTCTTGGAAGTAGCTTTCCAACTTGTATCAAGCTATTCTCAGCTTCAATATCTATCTCATATGTATCTGGCAGAGTGAATCCTCCCATTGACTGTAACATCACCACTGCATCAGTACCAATACCCTTGAGATAAGTGGGGAACATAAAGCTCAGAGGAGGTGTCATGACAGGGGGCAACTTATGCCATATCCTTTGAAATCTTTCATTAAATTCTCCCATGGATTTGTTAGGACCTCTCTTTATCATGTTCAACTGATGGATCATCAAAATATGGTCATTCTTATTCTCAAATCTAGTCACCAACAATTCCCTAAAGCCATCCCAACTTGTAATTCAATCACCTTCCAAAGTCCTATACCAGTCAAGTGCCTTGCCTTTTAGAGACATAGCAAGCAATCTAATGGCTATGTTGGCTTGGGTGACATTATGGAAGTTATAGAAATTTGAGATGTCCCTAATATGCTTAGATGGGGTAATAGGACCCTCTCCATTGAAACCAGGGAGACTCTTGGTAGCATTGGGAGGAATAGGGTCGTATGTAGGAAGATCAATTGGATTTTAGGTGTTGAAGGTCAGGAAAGGTTGATAACTCTCCATTTCTCTTCTTTCCTCTTGATGTCCTATTTATCCAACTTCTTCTTCTCCAAAACCTCCTTGCCAAGGATCTCTAAGCATTAGAAGTGGTTCAGGGCGTTGTTCTTAAGAAGAGCTTCAGCTAGAGGGGCTTTATCGAAAATCCTAGATGACCTAGTGAGGATCATGAAGTATAATGTGGGAAACTTGATCTACAACCAGAGATTCTCACCTTTTGGAGTCGTCAAATGCTAGATTAAAAATATTTCTACAACCTTAGGCTTTTCAAGACCAACATTCACCTTAACATGTCAATAATTGGTCCCACCAAGCATGCCAGAACTGTTGTCTCCAAATCGTGCACCCTAAAAGATAGTGTTCAATCCTCTCCTAGATTTTGGCAATGTTAGAACATTTCCACGCATGTGAGTATATCTATAGAGGAAATGAACCTCTAGATTTAAAGGGCTAACTCACTGAATGTATCTCTACAAAAATAACCTTCATCTAAACCAGTTTGATTGAAAAGAAAAGAGTTAGAAATTGCATAAAGAAAACATTTTCTAAGAATGGCGATGCACCAAGATTATCTTCCACATGAATGCCACACCCTAATGCACAATATAAAAAAATACATAGACTATTTTCAAGCTCTAAATATTCTAACACAAGTATTTCAGTATAGAGGTGAGATGTATGAAATGACACAAGGTAAATAAACTGAAATATAACTTATATATTCCAAAAATAGTTATACACATGTGAAAATTCAACACACTTGGATGCACTCTATATGACATGTTAGACCCAAAACTCTTACTCATGCATGAAGGACAAAGGACAAAAGGATGAAAACCATCTCTTTTTGTCACTATATGTCTCTTACACACTCAAACAATTGCTCAGAACTTGAAAGAAAAAGACTTGTACTAATGATTAAAGGCAAAACATGACATCAATTTAGTAGGGTTTCGTCATACACTGTGTGGTTTTTTTTTACACTAGCCCAAGGGCTGTATTTAGAGCTGAAAGGAAGTCAGAGAGGGAGGCCTTTGGCACCAAAGAGAGGAATCGATTTTTTAGAAGTCTCCATCTTCAACTATAACTGACTCTGTAAATGATGCTCATTCAGGTCATTTGATTGATTCATGTCACCTCCCTTGATCACTCTTGCCCTGATCTCTCAAAGATGCATCTCCAATGGTTATCCAGTAGAATCAAGATATTTTTAGTAATGGCATCAATGTGGTTATTACAATAAATTCCACTTATTGTATATTTGTCCTAATGCTAACAACTTTTCATTAACTTTCTAAGGTGTGTAACGATGCAGGGTAGAGTCATTTTCATTTTGTTGACCTTGTCCTCCTTTGATTAGTTGTCAAAAAATGACTCAGAGCATGATTTGATCAATGGTAAAATGAGCCCTCTGATTTGATTTGATGGATGTAGAATGTGAGCCCCTTGGATTTTATTGGGATCCTCTTGTTTGAATGTCAACGGCTAGTCCCTCATCCTGAAGTTGACGTCCATATAAACATCACTCTACTGAGACCAATTTCTTCAGGGAATTTTCTTCGAACATTTTTCTTGATCATTTTCCTCAGGTATTTTTCTCTAAAAGTAATCACCTTTCAGACCCCTTTGGATTGGTTCACCTTTGCCAAGAATGTTCCTTCAGGCTTTTGGAGTGTCTCTTTGGAAAGATTGTTTCAGATAAAATGTCTAAAACAATTCTTTCAGACTTGTTGTGAGTGTCCCTTCAGACTTTCTTTCGAAGGACACTTTTGTTGAGAATAACCCTTCGGCATTTTTATTTTGCCTCTCTGAAAGTCTAAACATGCCCTTCAACAATCTTGAACTGGACACTTTCATGAGAAAAAGACCCTTTGAACTTTTCGAAAGTGTCCCTTCGAAAAGGTTGAAAGCGTCCCTTTGTTTGAGAAATGATCCTTCAAAATTTTGCAAGGTGTCCCTTCGCTTGGGCTTTTGAAGCACAATTATTTTAGAAAGATTGTTTCAGACAAAACATTTGAAACAATTCTTTTATAAAAATGCAAAGGACCAATTCCTGAGAAAGACCCTTTGAAATATTGAAAATGTCTATTCACAAGAGAAAAAGACCCTTCGATAGAATGGAAATGTACCCTTCAGACTTTTTGCAAATAACACTTTGCCAGAGAAAAAGATCCTTCAAAAAGATTGTTTCGGATAAAATGTCTGAGACAATTCATTCAAAAAAGTTAGAAGCAACATTTCTTTCAAAAAAAATGTAAGGGACATTTCTTTCAGAAATCTCGTAAAGTACCCTTCGAAAAACCTTTTTAGGACACTTTCATGGAAAAAATACCCTTCGACAGAATGAAAATGACCCTTCAAAAATATTAAAAATGTCCATTCGCTTTAGAAATGATCCTTCAAAAATCTTGAAATGTACCCTTCAAAAACCCTGAAAAGGACCAATTCCTCTGGACTTTTTGTTTCAAACAAAAAGTTTGAAATAATTCCTTTGAGACTTGGACAAAAACCCGAAGCAAAACCTGCCAAAAGAAATAACACTTGAGAAAAAAGATCAAAATAACACTTACAAAAAGACCGAACAAAAGCTTTTGAAGGAAATAACACTTGGTATTTTCGTTGTGGGGATAAAAAGCTAAGGATGTTGCACTTAGCCAAAATGAAAGATGTAAAACTGAGTGTGAAAATTGGATAACATTCTTGGCGATTCCTAGGGGAGGCATACCTGCTATGCCTAAGACCAGTTGCCTAAATCCTTACATTGGGCATGGAGTCATGCATATAGGCACTCAAAAATGACTTGAACAAATTTTTGGCTCAAAAAACACACGTTGGATTGATTCAAACACACTCACTAGTCCAGATATTAACTATAAGGGCTAGTAATAAAAACTAATAATCCTTCTTTCTAGCAAATTGAGTTTATCAAGTGTCCCAATTAAGTTTATAATGGCTTATTAACTAATTGTTTTAAGTCGTAGTTCTATTTTTGTTTATAGCATGCATATTATATAAAAGCATCATTGTAATATTTATCAAACAACATGTACACCCAGGAGATTAATTTTTACATTACTTACACAGCAGCATATGGGATGGTGTCGACCTCCAATTAGATTGAGATACCATTAGAAACAAGTGCATTAAGGCATTGACCAATAGTTAAAAAATAGTTAGAAGCAAGTGCATATAGGTGTCACTGGTTTTATCGAACAATGTAAATCATTTTAATTATTCATTCACTAGTGGAATGATTACAGTGAATTTTATATACCTAAATCGACTATCTGGTGGAAGATATGATGACAGTGTAAATAATTTGATTGTTAGATAAGATTTACTGAATGTATATAGGTATGTATTTTGCCTTGGCATCGTTATAGAGAGCAGATCAATTGGGATTGGCAAAACATTTAATACTAATTTAATAGGGAGCATGCCCATCAATAGAAAACAGGCCCAGTAGGAAGAGACCCAATTAAACATTATAAATAACAATGTTATTTATGCTAATTTGGGGGCAGAGCAAATATTTTAATTTTACCATTGGTGTCATTATTTATATTAAATAACTATTGTAATATTGATTCACTATATTTAATTGATACCCATTATTGGTCGGTAAGGTTAGCACTCATTATGTGTAACTTAGCAAAATGGCGTTCCTAGAGTTAAATAAAGTTTTCATTACGAATATTTGTACATTGAAATTCTCAATGTATTTTATATAAGGAAATTATCATTCGCAGAGGTGAAATATATATATATATATATATATATAGAGAGAGAGAGAGAGAGAGGGATTGGTTACTATTAGATGTCATTTAGAAAATTAAAAGTGTAATGGGATAAAATTGTTGATGTATAAGTATGAAAACCCAAATATTCATTGATTTCATAAATAAATAATAAGATGAGAGAATTTTGGTATATGCAAGTTCATATTAAGAATGTATAGACTTTTATATAAACGTTAGATTTGTTTTAGCTATATATTAGATTATATATAATGGTCATAGGGTATATTATAAAAGAGAACTATGATCTAGAATTAGCTATACATAATGTTCTATAAGGACCTCAGATTGATTTAACATAAATATTAAGTTTATAAAAACATAGTCAACTCTCTCGTTATTTTTAAATGGTGAAATAATATTATAAATTCTCATTTAGAATATGCATAACCGTAGGTGTTATGTGAGGTTAGTAATGGAGGGTCTTTACTGAGTTTAATGAAAGATGAGATGAATAGTAATCCAACGAAGTCCTCAATATGATAGGTACAATTTAATATATCTAATAGTGTAAATATGAACATAAGGGTGTATTCTTACGATTATAATTCTACGGGTGAAATATGAACTATGCAAGTTAACGAATGTGTGTATTCAAACCCCTAAAATGTATATCAAATGTTAGTTTGGATTATCCTATGTTTCTTGTTTGTTGAGTCCTATTTTGCTATATCTACACATAGATTTTAGTGTATAGCATAAGAACATAATGAAAATGGATGTGTTGAGTCATAAGCCTAAGCTCATAACTAGAAGTATGATTTTATATAATCATCAGATGTCCAAGGGACCAAACTAAAACCATCTTAAAACAATCTTTTAGAAAATAGAATGAGACATTTAAATGAATGTTATCATGGATTTATGAATTCTTTATTTCTCTATAAATAATTGATTGGTTGTTAGTTATATATTAAGTACTTGTGTATAATACATGATTAAGAAAGTGTTTGGTCATATCTAGTATATAATGGTGCATTGTAATGTGTGCTTATAAGTTATGTTGTTTTAAATGTTAGTAAGCAGTTTGAACTTAGGGTATATCCAGGTGATATAACTTCGTACTTGCTTGATTGCTATTTGTATGTGATCATTTGATTCTTGAAATCATAAGTTGGTTATGTATTTTTATGTAGTTGTGAACTATGATAGTATGAGATATCATAGAGTATTACAATATAAATTTATGTTATATTTGGATGGTACCTATTGTGATTGCTATGTTTTAGACTCGCATCTACATTTGATTGATTAAATGTATATATGTTGGTAATTACTATGAATGGTATGTTTTGTGATAGTTAATAGAACTTTATGTATGCTTGTATATAACGTGAGAGTTTATCGAGTGTTATGATAGTATATTATTGTGTTACGTGGGAACAATGACTTATTTCATTATATCTAGTTGAATAAAACTTTATGTTTTTATGTATTTATGACTACTTTATATGATTGATTTTGAAAAAAATAGTAGTTATGTCTTATAATACTAGACTATGATAATATGGGTTATCATAGGAAGTAGTATGTTCTAAAACTAATTATGGTAGTAAAAATTTGTAGTTAAATATGTATTTACTTGAGTGGTATAAATAGTAATCATTATTTCTAGTATGGGATAAAAAATAATGTAAGATTCATTCATACATTTGATGGAATAATTAAATACTTTGGTTACTCCTATGTTTAACATATTATATGATGTGTTTGTTAATATGATGTAAATTAAATGAATCTTGTGGTTGAATTGTATTTGATCAATCTACATTGTCGATATGAAGTAAGGAGTGAGATGGACTTTATTGGTTTATTAGTATCACAATAATAGATGAAAGCAATTCGATCAAGTAATGTGTATGAATTTGATTAATCTATAAATTATTACTATTTATTATTCATAAAACTTTGAACCAAAATATGTTTAGTGAGACATTATCATTTTATGAGTATGATTTACATGATCGTGTGATATCTTGAAATAGAACTTTTTTTATGATACACTGCACGTATAGTTTTAAAATCGTATAGCACACCGGTACTTGCTTGTCTTTATAAATTATCGCACCATCACTATTTACTCATCCATGAAGGGAGGGCCATTTATTGATGGGATTAGTGTGGAGAATCGTTGGTCCATGGTTGGTGTGGAAAAGTATTTAGATGATACTCTCCCTCCCATAGCAGTACTACTTATCGATATGACACTTGAGATTGTCACATATACTTAAATTTAAAAACTATGTTCTGGGGGAACCATGTATCTTATATGTACATTATATTGAATTATACTTATTATTAAAAATTATCATAAAGTGTTGTAATTACTTATTATTTCATTTTGAAAGTAGTCATTGTAGACTTATATCAATCATGGTTGAGTTAATATAATTACTTTCTATATTTGCATTATGATGTACTCTCATGATATTAAAGATTAGTGATATGTGATATAATGTGCTTGTTTGATATTATCACGCTTAAGTATTTCATATGGTCTTTGTAGATTCTCAAGGTGTAATATATATTTACTATGTGTTAAATTTTAAAAAAACACATTTTTTTGGTTGATCCCAACGTGGTTTTTACATGTGGTATCAGAGTTGTGGCTTGAACTCTAGGACCTAATGAGTCCATTAGTGTTTTCATGGCTTTCTATTTAATAGTGTGAACCTACTGACATGAAGTATTGCACTGGTATTTTGGATTTGTGGTGCCTCGGTGTAGAACCATGTTACACCATGATTGGAGTTTTGAGACTTAGTGGATCTTTTTGTATGGCTTGGTGACTATTGTAAGTATGAGACATTCATAAAATATATGTGTGGTACATTAAGTGTGTACTCTTAGGAGCACTTGTACCCTTTTAAGTTGTATAGGAGATTAATTTAGCGAGTATCCCAATAGTGATGGTTGTATACGAGGTGGATAGTTAAGTACATAGCATAGTTCATGAGTTGTTAGCAAGAGATTTCTACTATAATTTGATCACTTAGATCAAACACCTCAAGTATGATTACATCTTCCTAGATAATCAAGTCACCTTCACCCTTGTGTTTTGTATTGTGAGTGTTTAATAAGCATGGAATGTTTCTCAATTAAATATATGTGTTTAAGTTTTTATGTCTTATATTCAAAAATATTAGGAGTGAAAAATCTTATCAGACCATTTTTAAATTGGTACCACCTAGTGCGATGGGAAATTTCTTGTAGTAGAGTGTTGTTTTGCTTGTGAATTCCTTTGTGTTAAGAGATTATTTATGGTTTGGCACTATTTATGTTATGTGAGTTAGGAAGGAGTGTCATCTCTCTTAGTTATCTTAGAGGTAAGTTATTATTATCTCAATCTCCTTTGTCATCATTATAAACTACTGAGAGGATTCATAATTTCATGATGTTTATTTAGTGTTCTCTTAAACAAGAACTTATTTCTAAAACATTGTTTTGAATTTTTTCCCTCGAGTATGTGGGATAGTGTCATCTACTTCTTGTTGAGAGAAGTTGTAGGATTGGATGGATTGATACATCTTTGTGGTTAGTATATTTTTCTCCCGGTTGTGGAAATAGATTGTGAAAATAAACTTGCTGATTTGGAAAGTAGGTAGTGATTTGACAACATTGAGTTGCGGTGTTTGTTTTTACCTTGTCAAGGTATGTAGGAGTTTTTGAGATAATAGTTCTCTACTTTTGACCTATGACTCTTTAGGGTCACTATCTTATCTAGCTTGTGATTTTAGATCACATGAAGTGACAAACTTTGAATTATATATTAAATTCTAGACTAAGAATTATAAGTTGATTATAATTAATATGTTATTATTTACCCTTGATTAGATTGATATTATTCTCTTTTGGCTTAAAGCATGTTGTTTTGAAGAGTTATTTTTTTTGTACCATTCATCAGAAGTGAGTAAAGTATAGGATGTGCAAAACATCTTATCAATCTAGGGGTTGAGATAAATTTTTAACTTATTGTGTACTAGTCGAGCAAGTAGAGAGATATTGTCTCATTCGTTCTTTTATAATATTGTTGTGATCTTTGAATTTTATATATTATGTTAGTGTTTAGAGCTCTGATACTAGTTGTCAGTGTTTAGAGCTCTGATACCAATTGTCAGGATCTTAGAGTACAATTGATTACTTTTGTATAAGCAACTAAACACGAAATTGAAACCAGAAGTAATAAGTAACTAGAAATCACAAACAACAAATAATAAGAGATACGAAAAACTACCAATCTGTATTAAACTCTTCTGGAAAGAAATATAATGAAGAAATCTCTTTCTCCTCACACCTCTCAGATGTACAGTAATTCTCCCTCAAGAGTCTCTCTCTCTCTCAATCAATTACAACCAATTCAATTACTGAATTGTTCCCCCTCTTAATTACAATACTGCCCCATGGGTCTCTTAAATAGAATTGAAAGCAAACAATAATTAGAAAAATAGACTCAAGACTAATTTTAGTCTTTACATGCAAACTATCTGTTCTCCTAAAAATAGCAATTCTGGAAACACCTAGAAATGCACAGAAGTCGGTGTCGATCTGAAGATGATCGATGTCGGCTGACCCCTAACTGATGTCGGTCGATCCCTAACCGATGTTGATTGGTTTTGACTGGAAGATGATCGATGCCGATCGACCCCTAACCGATGTCGGTTAATTATAACCGATGTCGGTTGGTTCTGACCGATGTCGGTTGGTTCTGACCGATGTCGGTTACTGTGTAAGCCCAGCAACCTCCACATTAGCTCATTAGTGAAGTTTTTAGCTCCACAACTCAACATATTATGTTAATTTGAACATTATTTCCTCTTAATCATGAATATAACACTATAGGTTAAGCTAAGAAATATGACACTAGTTATGTTTAAAAGTGAAATTTAATATAATTACGAATTGATTGAATGATTTCTCTTGTATGTGTGTTGATACATTTAGAATTATTTTATATATAGTATTGTTTTATATGATCTATTAGTATGAACTTGTGGTTCATTAAACTTCGTGCACATTTTGGAGATCACTAGGTCATGGAGACTTAAGGGAAGAGTGGTGAATTAAAAACGTGAGTAATAAGTGATAAGAGTAGATCCTACTTAACCTCGCATTGATTTGGTAGTTATTAAGTTTAGATCTGATAGACGGATTTGTCAAATTTAGAATTGATAGACAGATTTAGAAAATTCAATCGTATGATCGTACACATGAATATGATAGAATATTTATTTTTTAATTTTGTATACATTAGAATTATAGTATTTTTAGTTCTTATTCATCACCATACTTGATAGGAGCTCTATGGAGTAGTGACAGTATTGACATGTTATACTTATCAGGAGCTACGCAGGGTAGTGATAGTATTAACTTGTACACATCATTCTTGCCAAGTTTCCTAATTTATTTTCTTCATAATGAGAAAAACACTCTTTAAAACAGAGATATGTACAAAAAACTAGAAGATTTTGTAGAACTCTCTCTGATCATTTATTTTTGCTTGTATGATGGTCTTATGTGCTTTTCGAAACTTAGTGAAACTTTCACAAAGATATATGGGACCCTTTAAGGGAACAAAAGTGGTCAGTCCTTTAGTATATAGACTTGTCTTGATGGTTCTGGACTTTGGGTGGTCATGACAAAATTCATTAGAGTAAATAATACTCATAAACTATGTTTACATAATAAAGAGATGTCATAGATCATGGTCTTGAGAGACTAATACTTCAAGAATAGTATAACTTGAGGGAACTAAGATGAATTCTATAGGTAATTTATATTTATTTGTTTAATTTGATATTTTACACCATGTTATTGCTTTACTAAATAATAATTTTAAGTCATAACTTATGCTTTAATAAGAGTCATTGGGGATGATGATTGACTTTAATGAGGGAGAATTTTACATCCCAATTCCTCACCAGGCAAACTTACTAGATTATCCATGGATATTGATAACAGACAAATTTATATTTGATTATTTTTAACTAAGCTTAGATATATATTGTTATGGGATAGTAGGATATTTTGTAGGTTACATGATCACACTGCTATGAGTTAGTTGTAAGTATATGTTTACTTTATGATCATGTTGATTTATCATTTATCTATATTTTATGAAGAATGTATATCATGACTGTTATGGTCTAACTATATGTTTTATTGTGAGGTTGACGTAGGAGAACTCATACCTCAGAGTGTGATGGAGGATGAGTATTTTCGTCAAGGGTCACGTAGATGGAGACGTCAGAGGATGACAGAGAATTGATGAGAACCCTATACACACCACCATAGTTAAAATATGATAGAATGTATTAAAAATAGTTTGCACATGATGTTTATTTCTACTTACTTTAGAAAATTGGTTTCTATGATTTGCCAGTTAAGGTTGAATAGCATAATGAATTCTTTTTGTGTAATTGATATGTTTTATAATTAATGACTCATAGAAACCTTACTAACATGATTAAAATTAGAAATCTAGATTAATGGTTGTCAATTTACCATAAAATTTTGTGACAATAAGTGATGTTAATTAAATTATAAACTTTCTATATTTTATTGTTGAAATAAATAGAAATTAGTAATTATCATAAAAAAGGAAAAAGATAATTAAACATTAAAAAAAAGTGATTAAATAAATAAATAAAAAGTAAATATATTTAATAAAATAACAAAAATAAAGAAAGCAATGAAAACTATTTAAAGATAAAGACTACACCCTTTTTTTAATAGAAGAAATTAAGAAAGCAAGCCGACTTTCAAAATATAAAGACTACACCTTTTTTTAATAGAAGAAATTAAGAAAGAAAGCCAACTTTAAAAATATAAAAGCTACACTCTTTTTCATAATATAAAATGGAAAAAATTATAAAAAGAGGAAAAGCATGGAAAGAAAAGGGGAGTGAGGCTTAGAAATCTAAAGGAGACAGGTCACAATTTGGAGAAGAATATGGAGCGTGGAATTTAGTAGAAGAGCAAGTAAGCATTTTTTTTTTTACAGGTAGGTATTGTATTTAAATTCAATATATTTCTATGATTTGTATAAAAAAGTGTGAATTAATTGAAATATATATGTGTGTATGTGTGTACCTATTTTATATATAAAGTTGAATACATATATGATGACTTACAAATAGAGGTTGAATTGTTCAGTATGTATTATACGCAGTGATTTGATATAACCAATGATTTATTATTAGATACCAATTGAGTTTATCCAATCGTTACAAATTATTGAGTGTCTCCACTCAATAATCTACATAAGCTAGGTGTAATATAGTGTTTGATCAATAATCTTATTAATATCCTATAGTATTAATGCATCTGATCGATAATCAATGATAGCGTACTATAATATCAATAGTATGTCTTGCTAAACATAATCCGGTTACTATAGCATTTGGTTACTCCTATGTGTACTCGATAATCAAGATATTAATTAGAGGAGCTGGTAATAAAAAACTAATAATCCTTCTTTCTAGCAAATTGAGTTTATCAAGTGTCCTAATTAAGTTTATAATGGCTTATTAACTAGTTGTTTTAAGTCAGTGTAGTTATATTTTTGTTTACAACATGCATATTATATAAAAGCATCATTTTACACCTAGGAGATTAACATGATATTAATTTTTACATTGATTACACAACTGCACATGGGATAGTTTCGACCTGCAATTAGATTGAAATACCATTAAAAATAAATGCATTAAAGTGTTGAACTGCAGTTAGAAATAGTTAGAAGTAAGTGCATATAGGCATAATTGGTTTTATTGAATAATGTAAATCATTGTAATTATTGATTTATCGGTGGAATGATTATAGTTGATTTTATATACCCAAATTGAAACTTTGGTGGAAGATATAATGACAGTGTAAATAATTATATTGTTGGATAAGATTTACCATATGTATATAGGTATGTATTTTGCCTTAGCATCGCTATAGAGAGTAGATCAATTGGGATTGATAAAACATTTAACAGTGATTTAATAGGGAGTAGGCCCATCAATAGAAATCAGGGCAGTAGGAAGAAGCCCAATTGAGCATTATAAATAACAATGTTATTTATGCTAATTTGGGGGTAGCGCAAATATTTTAATATTACCATTGACATCATTGTTCATATTAAACAACTGTTGTAATAGTGAGTCACAATTTATAATTGATACCCATTATTGAATCGTTGAGGTTAACACTCAATTCGTGCAACTTAGTAAAATGACATTCTTAGAGTTAATTGAGGGTTTTCGTTACAAATCTCTATACACTTGAATTCTCAACCTATTTTATATAAGAAAATTGCCATTCGTAAAAGTGAAATTATATATATATATATATATTAGTAGAGTGATTGGCAACGATTGGGTGTCTTTTAGAAAATTAAAAGTGTAATGGGATGAAATCGCTCTTATATAACTATGAAAACCCAAATATTGTCTTATTTCATAAATAATTAATAAGATGAGAGAGTTTTGGTATATGTAGGCTCATATCAAGGATGTATAGACTTTTATAGAAACCTTAGATTTTCTTTAGCAATATATTGGATTATATATAATGGTCATAGGGTAGATTATAAAAGAGAACTATGACCTAGAATTAGCTATACATAATGTTTTATAAGGACCTTAGATTGATGTAACATGAATGTTAAGTTTATAAAAACATTGTCAACTCTCCTATTATTTTTAAATTGTGAAATAATCTCATAAATTCTCGTTTGGAATATGCATAGCCGTAGGTGTTATGTGAGGTTAGTAATTGAGGGCCTTTATTGAGTTTAATGAAATATGGGATGAATAGTAATCCAATGAAGTCCTCAATATAATAGGTATGGATTACTTATTATATATATAATTGTGAACTAAAACATGGGATGTGCATGTCACATTATGACAAGTTACGGTATGCTTAATGCAAAAACATAGGTGTTAATGTTGTCTCCAAATCTTGCACCCTAGAAGAGGTTGTTCAAGCATCTTCAATATTTGGTCAACATAGGAATATTTATAGGTGTGTGGGGCACCTATAGTGGATGTAAACCTCTAGATTTTAAGGGCTAGCTCCCTAGATATGACTTGATGTGCTTATGCTACTAAAACTACCTATTATGGTTGAAAAGAGAGACAAAGATGCATAAATCAAACCTAAACTAGGAGGTGATACACCAAGAGTTGCTTCCATTCATACAGTTGGAATTTACATAATGAACTAAGACAACCAAACTAGCCTCAACACCATTAATGGAGCTCCCTAGCATTAATGTTTCTCACGAAGGTAAATAACAACTCAACAAATGAAGGCAAGTGAAGGGAAGGTCAGATATGACACTACCAAACTCATACAAACTTCAAGAGTCTATTGCAATAGCATACACTTCATGAAACTTTTTAAGAGAGAAGTCATTTACAATAACACATTCAAGGATTACATGAAAACAAGATGAACTCAATCTATACTTGACATTCAAGATAGATCACTTCAATATGTAGTGAAAATAGACTTAGAGTATAACTAACTTGCTTATCATTAGCTTAAATACAAATCAAGGTACAATTTTGGCAGGGATTCACCATATAAAGAGTTGGAATCCCTACTATAGATGTCACTTCCCAAGGCTGTGTATGGACAAGGAAGAGTGTTTAGCTCATGAGTGTCTTTTGGATCATTTGGAATCACTCCCTTATGGAAAACAGACCTATCTTGCAACTTTAGTTGAAAGAAAATACTTTTGATTTTAGAATTGTAAAACTTATTGAGGTCTTTAAATATGTTTGGGCATGGTTTTGAGTTGTTCAAACACCATACTTCTCAAGTGTTTCATTCTATTTCTCCTACCATTGGCTAGCCTCATGGTGAGACTCTCCAAAACTCATAATTCATCTTCCCCAAACACAATCTTGGATTCTCAAACCAAAGACACAAAAGATGCAAGCTCTCTATTTTGTCTATTTAGGAAAAAGGTCCCTGTAGATGTGCATGTGACTGTAGATGAAGATATCTCTGTGAGAGTTGACAGTCATGGAAGGACTATGCATTTAAGCCTTATTTTGACATTATATGACTTAAAAATTTGTTCTAACACCCTCAAATGCATATTCATGGATTCATTCTCTTGAAGCAACATCCCATGCCTCCATCCATCATGGAAAATCTCCTTCATGGTGCCTAAGAAAGCTACAAGTGTGGAAAAGAGCAGTTGCAAGCATACATAAGCCTAGAAGAGGCTTTCTTAGGTATTTGAGCTCTTCAAAACCAAGAGAATCATGGAGATGTATTGAAAAACATGTATAAACACCTACAACACACCAACCCATTAAACCAAATTAAGAAAAATTGAGACAAGCTCAAATAATGACACCCTCATGGTTACAAGCCCATAAAAAGTTGTCTGGAGAGTTAGCCATTGTTCATAAAGGATGAGGCACCAAATTGAAAGTTATTATTATGAAAACAAAGTGTTCTTAGAGTAAAATCCACCCTCAGAAGCACCCCTCTCAACTCCACTTGTACTGTCTACACCAAGTGCTTGAAGTTGACCCTTCTTTGCTTACCCAGAGAAAATAGGGGAAAATAAGTTGCAGATGAACTTTTGACATTCTCCTTGAAAACAAAACATGAAACTGGGTGTGGAGAGGTGAAGAGTCACATTTTCTAAGTGGCACACTTCTCAAAGAAGCTGTATAAGTGCCCATTTCTCTCTTTTTGGCCAAGAAAACTATCTTTTATCTGAACAACCTATAATTTTCAATTAGTGACAATTATTACAGACCTTCTAGGACACATGGCACATGATACAACTATTTTACACTTGCATATTTCTCAAAAAACCTATACAAAACATTAAATGCATCATTTTAACCCCTTAAAAAGACTTAGAATGATAAATGGACCTAGAGAACACTCAACCAAAGCTAGTACAACATCAATTGATACTAGTTGACCTATGAAACATCGTATGACAATATATTATACCCCTTTATATACCTAAAAGTGAAATTTCTTAACTAGGGGTTCCCTATTTTGACTTAAAAGTCAAAATTGGTCAACATTTAATATACCTAATAGTGTAAATATGAATATAGGGGTGTATTCTTATAGTTATAATTTCATGGGTAGAATATAAAATATGCAAATTAACGAATATGTGCATTCAAACCCCTAAAACGTATATCAAATGTTAGTTTCGATTATCTTATATTTATTATGTGTTGAGTCTTGTTTTGTTATATCTACACATAGATTTAAGTTTAAATTATAAAAACATAATGAAAATAGATGTGTTGAGTCATAAGCCTAAGCTCGTAGCTAGAAGTATGATTTATCTAATCATTAGGTGTCTGAGGGACCAAACTATAACCATATTAAAAAAATCTTTTAGAAAATAGTTTGAGACGTTTAAATGAATGTTATAATGGATTTATGAATTCTTTGTTCTCTGCAAATGATTGATTAGTTGTTAGTTATGTATTGAGTACTTGTGTACAATACATGATTATGAGAGTATTTAGTTATATCTAGCATATAATGGTGCATCGTGATGTGTGCTTATAAGTTATGTTGCTTTGAATTTTGGTAAGTAGTTCAAACTTTAGGTATACTCAAATGGTATAACTCCATACTTGTTTGATTACTATTATGTATGTGATCATTTAATTCTTGAAATTATGGTTATGTGTTTTTATGTAGTTGTAAACTATGATAGTATGAGATATCATAGAATACTAAAGTATAAATATATGTTATACCTAGATAGTACATATTGTAATTGTTATGTTTTAAAGTTACATCTACATTTGATGGATTAAACATATGTGTGTTGGTAATTACTATGAATGGTATGTTTTGTGATAGTTAGTAGGACTTTATGTATGAGTGCATACAACTTGAGAGTTTATCGAGTGTTATGATAGTATATTATTATGTTCCATGGAAACTGTAATTTATTTTGATATATCTAGTTACTTGAATAAAAGCTTATGTTTTCATGTATTTAGTACTACTTTATATGATTAATTATAGAAAAACTAGTAGTTATGTCTTAGAATATTAGACTATGATAATCTGGGTTATCATAGAGAATACTATGTTTGGAAACTAATTGTTATGAAAATCTGTAGTTAAATATGTATTTACCTGTGTGATATAAACTGTAGTCATTATTTCTAGTATGGGATAGAAAATAATGTAAAATTTATTCATACGTTTGATGAAGTAAATATATGCTTTGGTTACTCATATGTTTAGCATGTTATATGATGTATTTGTTAATATGATGTAAATTAAATGAATTTTGTGGTTGCATTGTATTTGACCAATCTGCATTGCTGATACAAGGTAAGGAGTGAGATGGACTTCACTGGGTTACTAGTATCACAATGATAGATGAAGGCAATCCGATCAAGTGGTGTATATGAATTTGATTGATCTATATATCTTTACTATTTATTAATCATAAAACTTTGGACTAAAGTATGTTTATTAATACATTATTATTTCATGAGTATGATTTACATGATTTTGTGATATCTTGTAATATAATAGTTTTCTATGATACACTGCATGTGTAGTTTAAAAATCATGCATAACACGGGTACTTGCTTGTCTCTATGGATTCTCGCACTGTCACTATCTACTCATTCATGAAGGGAGAGTCATTTCCTGATGGGATTAGTGCAAGGGGTTGTTGATCTGTGGTTATTGTGGAAAAGTGCTGAGATGATGCTCTCCTTCCCCACAACAATACTACTTATCGAGATGACAATTAAGATTGTCACAGATACTTGAATTTGGGAACTATGCTCTGAGGGAGCCATATATATATATATATATAAAGATACATGGCTCTCTCTCTCTCTCTCTCTCTCTCTCTCTATATATATATATATATATATATATATATATATATATATATATATATGTATTGTATTGAATTGTACTTATTATTGAATATTGTCATGAAGAGTTTTAATTACTTATTATTGTACTTTGACAATGATGGCTATAGACTTGTATCAGTCGTGGATAGTTAATATAATTACTTTTTATATTTGCATTATAATGTACTCTCATGATATTAGAGATTAGTGATATATAACATAATATGCTTGTTTGATATTATCATGCTTGAGTATTTCATATGGTCTTTGTAGATGCTTAGGGTGTAATCTATATTTACTATATGTGTTAAATCAATACAAAACATGTTTTTCTAGTTGACCCCAGTGGGGTTGTTACATTTTTTGTTAATTTGTATTTCCATGCACTCATTGTACTTTAAAAAAAATCTCACATGACATATATGCATATATAATCTAATAGATTTCCCAGATTTTCTAAGCCCCACTATATTTGTGATTTGATGCAGTGGGACTAGGTGTATTCCCTTCTCTTTCATAACTACTCTCGAGTATTTTTTGGAATTGTTATTACTTATTTCTTCCTCATTTTATAATTTTTTTTTGCTTTAGAAGTAATCATATTTTAAGAACAGGTGCACAACTACTTAATGAGACCATTGGGTAAGGCAACATAAAATTGGATAATTGCCAGTGTAATCAGGAGCATACATGTTTATGTATTTGGAAATTTATATATGTATGTACTCATTACCCCATTGCTAAGAAATGAAGAGTATCTAAGTGAATAACACTTTAAGATTAGGATCATGTTGGCACAGTTGGTATACCAGCTTTTGCAAGAATAGCTCGAAGACATTATAGCAAAATGCAATAATCATAAGATGAGTTTAAAAAAAATACAAGTTATTTTCTACCCTTAAGGATACAATGAAACTAAAATTGATGAGCTTTGATTCTCTCATGAAGGAGTTGATGTTCTGCTAAATTCACCCTTGCTTTTATCATTGCCTCAAAATATTTAAGAATTCTAAAGCTGATTTGCACATCATATTGTGACGATTTGCCAAAATAGGGGGTTAATATCTCCTCCTCAAAGTATCTTTACCATGTTTCAAAAAGTTGGTGCCTTCTAACTATATGTTTAAAACCTCGTGCCCTTATTGATAGAGTTCTTCAAAATCATTCCAGTGTGGAATATATGTCACGACCTTGCCCAATTTTGGCTGACATCTCTTAGAGCAAAGCCTCAACTTTTGTGATGTCCTTGGCACCTTCAATCCCCTTTTGACTTGTTGTAACTCTAAAAGGATTAAATTATATGCTTATTGCATATCATCTTATTCATAACTAGCCTTAAATTGTAATATTTTAAAGGCCTTGGCTAGTTCCTTGTGTTGCTCTTCAACTGTGTCCTTTATCGCTTCAACATTGTTAATAATTGTCTCTCTACCTTGTAATTTATAGTATATACCTTGGCCTTGAGCTCTTGTTTCTAGCTCTCCTCTTGCCACATTTGTGTGCAAACTATCTATGTTATTTACATGAACTTTTGAAAGATTAAATTTGTCGTTCTCACCTTACCATGTAGAGTGTTCAATCTCAAAGGCCTCAATGTTGATTTTGAGATCTTTTCCCCTCTTCATGAGTTCATGTTGCTTAGTCTCCTTTCTAAGGGATATTTTCTCCACACTTGGTCTATGCAATTATTTACTTACGAATAGACCAATGTAGTCTATAGGCTTTGTATTGATAAAAAGGGTTCTGCGAGTACATGTAGTTCTCTTGATCTATATTTGAGTACATTACCATGATTTTGCCCTAAATAATGGATATACAACATTTTGTTAAGACCAACTCATTCTCTTTGGTCTCAAATTGGTTCTTATAGGACTTTGCATCTACATTATTTAAAATGTTTTTGTGCACTACTTCGGTAGCTAGGTGAATTAATGTCAACCCATATTACTCCTCGGTTAAGTGTTGGGGGTTGATGTCCACAACATTTGCCTCTACCTCTTAAACTAATGTCTCTTTTGTGTTGAGGTGCTTTGAAGGTACCTCAATTGTTACATTATTAGTATAAGTTTAAGAGTTGGTAGAAGCATTTGCCTCTGAAAGCACATCCTACAAGCATGGCTAAACTTCTTTTTGCCTATCATCTCCTTTGTCTAATTCTTCTTTAGATGCATCCACTCCTCAGTACCCTCCATGTAAGGCTAAGACATTTCAGAGACTCTTGATTTGCTACCCTTGTTTTTCTAGCTCCTTGGTTTGCTTATCTTGATTTACAATTCTTGTTGGTCTAGAAGCAAGTTTTGTTAGAGATGGGCTTGTTAGAATTTGTGAGGGGTAGACATTATCTTTTCATTACCCCATTTGATGTGATTTCTCCTATATTGAATTCATGTATATTTTTATGTTTTAATTTTAAATAGTCTTAAATGCTTTATTAAAGTTTATTTTATTAATGATGGTCAATGTTGTTATTTAGGTTAAAGTATGGCTTTTGGTTCAATTAAATTTGTTTTAGGTTTTATTACATTTAGTTTATAGAGTGATAATTATCTCTACGTTTTCTAATATTGAGTGTGTTCAAAGAAGCTCTTTAGTTTGAGAGTATTAGTTTATGGAAACTCTGATTATAAAAATTTTCTTTAGAAAATAAAAATAAGAGCAAAATCTATAGTTATTTTTTGTCATGTCAATTAGTTTTAATCGAGTTATAATTGGTCAATAATTAAAATGGCCTTGATAAGTGTAAGTGTCATTGAATCCAAATTTGTAGATCATTAAAGGAATAAAGATTCAATATATTTAGAGTTATTATCAAAATATGTCATTGAAAGTCAATAGTATCTTGTCAAAGTCATCAATGTCAAATTTTATATTTGTAATTGATGCATTTTTTTTGGAAATTGACATCCAACTTATTTCACATTGTGGGGGGGGATTCATAAAAAAGAAATCTAATGTGGAAATTTTTGAGTGAGTAGCAAGATGAAGGAGGTTAGATACATTGGAAGTTGGAGTAATTTTAGCATCCTTTTGTCAGTCACTAACGATGGGGCTGCACATCTAGATTAATGGCAAATTAGTTGTACATAAACAACTATGTCTAGGATGATCACCAGTGGCAGTGACAAACATCTACACTATACAAGATTTAGTGGTAAAAATCATGTGTAGAGGCTACAAAAATGATAATGAGGATTTAATCATCATTTTGAGTTTTCTATTCTACTTTGTATATATGATAAATAAGTTGTGTATTTCCTATTTTCTCACATGATGTACTGAATAAAAAAAATATTTAGGAGATGTAGGAGTGAAAGTTAAACAAATGATTTGTGTTTGTAGTTCCCAAACTATATAGGTTGATGAGGTTCCCTTAGTGAATAGTTGATGGTAGATGGTTCCTATTCAAAGTTCTCACACTGATTTGATAAATCTGCTCTTGACAGTGAATGATTGATAAGAGGTTGATGTGTTCCCTTTCTAATTTCATTAAGTCTTGTGAAACATAATTTATCATGTAAGTACTAGGGGGGTGGTAGGAAAAATAACATTCACATGTAATGTGAATGAATATTGTAAAGTGAAAAGTTATGTGAGTAATAATTCACCAGTTGTTATTTGGGTTAGTTGTTAGAATATTATAGTTGAGAGTCGTATTATTATGTGTAACAATAATATTACATAATAAATTTTTTATGGTTAGTGGTATTTTGAGAGTTACAAAAATACTACATAAATAGGTTTATGAGTGATCATTGGGATATGAGGAGATATTGATGGAGATATGAACTCCATAAATATAGGAATGATTTTTGTATATAATTGTATTGTTCCATTTGATTATGTAATACAATATCATAGTGTGTTCAATATTATTTTTTGTGTATTCAACTCTTATAATTAACGAATAAGTCAATTCTCTGTATAATATCCCACTAAAGCTATCATGACTAACACATGTGTCAAGTACATTCATGAGATTAATGAACAAAGTGTTAAAGCCATTTTTGGGAAAGTATGTCATTATTTATCTAGGTGATATTCTAGTGTTTAGTAAGGCAAAGGAGGAACACCTGACACATCTATAGAATGTGTTACAACTATTGCATAAGGATCAACTATTAATAAAGATCAATTAGTGTAGCTTTATGAAGGTGAAGTTAATAGACTTGGGGTTTGTGATATCTAAAGAAGGATGTAAGATGGACCTAGAGAAGGTGTGCATGATAGTGGAATGGCCATCAATGAGGATCACATTTGAGATGTGAAATTTTCATGGTCTCACAAGATTTAATAGGAAGTTCATCAAGAAATTTTGTAGGATATGTGTAGCAATCACAAATGTTTTGAGAGGAGATCACAAGAAATTTATATGTAAAATGGAAGTTGAGCCTAATTTTTAGGAGTTAAAAATGAAGGTGATAGAGCATCCTATGTTGGTACTACTATTTTTTAACAAAGTGTTTCTATTGGATTGTGATGTGACTAACATAGTGATAGGGGTGTTTTAATTCAAGAGGGGATACCTATAACATAATTTAGTGAGAAGTTGAATAGTGTGAATAAGAAATACTTAGCCTATGACTAGGAGTTTTACACTATTGTGAAAGCACTAAAGAAATAGAGGAACTATTTTTTGCCAAAGGAATTTGTGTTGTATAAATAACATCATGTTCAAAATTTCATAAATAACAAAGGAAAATTAAATCAATGACACACGAAGTGGGTGGAGTTCCTATAGAGCTATGTGTTTATGTTGAATCATAGAAGCAGGAAATCAAACAAGGTTACTAATGATTTGAACGAAAGAGTGTTAGAGTTGAATGAGATGTGAGTTGAAGTCATGGGTTTTAACACCATGAAAGAGATATAAGCTAAGGATGAAGATTTTTATGATGCGTGAAGAGCATGTACATATGCAACAAGTGTGGCCAATTTGTTTTTCAATTTGGTTGTGAGGCTACATGGATTATCATGCAACATAGAATTTGATAGGGACATGAATATTGTATACCATTTCTAGTGAACATTGTGGAATAAGTTTGGAACAAAGTTTAATTTCAACTCAATGTATCATTTGTAGATGGATGAATAAACTGAGGTGTTAAACTAGAACTTTGTAAATTTTCATAGATATTTAGTTGGAGATAAACACAAATTGTGGGATATGATGTTGGCACAAGTAGAGTTTGCATATAAAAACTCAATGAAAAACACTATAAAATATAATTTTTAAGTTGTAAACATAAAAAATCTGAGAGGAGTTACAGTGTTGATAGACATCAGGGAGGCCCATGGAAAGAACACGTATGTTGAAGACTGCATTCAATATATGCATGAGTTACACCAAAAGGTGAAAATAAGGCTGGAGTAGATAAGTTTAAAATAAAATAAGTGTGCAAATGAGAGGCATAGAAACAAGGAGTTCAAGATAGGAGAGATTGTGTTGGTGTTTTTCATAAAGAGGTATTCCCATAAGGAATAAATAACAAGTTAAAGATGATGAAAATAGGGCCATGTAAAGTATTAGGGAAATTATCAGTGAATGTGTACGAGATAAAGTTACATGAAAATGTGGATGCATCACCCATACTCAATGTGATTGATCTATATGATTACCAAAAATTTCAAGATGATTATTATGAGGATAAAGGAATAGGATCACCAATTCCGGATTGGAAGGCAT
This sequence comes from Torreya grandis, assembly GCA_037957365.1. NCBI lineage: Eukaryota > Viridiplantae > Streptophyta > Pinopsida > Cupressales > Taxaceae > Torreya > Torreya grandis. The sequence continues at coordinate 1,693,144 of JARHVA010000540.1, read as the reverse complement.
AGATGTTATAGAAGGATAAATAGGAAATAGAGTCCATATTAGAATATAAGGTGGTAAACAAGATTCATGGAAAATAATACAAGTAGTATTTATTAAAGTGGACGAATCATGTAATTGAAAACTTGATATGGTTGGATCTTGCAGAGATTGGTTGATATGACCATGCTCTCGAGGATTTCAACTTGTGAGCTATAGTTCACATTTCACTTACCAAGGTTGTCTGATGAAGGAACATCCTAGGTGAAATTGCAATCTTACATTGATAATGATGGTTAAGTGCAGTTATATAAAGGACCCAATGCAAGGGTGCAAGGTGTAATTACACAAATATTTAGAGGTAGAAGTTGGTGCATAAGAATGAAGGACAATATTGATGTACAAGGCTTGGACCATCAAGTTGTACAGAAGTGAATTTTTAGTTTGGACAAGTAAGTGAGGTGTGTAATTACGCAAAGGAATTATAACGCATGTGTAACACAAGTAGTGGAATTTTGGCATGTATAAATAACATGACACATTGTAAAGGAAACACTCTTAGAGCAAGGGTATGAAAACAAATGGCATGTAATGTAAACATCTTAAAGTAAAATTGTATTTATTGTGAAGCCATGTGGACCTAAAAAAATATATGCATACCTTAGTATTATTTGAAATATAAGTCAATGCAGAATGTGGGAGATGACAAATAAATGCATGCAAATACATCTTGATAGGATGTTGAGATTTGGGTAGTGAGATCTTCGTATGTTCCTATGGAGCTGAAGTAGACTTGTAGTCATGTATAAATGAATGCCATAATTAATAAATTCATTTCCAGAGATTGCATGGAAGGAAAGATAAAAAAGGCCTAGAAATTGATAATATATTGCATGCATCAAAATGACATCTCTAGAGATCTAGTCACAAGGATTCTCATTTGAAATATAGTGAAGGATCGAGTAAAACTGAGATCTTGGTTGAGCTAGTAGAAGAGGAAATTTTAACCAATTTCAAAATGTAAAGAGTGAGCTCATGAGGAAGACCCATGGCCTTAGATCATTGCATGGATATTTGAGAGACTCCATGCTACATTAACGTTTGTATGTCTACAGATCATAACCTAAAAATCCTATAGCGATTACATTGGGATAAAACTTATTGTAATATTAGGTTTAATCATTAATATAACATGATGGTTGGTGTTTTCTTCTAGATGTATGTACCATGAGTAGGAGTGAGTGTGTTCACTCAGGATGCATGGTGTAAGACATTCATCCATTGGGACCCCTAATCATAACTACATCATTTATTTTATTTAAGGATATTTATAATGGAACATGACCTCTTTGGTACTATTTTTTAAAATATAGCTTAGATGAGAAGTATGAAGAGCCTTATTTTTTTTGTTTGGCATTGAGGGTTTCTAAATATATTAGATTATAGCACATTTTTAATATAAATAAGATTAGATGTAATTATATTTTTTGCTCACATTTCTCTCAATAACTCTGAGTTATATTTAATACCCCCATTTCTTATCACTCATAAATTTGTTTGTCTGTACACATGCACCATCCATATCACCACTCCAACCATAATCACTCAATAAATCCATAAATTTTCATTCCATCTCTCTCCCACATTCATTATTGACCCTTGATTTTCGTTAAGGGTATGTCCACCCAAGCATAATTAAGAAATAAAGTAATGCAATGGAGTGAACCTGGTTTTGATTAGGTTGTCCATGTGCAAGGAAGTAATAATAAATGAAATCCATGTGGAGGGAAAACCTTAGCATAAGTTTTACGCATGCATAGTGGGTGGAAGGAGTCTATTTCACAAATGGATACATTTTCATGGGTCTTAGAAAGGATCTTTGTGACATATAATATTGAAGCAAAACAACCATGATGGAAAGAAACTGTTTAGAAAATAATTATTATCTTTTAGATTTTATGAGTTGTTATTGAGATGAAGGCAAGGTTTTGCATATAAAACCGATATTTCCATTTGAAAAGGGGTTTTTATATTTTATTCAAGTTTTTTTGTTAGAGGATTTTTTGTTGTTATTTTCTACAACAATAAATTAATGTTAAATTTCCATAATTGGAGCTTGACTATTTTGTTATGACCTATGCATGTTGATGTATGAAGCACATTATGATATATGAATTGAATTATTGTATGGATAATCTTATGCTTTTTTTATTACTAATACACGAATTCAATATTTCCTTATGTTCTAAGATTATCTCTATATATATTTATTGTTTACTAAATGTTTGAGTTTGTGTTAATAGTTTACAATGTCAGTGTTTTCCATAATCAACTTAACATGACTTGGAAGTCTCTCTCAATGACTTACATAAGTGCTTAGGTGTTAAACCTAAGTTTTATGTTGATGTAGGATGGATATTATTTTTTGGCATATGAAATTGGCACATGATTATTTAAGTAGTGTGCAAGAGAAGCCCAACATTTTGGTTTCATTTTCAAAACTTTTCTAACTCATTGATGGAGATATCAGGTGGTAATGGAGGAAATGATCTCCTTGGAATGGATAAGGTCATTGATGGTAAAATAAACTGAAAGAGGTTATAAGTTTTCCATATTTTATTATCTCAATAAATTGCATCATTAGTGGGGCAAATGGTGTCACTTCCTTCTGATTTTTTACCTTGCTAGTTTCACTAGTCTTTTAAGCTTCTTCTTTGATCACTATTGTGTCTACAGCCCATAAATCCCTAACTTCCATTATTTTTTCCATTTTGATGCCATCCCCTTGACTGTTTTTGCACCTTTGGTTTTCTTCTTCTTTAGGGCCATCTTCTCATCTCTTTTTTAGTGGTTTGCACACTACTTGTTCCCTATTGTATCCCATTACATCATTTGGCCAATTTGGACTTTGAGCTTAAACCATCGACAATGGCGATCGTGATCCCTAACTTATAATTACTTCTTCTCTATGGTCAAATTACACTTACCCGGATCATGGCTCACACTTGGAATAATAACTACAAATTTGCCGATGGTAGTCATCTTCTTGTAAAAATGTGGACCAATTTGTGTACACAAGCTAAAATTTTCAACCCTTCACTTGATGACTTTCCTCTACTTCATTCTTCACAATTTAAAAGTGACAAATGAGTGCTCCTAAGGGTCATCTATATAGTCCCAATGACTTTGAATTCTTTCACAGGCCCCTCTTCCACTTTATTTTTTGTAACTCCACCTATAATGTCATCATGGTTATGTAATCTCCTTTCTTGTTTCCATTGTGGTACAACCTATGCCATTTTTGTTTGCTATGTTCACAAACCTTAAATGCACTTTTAATTCTATGCTACTTTTGTTCCATAGTTTTATGTATCCAGATACTTGGTTGTCTTTGTGAGCACAGTTCCCATATCATTGAATTTTCCTTTCCTTAACATGGTGTTTTGAGCCTTTCCTTCCATCAATCCCTTCAAATTTTCTCCACTTTAATTACATGTATGGTCCTCTAACACATGTCTTTGTTTATCCTTTGATGAACTACCTTCTAATGGATAATCTCCATAGGAACCATTCCCTTCTTTATGTGTTGGACACCTCGTGCAACCTTTCATACTTAACTCTTTTTGCTGAATTTTCCATGCTAATGTACTTTACACATATTATGAATAGATACGTTACATGCACACACAAAATTGCACACAATCACACTTGGGGAAAAAAATGCCTCTTTATTATAGACAAACAATGCAATTAGAGAAAGTAACTGATAAAAAGAAATGACTTGAAAATAATTATTGTGTTACATTTTCATTTGGCCATCAATCCTATTTTTGTGTAATCCTCTACATATCCAAAGTGGCCATTGGATTTCTACTAGGGCAAAATGTATTGTTTTGTTTTGCATGTCATGAATGGAAGTTTTTTTATTGACCCACGAATCAAAATGTTGTTGGGGATGTCATTGTTAGTGTCACTGTCAGTTTCTACATCACTGCATAGAGTTAATTATTGTTCATTATTTCAATCAATAGCATGCATGTATTGGTTCCAAGATTTGTATATCTACACATTTTATATGAGATACAATGCCTTTTTGCATAATTTTTGTAAATCTTCCATTATAATTTTTGCATGTATATTTCTTTTTTGGTATGCATCTTTGTATTTGACCCATCTTTTTCATTGAACTATAATGGTTTTAGATTCATCTGTAGTGTATGGCAATGCTTTCTAAATTAGACCAATATTTGAGGGTACATTGATGATTTTTCCTTTTAATCCTAGATGAGGTTTTTTTGGCCTAGTTTTTTAATTTATGCAAAGGTTATTCGAAGTGAAACTAAATGATCTTATAGCTCAATGAGTATTGAAAGAGATGGTAGTGACATATTAAGGTCTATATGTTCAAGAGATGCATAGTTTGGTTATTTTTCATCGTTCAAAGATCAAAAGCAACTATGACATATGGTTTTTCATTTGGTAATGTATTATTCTGACTCAAACTAACAAGTATTTTTTGAATATTGAGAAATTTTGACAATGTTAAATTTGAAATGCAGTTGCTTGCAAATCTAACATACATTTATAGGTATATCGATAATTTCTTATTTAAATCATTGGATGCAACTGATTAAATCCGTTTCTCTCTTGATTTTTTTTAACACTAAACATTTCACAACTTACAAGGATAGTCTTCGTCTTTGTTTAATTTTTTTTTCATTTCAAGAGGACTGGAAACAACTAATATATCAAAACCTACTTTTGTTAACAGCTTATAGCGAACATGATCTATGAGTGGACTATGTTTACACATGTCTTGGAGTTATGGTTTTTTCTCAACATATTTGTTTTTGCCATATTATTATTGCACAACATGTGTTTTAAATTTTGAAGAGACATGTTAGATGCCTTTGGATATATATTAATGAATGCAGTACCATTAAGGACAAAAGCAAAATTTGTAATGTTTATTGTAATCACTTCATAATGAACATTATCTGTATCCAATTCAAAAAAACTATGTTATATGTTATTTTTTGCTACACACATGCACATTGAACAACAACCATGTTTTTAATTTATGATGACCATAATTGTATTTTAACATTTAGAAAAAATAAATCCATTCGAATAAAAAAGAACCTCTTTCATTGTGGGCTTGTATATATAACATTCCAAGCTAAACAGTATATCCTTGCCAATTTGAAACATTGCTTTGTTACATATAGTATTATTATTTAGACACTATTGTAGACGAGAATTTTTTTTTTTCTCAACTAAAAGTGCATTGCAAAAATATTATGTGACATAGCATCTAAGAGAAGGTATGTCAAACCCTTCGTTAGACAGTCAACAAATGGAATTAAATAGGTTTTTTCCACAATTAGAGATGCTTTCTGTAAGAACATAAAATCCTTATTTTGATAGATCATGAAAAATACAAGACCAACAAGATCAAAGATGATTTCAACCAATCAATATAAGGATATTTGTACTCAATTTATTATATTAAAGATTTTTTCCCTACATAATAGTTCATAGTGGCTAGGCAACGAGCTTTCAACATGAAACAAGATTCAATATGGAATCATACAACACTCTCTATTACATTGTAGATAATTTTTATTTTTTATGGATGACTAGATCCATATCTGCATATAAAGCCATTTTTCTAACCATTAAATGCTAGAAATGTCACCCCATAACCTAGATTATTGTTCACAAGATAAAGGTTTGGTAGAAAGCCTTATCCTTTAAAAATATGTGTCTGAGTCATGAATTGGATGCATTGTATATGGAATTTTAAAATCAATATCAATATAGAATGAGGATAATGTATATTGATCACTTTTATACAAAAAATTTAGAAATGCTCAATTATGTCAATGTTTAAGTGCTTATGTTTCTTTATCATATAAGTCTCTCTGTCAAAGAAAACTAGGGAAAGTCCACTAGATTTATGTTTAGATTTTAGGTATGTAGACTCCATGCTCAACACCAAAATAAAATCCCTTATATTATCAAAGTCCTTTCTACGAACACGGTCATTGATAAAACTATGCTCTAAATAGAAGAGCAAGAAACAAAGGCAAATCAAAAGGGAAAAATCAATCAAAATTGCACCATAAATAGATACATTTTTTTTACAAACAATATAATTGACAATTGTGAACAAGGAATTTGACTCAAGAGAGGATGGTTAGTATCGTGTTAGTTCCAAAATGAAAATGAAATGAAAGAAACACACTAACTAACATAACATCTCTAGGCTTAATCACTAGGGAGAGCTTAGTGAGGAAAAACCATTTGAGAACACAACTAAAAATGGAGAAAAATGAGAAATATGAACACAAAACACAAATTTCTCACCAAATCCTTGATTGTTCTAAAAGGCTCCTTCTTTGGCTTGCTCGGCTTGTGCTTCAAGAGATCTTTAATGGAGTGTGGCTAGCTTCATCTCCTCTTGGCACCTTTGGCTTTGGCACTTGGCTCAATATTTGGACATAATAACACTAATTTTCATGAGGCTTTGTAATCAATTTAGCATTATAACTTTTCACCAAGATAGCTTGAAATTTAATAGGCAAGGCCTCATATTTATAGATTTTGCAAAGTGGTCAGAATGAACCTGAACCGTCCATCTCAAGATGAAGATGTGTGGCTAAGAATCCATTCAATTTTTTAGGCAAAAATGTCAATAAATGCCTTCATAAATATTTGGGATAAAGAGGAAATAAAGAGGCATGGAAGGTCTTAATGAGGCATGGGGTGGCTTGATGAGATATTTTATGCATTTATGGCCTAGGAGTGCCTTCCCAAGAAATGATGTCATTTGATGATACAGATATTAAATATTCATTTCTAAAAATAAATATTCAAAAAGCTCCATAGAATTCTTAATATTCAACTCATTTAATGTGTTTTACTGTTTTTAGGCTAAATTGTGCATTTTGATGAAAATTGGTCAAAAGCTTGATTGATAATCATTGGTGGCCAGATTTAGGTGTCTATAGTTTGCCCCTATTTGGGAAGATATTGCAAACTGTAGGCATAACAATATCTTCTGAAATAATGAGAAATAGCTAGTATGCCAAAAAATAAGATGATGGTTGAAGAAAAAGCTTCAAATGGTGTTTGGTAAGCCTATGATGATGCCCCCTTGAGGGAGTGGTCATCTCATATGTGGATGGATGGTCCCTCAAAAAGAAGCAAGAAGAAAGGCAGAATTAACCTATGGTTGAGATTAATCTAAATGAGAAAATGCTTGCATGCATTGATTTTTAAAGATTACTAATTTGCCCATAGGTGGTTATAATCAATAATAAAAGTCAAAATAATGATTTGCCCATATGTGGTTATAATCATTAAGAGGACCTAGATTGGATAAAGATGAGCCCAAGTTAGGGTTGATTAACAAGTATAACTCAAGGATATAACTTAGAATATAGATTAAAGATAAGCAAACACAAAATTAGATGTGATGGTCGAATGACTTAAAGAAGCCACAAACAACCAAGTAAATGAGGATGCATAAAATGATGAAAGGGATGGATAGAAGAATGATATTGATCAATAAAAAAGATTTAGTTGTACCTACCAATGAGAAGATTCTCATCTCGATTAACAATGATACAAACATAATAGCTAATGGGTTAATTTGATCAAGGGTGGGATGGGAGGTTGCAAAGGTACCAAGGAGAAAATTTTGCAGCTCCATTGATTGTAGACCTTCTTAAAGCTGATTTTTGTTGTAGTATGTGATAGTAGGCATCATGATAGAATACCATGAGGACTATCCTAAAATATGCATAAGGACTAACTCTCAGGATCCAATACTCAATTGAAAACAATGCACCAATGATAAAAACCATGATGATAATGTTAGCATATCAATATGGATAAACATAATATGCCAGAGATATCACCCAATGATTGCACATAGACTGAGTCAAGGCAATAGTGCTAAAAGAAAACAAATAGGTAAGCGAACAAATAATAATAAAAACACACAAACAAACAACTTGAAATAAATAAACAAACAGAAAGCCTGAAAACAAACACAAAAGAAAGCATCTTAACAATGACCATGTCCAATAGGGTGGATCAAGGATAACTAACTAGGCTTAGATAGGATAAATGTTTTTGGAATTTTGGAGTATCTCAACTCAATCAAGAATGACAAGATACTAAAATGCTTTAAGCTCATAAAATGGTGAGAACATGGCTTAGGTTGCTCACAAAATGGTGAAAGCATATGGAAAGGGGGACTGAGTTGACCTCAACATAAATTGAGCATGACCTAAATAGCCCTAAAATAACCTCAAGTCACAGTAATTTCATCAACACAAAAGGTGAGAAAAAACCAACTAGGTCCCAACAAGTTCTCAAATCTTGAAAATGGTCAGTCAAATGAAAACAATAATGGCAAGGTGATACGACAATGCATGACAAACAAATGTTGCCCCTAGTTTGCCCATATGTGGTTATAACTAGGATACAATGAAATAAGTCAATGATATTAATTTTCCCATAGGTGGTTATAATTAGTAGCAAGACTAGTGAGACATTGATTTGTCATTATAATTAGATGCACATAAACAAACTTGATAGGATGAAAAAATGAAAAATATCTTGTTAGATCAACTATCACACTACTTTCATAGACTGTCATTGTAAACACAGATTTGATGTATTGTTGAAACTTGATCGAAATCCTTTAACAAAAGGTGTGAGAAGAACCAAATGAACCAAGATCAAGATAGGATTGGGTAGGATGACTTAAAAATAAGCTTTGGTCTAGATAGGAATAGAATGATATGATGGCATGGTCTTGTTAAGGATAATGATAGACTGGTAGGATATTAGAATGATAAATAAGGATGTTGAGAGATTTTACCCAAAGTGATGGGGTGAATGGTAGGATATGCAATAAAGGAAAATAGACATGGCATTCTGAAATGGTATGGTACATGTTTTTGGCATGGGTGTGGTTTTTGAATTTGTTTGGCCTGGGTATGGTAAAATGATATATGATTATATTATTCCTATTGAAGTGGAGATGCATGTCTTGATCAACAAATGATACAAATAGAATACTCGATCATGTTAATAGCTAGCCCACACCTCGTCTAAATAGTTGCTCTATCAAAAATTGGCTACAGATTTGGTTGTCAAGAATGCTTTTGTGATCTTCGTTGGTCATTGATTTTGATTCTTTCAAGCATCGACATAAGGTATCTTTGTAGCCTCTACAAATGAGAATGTGACAGTGGATGGTAAATAAGGATAAATTATGGTTGATGTGTTTTTTTGTGAAATGGAGTGGTAGATGATAATGGAATGTGTAATGGTAGGAAAACAAATTAAGGTCAAGACTTTTAGTCACATGTAATGTTGTTGATTCCAGATTTGACATAATTTTGGTTGTGGTGGGGTTAAAGACCTTTGAAGATGTTCTCGATAGGACCACAATATTTTTTTATTAATTAGGCTTGAAAGTAGCTACCATCTGATTAGGCTATAGATTGGAAGCAATTTTGATTTGATCTTGAATAATGTCTTCGTAAATAATGAAGAAATTTTGTGCTCAACTATTGGTGCCTCGAAGAGGTTTTTACCAATGGATTTGTCTTGATTATCCCATAACACCTTTGAAAATGTGTTACTAATGAACATTAAATTTTGACTTTGATTTTTTTTTAGCGCTTCTGAAAAAAATTCACTAAAAGATGTTGAGTTTGAACTTTGCATATCCCATAGCACATCTAAAAAGGTTTCACTAGGAGAGTATTTTTTTTCTGCATGAATGTGGTCTTGGCCTCCTTGTTCTTCTTCAACTGCTATGTCACCATGGATGTAGTTCAATGAAGTGTGATTTTGTCGGTCCCATTCAACATTTGTGGGAGGTGGAATGTCAATAATATGGCTATATTAGTTGGTGGTAATGGCATGTGGAATGGTAATGGAATGGGGAGAGGTTTCACAATCCTCTTAGAAGATATTAGGAGAACTTGTGTTGATGCTAAAGTAATCATCCTCAAAAACTATGGAAGGATCAGAAATGTATTCATACTAATCTGTTAGGCATGCATAACCAATATTGTAATAGTCATGAACGTGTTTTATTTCTAAATCTGATTCTGACTCAAGGGACTCTGAATATGATGTTGAGACTAATGTTAATTATGATTTTGAAGCTAAATCCGATGTCAGTTCAAGAATAGAACCTAACTCTAATTCTAATTTTCTAGTTGATGGGTACTCTGTTACAATGATGTCTTGTTGAATGTTTCGTATTAGACAAGAAATACCCTATGATGGCATAATAGGCTCCACAAAAATGGGTTTGTCAAAGTGGGACTCCTCTAGGATGGAAAAAAGGTCAAGAGATAGCTCCTCACAAATAGCTCTTGAAAAATAGGCATATGGTCAAGGTAATGATTTGCCCAAAGGTGGTTATAATCATTAAGAAGTGACTCGGTAAAATTGGCTTGTCAGTATGAGACTCTTTGATAATTGGTATAGGATCAATAGGTGATTCGTCATAGGTTGACTTAACACAAGTTGTTGGTTCAACAAAAACATCTCATATTGGTTGGTTTTCTTGGCCTTGGTTTCCAATGAGATAGAAAATACCAGTTTTGAACACAACTTGGTCTTCGAATGATTGGATTGGTTGAAGTTTTTATTGGATTGGCATTGGATGAGGAATGGTCTATGATTGGATAATGGTAGGGCCTTGGAGAGCATGATTGCTCATATGGGCCAAAAGATGAAACCCTAAAATGATAACAACAGGGTAATATGGAGCTTGATTGCTCACACAAGCCAAAAGATGAGGTCTTGACATGATGAAGGGGCATTGTGGAGCTCGATTGATTGAAAGAGCTAAAGGGCAAGATTTTAGAAGGATAAGGCTATGACATTGTGTAGCTTTGTTGCTTGCATAAGCCAAAGGATGAGGTCTCAAAATGGTAACGGTATTCTTTAAATATTGTGGAGATTGATAACTCGTATAATCCAAAGAAGGGTTAAGTGGGCTGATGATCGGATAATAAAAAGATGTCATAGAACTTGATTTCTTGCATAAGCCAAAGCATCCAAGTCCTGATAAACCATATCATCCCAATCTTGAGTTGGATCATAAACTAGTTCTTGACTATGTTTCATGTACTGATTATCGTAAAGAGGGTATGGATCTGTATCCCAAACAACATTATCTGTAATTAGGTATTCAAAAAATTCATCCTCACAAAACTCTTCATACCAATCAAGGTCTTGAGTTGGATCATAAGTAAATTCATGACTTTGTTCCCATGAATGATTATTATGAAATAGATAAAAATATGGCTCACAAACCATATTATCATCATTGGGGTCTTGACTAAAGCCATAAAAATCATTTTGTATAGCCATTATATCATGAGTTGGACTATATGTGACTCTACCATAAGTGTAGCTAGACAAATCTGCATAAATTATGAAAGCTCTGAAAACAAAAGGGCTTAGAGTTTTACAAACTCTGAAAAACTATGTCCAAAAAATAAATGCTTCAAACTTGGTCTAACTTGGTTGAAAACGCAAAGCTAAATCTCCAAACAATGATTTGATAAAGAAATTATATCTCCAAAATGGTTTGTGCTAAGACTTGGCAAGAATAGTCTAACATCAAATGTCATATACATAGAAGGTCAAGCATCTAAATAAGAATTGTCATGTCAAAAGTCTAGGTCAAAGTGTTCTAAATAAGGTCTAAACTAGAAAAGGGAAAAGAGTCACTAGGTCTTTTATCCAAATGCAGAGTCAAAATCTAGGCTCAAACAAGGCATGTACTAGGACTTTTGGCCAAATGGCATCAAAAGCTAGGCTTGAAACAAATGATGATGTGATTTAATTTAATCTAACAAGTTTGAAAACAACTTTGACATAGACCTAACACATGAAATCAAAGATAAACATGATCAGTTGGCATAAGGCATGAGGTAAAAGGCACCTAGAGAAAGGTTGTGTTCTCCCAAATAAAGGCACACACAATGATGATGATGATGATAGAATTTGAAAAATAAATAATCAATAGTTTTCAAATTTGGGTAATTAATTAGCTGAAATTATGCAACTCAAAAGAGAAAAAATTGTGTATCAACCCCATGAATTGAGACCTAAACAAAAATAATCAATGTTTGAATCTAAACTTTAACATGGTTAATTAAAAACTCAATGTTGAAATCGAATATTTGATCAAACAAGCTAGACAAGATTGGATAGCATGACGACACATAAATAAGGTCCAAATGGTATACACGACATGGTTTGAAACAAATAGTTTTTGATACAATAGTAAATAAGTCTTGAAACAAATTGAGCAACCTAATGGTCTAAACGTGCTCGAATGATGTGATCAATGTTATGTTTTGAAAGACTCAAGGGCTCAAACTTGATAATTATATGGGCAGCATAACGGTACCCACCTCAACTTAAGTGACACATACATAAACAAGTTTAGCAAAAATTTCAAGGCACAAGTGTGGTGTAAAATGGCTAGCATAACGCCTCTTTAGATAAAAGAGTGATGTATAAACAAATTGGTTTTGACATGGTTATAAACAAATAATCAAGTTTTAGTCTCAAAACATACCAAACAGAAATGACCAAAATACACTAAGTATAATCATCCAAATCCTAGCAAGGGTATGGCAATGTGGGGTTGAGTAAAATTAATTAATTTTTGATCATTTCTATATGGATCAATTACATATTAACTTTCACATCACAATGTAAAATAAACGCACTGAAATTGGGTGTTTGTGGCACTTGGCTTATTGCAAAAAGGTCTTGTCCTTTTTGCAACTATTAAATCCATCACTTACTCAGTGTAGTGTGATGTCCAAAGTGTAGATACATCTCAGTTCTTAATCCCAACACTAAAAGGTGGTTTAACCACTCACACCTCCGATTCTAGTGGGGGTGATGAAGTCAGTGTTGGGAGATGAAACCCCGGGTCAAAGCTAAACTTGTGAGAGGTAATGAAGTCCCCCTCATAAATCAAAATACAATGAAATAAAATACACAATAGAAAGACTTTATGGTCACCATGAAATCACCCAATAATATTACAAGTTTTTGGGGAGTGCTTTAAACGACATTCTTTCTATGCTTTGGACTAGGTATGTTTGTAATAAGGACGATGTTTTTGATTCTAAAAGTTCCCTAAAGGGGATGGATGGAAGAACATACACACACAAACCTTATTTTTATAAATCAATTAATTAATCATCTATTGCATACAAACTTGACAAATGATTCCAATTTTAAGCACTAAAACAAAAGTTTGGTGATGTTCTTTTTGGCCCTTGGCCTTAAATTATGAACTTTAAATGAAAGTCACAAAATTTGATCAAAAAAATCACCCTAAATTTTTTTAATAAGCACCAAAATAAATATTTTTAGTTCATTTTAAACATCTAAAAGAGGTCTAAAAAGCATGTTTTAACAAATCTCTAGCTTGGTCCTACAAAGAAAAAGTCAATATGTCCTTTCGCTTTGAAGCTAATTTATCGAAAGAAACAAGCCACCTTGAAGGGTAAAAATCAGTCGACCTAAAAGCAAAACCTTAAGAAAACAAATGCATTAGATTAGAAAATTTTAAAAATATTTTCAAAATTTTGTGAAAAATATATGCAACTTAAAGCTAAACTGATATCAGATTATGAAATTTAAGGGAAAAATAGATGATTTTTAAAAAATCGTGAAAAATAGAGTGTGTGTGACCCCAAACCAAGCATTTAAAAATGGCCTATTAGCTTTTAGGTTTGTGTTTTTAATAAAAACATAGTGACCACCGATAGTTATACCTGACCATCAATGATTGAAAATAACCATCAGCGGTTGCACTGACCATTAGCGGTTGACTGTGTAAACCTGTGAAGATAAAAATCTGGCCAAACCAAATTAGAAAATCACTTTGAAAGAGTTTTAAGCATCCAAATTGAAATTTTAAGGTGCCTCATGCTCTCCTTCATACATGGGATGCATCTCTAGGCCATTATGTGAACTAAAAATTTGACTCAAAAAAGGATGGTCGTGTTAGTTCCAAAATGAAAGAAACACACTAACTAGCATAACATCTCTAGGCCTAGTCACTAGAGGGAGCTTAGTGAGGAAAAACCATTTGAGAACACAACTAGAAGTGGAGAGAAATGATAAATATAAACACAAATTTCTCACCAAATCCTTGATTGTTCCAAAAGGTTCTTTTTTTGGCTTTTTCAACTTGTGCTTCAAGAGATCTTCTTCAATGGAGTGTGGCTACCTTCATCTCCTCTTGGCACCTTTGGCTTTAGCTTGGCCTGACTCAATATTTGGGCATAATAACACTAATTTTCATGAGGATTTGGAATCAATTTAACATTATAACTTTGCACCAAGATAGCATGAAATTCAATAGGCAAGGCCTCCTATTAATAGATTTTACAAATGGGTCAGAATGAACCTGTATCATCCATCTCAAGATGAAGATGTGTGGCTAAGAATCCATTCAATTTTCAAGGAAAAAATCAATAAATAATTTCATAAATATTTGGGATAGAGAGAAAATAAAGAGGCATGGAGGGACTTAATGAGGCATGGGGTGGCTTGATGAGATATTTTATGTATTTATGGCCTAGGGACGCCTTCCCAAGAAATGATGGCATTTGATGATACAAATATTAAATATTCATTTCTAAAAAAAATATATTCAAAAAGCTCCATATAATTATTAATTAGGCTCATGATTTGAATTAATTAGCTTTACACATGATTAGTCAACTTTGGTGCAAATTTTGGCCCTTTGGTGCACAAATTAATCAAATTGGTCAAAATGTCTCGTTATTGGCTCAAAATTTGATTGGATTGGAATTGAAAGTTGATGTTAGATGCATTGGAACCATATTCCATTTAGTATGTTGCCAATGAAAAATAACAAAGGTAGCGTCTCGTACAAGAAAGTTGATAGAAAAGAGCAATCTAGAGCACCCAGGTGTGAAAATGTCATTTTGACTTGAAATGATCTGATCAAAGTCAGCTAGCCCATAAATTGCATTACCCCATTTAATGATACCCCAGTTAAAATTGCCACTTGAATATATCAATTTCAGCTCATTTAATGTGTTTGAGTGTTTTTAGGCCAAATTATGCATTTTGGTGAAAATTGGTCAAAATCTTGATTGATGGTTATTGGTGGCCAAATTTAGGTGTCTACAATAATTAGGGCCTCATGAAGTGTGTGAAAAATATTGTGCCCTTTGGGACAATATCATTATCATGGAGTAACAAAGTGATCACTACCTACCCATCTGACTCTGTGGAGTGTGTCCCTATGGGAATTATGATGGTTACAAGTGTCACCATCTTGATAACCTTCATTCTTTTCAAAACCCTATTAGTAGGATCATTATGTGGAAAACATTACTCTATGAAAATTTATTGAGTCCCTTGTAAATATATATTAACTTTTTTATTTTTATAAATAATATAACCAACAATTGGAGCCTTGTGAACCACATGACCAGAATCATGTCACTTGGGATAATCCTATTAGCACAAAGTAATGGAGTGATCAATACATGCCCATTCTATTCTATGGAGTCAATGAATTTTGAGGGCTATAGTGGTAATAAGTCCCACCATCTTGACAAGCTTGACTATTTTTTGTAACCTTGTCAACAAGATCACTATACAAAAAATATTATTTTAAGAAAATTGATTGAGTTCCTTGTACGAAAGCCAAATAACCACTAAAAATTATTGGCCCCAAAATTTTGGCTAAGTGTTGTCCAATTTTGGTGTAGAACTGACACGATGCTGATGGACCATGGCACGGAAGGACCATGGTGCATAGTTAATAGGTGCAGAAGCATCATGGCATAGAACCTACAGGGTGTAAGATGATAACAGCATGGAGGAAACCAACGCGAGAGGACTCAGTCAAAGGGGAATGAGTCATGAGTAACTTGAGGATATACGACTCAAAATAGAAGTGGAAGACTACGGGAGTGAATGACAAGCAGGATCAGTTAAAAGAACGGTTCATATAGCTCACCCCAACCCTATTAATGGGAACTTCTGCACCAGCTTGCAAGGAGAGGAATACATGGTAACAAAGATATAGCATAGAGTGAGGATATAGGGGGTGCAGAGGCTCGGGTCTTTAAAAACAACTAATTATTGAGTGCCATGATTCTCTATCTGTTGAGAGTTTGTTGGCTAATTATTCATGCCATTAATGATTATAAACACTTGTTCAGGGTAAAACAAGTATAAATACCCCTATTGTAAAGTACTATAGGGATGGCTTTTGGGACAAATTTGTGATGAAATTTTACCTTTATGATGATTAAGCTTGATATATTAGATATCAAGTTTTATCAACTTCTTGTGTTTGATGTTGAATGATGGTGTGTGAGTTAAGTGATTAGACTTAAATATGAGTTCTACCATGTCTTTCTTTTATTTATTAAGTAACTGATGCTAATATTAGATGACAACATTTTGTATAATGATATTAATCAAACCTAGAACTCAAAGGATCAAGGTCATATATCTTTGCATTTATATAATCCCTACTTAATTTACATAAAGAGAAGGATATAAACAAGTTATTAACACTGTGTAACAAAACCTATGAGAACTGGTCTTTTGTTGTGTGCTTCAAGTGATTGCGCAAGACCTAAATCTTACATGAAAGCGCCAACACTCTAGCTCGTTGGGCTAGACTTCAGCACCGAAGCTAGAATTATCAAAGAAACCCCAATATTTTAGTTCTATTTTTGGGACCTAAAGCACTTGAAACATAGTCATGCAAAATGTTTGAGCATTTTACTCTTGAGAATATAGAAGAATGGATTACTAGTATTGAAGATAACTTTATAGTTCCCTACCTTGAGCCAAGAAACTTTGCACGATAGTGGGTAGAGTAGAACCTCTACAGTGCATTATACAAAACCTTCTTTTCAGAAGTCCCAATTCATTTACATACTTGGTTGTTGGCATATGCTCAAGGATGATCAATAAATCTTGGAAGGAGATAGTTTTGGACACTAAAATGACAAAGAGCTTTAGCAAAACTTGGAGCTCTATGGATGTGAGAAGTCAACTTTTGATGGAAAGGATTTCTAAATAGATACATTTTGGAGTACATTGTAACTACCTATTCATCTCCTGAAGAAGCCAAGTTTCAATTCCTTTGATAACCATGTGGTCGTTATATTAACCTTTTTGCTTTTGAAATCAATAAGCTATTTATTGATTTTGGACTTGAAACTATACCAATGGAGAGCTAAATCCTCTTGTGCATGAGCCACACATTTAGAATGGGAGAATAGGAGTTCATAAAAGATTATGGGTTTAGAATGGTAGTCAGCCAGCATGCATTATAGAAACGAAAGTATGATGAAGCTTGGAAAAGGATTATAGGATTTAGTGGTGTGATAAGAGACCAGGAGAACTTAAACAGTGTTGTTAGGAGTCGTAAGGAAGCAAAAACACATAAGGACCCCATCACTTTCAAACCATGTTTTATGCAACTTCTATCCTATGAAGGAGAAACAAGATGGATGATAGGAATTGAAGAACCAAGTCTGAACCAATCAGGCTCCCCCACCATAGTGCACTCTCATGTTTTTAAGTCAAAAGAAGTACACATATGTAATTGGGATACAAATAGTTTGGAATCAGAGACTGAACTAGTAAGGGATACTGAAGCTAAGCCTTTTGATGCTCATTTAGACTTAACACTTTCTTTCCCTCTTCAAGGGAATTTCATGGCATAACTAGGGATGCCTGGTGGACCAGGCCTACAAGAATAGAATACAGGCCCCAATTTGAGTAATCAACTGGATACCATGCCTCATATCACAAGCACTATTTCTAGAGGTGTTGGAGGTGGACTAGAAGGTGGTACAGGGGATAGCAGACTTCCTCCTCAAGGGATTGGGGTTGGAGGTTCCCAAAAACTACTTATTCAAAAACCTCAACTAACTATGATGTACTATGAAATGATATTGCATTTAGTATAATACCAAGGTATGGAGAATATAGCTGAGCATGTCCACAAATGTGAATTGATTTAAATGGAACAAGGCATTACCTCCTTTGAGTGTAAGGCCACACAGTTTACAACTATGCTTTTAAAGCGTGCACACAAATAGTATTGAAAGTTCAATCCTCAATAGTGGTGGTTGACTATGATCAACTTAAGATAGCCTTCCTTCAAGAATTTCACATTCCTAAATTTGAGAAACAAAGCATAGTAGCACTAAAGGACATAAAGCAAGGACTTACTGAGAGTTTGCATGAGTATGACACAAGGTTTAAGACCTTGTTGTCTAAATTGTCATTTGAGATTAATGATACTCAGCATGCATAATGGTTTGTGGGAGTATTGTTACTACCCTTCCATTGAACCTTGTCATAACAGAACTTCACTAATCCCTACGAGGTTTTAGAAGTTGCTCTCCATGCTGAGGTAGTTGGAAGGATTGATACTAGGATCAGTCTCTTTATGGAGTCCCAAATAGCCTCAATGGTGTCGTATCTTAAGAAGTTGATAGCCAATAATGCACATGAAACATGTAGTGGTGTTTGGTGCACAGACTATGAATCTGAAGGCATACATGAAGTAATTGTTCGTGCAAAAACATTCATGTAGTACTTAAACAGACATGTGAAATCTATCATGAAGAACATGATGTTGTTAGGTTGTGGAGCTAAAAGCTTCACTGATGTAGACATGGAGGAGGTTGTTGAGAGGTATTTGAGTTGCAGAGCAACTGATGTCGATCTGATCAATCGACGTCGGTCATATCTAGTGAGCAGAGCAACCGACATCGGTCATAGATCAGCCGATGTCGGTCATCTCCAGCTAGACAAGGATCGACGTCAGTTGCCTGTGCGGTTCGAAACTGTGAGTGTTACAGACAGTTTGTTAACGAACTGATTGTTTGCATGTAAAAGGCTAATTTTAGTCTTGGAGCTGCAGATCTAATTATTGTAATTAGATGTCTAATTATTGTTTGCATGCGATCTATTTAAGAGACTCGGGTTGTATTGTAAAGCGTTCTAGTTTGAGTTGAGCAAGGTTAGCTCCTTCAGAGTGAAGAGAGCAAGGTGTGTTCCTCCTAGTTCCATAGGGGTGCCGAGTGTGTATGATCAGGTAGATTTGTAGGTTGTTGCAATATCAGGTAGAAGATCCATTGGGGTACTGGTTTGGAGAATCATAAGGACTTGGTGAGGTAAGGACAAGGGTTCTTCAGGGTGTAGAGAGATCTACATGTGTAAGTAAGATCGTTGATCTGTAGCTGTGTGTGTGTGCTAGGTCAAAGGAGGTCTGTGGGGTAGCAAGATCAAAGGTGACAGCAACATATCAAAGAGCAAGATCAGGTGAAATCTACTTGGAGTACGTTGTGTACTTGGAGTACGGTGTGTACTCAAATTTGGAGTGTGTGGAGCACTTGTGTACTGCCAGTAGTGATACTGATTGGTTGGAGGTGAACACCAACTCTATGTTTGAGTTGTGTTGTGGGACCGTAAGAGAGAGAATGAGCTCTTGAAGAGATTTACTGTTTATGCCTTAGAGGTGTGGGAGCCCTAGAGGTGTGTAAGGAAGAAGACTGTGGCATATTCTTTGTTGTATTTTCTTCTGGAAGAGTATTAATACAATTGGGTATTGTTTCTCATATTCTATGTTATTTCTGAATTCTAGTTACTTGTTACTTTTGGTCTAATTCCACATGTTAAGTTGCTTGTACATTGGTAATCAATTGTGCTTCCTAGATCCTAACAGTGGAGTCAAAGCATGTTTGTTGTTCTAGATTCCTGACAAAGTGGTATCAGAGCTAAGGTTGCAGGGAGCAGGTTTGTGTTTGATTACAGGTCACTCTCAGGGGTTTCTAATTGAGTGGGAGTATAGCAATAGCAGAAAAAAGTACACTAAGAATGGAGGAATTGAAAAGCACGAATGGTCAATTACAGTGTTATGGAAAGAAAGAGCAGGAAAAAAAATATTGTTGGTTGGTAAAAGATCAGCATGAAGGAACTGAAGAAGCAGATGTTGCAGGTGTTGTTGCACAGGATGCTCTGGGATGTTCCTTGGATAAAATAGAATCTTGGTTTATAGATTCTGTTGCCTCTTTCCATGCAGCCCCAAATAAAGGGGTTGGTGAACTTTGTCAAAGTATTGGCAAAGGGGAAGTGCGACTAAAATTGTAGGCGGCCAACACATGGGTGTTGAAGAAGGTCATGCAAGTCCCAGTCTTGAAGATGCGGCTAATTTCTTCAGGGAAGTTGGGTGATGAGAGATGCACAGAAACTCTCACAGCGGATTCTTAGAATGTTACCAAGGATGCACTTGAATTAGCAGGTGGTAAAAAAGTAGGTATCCTTTATCTATCTACTTATATTACTGATTCCACTTCTGTTGCACAAGTGTGGCTTTGTAGGCTTGGTCACATAAGTGAGAAGGGAATGGATGTTCTTAAGTCAAATGGTAAGAGTTCAGCTTCAGAGATCATAAACTGAGATTTTTGTAAGCAATGGGATGCTACAAGAAAGGATTAGATTTATTACAGGAAAAGGAAGACTGATGTATTTGATAAACTTAAGAACTGGAAAGCCTTGGTGTTCTTGGAGGAGATGACGGACAGAGATCAGCAGATGGGGCTGGATACTTCTGAGCAGGATAGTTTGGACATGGGTATGATTCAAAGAAGCTCGCAGGTAAAAATTCATCACTCACAGGAAAAACATAGGTACCGATGTCAGTCAGAGGTAACCTACGTCGAACAGACAGGTACCAACGTCGGTCATGTGCAGACCAAAGGAGTCGGTGGTGTCGGGCAGGTGGAGATCGACATCGGTAGGATAATCGGCATCGACGACCTGGATAGACGCATGGAACGGACGTCGATCAGATGCAGATTGTGTGGTGACTGAGGTTGGTCACTGGAACGGATTTTGGGTGGACAATGTAATATCCCTTCGAATATCAAAAACAAAGTTCCAAATTGCTTATCTAAATTTCTGCAAAATATCTTCAAATAGATGAATAAATCACAGTATAATTTCTTATTTATTTGCTCATAAGCTTACAATTAGAGACCCTCTATCAGGTATACAAAGAATATCGAAAGTTCGGCCTTATAGCCTGAATATTCCGCGAACTGGGTTGAATCTGGCACGTCTCGGCCTGCTGTGTAAAAAACACAGTCGCTGACGTCGGTTATACTGCCATCGTCGGTCGACCTGTAGTGGTCCCCTTGCCGACGTCGGTGATGAGTCGACCGATGTCGGTCTCTGTAAGTCCTTGTTCGCCGATGTCGGTACCTGAACTTCCTGTAGATGCGTACGGATTTTCACGGAGCTGTACAGATTTCGTACGGCCGCTGATATAACACACCCTGTATGCCTGATCCTGATCTGTAGAATTATGGGCTGACACAAAAGATCTATATCTGGATAATTCTTGAATCAAAAACCCAAAATAAAGAAAATACCTGTAAACCCTTGTGATAGCTTCTGAGTGAAGTTATCTCTCAAATACTTGTAATACTATGATAACTTCTGGGTGAAGTTATCTCTCAATTCGGCAATAGATCGGCTGATCTTTCAAAACCTCTGAATCGCACACAATGAAGAGTTGACGTTCTTCAAAGCAATTGGAATCCTGGAACCCTTGGCTCAGTCTTCACAGAAGATTTTCTTAACAAGAATCAATATCAATAATAAGCTTGAATACAAACTCTCTCCCATGAGAGATTCTTATACACCTCCAAAGGTGTGCTTGCTAAAATTAGACTCCCTTAAATTAGACTTCCTTAAATTAGAACTAGGGTCTTAAAATTAGACCAAGTCTTAATTTAGAATTTGCATCCTCAAATTAGACTAAATCATTAATAATTAATAATTAATTAATAATTATTAATTAATTAATAATTAATTAAAATGAGATAAAATAATTAATATTTGATTAAATCAATCAAATATTAATCTCCCTTAATTCATGTCCGAAAGAGCCCGAACGAATTCCAACCCATCTCTATCAAGACCCTCTATCCATCCTATCAGCCTACGAGGGTCGCATAATAGGCTAATCATCCGCTCGAAATATGTCAACTAGAAGGGGACATGACAGTCCGCCCCTCTTGAAATTGCTTGCCCTCAAGCAATCTCAACTCTGGATGCTGTAGAATATCTTCGCTTTCCCATGTCACATCCTCAACTGGCAAATCTTTCCACTTTACCAAATATTCCCTGATAGTCCGTCGACGCAACTGTCTCTCTCTAGATTCCAAGATGGACTCAGGTACTAAGATCAATTTTCCCTCATCATCTAAGGGAGGTAAAACTGTAGAAGGTATCACACGGTGTCCTAACGCCTTTTTAAGGCGTGATACATGAAAGACATTGTGTACCTTGCTCTCTGTAGGAAGCTCTAGCTCATAAGCCATCTCTCCAACTCGTCTTAGGATCCGAAAAGGACCGTAGTAACGTGGCTTAAGCTTCTCTGCCCCACTCTTCTTAAGAGTAGACTGTCGGTAAGGCTGCAGCATAAGATAGACCATGTCACCTACCTCAAAAGATCTCTCGGTCCTCCGCTGATCTGCATACTGCTTCTGTTGATTCTGTGCCTTAGCAATATTCTCCTTGAGAGTCCTCATAATATCCTGACTCTCCTGTAATAGGTCCCCAGCACTCGGCACTCTACTATCACTCAGTAATAAATCTAGAAAACTCGGTGCCTCATACCCGTACAATGCCATAAAAGGAGACATCTGAATGGTCATGTGGAAAGTCGTATTATAGCAATACTCGCATAGATGAATCCACTTAACCCAAGCTTTTTGCTGCCCTGCAATGTAGTTCCTGAGGTAGCCCTCCACCCATTTGTTTACAATCTCCGTCTGTCCATCAGTCTGCGGGTGGTAGCTGGTGCTAGGTGTAAGCTCGATCCCACAAAGTCGGAACACCTCCTGCCAGAAGTGACTCAGGAACCGACTATCCCTGTCGCTCACTATGCTCCGAGGTAATCCATGCAGTCGGAATACCTCTCGGAAGAAAACCTCTGCTACCTGTGTAGCTGTATGTGTGGTGGTAATCGGAGAGAAGTGAGCATACTTCGTTAACCGATCCATAACTACATATATGCAATCTCGTCCTTGGGCTTTAGGCAAGCCCGTAATGAAATCCATCGACAAACACTCCCACTTCCTGTCAAGAATTGGAAGTGGCTGCAACAATCCTGCTGGGTACGTGTTCTCCTGCTTGTTCTGCTGACAAACAGGGCACTCACGCACATACTGAAGAACATCTGCTTTGAGGCCCTTCCATGTGAATCTCTCCCTGATCTGTCTGTAAGTCTTAAAATACCCGGGATGTCCTGCAGTCGGTATATCATGAAAAGCTCGCATGATAATGTTCTTCATCGATGATCCTGGAATCAAATAAACCCTGTTCTTGTAAATGATCAAGTCATCCACAAGAGTATATCTAGTGTCAACCGTCGATCCCTCAACAATGCTAGCTGCCCATGTATCCTTGGCATACTCTGCCACAATCATATGTCGCCAATCCTCTGTAATGTGGACCATGGTACTCAAATACGGCCTGCGTGAAAGAGCATCGGCCACAACATTCTGGGTTCCCTTGATGAAAGAGATGTCGAAGTCATATGCCTGTATTTTACTCACCCACTTCTGCTGACGATCATTGAGGTCTCGCTGCCCCAAGAAATGTCTCAAACTGTTGTGGTCCATTTTGATGCAAAATTTGCTGCCCACTAGATATTGCCTAAATTTTGCCAAGGCATGCATGATAGCAAGCATCTCCTTATCATAGATGTTGTACAGTCTTTCTGGTCCTCTGAGCTTACGACTCTCATATACTATGGGGTGCTTGTCCTGCATAAGCACCGCTCCAATGCCCTCCCCTGAGGCATCGCACTGCAACTCGAACGGCTTCAAAAAATCAGGTAGTGCCAGAACTGGGCACGTAGTCATCAACTCCTTGAACCTTTCGAAACACTCCTGTGCTTCAGGTGTCCAACAAAAGGCACCCTTTTTAGTCAAATCTGTCATGGGAGCTGCATGTCGTGAATAACCATTCACGAACCTCCGGTAAAACCCACACAAACCTAGAAATCCCCTTAGCTGTGTTAGGTTTGCTGGAATAGGCCAATCTATGATGGCGCGGATCTTCTCAGGATCCATCCGTACTCCCCCTACACTGATAATATGACCCAAGTATAACAATTCGGTCATCCCCAAATCACATTTGGACTCCTTGGCGTACAAGGATTCCCTCTCCAATATGCTGAGTACAGTCTCCAGATGAGCCAAATGCTCCTGCCAATTCCTACTGTATATAAGAATGTCATCAAAAAAAACAAGTACAAACCTCCTCAACAGTGAATGGAAGACTCTATTCATGGTGGACTGAAATGTTGCTGGCGCATTAGTGAGCCCGAATGGCATCACTATAAACTCGTAGTGTCCACTATGGCAACGGAAAGCTGTCTTCTCCACGTCCTGCTCGTGAACTCTGATCTGATGGTACCCTGATCTTAAGTCTATCTTCGTGAAGTAATGTGCACCATGGAGCTCGTCAATAAGCTCGTCAATACGTGGTATAGGATACCTGTTCTTAATGGTCCTCTTATTCAGGGCTCTGTAGTCAATGCACATTCGTAGGGTACCATCCTTCTTCTTCACTAGAAGAACTGAAGAAGCAAACGGTGATTTGCTTGGCCGAATATGACCCATAGCCAGTAACTCCTTAATTGTTCTCTCGATCTCATCCTTCAACCGCTTAGGATGTTGATAAGGAGTAATCATAATGGGCTTAGCCCCCTCCTCAAGCTCAATAATATGCTCAATACCCCTATCTGGAGGTCTCCCTGGTGGAATGTCACCAAAGACCTTGTCATGCTTGACTCTCAGCTGCTGGATGTCTGGATGGTACTCGGTCTTCTGTTGTCCCTCATGTATTGGTGCTAATGTGCACTCGGCAGCCCACTCTACCATGTCATGTCGCATGAGCCTCTCCATCCGATGTAAAGAAATAGTCTTGATGTTGCCGTCCCGTATTGCTTTGAGAATGTGAGACTTCCCATCTACATCAAAACGGATCTCCATATCCCTAAGATTAAGAGTGACTATTTCAAGGGAATGAAGCCACTTCATGCCCAAAACCAAGTCTATATCTCCCATGTTGACCACATAATAATCTGCCTTGAACTCATAGTTGTTCAAGCGTAATGGGAGCTCCCTGATCATCCGCTCACATCTGAGGGTGTAACCGTCAGCTACCTTAACTCTAATGCCCTCAAACTCTTCTGTGGTGAGTCCACGCTTCTCCACAAATCTAGTATCAATAAAATTATGTGTGGCGCCCATGTCAAGAAGGGTAATGACCCTCTGTCCTGCCAAAACTCCCCAGAGTCTGAATGATCCCTCGTGCTGGATGCTAGATAGACGTGCTTCCTGAATCTGGAGCTCTGACTCTGCCTCTACCCAAGGCTTTGAAGCTTCAGCGTCTGGCTCCTCGGAACAATCGTGATGTTCGGAATCTTCTGATTCCTCATCCTCATAATAGGCCCACATTACCCAATTTGCTTCGCTCTTAGGTCTCAAAGGACAATCATGATTAGCATCATATGGACCTTTACAGTAAAAACAAAGCTTCTTCCTTTGCAGGTCATTAAGAGCCTCTCTATCCAAAAGTGGTGCTGTTGGATTGGCCCTCGAATCATTCTTGACCCCTGATTTATCTATGTTGAAGCCTGGTCTTTCTCTATTCCTGTTGGAGCCCTTACTGTCCCTGGATGAAGAAGTACCTCTAGAGTTAGATCTACTAGATGGAGCTGCCATCTCCATACTACGTGCCTTCTTCATAGCTTCCTGTAAGGAAGGAGGATCAAAACCTTTGACCCAACCTCTCAGTGGTTCTGTCAATCCCTCTATGAAGAGTACTACTAGTCGCCTCTCTGAAATGTCAGGAACCATGACTGATAACTTCTGGAAGTCACCAATGTATGACTCTAGACTGCCACTTTGGCGCAACTGTGCCAACTCTCGGAAATAGGACTTTGGATCCCTCCTGTCAAAATGCTCCACCAGCTTGTCCACAAACTCCTGATAAGAAGTGATCTGATCATGATGGAGTGTCACCATCCCATGGTGCCACCAATCGTGAGCTACTCCCTCAAGATGTAGTGTCATATATCTGATAGCATCTTCCTCACCCATCGGTCGCAATGTGAGAAATGTATCCAGCTTACTAACCCAAGCCTGTGCTGTCACTTTACCACTACCGTCAAATGTTGCTAGTGTGAGCCTACTCGTAGCCTGCTTCAGATCATTGTTCTGGGGTCTTGGTCTCCCATTCTGTCGACCTCGGTAATGTTCTTTCCTTTGTGTGAGGAATCGGTCAAAAGTAATCATCTCCCTGACCACATGTGGTAATGACTCCCACTCTTCAGTCGCTGCCCTAAGTGTGTCCGTAAATGTCTCCTCATGCTCCTCACCTGCTATCACCTCCTCTGCTTCCTGTCTCACAAAGATAGGCCTAGTAGGCCTATTCGCTGTACGAGAAACAGTCCCATGGCCTCGCTGTGATCCTATAACACTCCTGACATCTTCACGGTGTGGGGAATGTCTCCTCGGAGAACCCAATCTTGGCAGTGCTGCTGCCAACTGCTGTAATACCTGGTTATTCTGCCTTTGCCCTTCTCGTAGTTCTCTAAGAGTAAGTAAAACCTCTGGATCATCTTGATCTCTCGGATGGTGAGGAATACGGGCCCTGCCAATATCATCACCCATGTCTTCCGGCGGTTGTTCTAGAACTTGAGTACCTTCAAGCAAAGCTTTACTGCGTGTGTAATACCCGTGTGGTCGCAACTCTTGTGGCTGCATAAAATTTCTAAACCCTCAGGATGGTAGGATTTAGCTCTGATACCACTGTAATATCCCTTCGAATATCAAAAACAAAGTTCCAAATTGCTTATCTGAATTTCTGCAAAATATCTTCAAATAGATGAATAAATCACAGTATAATTTCTTATTTATTTGCTCATAAGCTTACAATTAGAGACCCTCTGTCAGGTATACAAAGAATATCGAAAGTTCGGCCTTATAGCCTGAATATTTCGTGAATTGGGTTGAATCTGGCACGTCTTGGCCTGCTGTGTAAAAAACACAGTCGCCGACGTCGGTTATACTGCCGTCGTCGGTCGACCTGTAGTGGTCCCCTTGCCGACGTCGGTGATGAGTCAACCGATGTCGGTCTCTGTAAGTCCCTGTTCGCCGATGTCGGTACCTGAACTTCCTGTAGATGCGTACGGATTTTCACGGAGCTGTACGGATTTCGTACGGCCGCTGATATAACACACCCTGTATGCCTGATCCTGATCTGTAGAATTATGGGCTGACACAAAAGATCTATATCTGGATAATTCTTGAATCAAAAACCCAAAATAAAGAAAATACCTGTAAACCCTTGTGATAGCTTCTGAGTGAAGTTATCTCTCAAATACTTGTAATACTATGATAACTTCTGGGTGAAGTTATCTCTCAATTCGGCAATAGATCGGCTGATCTTTCACAACCTCTGAATCGCACACAATGAAGAGTTGACGTTCTTCAAAGCAATTGGAATCCTGGAACCCTTGGCTCAGTCTTCACAGAAGATTTTCTTAACAAGAATCAATATCAATAATAAGCTTGAATACAAACTCTCTCCCATGAGAGATTCTTATACACCTCCAAAGGTGTGCTTGCTAAAATTAGACTCCCTTAAATTAGACTTCCTTAAATTAGAACTAGGGTCTTAAAATTAGACCAAGTCTTAATTTAGAATTTGCATCCTCAAATTAGACTAAATCATTAATAATTAATAATTAATTAATAATTATTAATTAATTAATAATTAATTAAAATGAGATCAAATAATTAATATTTGATTAAATCAATCAAATATTAATATCTCCCTTAATTCATGTCCGAAAGAGCCCGAACGAATTCCAACCCATCTCTATCAAGACCCTCTATCCATCCTATCAGCCTACGAGGGTCGCATAATAGGCTAATCATCCGCTCGAAATATGTCAACTAGAAGGGGACATGACAGACAACAAGCTGTTAAGGAGTCTCAAACACACATGTGGAGGACTGAAAGGGTAAGTAAGCCTCAAATTCATTATTCCCCTTCTTTATACTCGTTGCTCACTGTAGAGTAGGAAGGATCTAGGAAACAGTGGGAGCATGGCATGAATGAGAAAGTTGATTCCTAGGATGCAGAACCAAATGGTAGATTTGGTAGGGTTGCCAGCCGGTATGAAAGCACTGAAAGACGAATGGATACCTTAGTTAAAGAATAGAGAGAATGGACACGTGAGACAAAAGGCCAGTTCATATGGTCTTGAGCAAGCTCCAGGACAGTGGTACAGGTTTGACAAGTGGATGAAAAAGCATGGATTTAGTCAATGTCATTGTAACTACTGTGGTTTCTTTACCAGGTGGGTGATGATTACAACATCATCCTGTTATTGTATGTTGTGTGTTTGCTTGATGCAGGGTTACACATACATGGTTTTTTCTAAGCTAAAGGTAAAGTTAGTTCAGAGGTGTGTCATGAAGAATTTGGAGGAGTGAAATTCTTTGGCATAAGTGTGTTCTAGAGACATGGAAGGTCACAGGTTGATTTTGTCTCCAGATGATTGTGTGAAATCGGTTAGCATGCTGAGGGTTGGACAGTTCTATGAATAGTGTCCTGATTCACATGATGAGGTTAAGTACATGCGTATTGGACCTGAGGTTGCCCATGCAGTGGGAGCTGTCAGTAAGTTTAGAGCCAATCTTGGAAGGAAGCACTGGAGAGCGGTTCAGTGGGTTCTCAGGTATCTGAGAGGGACTAGCAGTGGGTATACATGCTATGCAGGGATAGGCACTTCGGATGTGGCAGGTTACTTGGATGACAGGAGTTGCACCACAGGATGTGTGGTGGTTGGTCTTCAAGATTGAACTTGAAGAGGGATACAAGCCAGGAAACAAATTAGACAGTGTACATACTAGGATCAGTCTCTTTATGGAGTCCCAAATAGCCTCAATGGTGTCATATCTTAAGAAGTTGATAGCCAATAATGCACATGAAACATGTAGTGGTGTTTGGTGCACAGACTATGAATCTGAAGGCATACATGGAGTAATTGTTCGTGCAAAAATATTCATGTAGTACTTAAATAGACATGTGAAATCTATCATGAAGAACATGATGTATGATCTTGTCATCTTCTGTAGTAATCTATGCACAATATGGTGTCTAACTATTACAAGATCTGTGATGCCTATACTCAAGACACTAATGACTGTCATTTGATTAGTGACATCCATGAATCTTGAGCACGTAACACATCCCAAACTTTAGTAGCAAATAATCAAGAAGTGGTGGCTACCCTAGAGAGGAAGAGGGAGAGGATAAGAAGGTGGTTGTTTCCCACCTAAGACTTATTACAAATATCAAACTCTAGACCACTATCAAAGGGATTGCCCAAACTACCCAACGTGTGCTTTTTATAAAAAAGACCAATGATTGGAAGAGTGTCTTGAATTATACACAACTATCACCAAAGAGCAAAATGGAAAAGGTGCCAAGATGATTCAAATTGATAAACTGCATTGGCGTGCATGCCCAACCATCCCTATAGTTCAACAGGTGAACATTACCACTTGTAGTGGGGGACATACCCACTCGACATCTAATCCCATCAAGAAAGCACAATAGGAAGAACCAAGAGAAAGAAAGTATCCTAATGTTTACCAACAGAAAGATGTCCTCCAAGATATGATGGCATTATTACAAGAACTTTAGGGAGAGATTCAATTCCTAAAATACAAAGACATAACGTAGTGTGTTGCTATTCAAAGGGAAGCTAAACCTAAACATGTGGTGCATAATGACTTTGAGGACATGTGCAAGTGCATGCTAGATGAGGACATTATTCCATAGCTAAGTGTTTGGCTTAAGAATCAATCTTGAGTATTTAATGAGGTTCACACTCAAGTCACTAGGCAGAGTGAAGATCATCATTTAAATCATGCTCAGTGACATGATACTCTTAGTTCCTCTGCTCCCCTAGAAGATAAACAAATATTGGTTAATGTTGCCATCGATGGATGGGTAATCTGAGACATATTAGTAGACACTAGCGTAGAAGTCAATGTCCTTACCGAGGATGCTTGGTGCAAGATGGCCAGTCCAGCACTATAGCCTTCACCTCATGTCTTATTTATGGCAAATAAGACTTGTGCATTACCTATCAAGGTCCTCAAGAATGCAATGGTTGACATACTTAGAGTACCATTCAAAGTAGATTTTGAGGTTCTGGAGCTAGCTGAAGTTGATAATTCCCTAGCTCTATTGGTAAGACCTTGGTGCTTTGAGAATAATGTAGACTTGAGCTTCAAGAAGCACTACATTAGTTTTGAAAACACTGATCAACGTGTTGTAATACCACTAGATCAAGCACAAGGGCCCCCTTACATAGAGGTTGTCAATGTTGATGAAGATATAAACCATATCTATAATGTGACTACAAGGAATGATGAGCAAAGAGATCCCACTTTGGACAACATTCTTTGATGATCAGATACTCAATCCCTTTCTGATACTACAAGCAATGTGCATAATTATTGGGCTCATGGTGACTATGACCTCACTGGTAGTATATGTAGTACCATCAACAACCAGGAGAATGTGTCACACCAGTTTAATAAATGAAATAGGTTCATTAACCTTATCACTGGCCAAGTCATGAGGGGACCTATAATGAATACAATGCTCAAAGACTCGACAAAGCTCCAAGGTTCCATGGGTAGATATAAGTCTAAGACTTCATTCAATGCCTTGAAGAGTTTTACCAAACTGATGAAGATCATCTTCAATCTTTGGTTCATCTCTTTGATGGCACAACTGCACAATGGTGGTGAATCCATTATGAATGACTCCTCAAGTGGGATCAATTACGCTCAACTTTAAACCATCATTTCCATCATGATAACAAAGTAAAGGGAGCAGTCAGTTACAACAGAGTATAAGCACCTGAGCACCACATCAAAGATTATGAAACATTATGGTGGGATAATGAGTCTTACTTACCATAATATGTATGGGTGCATGTAGTATATGTAAATTTATGCACATGGGCATGAGCATGGTATGTTTAGGAAGAGTGACACATGGGTACTAGGTTTTGGCATCTATTAAAGGAGAACATTAACTTGACACTATCATATTCTTCACCAAGGATGGATTTGTGCCTCACCCTCCAAGCCATGTGTTAAGTAGTAGTAGGTGACCCATGTCCCATGGAAGAATGCCTAAGGACTATCCATCAAAACCTTGAGTAACTCCTACATCTATTCTATGAACCATTGACATACATAGTTCCTACACCCGTACCAATCCTTGATCAGAACCGATATGAAGAAATTCATCTAAGGAAATAAAAACTTCTTGTACAAGTGGAAGAAGGTGAAGGATCCACTTCACTCAGCCCAATGCCCAACCATTTAGATGTTCTTATGGGCATTGGCATAAGAAATTTTAGGACACAAGTGTCGATATGGATAACCCCTACCATGGGCCTATTCAGACTATTTAGTGTAACATCATCTCAAAACAAGAACCAAAGATGGCTATAGTAGGAAACTATTAGACTGACACAAAATTTTACATTTTTTTGAATTGCTAAAAGAATATCAGGATGTCTTCCCAAGAAACTATAGTGAATTGAAGGGAGTCCACCCATCCTTAGGGAAGATGCATATCAAGATAGTTGACGATGCTCAACCAGTTAGAAAATACCCATATAAGATGAATCATAATCATTGGGCATGCATCAAAGAAGAAATTGGTAGTATTCTTCACGTTGGAATAATCATCCCCATTGATGAATCTAATTGGGTCAATCCCATGGTGGTTAATATCAAGAAGGATGGATGCATTTGTATCTATGTACACTACCAAATGCTTAATGCATCTTGTGTAACTGATCCCTTTCCAATGCCATTCATAGAGGATATCCTTGAAGGTGTTATTGGATGTGGGGTATATACCTTCACAGATGGCTTCTTGGGGTACCATCAGGTCCAAATAGCTGAAGAAGACCAACCTAAGACAACATTCACCACTTAATGAGAATCATTTGCATATACTATTATGCCCCTTCGAGTTGAAAAATGCCCCAATAGTGTTTTTACAAATAACAGTTTAAGCCTTTAAGGAATTCATCCACAAATTCCTTCAAGTTTATTTGGACAATTGGATAGTATATGGTTTGGTCAAGGACCATTGTTCTAACCTCAGACTTATGCTTGAGCGTTGTTAGGTCTTATAAATCTCACTAAACTTAAAGAAATGCCTATTTGTGACACCTTTTGGTGTGCTTCTAAGACATATTATTTATAAGGAAGGACTTATGGTAGACTTGACGAAGGTATTTGTTATTCTTCTCCTCCCAATGCCCAAGACTCAACATGAGGTTTGCACTTTTCTATGCCATACTGGTTATTATAAAAAGTTCATATGTGGATATGCAAAAGTTGTCATGCCCCTGGAAGAACTTTTAAAACATAATGAGAATTTCATATGGACTTGCTCTTGTAAAGAGGCATTTGAAATGTTAAAGGAAAAACTAGTCACTGCTCTTATCCTCTAGTTCCTCAATTAGACAAAACCATTTCATGTCCATGTTGATGCATCTAGAATGGTTGTTGGTGCAATCCTTGTAAAACCAGCTGAAGGTCACCTAGATCACCCAATCTACTTTTCCAGGAGGAATCTCACACCAGCTGAAAGAAACTATACCACTACAAAGTATAAAGCATTGTCGATGGTCTATGCTTTGCAGAAGTTTAGATAATACCTATTAGCCACTCTTTTTATTTTCTATATATATCATGAGGCTTTGAAATACCTTGTAAATAAACTCATACTACATGGATAGATATGTCACTAGATTGTGTTGTTCCAAGAGTTCAAATTTTTAGTTATGTTGAAACCCAAAAAGTCCAATTGTGGACCTGACCACCTATCACAGATCGAGAACAAATAACCACCACGTACCATAAAAGATGATCTTCTTGATGTTTATCTCTTCTACATTACATAGGTATCTGAAGAGCTAAAAGATATTACAGCGTTCATGACCACTGGCTCCGTGCCCTATGATCTCACCTTGTAGGATAAAAAACAACTCATAGTTCATGCTACACCCTTTCATCTTATAGGAGGTGATCTTTAAAAAATGGGTCATGATGAAGTTCTTTGATGTTGTGTAATGCAACATGAGTTCCTCAGATTACTCTATCAAGTTCATGAGAGTATTGCAGGTGGACACTATGTTGGAGAGGCTACCACACAAAAGGTTTTGCTAGCTATATTATGGTGGCCAACTCTTTTCCAAGATGTTAAAGCATATGCCAAGCAATGTGACATATGTCAATGCATAGGCAAACCTAACTAAAGAGATGTTATGCCTCTATGACCCATTCCTTCTCAGGAACCCTTTGAAAAGTGGGCTATTAATTTTGTTGGCCCCATCACTCTAGTAAGATGATGAATAGGTTCTTGATACATCATTATATCGACTGAATTCCTTACACATTAGGCTAAAGTTATGCTGATAAAGGATTATACTTTTACTACTAATGCATGGCTCATCTAGGAAAATATCATAACCTGGTTTGGATGTCCCTTGAGTTTCATCAGTGATTGTGGAACCCACTTTTTAAATGAAACAATTTGCATCTTGTTGGTTGAGTTCATGATCGCACACCATAAAACAACACCAAATCATCTACAAGCCAATAAAACTATTGAGGCTTTCAAAAAGATCCTAGGTACCATACTAACAAAGATCTATGATGTTGGTTGAACTGATTGTGATGATAGGGTGTTTGTATTACTATGGGCTTATCACACAACCTATAAGTGCCTAAACAAAAACATGTCATTCAAATTGGTGTATGGTAAAGAGGCAGTCCTAGTGGTGGAGTTTTTGGTACCATCTCTATGTATAGCATGAGTAGGATGATTGGATGAAGAGTCATCCTTGAAAGTGCACCTAGACACTTCACTGCAACTAGATGAAGCTCGTTTCCTCACTCATTAGAGCTAAGATGTGGAAAAGTGCAAGCAAAAGGCATGACATTATCACCATATAAATAACAAAACATTTTCTCCATGAATGAAGGTCTTGTTATATAAGTCTAAGTTTATGCACCACCTTGGGAAGCTTTGAATCCACTAGGATGGTCCTTTTATAATTCATAACATTCGAGCTACTAGAGCATGTCAGTTATAAAGGATGGATGGTCAGTTATTTCTTGGGCACTATAATAAAATCTAACTCCAATGGTATTTCACTTCTGAATAATTGAAGTATTGTAATCAATAAGGCTTGTGCCATTAGTTTAGGATTTCCTAATTTTAATAAAAGCATTGCCTATATTGTGCGTATCTTTTCTTTATGTAATTTTCTTTAAAAGTTTTGGTTGTCTTTTTGTGGAGGAGCACGACTCATTTCAGTGTGGGGTAAGAATTCATGTTTAGTAAGTAAAGAATGCAAGTTACCTAAGCGTGTAGGGTTAGACAGGTGTGCAATATACATAGGCACACAAGGTTTTTAAGGTGTGCAAATGTCAAGTTTAAGCCTCATAAAATAGCCATTTGAATTCAAATGCTTGAAGATCAATGGTCGACATTCAATCATACCATGAAGATCCAATGACGAGTAGGTGAGGACAATATTAGTGGGTCCAAAAGATCTAATAGAGTGCATTTAATCATGCATCAAAGATCAACGGTGAGCATCAAGTCAAAAGTTAGAGGATCCTAAAATTAAACGCGTCAGTGAGAAGTGGCATGATCTTGGGAGCAAAATCCAAATCTAACGACACACAAATGAGCTAGAGTCAGTGGGTCTAGGTATATCTATGGCTCACATTCACTCATACAAAATAGATCCAATGACAAGTTCAAGGTCAAAAGGTTAGTGAATCCTAAAAATAAGTGAGAGGTTGTCAAGTGTCATGACTGTAGAGCTATCAAATAAATCAAAAGTATGCATTCAAGCCATGCAGAAGAGGATCAATAGTTTGTGTTCGATCTAGCATAATTATATCAACGATGCATGTTTAAGCATGGGACACGATTTTCATCTACTCTGAAGAAAGGCATGAGATGGGACATGCCATTAATGAAAAAATAATAGTTATGGAAAGAAACATGCCAATGGCGTGATGGGAAATTAATATTAAATTCATTAATTAAGGATCCAAGCATGGTGGTCGTTAAGGATTTGCATTAATGACATAAAGTGATGGGCAATGAGAAAGTGTTAAATGATGGAGAACCCCCCTTGAGCTTATAAATTGGCAAGTTAGACTCTTTTTACACTTTACCTTTTATGATTACTTTGTAATTACCAAAGTCGAGTCAAATGAATCAAGAGCCGAGAAAATTAAATTCATATCCACAACAACCTACACAGGGCATTACCAAGTTGAGAAGAGATATTACAAGTTTGGTTCATTAGAAAAACATTAGTATTGAAAGCTTTAGGTTGCAGGTTCATCATTGAATGGTGTTTAAGCTCAAAAAGCAGTAGTCATCTGTAACCACGTATTATTTTGTAAAAGTTGGATAGTTGCATGTTAACCTTCAGGATCCTCAAAGGGTGATGCAGCCTAACAAAAAAGGCCAAAAGAATTGAACCCTTACCAGCAATACCAGAAGAAGAGGAGGTGAGCAAAGGAGATTGGGTTCTAATTAGGGAAGAAACACCAGAAGAACAAGTTCAATGCATGAAAGAAGAAAAGGAAAATATGGTATGCAAAGTGAAGTAGGCTAAATCATCCTCAATGCAGAAAGACCAAGCATCCCCACCTCTATCTCTATTGATTGAAGAAATTTAATATTTGGAATCAGAGTTATGCGTGGAGAACTAGGTCTCTAAGGTTTCTACTTGTACCATCTTTGATTTCAATCATTTCCAACCTAGGAATGAGGTTGAGCTCTAAAGTGACTATTGGATCGAGACCAAGAACACCAAGAACCAAGTGGTGTATGATCTCATGATCTTCAACCAAATGGATACTATAGGTTTGTTTTAGCTTTTCAATTTACCATACTTTGGTAAACCCATGAAGGTGGTTCAATTCCTTCTTTTGTGCATTAATGAGGATTAAATTTACTTCATTGGGTGTAGCATGAAGATCATGCCTGAGAGGATCAACAAGGTCATGGGACTACAGTGCTCAGGGTTGAGTGTAATTGATGACTTGGTAGACATCGAGGAGGTCCAAAAGACCACCATGACACTCATGCATCAAAAGTAAGACTATGCCATGCACATCAAAAACCTACAAGATCCCACCCTCTAGATTGTGGTGTGGATTGTCATGACCAAGATCAGAAGGACTGATCATTGGAAAGAGTTTGATATGATGTACCTCTATATTGCCCATCAGGTCACACAAGGGTTGAAGCACAACTAGGTTATGTACTTCGCCCATAAGATTATTGAAGATGTGAAGAGGACCCATCAAATGCCTAAGTACAGGTTCTCATGAGGAGTAATCCTCCTCTTATTAGTTTTTGAAGTGTGTCGGATTATAGCTCAGAAGTGATGAAGTGGGTATACCCTCCCACACACAAGTACCTCACTAAACAATACAAGGTGCTCACATGCCCTAATCACATCACCCCCTCATACAAGATCAAAATGAGGTATTAGTTTGATGGAATGAAGGCAGTGTTCGGGGACGAGTAGCACATCCCCAAGGACTTGCCCCTTTTAGTTGTGGGACAAGCACATTTTGTCGTAAAGTAGCACTCCTCCCTCACACATATCCGAATGAACCCATTTGGAGAGCTCACTGTATGGCTCAAGTTACCATACACCTTCTCGGTGTGGTACTTCATAGACTCTATGAATAAAATTTATGATGCATAGCCTATCATCCTATAAGTTGAGAGAATAGACTCAGAGATTCACGCTCTCTATAAAATGTTTATCTATCCAGGCAAAAAGTCATATACAGAGAAGAGGGAGATGGACCTGACTGATATCAAGGTCAAGCAGATGATGGTGGGGAAATATTCACAACTTATGTTAAATGTTTCACCCTCAAAAGGATCCATAGGGTAGAGACCCAAAGGAGAAACTTCCATCAATGCCACCCCTGAAAAAGAAAAAGTGATTGGATGTGGTTGGCAACACAAGCGGGCATCAGGCACTACAAAAATGACAAAAGACTACAGAAGCACCACAACCTACCCCTCCACCATCTAGACCCGTGTCATCGCATCTATTTGCACCACCTCCACCTTGACCTTGACCTTCTCCACCTCATCCATCTCCATCCCCTCCCCATATGTCTCCATCTCCTTCACGCTTTTCACCACCATGCCCTTCATCTCCCCAGTCTACTCCTCTTTCTCCTCCACCTTCTCCACCTCCACCTCCACCTTCTCCACCTCTGCCTTCTCCCCCTAAAGTAACTCCATCTCCCTGAAGTGCTTCTACTTCAAGAGCTACCCATTAATAACCCCCAAGACCAGTACCCCAACAGGAAATTCTTAAAGTACAGGTTCATAGCTCAGGTTCTAATTTTGAGAAAACTCCCTCCCTGATGTAGGAGGAGAAAGTCACCTCTGATGATTTGTTGCTTGATGTTGAACCACTATATGGTGAGGAGGGGGAAGGGGAAGGAGAACTGAGGGATATGGCCGCTAGTAGCCATGAGGAGGCAAAACTTGAGCATGACCCTAGTAAAGGGAAGGGACCGACTGAGACCACAAAAGAGCATGGTGATGATGCAACTAGCAATGTATATGAGTGATATCAGTTCAGTATCCAAGATAAGATGCTCTATCTTTGGCCAAATTTCAATCCCAATGAGGAAATCTTGGAAACAAGGAAGCAAGTGTCCTCCTATTATATATGTATAATGAGGACTACAAATTCAAATTATCCTAATGCATTCTTTCCTTGGGTCTAGATGCTCCAGCACTGCTAAAACCAGTATGGGTAGATCCATAAAAGATCTCCCCTCTTCTAGAAAGTGTTACCTTATTAAAGATGGGCATGGTGATCAGACGCTGGAATATTTTATCAGATTCTAATACATGCACTATTAAGAGGAAATATGCAAAGATTGTGGGCATGTATAATAAAGAAGTTGCAGAGAAACAAGTGCTCGATGAAGAAGTGGTCATGTTAAAGCAACAGATCCAAGAGACCACACAGGTAAAAATAACGATCTCAAACCTCTGCAAAATAATTTAAAATGAAGAACCAATGCTAGTAGACAGTGTACCTCTTGATGGGGATGCCATAAAAAATCTAAAGACATTGGTAAAACTTATGCTCAAGCGATGCAATGAGTAATCTATGCCAAAAGATGAGGGATTGGAGTTAGTTGAATAGTTCACCATGGCTAACAAAATCTACAAGCACACTATAAGAGGGTTGGGGAGGTTATCCCCATTTTGGATGGATTTTTTGCATGGATAACGCACCCAAACAATGTCTTGGAGGCTCAGCTCCAAGTTAAAGAAGCCCAGAGATAGTAGTTGATTGATGCTACACTCTCAATAAAAGACCGCATCGAGTGTGCCAAAGAATTTAGGGATGTAGAGATGATGGAGGACACAATTAATAAATATCATCAAAAACTGAATGCAAATTTTATATCCCTCTAAGGACAAGTCGACAAGGAGGTCTCCACACTTGAAGACGTCAAGAAGGATGCCATCGCATCCTTGGATGAATTGGTCAAAAACGCTGATGAAACCTCCATCAAGCCCAAGGAGATAAAGAAATCAAAGGGGGCCATAGAAGAAATAACTGCTAAAGTTCTCAAGGTATTTTCACATTGGGACAATTTGAAGAAGGAGATTCAGCAATCGGGGGCCAAATTTTTTACGGATGCTAACACGACTTAATTCGGGATGGACTCATAGTGTAGTGTGGGGTGATGTTAGCCCCAACATTTTGGCTAAGTGTTGTCCAATTTTGGTGCATAATCGGCACAACATTGAAGGACTATGGCACGGAAGGACCATGACACATAGTTGATAGGCATATAAGCATTGTGATGTAAAACTTATGGGGCACAAAAGGACAACAACACAGAGGAACCAGTGTGAGAGGACCTAATTAGAGGGGAATGAGTCATGAGGAACCTGAGGACATAAGACTCAGAATAGAAGCAAAAGACTAGGGGAGCATGTGAGAAGCGGGAGTAGTTTAAAGAATGGTTTATATGGGTCACCCTGACCCTATTAATAAGAAGTTTTGCACCAGCTTGCAAGGAGAGGAACACATGGTAACAAAGATATAACATAGAGCAAGGATATAGGGGGCACATAGGCTTGGGTCTTTAAGAATAACTAATTGTTGAGCGTCATGACTTAGTTTGTTGACAAATTCTTCATGGCATTAATGATTGTAAACACTTGGTCAGGGCAAAACAAGTATAAATACCCCTATTGTAAAGTACTGTGGGGATGGATTTTGGGATGAATTTGTGATGAACTTTTACCTTTCTTATAATTAAGCTTAATATATGAGATATCAGGTTTTATCAACTTCTTATGTTTGATGATGAACTATGGTGTGTGAGTTAAGTGATTAGACTTAAATATGAGTTCTGCCCTATCTTTCTTTTATTTTCTAAGTAACTGATGCTAATATAAGATGACAATATTTTGTGTAGTGATATTAATTGAACCTAGAATTCTAAGGATCAAGGTAGCCTATCTTTACATTTATATAATCCCTGTTTAATTTGCATAAAGAGAAGGATATGAACAAGTTATTAACATTGTGCAACAAAACCTACATGAATCGATCTTTTGCTGTGCACTTTGGGTAAGCGTGTAAGACCTAAATATTGCGTGAAAGGGCTAGACTTATGTGCCGAAGCTGGAATTATCAAATAAATCCCAACACAAGTATTGAGAAAATTTTGTTTTTAAGTAAGACAACAAGCAAACAAAACTAGAACAAAACAAAAATCCAATGAAACTTGTGTAATAAACAAACACAACAAACTAAATTTATTTACAAATAGTATATCCAATCTTCTCCACTATAGTTTTTTGTTTATTTTTTAAAAAAAATCCCCAAATAACCAATCTTATCCAATATCGACAAACACACACTTCTACAAAGATCCCCTTTCAAAATCCTAAATAACAATATGTCAGTTCTAGAGAATTCGCTCTCCTAAGGTTTTTTCATGGTTTGCGTCTACCTGTTTGTGTTTTTGGCCCCCTTGTTTCACACCACAAAGCCCATGGGATTTATTATGGATGCAATGCATTAACTACACTCGATGCACCACCCTTCGGATGGGCAAGCCCTATATTTATGGCTTCTTTGAGCTCTATTGCATTTGTTGATGCAGGGGACAAAGCTGATGGCACCCAAATGAGCCCAAAATTTTGTTTCAAAATTTTATGATGAGGTAATCCCTCTAACCCTCATTTTCAGAGGTAAGTATTCTTGTTGTTGTTAAATAATGTTGCAAATGGTATGAAAATTGTTCTATTGTTGCTTATTTTGTTGGTTGTATCCCTTCAGAGGATTACTTCCATAACTAGCTCCACAACCACTGGGAGCCACTAGGGGTCCATGTCTCTGAAATTCTTAACCTTACCAAAAAAAATTTTTTTTTACCTTTAAGGAGCCCTCTAAAACTCAGTTGATTCTCACAAAGTCCAATGTTTGGTTTGTTCACAACCAACTTATGATTTTGTCTCCCTAGTCTTGGGATTTTAAGGTTTCTAATAATGTTGCCCTTCATGTCCTTGTCTAGGTTGAACTTTCAAGTTTCCCAGTCCACCTTTGGGATTTTATCCCCTAAATCATCGCTCCCATAGGATGTGTGGTTATGATTGAACCAAATAAGTGGTTCTTCCCCCACCCTAACAAGCAAGTCTGTGTGGAGGTTGACCTCTTCAAAGAGCTGAAGGAGCTCATTAAAAT
The DNA here is from genome assembly GCA_037957365.1 of Torreya grandis. Taxonomy (NCBI): domain Eukaryota; kingdom Viridiplantae; phylum Streptophyta; class Pinopsida; order Cupressales; family Taxaceae; genus Torreya; species Torreya grandis. The sequence continues at coordinate 1,652,085 of JARHVA010000540.1, read as the reverse complement.
ATAAGTTGGAGAGACCCAACAATCTCAAAAGGTTGTTTATTTCAAACTTCCTAATACTTTTTTTTGTTACCAAGCCTTAGACCATCGCATAAAGGATTGTCCTTGCATGGGTTTTCCCAAGTCTCCTTAGTCGCCTCCTCATTCTGAGAAGCCAAAACCAAAAGACCTAGGTGATGGCTAGACCACTGTCCACCCCAAATGGGTGATGAGCCCTAAGTTGCAAAACACACCTCAATCACCACCATAAGAGACTTCTCCACCTATCACACCTTCTCAGGGGACCTCCTTCACCCTACCTTCCATCCTAGCTCCTCCTAACCCTCAAAGCATTTCTCTAACCTCTCAGAATCTCAAGATGCCTCTGGATAAGCTTCACTAGACCAACGACTCATTCTCCTGGTGGTCTCACAGCCCACCTTGCAAGGGTGTTGACTCTCTTGGGATGAACATGATGCCAAACACCACTACATTTTAGGGCACCAATTTTCTTGCCCTCACCAGCACAACAACTTTGTAGCATTGGTAGATTTTGAAGATGGACAAGGTGAGTTTCAAATGGATGACCCCTCCCCATGGATATCTTATCATGGAATATTGTTAGGTTGTGGAGCTAAAAGCTTTACTGATGCAGACATGGAGGAGGTCATTGGAGGAGTTTGTTGTTGTCGCAGTCACAGGCGTCGGTCAGGCCAACCAACATCGGCAGGGAAGAGACAAAAGGCAACCGATGTCGGTCAGAAGTCGGCGGGCGTCGGCACCCTCCAAGCAGACAGGGACCGACGTCGGTCACCTGTGTGGTTCAGACTGCGAATGTTACAGGCAATTAGCTAACAAACCAAGTGTTTGCATGTCAAGAGCCAAATTTAGACTAGAAGCTACGGATCTAATTATTGTAATTAGGTGTCTAATTATTGTTTGCATGAGATCTATTTAAGAGACTCATTGGTTGTATTGTAAATTTGTGCTAGAGAGTAAGAGAACAAATAAGCTCCTTCAGAGAGAGGAGAACAATGGTGTGTTCCTCCTAGTGCCACAGTACCAAGTGTGGGTGTTGGATTAGAGAATCAACAGGGTTTTTCATGTATGTATGATCTTGGTCATCAGGTGAGCATGGCTACGATAGGAGATCTGCATGGTAAGTAAAATCATTGATCTGCAGGTGTATGTGTGTGCAAGGTCAAGGTTCACAGGTGTGTAGAACCAGATTGATTTTTAGGTGTGCAAGATCAGATAGGACAGCAACACAATAGGGAGCAGAATCAGGTAGGATCTACTTGGAGTACAGTGTGTACTCAAAAAGAGAGCAAAGAGGAAGGCAAGGAAGATCCTTCCATAAGTAAGATCAGATTGAGGTGCAGGTTGTTGCAGGTTTAGGAGAGATCTACTTGAAGTACGTTTGTGTACTTGTGGAGTGCGTGGAGCACTTGTGGAGTGGCAGTAGTGGATACTGGCTGGTTGGAGGTGAACACCAACTCTGTGTTTGAGTTGGGTGTTAGGACCTAAGAGAGAGAGCTTTGAGGGAAGATTTACTGTTTATGCCCTAGAGGTGTGTAAGGAAGACGAACTATGGCAGCCTTCTTTGTTGTATTTCCTTCTGAAAGAGTTTTAATACAAGTTGTGTATTGTCTCTCATATTCTGTGTTATTTTTGAATTCTAGTTACTTGTGTATTCTGGTTAATTTCTGCATATTAAGTTGCTTGGTAATCAATTGTGTGCTTCCGTTATTTATTTATCCCAGCACGTGGTATCAGAGCTAAGGTTGCAGGGAGCAGGTTTTGTGTTTGGTTACAGGGCACTCTCAGGGGTTTCTGATTGAGTGGGAGTAGAGCAATGGCAAATGAAAGTAAGCTAAGAATTGAGGATTTGAAAAGCACAGATGATCACTTACGGTCCTATGCAAAGAAAGAGCAGGTAAAAGAATATTGTTGGTTGGTAGCAGATCAGCATGAAAGAACTGAAGATGTAGATGTTGTAGGTGTTGTTGCACAGAATGCTCTGGGAGGTCTCTTGGATAAAGTTGAATCTTGGTTAATATATTTCGTTGCCTCTTTCCATGCAGCCCCAGGGAGAGGAGCTGGTGAGCCTTGTCAAATTATTGGCAAAGGGGAAGTGAAGCTGAAATTGCAGGCGATGGCCAACACATGGGTGTTGAAGGAGGTCATGCAGGTCCCAGGTTTGGAGATGTGGCTAATTTCTTCAAAAAAGTTGGGTGATGAGAGATGCACAAGAACTCTCACAGCAGATGCACTTGAATTAGCTGGTGGTAAGAAAATAGGTACTCTTTATCTACTTGTTTATATTACTAATTCTTCTTCTGTTGCAGAGACGTGGCTTTGTAGGCTTGGTCACATGAGCAAGAAGGAGATGCATGTTCTTAAGAGGAAGACTGATATATTTGACAGGCTTAAGAACTGGAAAGCCTTGGCGTTTATGGAGGAGATGGCAGACAGAGACCAGTGGATGGGGCTGGATACTTCTGAGCAGGGTAGTTTGGACATGGGGAACTGAACATGATGCCAAACACCACTACATTTTAGGGCACAAATTTTCTTGCCCTCACCAACACAACAACTTTGTAGCGTTGGTAGATTTTGAAGATGGATAAGGTGAGTTTCAAATGGATGACCCCTCCCCATGGATATCTTATCATGGAAATAAGGGTTCTTATAGAGTTTACCCATAAATACTTTGTATGTGTTGTGTGTCATCAAATTTGTTTTCCAGATATTCTCTGTCTATAAGAATTTAAGATCTCTAGTTCTCTTCTCCAGATGAATCTACAAAGTATTTGGTTGGATGCCACCCAAGTCACCACGCTACATGAGGTAGGAGGTGGCAACGCTTGTATCTTAGTTACCTAAAAAATTTCCTCTAACATTATTTCCATGAGGGAAGACCCATCACATCGGGCAGTCTAGATTATTATTGACATTGATGGCCATCCTTTTGGCATCTTCAATATCTATGCTCCCAATGATGGCCCTGACCACTCCCTGCTCTAACAATCTTTGGTAGGTGGGTTGCCTACTCCCACTTAGTTGGTGTACTATGGATTTAATATGATTGAACACCACCAAGACAAGGCTGGGGCCCTCCCCATGTGTTGGTGTGTTGGTGAGCGCGAGGCTTGGTACTATTTCAAAAATAAATGGGGGTTGAGAGACACTCTCCTCTGAAGACAAACATTTACTCCCACATCTTGGTTTACATGGTCCAACTACCAAAATTGGGATCACCATGTGCTCAAATGTTTAGACCACTTTATGATGTCAAAGCAAAATATTTTAACTTTTTCCTGCATTGATGGCCATCCTATCACTGCCCACTAAAATATTGTCTTGTTAGACCAATCACCCATTTCTTACAAAATGGAATGGATCCCTGGGCAGTATAAGGTGCCATGTAATCAATTCTTTCTCAACACGTTTATGTTGAGTCATGTTGGCACCATCCGACTCATCCACCACATCTGGGACCTAGCCCCATAACCCCCATATGTTTCCAATTGTATTGATTGGTAGAATGAAGTCATTCTTCACACCACCTCCTTCCTCCACCACCATGACAAACATGTTGCCCATATTCACAAGCACTCAGAGGAGGATACCATCCAAGAATTCAAATGAGTCTCTACCTCCCTTGAGATAGATCCTTTCAATATCCAACTTCAAAGGTTTGTTGTCTCCCTTAAACACCACCTTGAGATGGTAGACAATCATGCAGCCAAGGGCGTCCAACTTTGAGCTTGATTACACTAGCTCAAAGTTGGTGACAAAGCCTCCAAGGATTTTTTTTCAAAGCATTGAAAGCCAAATAGGCCCATGGGCAAATTAAAGCCATACAAGTGGCTCAATCTCATCTCACCTCTCAGGCTGATATCTCCTTGGCTATTTTGGAACATTACTAATAGGTTTTCCATGCATAACCCTTTATAGCTGAGAGGTCCCGTGCTCTTCAAAATTGCTTCGAAGTGGTGCCTTGCAAGCTTAAGTCTGTAGATAAGTGGTTATGTGATACCCCACTTACCCTACACAATCTTACAAAGGCTTTAAATTAAATGAGTAATGATAAGGCCCTCAACCTTGATGGTTTCCCTACGAGTTTTACAAAGCCACTTGGGAATTTACCAACCCTGACTTGTTGCAAGTCTATAAAGAATCCCTGTAGACTTAGTCTCTTAGTCCTATGATCAACTAAGGCAATATCAAATTCATCCTTAAAGTTGGGGGTCCTGAGCTTCTCACTAGCTAGAGGTTGATAACTCTGTTAAATATTTATTACAAGATCCTGGCTAAAGCCTTTGCCAACTGCATCCGGCTTATCTTACCTGCCATTGTTAGACCATAGCAAACAATTTTTATTAGGGGAAGGTATATCCTTGACAATCTTATTGCATTCTGGGAGGGCGTGGCCTGAGCATGCTCTTCTCTACAGAGAGTTATTTTTCTGAAGCTCGATTTCAAAAAACTTATGACAGGATTGAGTGGCACTTTATTCTTGCCATGCTCAAAACTCTTGGCTTTGGTCCTTATTTTAATGGAGTTGTGCAGACTTTACTTCATGATGCCTCTACCTGCCTCACTATCAATGGCTATCAGACCCTGATAATTAAACTCTAATGCTCTATACATCAAGGATGTCCCATTGCTGCCAACACTTTATGTTCTTGTTGTTGAAGCTTTGGGGTACCTTTTGGCTTGTAAGGCATCTCAATAGCTTGTTTGGGGTATTGGTCTAGCCAACCACACCTCTTAGCTTATTAATGGTCACTTTACAGATCACACCTTTCTCACACTTGAAGAGCAAGAGGCCACCTTCACTGAAGCCATGTAGTGTCTTGACACCTTTTGTTTGGCTTTGGGCTCAAGCCTTTAATGGAAGAAAACCAGTGTTTCTACCAAATCATGATGCTAATACCTAAGTGGCATACAAAATTTAATTGGCAGTGGATTGCTCGGGGAGAATAATTCAAGTTCTTGGACATCCCCTTTGCATTTGACGGCTTGCCTTCTGAGTTTTGGCAATATTTTCTCAATAAGATTGCAAGGAAAATTGGTACTAGATCACTAAGTCCCTCTCTAGTGGATAAGTTCCAAATTGACACCGAGATTTTGGCGGCCACTCATGTGTAGTACTCTTCTTGTTGGGCCCCTTCCAAAGCCTCCTATGATAGTCTAGCCAAGCTTCTTCGTGATTTTTTCTGGGTCAATTCTAATAAAGCCTGGGGTTTTCATCAGGTGGCTTGGGATATTTGTGGTCTTCCTCATGACAAAGGTGGCATGGGCATAATTAACACTTATCATCAAAGCATGGCCTTATGTGCTAAATAGGTTATTCAGGGCATTTGGGGAAATGAGGCTTGGAAAATCTTCCTCTGCCACTATATTTCTTTAGGTTCTCTTTATGGTAAAAATGGTTGGCAAAATATTAGCTTTTATTCTCTTCTTATCATTAATGTGCTAGTGAAAATTATATAATCTTTGATCGTTAAGAGTATTTGGAAAGCTTTTGAAGCAGTCAAACCCCACTTGAAGTGGGTAGGGGATGGCTTTCGTACAGGTTTACCACTATATTTCTTTAGGTTCTCCCTATAGTAAAACTGGTTGGCAAAATATTGGCTTTTATTCTCTTCTTATCATTAATGTGCTAGTGAAAATTATATAATCTTTGATCGTTAAGAGTATTTGGAAAGCTTTTGAAGCAGTCAAACCCCACTTGAAGTGGGTAGGGGATGGCTTTCGTACATGTTTATCCTTCAACGATCATAGCTTATGGTGGTCTCCTATTCTCACTGCTTCTTCTATTCCCCTGGCTGAAATGCTTGGCATTAAAGCATTTAATTTTTTCAGTAAAGGAATTCACACTATTCATGATTTGGTTAGTTCTAGAGACTGGATCCCTTGGCCAGATTTGAAAATCAAGTATCAATTAAACAATGTTGACTTACTTTTTATCCTTCACATTTACTAGTTACTCCCTGATGTTATGCTCCACAAGCTTGGCTTTCAACGTCCTCGAGTATGGTGGAAAAATTGGAGGTGGAACTGTGATACACATTTAAAAGCCTACTCTCTAGGAATTCTGTATGAAGTGATGAGTCCCTTCTTCTCGACTCTCGATAAGCTCAACAGACGTTGGGGCCTTTAGTCCTCTCCCAAGACTTGGGTCGCCTGTCTAGAATGTGTGTGGCACCCAGGATTGGAGCCTAAATTAGCTCTCTTTCTTTGGTGTTTAATATACCAAGGGCTTCCCTTAGTGAGAGGCTACTTCACCTCCACATTCCTTAGCCCTTTTGTTCGCCCTGCAAGCACCCTGAATCCTTCAAACATCTCTTTTGGTTTTACCCCAAAGTTCAATCTGCGTGGCGTTGGATCCATTCTCTATTCCAACCTTTTCATCTTGAACCATTTTCTTGGAGATAGGCACTTTTTGGTGATTATTCTAACTGGCCAACTTTTATTGCTTTTCTGTGGTAGTTTCTTTGTGTTATCATACTTTTTCAACTTTGAAAACCTAGAAATAATGTTATATTTAATCATGAAGATTGTGATATTTCATTATCTATTAATGAGAAAGTGGTTGTTATATCCTCAGTGTACTTGGAGATCTAGGCTCAAGTGGAGAAGATAGCGCTGGACCTTCGGGGAGTGCTTGATGCACCATGAGTAGAGTTCCAGTCGATGCCTTGCCCGCAGTCCCTTGCCACCTCCTCCTAGAAGGCACCAAAATAGAAATCGGTCCCACAATAGGGTCCACTTTTCGCCTCGCCCTCCTCTAGGGGTGGTTGGGGTGCTTTTGGAAAATTTAATGTTGGTCCTACTCAGCGGCCTCCAACAAGTACTATTGTTCCTGCTCCACCCAATGGTGGTTAGCCGATAACAATTCATGATGGCCCCTTGGATGGTTGGACTACTTTAGAGATCTCAGATGAGGAACTCCCTGTTTGGTCGAGTTTCCTAAGGATGACCCTTTGCCTCCACCCCCTGTGGCGACAACATGTGCTTGATTTTCTCTTTGATGATTTATAGTTCTGCTTGTTCTTGTCGTGTTATGTCTAGTAGTTTGTTGATGTTTTGAGTTAGTGTTTTTTTCTCATCATGAAGTATGGACCATGATTTGTCTGACCACATTACTATGTACCCTTTAATATTATATTTTAATTTTTTAAATATAATACGAAGCGTTCCAATAATAAATCTTAAATAACATTGATGAGATGTGGGTGAGTTGGTAAAGTGACTTGGTTACTACAAGCACCGCCCATGGTCAAATCTCAAATGGTATTAAACGCCGGTTGTGGCCGATTATGACTGTCTGTTGATATTCTTGGGACCATGACCATTGTTAGTAATCCAAGTATTTACGTAATTGAAGATTTGAACCCCTAATTGTTAGAGCTCTGATCAAAAACATATAAGAATAAAGATCCCACCAAAATCCAATCTATCTTTAAAAAATAAATCGTAAATAACAAAAAAATAAGAAAATTATCTTTATTCTCACAAAAATAAAACAGCAAAGGGGGTCCACTCACCGTGGCCTAGTGCACTCTCGAAGCGTTTAAATTATTCTTAAAAAAAAAAAGATCTCATCGGATAACTTTGCAAATACAACTACTAGTATTTTAAAAAGTATAAAAATAAAAAAGTGGACAAAGTAAATGTTAAACCCTAATTCGTAGGGGTGCGGAAGGCACATAAGCCCTAATTCCTAAACCCTAAGATATAATGCGGCGGAATGAAGAAGAGCGGAGCCGAAAATGGTGGATGAGACTATGGCCGGAGAGACCCACTCCGTTGGAGTTTTACGAGTTTTGCACTTTATATGGATCGGGTATACAATCTCTGTTTTAAACAAAATAGGTTTGAGAAATGGAAAGCCAGATTTGTGAATACAATCGCTCTGCTGGGGACAGATTATACTGTTTGTGATGTACTGGTTGAGGCTTGTTCACGGTGAAAATGAAAAGCCATATCATAATTTCTCCTATATCTTATCAGAACAAGCCTCAGCTGGACATCCAAAAAGTACAATGTAATAATGGTTGCCGGTATATGCATTTCATGAAGACCAATGTCCCTGCAGTAAACGTTTTAGGTGAGGGGAAAATTCCTTCACGTTATATGGCTTTCTATTTCTCAAACGAATTCTGTTTTAAATCAGTGAGTACGCGGGCAAGAACTCGAGAGAGAAGCTTCCCATTCATATAGTTTAGTTATAAATAGATTATTCCTTCGTGGTATAGGCTTTCTATTTATTAAATGAATTTTGTTTTAAATCTGTTTTTTATTCATGCCTGAAGGCTGCTGTTCAGTAGTAGGCACTTGGCTTACACTTCGTTGGAATCACAGGTTCAAGTCACATTAGTGGATCCTCTGCTGTTAAGTAGTACACAGTTGGCTTCCTCTTCGCTGGGTCATAGGTTCGAGTCGCATCAGTGGGTCTTTTATAAATCTATGGTAACCAGAGGATGACGGAATCGATCCATTTATTGAATATTTTTTCCATCTACTAGATCCTTAGGTATAGGACTGTTAAAAAAATTAGGAGCCTTTTCCAACCAGTGATCCCATGATTTCGTACTTATATTAGTTTTTACTGTTAAAAAAAAATTAGTTGAGCAAAAATATATCTGTATTCATAAATCATGTTAAATTTGCACCTGCAGTGCGTTTCTAGCTTCCCTTTAAAACTGTCTGGAAGATTTTTTTTTTTATAATTTAAATTTATTGTACTGGGTTCTGTTCACTGATTATAAGATTCTATGGATAGTAATAAAGGTTTTATGGTACTCATGCAAAAGATATGAAATAATTCTTTATATTGAATGATTTTAGGAAATGGGAACTTTTTAAAATAAACAGAGCAAGGAGCCAATGCAATCAGTGCATATGCTGGCTCATAAATTGAAGCCCAACAGACACAATCACAAATTTAAGCCAAACAAATATAATGAAAAGCTTATTGATGGAGCACTTATTTTTGTTAATTTGTATTTCCTTGTCATCCCACATGGCATATATGCATATAGAATCTAACAGATTTCCCAGAATTTCTAACCCCTACTATGTTTGTGATTGGTGCAGTGAGACTGGTGTATTCCCTTTGTCTTTCGCAACTATCCGAGTATTTTTTCCGGAGTTGTTAGTACTTATTCCTTCCTCATTTTCTAAGTTGTTTTTCTCTTTAGAAGTAATCATATTTTAAAAACAAGCGCACAACTAGTAAATGGGACCACTGGGTAAGGCAACATAAAATTGGATAACTGCCAGTGCAGTTAGGAGCATACTAGTTTATGTATTTGGAAATTTATATATTCATGTACTTGTTACCTCCCATTCCTGAGAAATGAAGAATATCTAAATGAATAGCAAATTAAGATTAAGATCATGTTGGCACAGCTGGTATACCAGCATTTGCAGAATTAGCTCAAAGACATTATAGCAAAATGCAATAATCTTAAGATGAGTTTGAATTTTTTCCTCTTTATATTCTACCCTTAAACATAGGATGAAATCGATCAACTTTTTTTCTCTCACAAAGGAGTTGATGCCTTGCTAAATTCACCCTTGCACATAGGTTTTTTTTAAGGCTCTTGTGGCGCTTGGCTTCCCTTGGTTCTTTGTGAGGGGGTTCCCTTTGTTCATCCTTCTTTGCATTCGTCTTCCTTTGATAAAAAAATTTGAACTACTTGTTTTTTATATTTTTACATAGTTATGCTTAGGTAAACCCTTTCATAGCGTTATGCTCAGGGTGACCCCTTCATAGCGTTATGCTCGTGCGCGACCTTACATAATCAAAGTAAGGTTACTTTGTTGTATACTCTCTTGCTTAGTGATGCTTGTGATGACTTGCTCTTAGCCAAAATAGGGGATCAATATCTCCTCACTCCAATTATCATTACCATCTTTCGACAAGTTGATGCCTTCTACCTATATGTTCAAAACCTCGTGCCCTTGTTGACAGAGTTCTTCAAAATCATTCTAGCACTGAATCTCTGTCACGACCTTAGCCCAATTTTGAGTGACATCTCTTAGAGGAAGGCCTCAACTTCTATGATGTCCTTGGCGCCTTTGGTCCCCTTTTGACTTGTTGGAGCTCTAGAAGGTTCACTTGTTGGACTTTTTGTGTAGTGTCTTCTTCATCACTAGCCTTAAATTGTAATCTTTCAAAAGCCTTGGCTAGCTCTTTGTGCCCCTCTTCAATTGTGTCCTTTAACGCTTCAACGTTGTTAATAATTCTCTCTCGGCCTTGTCCTTTATTATATATACATTGGCCTTGAGCTCTTGTTGCTAGCTCTCCTCTTGCTACATTTGTGCACAAACTATCTATGTTGTTTATGTGAACTTCTGAAAGATTAACTTCATCGTTCTTGCCTTACCATGTAGAATGTTCAATCTTAAAGGCCTCAATGTTCTTTTTGAGCTCTTTTCCCCTCTGAGCTTATTTTGTTCAATCTCCTTTCTAAGTGATATTTCCTCCACACTTGACCTACACAATTGTTTACTTACGAATAGACCAAGGTTGCCTTATAGGCTTTGTATTGATAATGTGTTTGCGAGTACATGTGGTTCTCTTGATCTATCTTTGAGCACATTGTCACGATTTTGTCTAAAAGAATGGATATGCGACACTTTGTTAAGGCTAACTCATTCTCTTTGGTCTCCAATTTTTGCTTATAGGACTTTGCATCTACACTATTTTAAAATGTTCTTATGCACCACTTCAATAGCTAGGTGAATTTGGGCCAACCCAGATTGCTCCTCGGTTAAGTGTTGGGGGTTAATGGCCATGGCATTTGCCTCCTACCTCTTTGGCTAACGTCTCTTTTGTATTGAGGCATTCGGAAGGTACCTCAATTGTTGCATTATTTTTATAAGTTTGAGAGATGGTAGAAGCATTTTTTTTCTTGAAGCACATCTTACATGCATGGCTGAACTTCTTTTTGCCTATCATCTCCTTTGTCTACTTCTTCAGATTCGTCCACCTCCTCAGTGCTCTCCACGAAGGGCTAAGACGTGTGAGAGACTATCTTGATTTGCCCTTGTTGGTCTAGCTCCTTGGTTTGCTTATCTCTATGTTTTGTTTCCTCTTCTCGTTCTTCTTCTTTTTCTTCATTGGTCACCTCTACACGAGTTTCTCCAACTTTGCTCTCTCCATTTGTGTGTTTTCTCTTCATTTGTTTTTTGTCTCAGGGTTTTGCTTCATTTGTTTTCCTTGCCACCTTGAGCCCTGTGTCGTCTTGCACGTTTAGCAAGTCCCATTCGAAGGAATTCCTCATTGATCACTATAAAGCCATATTCGCAAGTCATTTTGCACCAAGAGGCTTATGTCAAGGAAAAGTACCATAATATCTAAGTGTACATTTAGAGAAAAATACACATTTTTCTCAATTCAGAGTCGACACAGTCATAGTAGCTTTGAGCTAAGTTTGCATACACCTCCAAGGTTACAATTTATTGTTGAAGCACTTAACCACATTAAAATTGTACTTGCATTTATCTTTTTACATTTGTGTTTCACACAGAGCACTGGAGCATGAAAGAACTACATGGAGTTTGATCCCTCTTTAGAGTATTGGTATGTAAGCAACACTCAATAAATGAGGTGTTGAAATTTAACACAATTTCAACCACTAACTTTTTTTTCATTTTATTTCATTCATTTTTCATGGTCAATTGAGCTAGGTTTGCAAGTGAAAAAAATTGTACATAGTGATGTCTGTAAAAGATTAAAAGCTCACGCACAATCAAACAAAACACATAGGGGCAACGAACTTGTCACATAAACTGTAGAGAGCAAACCTTCACTGAACGTTGATGTGCCTTAAGGACAACAACATAGACTGCCCTTATTCCATTCCAACGGCCTTGTCCTAGAGCTAAGCGAAACACTATCCCTGATTCACATCATTATAGAGCCACACAATTGATTTCACTGTTGCATTTACAATCACACATGCTTGTTTTCCAGGTAAATTATTTCTTTTTAGTATTTTTATTTTTTAGTATCTTTCCAAATATAGCAAGTTCCAAATAAGTTTGTTCATTTATTGCATTTCTATATTATTTTGATTTTATGTAAAACTTTGTCTAAAACAAAGTGAATCCTTTGAATCGTAACACCTTAGTTAAAAGCAATTATGATATAAGTATACATTTACTCAAATTGTTGTTTTAAAAAAGAAGAAAAATCTTATTAGTTTTTATAGATAATAATAAAGGAAAACAGGATTTGGCTAACAAATTAGAACAAGAGAGATAAAAGAAGCCTCTACGAGAACAAATGAAGGTAGACATAAACCCAAGAAGCTAAGCATCCACAAAGCCAACAAGCCAAAAATAAGAGAGAAAACCAAATCACTGAAGTTTAGAAGCTACACATCCCATATCAGTGCATAAGCATTAGAGGGAAGCACCACCATAGAACCACTTCTAGGAAGCAAGAAGATGCCAACACCAAAAGCCTTGGTCACCGGGGATAGAATGTTCTTCAAGCATTGAGAGTACAATACACACTCCAAAAGGTAGACCAATGAATCATTCGATTACAACTTGAACAAAAGGGAAGTTATTAGTGGGTTGAATCTTTTCTAATTAGTTCTTTGCATTCTTCCTAGATAGGGGGGCCTTAACAATACTAGTCTTCATTAAGAGGAAGGTGTCGAGCTCCAAAGTTAGCTAAGAAATCCATTGGAGAGTTTGTCTTATGATAGTTGTGGGAGGAAAAAACGTCATAAAAAAAGAAATGATATGGAGGATATTTTGAATGATTGAGTTGAGTTACCACTAATCAGAGCTTTTCGTTTTAACAACATTGATAATCAAGATATAATCATTTTTCACAAATAATTTCATAAAATTTAAATCATTAGCGATTCACAAACCTTTGAGAAGAGCTAGAGTTTCTTCCAAATTGTTGGAAGACCATGGAATGTTGAAGGCTCCTAAGTAATCTCTAAAGATCCACTAGAAAGACCTACATTACCTTTGGACGTCTTGTCAAAATTTAACTTGACACAACTTTTGCTTGGAGGCTTCTAAAAGGCCAATAACCTTTTATTGAGTTGAGCAGTGAGGATGAATTTTTTTTGCAATAACTTGCCATCTGTTGTGCTAGCCTAGTCAAAAAAAAATTGTTGTTCTATGAATCTTGTTGAGCATCATAGCTCTGCATAAGAATATGTGTCTTTATGACTGAAGGTCTGTATGTTGAGAGTCTAAAGTGTAGATCATGGAAAGCTGCAGTAGCAGCAGAGTCATTGGAGAAGAGCCTAGAGTTTGTGGGAAACTGCTCAGAAAGAGAGAAGCCACAACTATTAGGCATGAAGCTGCAGAAAAGAAGAGCACCCAGGTGGAGGCGTGACAAAGAGAAACTAGATAGAAGTGTTGGAAGATAGCCCAACAAGAACAAAGACCAAGTAGATAATAGAGTTTTCAGTTTGTATGTTGTAGCATCAGAGTGTAGTCTGGTTTGTTTTTTATATGCAGACATTGTGAATGTCGTAGTCGTGTTTGTTATATTGTTGAGTGCTGCATTGAAGCAAGACACGACCAGCTAGCACGTTGCCTATTCAAGTCGTAGCTTATTAATATAGCATAAGGATAAAGTATACAATGAAGATCCTCACTCAACCTGGGATTGGAAGAGTTGAATCATCGAAAAGGAGAACCCAAATCAGAGTTGGCAAAAGAGCGTCGTTGGAGGAAGGATTAGAGTCGATGTAGTTAGCAAGAACCGATAGTGGAGATCGAGGAAGCGATAGCCAGGTTGGAGGAAGGTTGTAGCAGTCGCAGGAGAAAGAAGTGTGAAATTTGTAGCTACAGCTGCATCAACCTGAAAGAAAAAAACAGAGCAGCAAAAAAAATAGAGTACAAAGAAGAAAAAATAGAGCAAGAACAATTTGCAGATTTTATTATATTTCCTTAATAATATGAAAAAAGCCTTAACAAAGGTTACAAAAGCTAATCAACCGCAGCAAAGAGAAGCGGTGAAAGAGACAGAAAAATGCAGAGTTCAACTGCTGTTTAACCATCCTTATTTGCAGGGAGACGGTGAAAACAAGGGAAATGCAGTAATCCTTCGGTAACACATTATGCATTAGTTAGCTTAGATAAATAGGTAGTTAGCTTGGCGTTGGACTGCACCTGAGGGAAGAGAAATTGACGCTAACACCCCCCCTTAAGCTAATTAAGGAGAAAAGAAAAAAAAGAGGAAAGAGGGAAAACCCTGTGGGAACAAAACCCCCCCTCAAAAGAGACACTAACTGCACATGGCAGCGATTGTGTTGCAGTGTTCTTCACTCCAAGGTCTCGTAGAAAATGAAATTTTTGCTTAGTGAATGTCTTCGTGAAGATGTCGGCAATCTATTCAGAAGTGGCACAGTACTGCAAGTCGATGACTCCATCATGTATCAATTCGCGGATGAAGTGCATGTGGATCTCGATGTGTTTGGTTCGTTGCTGTTGTATGGGATCTCTACAAACCTGTAGTGTACTCTGATTGTCACACCAAATGAAAATCGGACGATGAAAGAGGATACCAAGCTCAATTAGGAAGTGTTGCAGCCAAATGACTTGAATGGTAACGTTGACTGCACCTCTATATTCAGCGTTTGTTGATGATAAAGCAATGGTAGATTGCTTCTTCCCTGACCAGCAAATGGGCCCTGATCCCAAACTAAGAACATATCCTGAAGTGGACTTGCAATCAATGTTATCACTAGCCCAGTCAGAATCAATGTAGCCAATGAGATCCAAAACACAACTTGCTGAATAATGAATCCCATAGCAAATGGTTCCCTGGACATAGCAAAGTATACACTTGGCAGCCTTCCAATGTAGCTCATGCGGCTCTTGCATGTATCTAGAAACAACCCCCACTGCATATGAGAGATCTAGACGAGTGTGAGATTAAGAAGACTCCCCACAAGTTGACGGTAGTGTGTGCAATCAACCAATGGTGTATCCTTGCCATCTTCCAGTTTGACCCTTGATAGAAAAGGTGTGATAGCTGACTTGTAGTTAGTCATGTGAAACCGAACCAAGAGATCTCGTGCATACTTGGATTGAGCAACTGTGATTCTTGATTGATTCTGGCTGATTTCAAGGCCAAAAAAAAAATGTAGGAGACCCATGTCTGTCATAGAAAATCTATCATGCAAAATAGTTTTAATTGCAGCAATGGCGGTGGGTGAATCCCCTGTTATTAGTAGATCATCTACATAGAGTACTATGAGCAACAAAGAATCAGATGTTCTTAGCATATAAACATTTGGATCAGATTTGCATCGTATGAAATTTTGAGACATAAGATAAGAATCCATTTTAGCATACCAAGCTCTAGGTGCCTGCTTGAGGCCATAGAGTGACTTCTTGAGTCTACATACCAATGAAGAATTTTGTATATACCCTTGTGGCTGCTCCATGTAGATCTCCTCCTCGAGATCACCGTGAAGAAATGCATTCTTCACATCCATGTGATGAACCTCCCACCTTCTTGATGTTGCAATGGCAAGAGCCAATCGAATGGAGTCCATTTTTGCCATTGGAGCAAAAGTCTCATCATAGTCAATGCCATGAACTTGTTGAAAACCTTTGGCAACCAATCTGCTCACATGTCCATCTACTGATTTCTTTGTCCTATAGACCCATTTACATCTGACAAGCTTGCGATTGGAAGGAAGTGGAACCAAATCCCAAGTTTGGTTTGCAATGAGGGAGTTGTACTCATCATCCATGGCTGCTTCCCAAAGAGGATTCCCTGTAGCTTTTGCATAAGTCTGAGGGTTACTTGCTAGAACCACATATGCATGCATCGGCATGATGGGCTCGATAGCTGAGAGTGCATGAGGGATTTCATATATATCAGCTAAGCTCCTTGTTTTTTGATTTTATACATGGGATACTGAATCATCACTAGAATCCAAATCAAGGATTGGTTGTGGATCAACATATGCATGCTCATGTTCCTCTGAATCAGATTCAGAAATATCTAAAATAAGATCAGAATGATTGTATCTCTGAGATCTGTAAGAGGAGGAAGCATAGAGGTGGTGGCATGTTGTTCTTGAGATGCATGTGGAAGACTTTCATCAAAGTAGACACTCCTCTCAATGAAGAGTGTTTATGTGGAAAGATCTAGTAGTCTGTATCCCTTTTACACCATCTAGATATCCAACAAAGATGCATTCTTTGCTTTGAGGCTCCAAAGCCTTCCTCTTATCTGCAGGAATGCATGCCCAAGCACGGGATCCAAAGATGTGGAAATGTGTGACTTCTGGTTGCATGCCTCTCCATGCTTCAAAAGGTGTTTGTCTGGTGATAGATTTGTGAAAAGATCTATTTTGTATGTATGAAGCACAGTTGATTGCTTCAGCCCACAATTTAGAGGGAAGGGACCTAGCATGCGACATGCAGTTGGCCATCTCTTTCAAAGATCGGTTCTTCCTCTCAGCTACCCCATTTTGCTGTGGAGTGTATGGAACTGTGTTCTACAATTGTATCTCTGCTTCATCACAAAGATGTTGGACATCATTGTTGACATACTCCCCTCCATTATCTGTGCGGAGGATCATGATCATTTTCCCAGATTGCTTCTCTGCATGGGCTTTGAAAATCCTAAGATTCTCAAACACCTCAGATTTGAATTTGAGAAAATACACCCATGTGTATCTTGTGCAATCATCTATGAATGTTAGCACATATATGGCTTTCCTCATGGAAGGTTCAGGGAATGGACCCATAAGATCACTGTGAACAAGCTCTAAAGGAGAAGAGGCTCTCCATACATTCCCCTTTGGAAATTTTTCTTGTGGATGCTTTCCAAGAGCACATCCTTCACATTTTCCATTAGAAAAGTCTATCGCTGGCAAGCCTTTAACCATTCCCTGTTTGTTAAGTTGCTGAATGTATCTAAAATTTAAATGACCAAATCTTTCATGCCAAATTCTACTTTCATCATTTGCATGTGTTAGAAGTAAAGTAGAATCTGATTTAGCAACAAAATCGAAAAAAGTGTACAGATGAGATTGATGATTTGCCTTACCAACAACAATTTTGGAGTTGTCTTGCATGTCAAATATGGTCACCAAATCAGGGGTGAATTCAACTCTCCTACTGATTCTAGTATGTGTCATTTGATACACAAAAAGAAGATTAACAGAAAGCTTTGGAATATGTAAGACATTCTCAAAACTTCCAATTCCAACCTCTACCCTCCCTATTCCAATTGCCTCTACAGGAGAACTGTCTCCCATGAGAATAGGAAAACTAGAATATGGTTTTAAAAAAGAAAGAGCATCTTTTGTGGCTGCCATGTGGTGTGAAGCTCCAGAGTCTATGATCCATGCATCTGAAGAAGTATGAATAGCAATCAATGCATGAACATTGTCTCTAGTTTCAGGTGCTATTTCTTCCTGCTTCTTCTTGGCACTCTAAGGGATAAGGCTACCAAGATTATGTTGTTGAAGTGTCTAAGCCATGAGATCAATGGTCTTCTTCATGCATGATGATTATGGATGGTACCCACGGTTGCAATAGCTGCACTTTGATTGGCCCTTTTTGTCCTTCTTTTCTTTTGAGCCAGTAGATCCATCTTGAGGTTTGGGATTGCCTTCCTTTCTTGGATATGAGTCCTTTTTCCCTTTGCCTTTGAATTGTTGGTTGGATTTGGAATTGTTCTTCCCACTTGCTTGCACAACAAGTGCATGAGCTTTGGAATTCTTCAATGTGCCCATCTTTATAAGCTTATCCTGCTCATGTACTAGAGACTCAATGAAGGTATCCAGTGTGGGCATCTTCCAAGTTGCTCCTATTGTGAGCCTAACTATGTGGAAAGCAGAGACAAATATTGCATATTTTGGACCCAACTTTGATAGAATAGCAAGGATTAATTTACTTTCTTCCTTGGATTTGTCAATACCAGATCCTTTGAGCTGAAGCAATAAGGCCTTGAACTTTGTGAAGAAATCTTGAATATTATCAAAACTCCTTGGATCTAATGAGTTGAGCTCATTTTCAAGGATATGACCCTGCATTTCATCTTGCTTTCCAAAAAGAGTCTCTAATGTATTCCAAACTTGGTTTAGAGTTGTACATGCCTCAACATGAAACAACAATTTTGGAGAGATGGATAAGCATAGCAAACCAAATGCTTCATCCATGCGGTTGAAGTATTTAGATTTTTCAACTACTGGATTGGGTTCAACCTTTGTATTCATAACTATCTAATAGAGGCCTCTACTTCTGCGCTGAAGTAGAATCTTTGGCTTCCAATCAAAATAGTTGTATGGTGTGAGAATGGCAGAGGGTGAACATTCCATTTTTCAGCTCTGATCTTATATATCTGAAAAAAAAATACTATACTTCTTCTTTCTGGCAACCAGGTTCTGATACCATGTAAAATTTGTAGCTACAACTGCATCAACCTGAAAGAAAAAAATAGAGCAACAAAAAAAAATAGAGTACAAAGAAGAAAAAATAGAGCAAGAACAATATGTAGATTCTATTGTATTTCCTTAATAATATGAAAAAAGCCTTAACAAAGGTTACAAAAGCTAATCAACCGTAGCAAAGAGAAGCGGTGAAAGAGAAAGAAAAAAACAGAGTTCAACTACTGTTTAACCATCCTTATTTGCATGAAGACGGTGAAAACAAGGGAACTGCAGAAATCCTTCGGTAACACATTATGCATTAGTTAGCTTAGATAAACAGGGGGTTAGCTTGGCGTTGGACTGCCCCTGAGGGAAGAGAAATTGACGCTAACAAGAAGAAGCCAACAAAAGAGGAAGCATATACATCCAACCCATTGGGGATAGGTTCGAGTCTCTTCGCCCGTAGATTTGTTGAAGATCAACATCAAAGTAGTGCAGCGAAAGTGTGGTCCTCGGAAGCTGCAGACAAGAAAGAGTGCAGTCAACATTGGAAAACTGTGATGTAAGATGAAATGAGAGCAGAAATGGAGGAAGTGAAAGTGCTGAGCATGTGGGTGAGTCCCTTTGACATGCACGTCTTGATTGGATTGGAAGAGAAAGGTGTGAAATATGAATGCCAAGCAGAAGACGTTACCACCACCAAGACTCAGCTGCTGTTGCAAATGAATCCAGTCTACAAGAATATACCCGTGTTCATTCACAACGGCGATCCCATCTCCGAGTCTCTGATAATCCTCCACTATATTGACGAGGTCTGGCCTTCCAAGCCACTTCTACCTTTCGAGCCATATGACCATGCGCTTTCTAGATTCTGGGCTGGCTTCGTAGACAACAAGTTCTATGATTCAGCAACTCGTGTATTGAGAGCAAAAGGGGAGGCTCAAGAGGAGGCCAAGCGTGACATGTTGGCGAATCTTAAATTTTTAGAAGGGGCGTTGAAGTAGATGTCACGAGGCCGGGGGCCTTATTTCGGTGGAGAAGAATTTGGCTTTGTAGATATTGCCTTCATTCCATTTGTGTCCTGGTTCCATTCTTATGAAACTGTTGGGAATTTCAAGCTCCCGTTCGAGACTCAATTTCTGCTGCTCCGTGCATGGGTTAAGAAATGTATGGAGAGGGAGAGCGTCAAGAAAATACTTCCAGCTCCTGAGCGTGTTCTGGAGTTTGGCCTACAAGTGAGGAAGAAATTTGTGGCGGATTGAAATAACCATCGTTGCCCCCGTTTGATCCTAGAAATTATGTACATATATTATTTTTGTGACCGTAGCCTGTTGATGTGGTAGCAACCCACATAAGTGTGAAAGCAACGAAGGCATTGAAAAGCACTGAGTAGCTATGTATTGAAGAAGGATGTAAACAATGAAATGCATTGTGAGATGATAGCAATAGCCATCGAGAAGTTGTATTAATGGTCATAGAATGGTATTCAATAATTAAGAGTTCCACAGCGCTGAGAAAAAAAAAAAAGATCTATTGTGCATCATAGATAGTAGTAGTTGTGATTAAGGGGGGAGTGTTGGAATTAAACACCAACTACTTCTGTCTCCAGCTGCCTCAATGTGCCTATAATTGGAGTTAGACAGGAGAGCCTCTATAGGCTAATCACTTGTCCACTTCAGGGATTAGTACACGATTCTTCAAGCTTGTGTGATCTTTGACATCAAAGATTGGCTTACCTACACTTTTGGGCTCTACCTATCATGGAGAAGATGGTCACATGTCTTCCAAAATTCTACCAGGAGCATGTAGGTACCTACAAAGGTTGTGCCATGGAATCTAAAGAAGTACTTGAGAGGTTAAAAGATTTTAAAGCTTAGGTAGAGAACTTATCTGGGAAAAGAATCAAAGTTATGAGATCCGACAATGGAGGGGAGTACACCTCTGAAGGATTCAGTAATTTTTTGCATTGAAGTAGGGATTAAGAGGGAGTTATGTGTCCCTTACAATCCTCAACAGAATGGTGTTGCAGAAAGGAAGATCAGATCTATTGTAGAAGCCGCCAAAGCTATGATAATGAGTTCTTCTCTGTGAGAGAATTTTGAGGTGAAATCCCTTGATAACAAGTTCTTTTTTATGAGAAAAGTTCGAAGTGAAATCCCTTGATAACGAGTTCTTTTCTATGAGAAAAGTTTGAGGTGAAATCCCTTGATAACGAGTTCTTCTCTGTGAGAGAAGTTCGAGGTGAAATCCCTTGATAACGAGTTTTTTCTGTGAGAGAAGTTCAAGGTGAAATCCCTTAATAACGAGTTCTTTTCTGTGAGAAAAGTTTGAGGTGAAATCCCTTGATAACGAGTTCTTCTCTGTGAGAGAAGTTCGAGGTGAAATCCCTTGATAACAAGTTCTTCTCTGAGAGAGAAGTTCGAGGTGAAATCCCTTGATAACGAGTTCTTCTCTGAGAGAGAAGTTTGAGGTGAAATCCCTTGATAACGAGTTCTTATCTGTGAGAGAATTTCAAGGTGAAATCCCTTGATAATGAGTTCTTCTCTATGAGAGAAGTTCGAGGTGAAATCCCTTGATAACAAGTTCTTCTCTATGAGAGAAGTTCAAGGTGAAATCCCTTGATAATGAGTTCTTCTCTATGAGAGAAGTTCGAGGTGAAATCCCTTGATAACAAGTTCTTCTCTATGAGAGAAGTTCAAGGTGAAATCCCTTGATAACAAGTTCTTCTCTATGAGAGAAGTTCAAGGTGAAATCCCTTAATTCCACCCTCTAGGAGAACCATGGTGGATGTCAATTAAAGTGATGAACACTTGTACCTACCATACATTGTTGTAGCCATTG
Source organism: Torreya grandis (assembly GCA_037957365.1). NCBI lineage: Eukaryota > Viridiplantae > Streptophyta > Pinopsida > Cupressales > Taxaceae > Torreya > Torreya grandis. The sequence continues at coordinate 1,630,870 of JARHVA010000540.1, read as the reverse complement.
TGGTTGACATCACGATGAGGTGATATGTTTTATGTAGCTGGAAGTATCCTCCCTAGCTAAGAGGGAGTGTTGATGTTGAAGGAGCAGCGTCGGGCTCCCACTTCCAGCACAACTTATTTAAGACATAATTTGTTTTGTGGACGCTGACACAGAGATTGAAGAGATGTGTCTCTTTCCTCTCACTTATATATATATATATATATATATATATATATATATATATATATATATATATATATGATTTTTCATTGTTCAATATAAGGTGAAGTATAATTGAAAAGGCAGATCAAACTTCTAAGGAGTAGATCAAGTTATTTCAAGAGCAAACTCAGATTTATCAAGTGTGATCTTATTCATTGTGCTTCAAGAAGTGAAGCCATACCTGTAGGCCTTGGATTTGGCCATTGTAAAGCAGATTATTGTTCTTATCATTCAATATATAAGAGATATATTGTTGCTGGGTTTTTTCCTTCAAGTTGGAGGGTTTTCCTAGGGTATATTGTTGTGTTCATTGTTCATTGTGTTGCATTTTTCTGATTGTTTCAATTCTGATCATAAAACTAACATCCATAGCGGGTCTAACACCAGGTTGGAATTCCACATCACAGTTTCTATTTTCTGTTTGGTTTATGTTCTTTCTCTGGTATAAATAAAAACTAAATTACAATTTTGTACAAATGTTGTATGTTTGTTTTTTAGTTTAACATTTCCCATCAACATTGTTGTTGATTATCAATTATTGAAAAAATTACTTAATTGTTACATTTTATAACTCATCTGAAAATATAATCCGAAAATATTTAATGGAGAAAATGGAAAACAAAAATTACCCAAATGCCCTCCATAGGCAGCTGCACGAAGACACGTTTGCCAATTTTTAGTTGGCCAAATTATACGATACTATGGCATGGCATCCATCAAAAGCTTGACTGCTTCGAGGTGACCATACTCGCAAGCTATTAACAGAGGCGTCTCTCCGAAGTGATTGTGTTTGGAAGCACAACGCTTGTTATGGCAAAACATAATCCTTACTATATCCGGATTCCCAAATCAAAATTTAGGGTTAAAACAATGGATGATATCCAAGATGAGAAGAATTAGAGTAGTAAAGAAATGAGGCGTATAACATACCTAACCTACTCTCATAGGAATTCAGATCCAACAACGTTTTAAAGGTACTTTCTTTTTCGTTCCCAGGTCATTGGGCATTACAAAGTTAAGGATCTAGGTGACCGCAACAAACAAGCTTTTCTAAATTCTATGAGAAGGATTGTATAAGGAGGGACTATTTCTTTAATTGGATCTCATGGTCGAATTAATACTCGTCTTTTGAAAAAGAACGTTCGTAGTATGGATCGCAGATTCATTTTATAAATGGAAAACTAAATATAGAAATTGATGTATGGTTGTGGTGGTGTAGAGGAAATGATGAACAAATGAGGCTCATCAAATTGATTTTATTTTGTTGGCTGTATGTTTATCATCTACGTACAAGGTTGTGTTGCACATACTCGGTAAATTTCAATGCTTGTTCATATATTGACACTGTCCATGATCATATTTTGGAGGATATTACAAACACATTGCTTATGATTATGATAGTTTTGGACTACAGTGAGGCATTTGCTACAGATTACGAGAGTTCAAGAGTGGAAAAACCAAATAGATTTTGGAGAACAAGGGAGAGAATCAAGACATTAAAGCGTTTATGTCGGTTTACTCCAATCATAATATAAGAGACCAACTTTTTGTATCTTTATTTGAGGAAATTCGTATGATACATTGACCTAGTTTTTATTGAAAAAATTCTAGTGATATGTTGGGTTACTTTTCACTGATAATTTTTAAACTTATTATTATTTATTGACTTTGTTGAAATAGATAAAATTTGATGGTCGTATGACTATTTTATTTTTTTGTGATTTTTAATACATATTACTCTTCTTTTTGTTTAGAACAAAGTATTATACTCTTATTTGCTCAAAAACTAATCTTTACAATCATTTATCTATATTGATTTCATTTTCTTATGTATTTATGTGTCATACATTTGCAGGATCTGTAATATTAACATATTTATTAAAACATATTATAATTTATAATATAATGTAACATATTAAAATATAATATAACATATAATATCACACATTAAAAAATATATTTAAATACAATATTTACGATACAAGTGAATATAATATTAAAATTTATATTTTATAAAATATATTATATAATTTAATATAATATTAAAATGCATATTATATAATCTAATATTTATATCAAATATATAAAAAATATAGTATTCATATATATTATAGAATAAATTTTTAATATATAAAATTATTATATAATATTTATATAATAAAAAAAGTTTGTACAAAAATGTCATATAGAAGATAGTAATCATTTGTTGTATCTTGTACAAAAATATATATAAATTTTATTGAGTTGAAGAGCAAGTGGATGTACTTTTATGAAGGTAATTAGAGAATATGATGACTATTACGTGGATTGAATTCAAATAGATTTATAAGGTGGTGAAAGATGAATAGAGTTAACAGATGCTAACTTGTCATTGTATGATAGTGAGGTTTGTAATAATATCCGTTAACGACATAGTTCGTTTGTTAATTTTAACATTGAATAGTTGTTCAACTCATAAGAGATGTAACCATCCCGTCTCCACCATGTCCACTATCACATCTTCTCTTTAATTGAAACATTACGACTATAATTCTACACTAACATAGTTACATACAAGAATTGTAGTCTAAAGACTTTATGCGATTACAAAGAGACGTATATATATTTTTCTATTTCTTGAATGTATTTTTCGTAGTTATATATTCTTTTGCATATGATATCATTGGTCACTTTGAAGTAAAGTTTGTTCTAATTATGTTGAAGTTATTATCTAACACAATATGATGTGAGAGTTTTTAAATTAGTTTATTCAAAATTATTCAAAATTTTGGATTGTTTAATTAACTATGATATTTTATTAGAATGATTTCTTGTACATTGATAATACACATTTAATTTAAACGGATACGTATCAAAATACTATTGTCATAACAAAAGAATATTTTATATATAAAACGAATTTAAAAATAATCTATCATAATATAATTCGTAAAAAAATACATTCAACAAATAAAAATAATACACTTACTATATATAATCATATTAAAAAAAAATACATTCACAAATGAAAATAACATAATTATTGCATATAATATAATTGCAAAAAAAAATTACAATTCCTCTAACTTTCCTTCACCTTGGAGGCAACTGGTAGTAAGTATAAAAATAAGAAAAGCGGAAGAGGCAATGAACGGAATAAAATATTAAATTGGAAGGGTTGTGGTAATTGGTAAGGGTGCGGAAATACGGCGGAAGGAAGAAGAAGGGTGCTGAAAATGGTCGGTGAGACGATGGCCGGAGAGACACAGCCAGTTGGAGTTCTACCAGTTTTGAACTTTATGTGGATCGAGGATGCTATCTTTGTTATAAACAAAACAGGTTTGAGAAATGGAAGCCAGATTGGTGAATGCAATCGCTGCTGGGGACAGATTATACTCTTTGCGATGTACCGGTTGATACTTTTTCTAAGTGATAAAATAATTTCATAATTTGTCCCATATATTATCTAGAAAAAGCCTCAGCTGGAAATTCTAAAGAGTAAAGCATAATCATTGTTGCCGTGATATGCATTCGATAGAGACCAATGTCCCCACAGTAAACGTTTCAGGTAAGGGGAAAATTCCTTCGCGTTGTATGGCTTTCTATTTCTAAACGAATTCTGCTTTAAATTAGTGAGTATGCGGGCAAGAGTTGGTGAGAAAAGCTTTACATTCATCTAGTTTAATTTTAAATAGATAATTCCTTCATTTTATCGGCTTTCTATTTATTAAACGAATTTTGTTTTAAATCTGTTTTCTATTCATGCCTGAAGGCTGCTGTTCAGTAGTAGACAGTTGGCTTACACTTCGTTGGATCAGAGGTTCAAGTCGCATTAGTGGTTCCTTTGGTATTCAGAAGGAGGCAGTTGGCTTCCACTTCACTGGGTCATAGGTTCAAGTCACATTAGTGGGTCTTTTATAAATCTGTGGTACACAGGGGATGGCCGAATGTATCATTGAATCTGTTTTCCATCTACTAGAACCTTAGGTATAGGTCTGCTTAAAAAAATTAGGAGCCTTTTCCAAACAGGTGGTCCCATGATTTCATAATTATTTTAAATTTTACTGCTGAAAAAAGTTTAGTTGAAATATTATAGGAACTTGGGTCCCATAACTATTCAAAAACTGCATTGCAATTTGCATACTGTCCTGATTTATAAATGTAAATAACAGAGCATAAATACTCGCGTGTTTATAAACCAAGGTAGCAAAAATAACAGGGCAAAAATACCTTTGTGTTTTTAAACCATGGTGAACTTTACAGCCTGCAGTGCGTCTCTAGCTTCCCTTTGGACGAAGGGTAACTTTAAAAACTGCCGGGTAGATTTTTTTTTTTTTTTTTTCAAAATTTTCATTTTATGTGCTGAGTTCAATAGCCCAATCTGATCGCTGACCATAAACTTTTACACATAGTAATAAAGGTTTTATGGTGCTCATATACAACAAAACTGGAAAAAATATGAAGTAATTCTTTATATTGATGGATTTTAGGAAATGGGAATTTTTAAAAAAGTTTGCCATTGATGGCTTTAATTTCTAATTCTATCCATTAATGGATTTTAGGAAATGGGCATTTTCAAGAAGGTTTGGTTCAGCCATAAGACCTGAATAAACTTAAAATAAACATAGTAAAGAGCCAATGCAATCAATGCATATGGTGGTTCACAAATTGAAGCCCAACAAAAACAATCACAAATTCAATTCGAGCCCAACAAACAGAATCACAAATTCAAGCCAACAAAAACAATGAATAGTTGATTGATGGAGCACTTTTTTTTTTTAATAGTTTGTATTTCCATGTCCTCATTGGACTTTAACAAAAAGCCAACGTGGCATATATGCATATATAATCTAACATATTTCCCAAAATATCTAACCCCTATTGTATTTGTAGTTCGCTGCATTGAACTGACTGGGTGTATTTCCTTGTCTTTCGCAACTACTTAGTATTTTTTCCAGAATTGTTATTACTTATTACGTCCTCTTTATATAAGTTTTTTTTTCCCTTAGAAGTAATCATATTTAAAAAACAGGCCCACAACTAGCTAATGGGACCACTGGTTAAGGCAACATAAAACTGGATAACTGCCACTGCAATCAAGAGCATACGTGTTTATGTATTTGGAAATTGATATATGTATATACTCATCACCCCATTGCTAAGAATTGAAGGGTAACTTAACGAATAGCAAATTAAGATTAGGATCATGTTCGCACTGCTTGTATACCAGTATTAGGAGGAAAACTACAAGATGTCAAAATGTAATAATCATAAGATGAGTTTCAGATTTTTTTCTCTTTATTTCTTACCCTTCAGCATACAATGAAATCGACGAGCTTTGATTCCCTCACAAAGGAGTTGATGCTCTACTAAATTCACCCTTGCTTCTAGCATGCCCTTGAAAGATTTAAGAATTCCAGAACTGATTTGCACATTGTATTGTCTCAATTGTTTTTTCCAAAAGCTCTGCATGGGTACTGAATCTGGGGTTTTGTATCACAATAGCATGCTAAGAGTTTTCTTACTCTTGAATATCACTTTCATGTAAATTGGATGATTCAACTACTAGACATGACAAGATTGGATTTGACACCATCCTATGAAGTCTATAACAGTCTTAGCAACTTTGCTGAAAAAGGTCTCTATCTACTAGAAAGGGGCAATCTACATGGTCTACAAAGTAAGACTAGAGAATGCTTAAAACAAAGAAGCCTTTTTCAAAGAGTGAATGTGTGCACTATTTGGTAAAAGAAAAGTCGAAGACCAACAACATACACTATTGTTGTGTTCAACATTTGTTGGAGTTATCTTCAGGGCACTCCTAAACCATCTTGCACCACACTTGTGCAAGACCAACAAATAACACACATCCAACACCAGTTTATCTCTTAAGCATGACATCTAAGTGCTCACTCGAGTCTTGTTAAGTCGGTGAGAAGATCTCATTATAGAGACAACCATTAACACAAGCTAAGAATTTAACAAATAGTAAAGAAACTTACATCCACTAAAAAACATAAAGAAACATTGCATGCAAAACCATTTTATACTATACAAAGTGTTATGTAGGAATCATATTCACTCATAATAATGTGGTGTATATGTCGACAAGCATAGCTTATAGCATAATATTTGAGCTCCAACAATGGTAGTGCCTTCTGTAAGTATTACAAATAATTGTTCAAAATACTAGCAAAATTCGAACCCATTACACGTGGCAATGAGGGTTTATATAGACAACTTTGCCTTGCTCTCATTGCTGACTCATAAACCTTATAAATATTGTCTTCTAATGATGTCTTCCCATGATCCTTACTTTGAGGCCTTCTTATCTATTGTAGTGATTAGCTCTGAGATCCTTTGATACGTTATTGTTTGCGCAACTGTTGTCTTCCATGCACAATAAATGCACATAGTTTTTATTGAGGCTCTCCTTGAATAGCCTTCCATGGTTCATCCTTCCTTGCAAGTGGATTCCCTTGGTTCTTCCATTCTTGCACATGACTTCCCTTGGTAAAAAATTCACACTAGTTATTATATTCTTGCATAGTCATACTCACATGTGACCCCTTCATATCGTTATGCTGGTGTGCGACCTTACATAGTCAAAGTAAGGTTTACTATGTTGTATATTCTCTTACTCAATGGTGCTTGCAATGACTTGCTTTTAGCCAAAAATGGTAGTCAACATTTCTCCACATTAACCATCTTGACCATCCTTGGACAAGTCGATGCCTTTTACCTATATGTTAAAAACCTTGTGTTCTTGTTGACATAGTTCTTCAAAATCGTTACAACATTGAATATTTGCCGTGATCTTGCCCAATTTTGGTTGACATCTCTTAGAGCAAGGCCTTAACTTCTACAATTTCCTTGGCACCTTCAGTCCCCTTTTGCCTTGCTACAACTCTAGAAGGTCACCATCGTACGCTTCTTGCGCAAGATCCTCTTCATCATTGGCTTAACTTGTAATTTTAAAAAAAGGTCTTGGCTAGCTCTTTGCGTGGCTCTTCAACTGCATCCTTTATCGCTTCAAACTCATTAATAATTCTAATTCTCGGCCTTGTCCTTTATTGTATATACCCTAACCTTGAGCTCTTATTGTTGGGTCTCCTCTTGCCACATTCGTGTGTTGACTATCAGTGTTGTTTGTGCAAACTTTTGAAAGATTAACTTTATTGTTTTTGCCTTACCCTGTAGAGTTTACTAGAATCTCAAAAGGCCTCAATGTTTTTTTCTAGCTCCTCTCCCCTCTCTGTGAGCTCTTTTTGCTCATTCTCCTTTCTAAGTCATCTTTCCTCCATGCTTGTCCTGCACAATTGTTTACTTACCAATAAGCCAAGGCATTCTTAAGGCCTTGAATTGATAGTAAGGGTGTCCGCGATATATCTTTGAGCACATTGCTGCAATTTTGGCTTAAAGTATGGATATATGGTGCTCTGTCAAGGCTAACTCATTGTCCTTGGTCTCCAATTGATGCTTATACGAATGTACATCTATACACTATTTAAAATGTTGTTGTGTGCCACTTTGGTAGCTAGGTGCATTAGGGCCAACCCAAATTGCTCCTCGGTAAACTGTTGGGGGTTGATGGCCATGGCGCCTGCCTCTACCCTTTTAGTTGACAACCTTTTAGATTGAGGCACTCAGAAGGTACCTCAAATGTTGCACCCTCATTATAAGCTTCAAACATCCATGAGAGGTGTCTTTAACAGGTCGTAGAAACATTTGCCTCTCAAAGCACATCCCACACGTATGGCGTAGCTTCTTCTTGCTTATCATCTCTTTTGTCTACTTCATCTTTAGATGCATCCTCCTCCTGAGAGCTCTACACAAAGGCCTTAGATGCCCTGGTGACTATCTTGATTTGTGACTCTTATTGGGCTAGACCTCGGTTTGCTTATCTGAATGTTTTTTCTTCTCCTCTCATTCTTCTTCTTCATTGGTCACCCATGCTTGAGTTCCTCTAACTTTTCTCTCTCCATTGTTGTTCATCTTCATTTGTTTCTTCGTCCTTGGTTTCCGTTTCATTTATTTTCCCTTTGTCACCTTGAGTCTCTTTATCTTTTGCTTCCTCATCCAACACTTCTTTGCGTGTTTCTTCAAAACTTGCTTCCTTCTCTCTTAAACCTTCCCTATGCGCCAACTACTTGTATTTTGCACTCTTGTTTGTTGGCCCTTCTATCCCCACTAATGGAGTAATTGGAGATTTGTCCTTCTTTGATTGTCTAGCTTGAGTAGGCGTGGGTTGGATTTATGGCCAAGTTTGCAAGTTAGTGTCCTGTGTCGGTGATCTTGCGCAAGGGATCTTGTCCCCTTTTCCACTTCTATTTCATTCGTGACCCCTCCTCCTTGCTCGACCCTAATGTTTCTTGTTTGGGTTACTGCAGGTGTATCCACTTTGGCCTCGGGATTGATTTGCGTCTCGTGGTGACCCTTTTCCCTTTTGCATGACCCTTTTTCCTTTTCCAAGGAAGATGGTCTTTTGATTATTCTTATTCTTTCCACTCACGCTATTTGGCATTCTTTCTGGAGTTCGTTCTGCAATTCTTTCCCTTGCTACGTCCTTGGGCTTTCTTTTGGTAGGCTTAAGTACATAGGTCAAGATGCACTTAATTCCCTTGATTGTTTCTACTAGTGCGGGGTATATCATGACCTTATTGTCCTTTGAGCCCTCATATTTTTAGGGTATCTCGTTGGGGTACTTTAATTGAAACTCCATCATGAGGTTGTCTTCATTGATTTGTGCAACCTCAAGCTTTGTACATGATATCTATTGTATTCTATTTAAACCTCTTTCCATGTACTTGGTCGTGATCCCATACATAAACTTGAGCCATATAGTGATTTGGTCCACATCCTTTTTATTTATCTTCATGAGAGTGTGATGAATCATCACACGAAACTTTCCAAAACCCCTGTATGCATCAAGCATATTCCTTGAAAGTTGAGTTCCATTGAGCCACCGAGGTCAACTTTCTGTTGAGCAGACAAGTAGTTGCACCTAGCTTGATCCTCCAACGTGTCAATGACCACAGTATACCTGCCTCTTTGTAGCTTCAACTCCTTGGTCACTTCATCTACTTGCTTGCTTGTAAGAGCTAACTGCAAAAGTCTGCCTTTGCTCTAATGCATATTTTGCATGTGATAGTATGCCCTTTTACGTAACTGTTGTAAAGCTTCAATTATAATTTTCACATGTATATTTCCTTTTTGGTATGGATTTTTGTGTTTGAACCATCTTTTGAGCTGAATTGCAACGGTTTTAGATTCATTTGCAGTGTGTGGCAATGTCGTTTGACTTAGATCAATATTTGAGTGTACATTGATGATTTTATCCTTTTAATCCTAGCTAAGATTTTTTGTGGCCCAGTTCTCTGATCTGTGCAAAGGCTATTTGAAGTGCAACTAAACATTCTTATAGTTTAGTGAATAATGAAACATATGGGAATGACATAGTGAGGTCTATATGTTTAGGAGATGCATATCTTGGTAGCTTTGTAGCTTTCAAAGATAGAAAGAAAGGCATATGGTTTTTTCATCTTCCAATGGATTATATCTAGTCAAAGTACCATGTCTTTTTTTTCAGATGTAGCAAAATTGACAATGTTGAACTTGAAATGTAGTTGATTACAAATCTATCACGCATGTCTGGGTGTATCAACAATTTGTTTTTAAAATTGTTGGATGCAACAGATGGAATTCACTTCTCTCTTGCTTTTGTTGTACACTACACATTTCACAACCTGCAGGGATACTCTACATCATTGTTTTAAGTTTTTTTTCATTTCAAGAGGACTAGCAACAACCAATAGATCAAAGCCTATTTTTGTTGATAGTTTATAATGAACATGATCCATGATTGGATTATGCATGCATGTCTTGGCATTGTGTTTTTTTCTCAACATAATTTATGTGCTTTGTTTCTTCCATGTTCTTATTGCACAACGTGTTTTATATTTTGAAGGGACATGTTAGATGCCTTTGAATATATATTATTCAATGCAGTGCCATTAAGAACAAAAGCAAGATTTGCAATGTTTATTGAAATCACTTCATAATGAACATGGTTCACATTCGATTCAAAAACACTATGTTATATGTTGTTTTCGGCTGCACACATGCACAATGAACAACCGTTCTTTTGCTTTGCGATGACCATAATTGTATTTTAACATCTAGTAAAAAGGACATCCATTTGAAGCAAAATGAACCTCCTTTAATGTGGCCTTGTATATATGGCATTCCAAGTTGAACAATATATCCTTGCCAATTTGACACATTTGGTCTATTTTATATCGTATTATTATCTAGATACCATCGCAGAAAAGAATTTGTTTTTTTGTTCCCAATAGAAAGCACATTGCAAAAAGATTATGCTACATAACATCTAAGAGAAGGTATGTCAAACTCTTCATCAAACATTTGATAAATGGAATTAAATACGATTTCTCCACAATCAGAGATGCTTTCTAGAAAGAACATAAAAGCCTTGTGTTGCTAGATCATGCAAAGTGCAAGACCAACAAGATCGAAGATGCATGCAACTAGTAGATACAAAGATATTTGCATTCTATTTATTATAGTGAGGATTTTTTTTTCAATTCAATGGTTCATTGTGGCCATGCAGAGGGCTTTCATCATGAAACAAGATGCAATGGGGAAGCATGCAACACTCTATTAAATTACAAATAGTTGTTTTGTCTTGTGGATGACTAGATCTAATCTGCACATAAAGCCATTTTTCCAGCCACTGAATGCAAAAAGTGTCACCTCATAACCCAAACACTTGTTCCCTGGACAAAGGTTTTGCAGAAAGCATCATCCTCTTAAAATATGAGTGAGTCATTAATTCCATGCATTGTATATCGCATTTGAAGATCCAGCTCAAGCTGGAATGAGGACAATGCATCTTGATCACCTCCATGCAATTTTTTTTGGAAATGCTCAATTATTCCGTTCTGAAGTTCAACATAACTGTATCAGCAATGCAACAAAATATGAAATGCATTGAACAAACATTTGCCAGTGTTGTAGTTGAATATGGGGTTGCCCACGAGATGATGTTGTGCGAGCACCAAGTAAATGTATTTCTTTATGCTATACATCTCTATGTCAAGGAGATTCAGGGAAAGTCCGTTAGATTTGTGTTTAGATTTTAGAAATGCAGACTCCATGTTCAATACCATAATAGAAAAACAAAGGTCTCACATTATCAAAGTCCTTACCACCATCGTGATCATTGAGAAAACTAGGCTCTAAACAAAACAAGAAGAAAACAAAAGCAGAGCAAAAGGGGAAAATGAATGAAACTTGCACAATAAACAGATACATGATTTTTTTTTACAAACAGTATAATTGACAATAGGGGCCTTGTGAATCGTGTGCCTAGGATGATTCCCCGGGCATAATACCACTAACATGGAGTAACAGAGTGATCGCTGCCTGCCCATTTGATTCTGTGGAGTTTGTGACCCATGAGGGCTGCAATGGCGACAAGTGTCACCATCTTGGCAGCCTTGATTCTTTTTGCAAGCATGTTTGCAGGATCACTGTGCAGAAAGAATTACTCTATGAAAACTAATTGAATCTCTTGTGAACAGAGCTGACAATTTTTCTAAAAATAGCATACCAACAATTGGAGCGCTGTGAACTGTGTGACCAGAATCATGCCACCTAGCACAACCCTGTTAGCATGAAGCAATAGAGTAATCACTGCTTGCCCATCTGACTCCGTGGAGTCCGTGATTCGTGAGGGCTACGATGGGGACAAGTGTCACCATCTTGGTAGGCTTGATTATTTTCGCAAACCTAATGGTAGAATGATTGTGCGGAAAGCATTACTTTATGAATATTGGTTGTCTCTTGTACGTAAGCCATGCAGCCACCGCGACCATTGAGAAAACTATGCTCTAAACAGGATATCAAGCAAAAGAAAACTATGACAAAAATTAAAAAAACCAATAAAACTTATGTAGTAAACAAAGACAGAAAAATACATCTATTTACAAATAGTACAACCAATCTTTCCTGTTATAACATTTCTGTTTATTCGTAAAAAGAGAATTTTTTTGAAATAGCCAATCTTGTCTAGGATTCACATACAAACTATTCTGAAGACATTCCATTTCAAAATCCTAGCCATCATAAAACTTAAGAATTTTGTCTTTATTCCCCCAAAAAAAAACAAAGGGCATCTAGTCATCGCGCACTAGCGTAGTACATAAACATCCAAACCGTAGCTGTCTGAAACTTTCTATTGCGAGCATTTGAAATAATCTCCACATATAGAGAAGAGCCACCCATATATAAAAAAGCTCCATTAAATGTTCTTCAATACACATCGGGGACACTCATGCTAAATCTCTCCAATATTTAGCTGAAGCAATGGCCATACAAATGCTTCTCCTTTAATTCGCACGGTGAATATTAATATTCTAGGATCCTAGCAAGAGGGATTAATTGCAAAAAAGTGCGGTGAAAAAAAGGTTTACATTCTTAAAAGTAAAAAGAAATATTTATTATTGCAAAATTTATAAAAAAAGCAAATATTTAAAACTAAATGTAATATTCTACAGACAAGGGAAAAAGAATATTCTCATTTTTTTCACTATTAAACTTTACACCTCGTAAAACAATATATTATATATTGTTGAAGTTTTTCATTGGTTGAAGATCAACGATTATTTAGCTTCCATGGACAATAATAATTTACAATAAATATACATAACTTAAAAATATTAACCAAATAAATCCTCTAAGTGGTAGTAGCATACTTAAAAGCCATTATGATATAAGTATATGTTAACTCAAATTATTGTTTAAAAAACAAAAATCTTGTTAGTGTATCTTTGCAAATGAAATTACTAGTATTTTAAGTATAACAAGGGTTGCGTAGTGGTTAGTTCCTGCCTTTGTAATGAAAATTTCAAAATTGTTTAGGGTTGAGTAATCGTCTATAAGTATTTGTATTGGAAATTGTTTTGATAATTAAAATGATACATCTAGTAAAATAAAAACATTAAATTGGTGAAATAATTGAAACGTGTAAATATTAATGTTTTAAAAATAGTATAATAAAATCAAGAAATAAGATTAAAAAAAGTCAACATAACTAAAAAAACCATAAAATTAGAAAAAGTTACTGAGTTGTAGGTTCAAATCTACAGCAGCAAGGTTATATGTAAAATTGAGTAACATGTAGCATATAATTGTCATCGCTATAATTACACTTGATCCTTTCTCCTGCATTTAAAGTAAATGGGTGGTTTTGGAGTAGTTTTTTCTTGCATTTTTGTATCAATGCCATTGCTGGTTTCAGCAGATGACAATATTTTGATCGACTGTGGAACAAATAATACCACTCCAGGGAATCGTAGAGATTGGGTAGAGGATTCATCAATGAGCAATGCCATTTTTTTCTCGAAGGAATACCGACAATTGTTTTCAAAGTGAACAAAACTGTATTTTACTCCAATCTATGCCACTGCACGCATATTCACCACTGTGGCCAATTATAGCTTAAGGTTAGCCTGGGTCTCCATTGGCTCCGATTTCATTTCTAACCATTTTCATTCATGAATCATAGTGCAAATTCCTCTGTTTTCTCTGTAAATATTGGATCGTTGAAATTAATATCCAATCTGCATGTTTCTATTGAGATAAGCAATAGGAATAACAATCTGCAAGACTCTGCAAGTGAAAAGCATAATATTATCCACATAATGAAGGAATAACCCATCAACATGACCAATTCTAGTAGTGAGCTTGGGATAACATTTGTTCTTGGGGCTGGTTCCCTTGATTTCATTAATGCAATTGAGCTGGTTTCCATCATAGTCACTGCATTCGAATTCGTGTTCGAATTTATCGAGGAAAAAAATCAGAACTAAAAAATTTGAGATTAAATTCGTGATTAAATACGGCTAATAGAAATATACTTATTTTTTAAAATATACCAACCCAACATTCAAAAAACATCACATTTCATATAAATAAACATGTCAAAATAACTTTGATTTAATGACAACTTACCCATTGGCACTTGGAGTAGGGATTGGCTGTGGAGTTGGACATGTTGTGGAATTGGGAGTTTTGCTGTAGAATCACTGAAGACCTAAATCGCCGTGATTTGACCTAAATCGCCGTGATTTGCCCTAAATCACTGTGAATCTCCCTAAATCGCTGAAGATTGTCGAAGCCTAGAAGCTACAACGAAATTTTTTCGAGCGAATGGTAAAAATAAGGCAAATTGCGGCCATAAAAACAAGGAGAAATTCGCAACGAGCTGTAAAAACACGAATTTGGGCAGTTTTTTGATAAATTTAAATGATTTTTAGGTTTTTTCGATTAAATTTGTCTTAAAATTTCGTGGTGAATTTGTGGATGAATTTCAACAAATTTAATGGTTCTCTTTGAAGTTCTATGAATTTTGAACTTTTCCCTTGGAATTCGGCGAATGCGATGACAATGGTTTTATCCAGAACTTGGGAGCAAGATGCGTATTACATTTATATTGTTGTTGTAGGGATCAAAATTGGTAATGATTGCTATTAACTATAATTCCCCAAATGATTCCTATATTATGCCTCTCGAGGTCTATGAAATAGCTAGGGCGATGACAAGTAACCTAGTTGTTAATAAAAAAATCAATATATCATGGAGTTTTACTGTGGGTTCCAATTTTTTCTACCTTGTTCGATTCTATATCTGTGAGCTTGTGGTTGATAAGGTTGGCATGAGGGTGTTTGCGATCTATATCAATAACCTGACTGCAACCTCCTCTTTTGATATGTTGAATTTTAATGGTGAAAAAAATAGTGTTGCTTATGCAGACTATACAAACACTATTGCTGCAGGGGTGAACGCTATGTTGATCCAAATTGGTTCAGAACCAGGTTTACATCGTCAGGTGCCAATGTCATTCTTAATGGAATTGAAAATTTTAAATTGAGCCATAAGGATACCTTGGTTGGAAGTCCTAAAAATGTACAGGAAGCTAAAAAACCCATATGAAGAAGTTGAAGAAAAGACAATCATCTGCCCTGTAATAGTAGTAGGAGGGGTTGTCCTTATAGGAGCTATTATTGGTGTTGGCTTGTGCCTTTTCTGCTGCAAGAAGAAATAAACACCTGTGAAGCCTCACTCTCCAGGATGGCTTCCTTTGTTCTCGCATGCTCGATTGGAGGTTGCATATACCACCAAAGACTCAAAGGGCACTATGAATCGGGGCAGATTCCATAACATACTCCTATTTCATCACAATCTGTGCATATGAAATTTTGTACATCCCTCCATAAGACTACTGCATTAACAGGTACAACTCCAGGCTTCTCTCCATGTTCTAATGAATAATCGTTGGAATTCTCGTTCACCTCTGATTGCTAAATTAAATGATTTATTTCGAGAATTGGAGGTTGCATATACCACCAAAGACTTAAAGGGCACTATGAATAAGGGCAGATTCCATAACATACTCCTATTTCATCACAATCTGTGCATATGAAATCAAGGATGCCACATTAGGATGAGAAATTTTGTACATCCCTCCATAAGACTACTGCATTAACAGTTACAACTCCAGTCTTCTCTCCATGTTCTAATGAATAATCGTTGGAATTCTCGTTCACCTCTGATTGCTAAATTAAATGATTTAGACATTTTGAGAATTAATAAAATATTCAGAAAGAGATAATTCTAACCTTTAAAAATTGAAGTTCAAAGGCTCCTACCACTCGAGTTTGCGCCAGCGGATTCTGCAACGAACTGGGCCTTGTGCATCTTTACAAGTTTTTCAATGGCGACCTCAGAGTTTGTTCTTGTAGCAAATTAAAATTATAACAGACGAAAAATATAGTGATTGGAAATTGTTTTAAGGACGAGAGCAAAAAAGACAGGCCATCCCTATCAACTACCAAGCCCCTAATTTTTGGGGAGGATGTGAGTTCCAACAACCTAGTAACCGAAAATCACTGCACGTAATCAGTGCTTGAATAATAATTGTTTTGATGATTTTGTGGGAGTTCGACCATTCTCCCAGATCTAATGCTAGTAATTAATGTTATTGTACATATGTTATCATTTAAATTTTTATTTAAAAAAAAATGTATTTGATGATTTATGTATGGAACCAAAAACAGCATGTTTAATTCTAATAATTAACAATATTGTACATGTCATCATTGAAATTTTTGTTTAAAAAATTAGAACAAATTTGAACTAGAAGAACATGAGACATTGTCATGTCAGCTAATAGGATAGTATACAAATAATTATAAGAGTTTTTTTATGGGTTTAAATTGTAGAAATTGAATAACTTTTTTGGAAACTTCAATATCAAATAAAAATTCTCACATTTCATTAGATTGTTGACTAAGATTTATTGTTTTGAGCCATTCTTATAGGTCCATGCCATGGGAGGAACTTTAAATAAGAAAAGTGGTAAAGGTCAATGAACCAAAGAAAATATTATATTGAAACTGTTGTCAGAAGTGGTAGGGGCGCGGAAGGAAGAAGAGGGCACTGAAAATGGTGGATGAGACTATGGCTAAGGAGAGACACCCACTTCGAGTTCTACGTCAAGAGTATACAATTTTTTTTATAAAATAAATACGTTTGAGAAATGGAAACCCAGATTGGTGAATACAATTGCTCTGCTGGGGACAGATTATACTCTTTGCGATGTACTGGTTTAGGCTTCTTCCAAGTGATATAAATAATTTCATAATTTGTCCCATATATTATCTAGAACAAGCCTCAGCTGGACATTCCAGAGAGTCAATGTAATCATGGTTGCCGTGATATGCATTCCATAGAGACCAATGCCCCCGCAGCAAACATTTCAGGTTAGGGGAATATAGCTTTCTATTCTCTAATGAATTCTGTTTTAAAGCAGTGAGCACGTGGGCAAGAGTTGGAGAGAAAAGCTTTCCATTCATCTAGTTTAGTTTTAAATAGACAATTCCTTCATCTTATTGGCTTTCTATTTATTAAAAGAATTTGGTTTTAAATCTGTTTTCTATTCATGCCTGAAGGCTGCTGTTCCGTAGTAGGCAGTTGGCTTACACTCTGCTGGATCACAGGCTCAAGTCACATTAATGGGTCCTTTGCTGTTCAGGCAGTTCGCTTCCACTTCGCTGACTCATGGATTCAAGTCACGTTAGTGGGTCTTTTATAATTCTGTGGTGGCCATGGGATGGCCGAATCGATCCTTTTATTGAATCTGTTTTCAATCTACTAGAACCTTAGGTATAGGACTGCTGAAAACATTTAGGAGCCTTTTCCTACCAGGTGATCCCATGATTTCATAATGTTTTTTAAATTTTACTGCTAAAAAAGTTTAGTTGAAAAATTATAGGAACTTGGATCCCATAACTATTAAAAACTTGCATTGCAATTTGCATACTGTCCTGATTTATGAATGTACTCGTACATGATAACCCAAATGCACATTTTCAAAACAGTTTCGTGCTCTTAAGAGAATAGCAAAATTCACAGAGAAAGAATATTGCATGTTTATAAACCAATTTGCAGCCAGCAGTGCGTCTCTAGCTTCCCTTTGGATGAAGGGTAACTTCTAAAACTACCGGGTAGATTTTTTTTTTAATTTTCATCTGAAGTGCTGAGCTCAATAGCCCGATCTGATTACTGACCATAAGATTCTATACATAGTAATTAAGGTTTTATGGTGCTCATATGCAACCAAACTGGAAAAGATATGAAATAATTCTTTATATTGATGGATTTTAGAAAATGGAAATTTTTTAAAAGGTTTGCCGCTGATGCATATGCTGGCTCACAAATTAAAACCCAAAAAAACAGCCAAAAATTCAATTCGAGCCCAACAAACAGAGGCACAAATTCAAGCCCAACAAAAAATAATGAAAAGCTGATTGATGGAGCCCTTATTTTTGTCAATTTGTATTTCCATGTCTTCATTGGACTTTAACCAAAAAAAAAAAAAAAACAAAACAAACAAACAAAACCATGTGGCATATATGCATATAGAATCTAACAGATTTCCCAAAATATCTAACCCCTATCGTATTTGTATTTCGCTGCAGTGAACTGACCGGCTGTATTTCCTTGTCTTTCGCAACTACTCGGAGTAATTTTTCCAGAATTGTTATTACTTATTACTTATTATCTAATTTTTTTTACGCTTTAGAAGTATTCTCATATTTAAAAAACTAGTTAATGGGACCACTGGGTAAGGCAACATAAAACTGGATAACTGCACAATCGGGAACACTTGTTTATGTATTTGGAATTTTTTATATTATATATGCGTTACCCCGTCGCAGAAAAATGAATAGTAACTAAACAAATAGCAAATTAAGATTTGGATCATGTTCGTACTGCTGGCATTAGCAGGAAAAACTCCAAGATATCATAGCAAAATTCAAGAAACATAAGATGAGTTTCAGATATTTTTCCTCTTTATTTTATACCCTTCAGAACACAATGAAATCATTGAACTTTGATTCCCTCACAACGGAGTTGATGTTCTGCTAAATTCACCCTTGCTTCTACCATGCCCCCAAAAGAATCAAGAATTCCAGAACTGATTTGCAAAATATATTCTCTCATTTTTTCCCCCAGCGCGGGTACTGAATCTGGGGTTTTATATCACAATAGCATGCTAAGAGTTTTCTTACTCTTGAATATCACTTTCATTCAAATTGGGTGAATCAACTACTAGATATGACAAGATTGGAGCTGAGACCATCCTATGAAGTTTATAATATTCTGAACAACTTTGCTGAAAAAGGTCCCTATCTACAAGATAGGGGCAATGTACATGGCCTACAAATTGACACTAGAGAATGCTTAAAACAGAGGAACCTTTTTAAAAGAGAGAATGTGTGCACCATTTGGTTAAAGAAAAGTGGAAGACCAAGAACATACACTATGGTTGTGTTCAACATTTGTTGGGGCTATTTTCAGGGCACTCCTAAACCATCCTGCACTACAGTTGTGAGAGTCCAACAATTAACACACTTCTTACATTGGCCTACCCCTTAAGCTTGACGTCCAAGCACTCACCCAACGGGCAGAGATTGATTATCAATTCTTGTTAAGTCAGTGATGAATATTCGTTACAGAGGTGGCCATTAAACAAACGAAGAATTTAACAAATAGTAAAAAAACATAGATCTACTAAAAAACATAAAGAAACATTGAATGCAGGTATCGCCATTCAATACTAAACAGGTGTTCTGCAGGTTAATCATATTCATGCATAATAATGTACTTTATACATCGCATAACTTATAGCATCGTATTTGAGCTCCAACAACGACAACTCCCACTAGTATTACAAATAATGTTGCAAATACTAACAAAAGTTGAACCCTCTACTTCAATGAGGGTTTATATAGACAAACCTTGCCTTGCTCTCGTTGTCGACTCATAAACCTTATAGATAGTTGTTCTTATCTTAACGACATGTTCCCATGATCCTTAATATGCTGCCTTCTTGTTTGTCATCATGATTCCCTGAAGATCCTCTGATATGTAACCATTTGTGCAAATGTTGTCTTCCATGCACTATGAATGCATAGAGTTTTTGTTGAGGCTTTCCTTGCATGCGGATTCCCTTGGTTCTTCCTTCCTTGCAAGGGGATTCCCTTGATGAAAAAATCAAACTACATGTTGCTTATATTATTGTGTAACTATGCTCAGGGGTGACCCATTCATATGGTTATGCTAGTGCGCGACCTTACATAGTCAAAGTAAGGTTTACTCAGTTGTATACTCTCTTGCTCAATGATGCTTGTGATGACTTGCTCTTAGCCAAAATTGGGGGTCTGTATTTCCCCACACTAACTATTTTGACCATCTTTTGACAAGTCAATGCCTTCTACCTATATGTTCAAAACCTCATGCCCTTGTTCATATAGTTCTTTAAAATCATTCCAGCTTTTAATATTTGTCATGACCTTGCCCAATTTTGGTTGACATTTATTAGAGCAAGGCCTCAACTTGTGTGTTGTCCTTGGCACCTTTAGTCTCCTTTTGCCATGCTGGAACTCTAGAAGGTTGGCATTATACGCTTCTTGCCCAACGTCCTCATCACTCGCCTTAAATTGTAATCCATTAAAAGTCTTGGCTAGCTCCTTGTGCTACTGTTCAATTGCGTCCTTTATCACTTCAGCCTCATTAATAATTCTATCTTTTGTTGTTGCCCTTTATTGAATATACCTTGGCCTTAGGGTTTTCTTGCTCGCTGTCTTCTTGCCACATTCGTGTGTTGACCATTTGTGTTGTTTGTGTAAACTTTTGAAAGATTAGCTTCGTCATTTTGGCCTTACCTTGCAGAGTGTTCACTAGAATCTCAAAGGCCTCAATGTTATTTTCTGTCTCTTCTCCCCTCTCTGTGAGCTCCTGTTGCTCAATCTCGTTTCTAAATGATCTTTCCACCATGTTTGTCCTACGCAATTGATTACTTTCATATAAACCAAGGCAGTCTATAGATTCCATATTGATAATAAGGGTGTTTTCAAGTAACATGTGGTTCCCCTGATCTATCTTTGAGTACACTATCACAATTTTGGCTTAAAGTATGGATATATCGCTCTTCGTTATAGCTAACTCATTCTCTATGGTCTCCATTTGATACTTCTAGGACTTTGCATCTACACTATTTAAAAAATTCTTGTTTGCCACTTCGGTAACTAGGTGAATTAGGGCCAACCTAGATTGTTTCTCGTTCAAGTGTTTGTTAATGGTAGTCGTCTTCTTGCAGAAATGTGAACCATTTTGTGTGCCCAAGCTAAAATCTGCAACTTGCCCTTCGCTTAACAACTTTCCTCTTTTTAGCTCTTCACAACTTGAAAGTGACAAATGAGTGCCCCTAAGGGTCATATATATAGTCTTAACGACTTTGAATTCTTTCACCTACCCCTCTTCCAATTTATTTTTTGTACCTCCACTTGTCATGTCATCATGATGATGTCATCTCCTACGTTGTTTCCATTGTGGCACAACCTATGCCATTACCATTTGCTATGCTCCTGAACCTTACATGAACTTTTACTTTTGTGCAACCTTTGCCCGATAGTCTTTGCGTTTCCAAATACTTAGTCGTCTCTGTGCGCACATTTCCCATATCCTTGAATTTTCCTTTCCTTGACATTGTGTTTTGAGCCTTTCCTTCCACCAGTCCCTTCAAGCGTCTCCCACACGAATTACATGTATGGTCCTCCAACACATGCCTTTGTTTATCCTTTGATGAACTACTTGCCAATGGATAACCTCCTTGGGAACCATTCCCTTCGTTGTGTGTTGGACGCCCTGTGCAACATTCTTGCCAACAACTTTTCATTCTTAGTTCTATTTGCCAATTTTTCTATGTTGATGTATTTTAGACACATTATGAATGGCTACACTACATGCACACACACAAAATTGAACACAAGCACACTTGGGGCAAAAAATGCCCCCTTATTATGGACAAACAACACAATTAGAGAAAGTAAATGATAAAAAGAAATTTCTTGAAAAGAAATAGTGTTGCATTTTCATTTGGCTAGTAGCCTTATTTTTGTGTAATCTTCTAGAGATACAAAGTGGTCATGAGCTTTCTACTAGGGCAATGTGTATGTTTTGTTTTGCAAGTCATGAATGGAACTTTCTTCTATGGACCCAAGGATTAGAGTGTCACTGGGGATGCCATTGTTAGTGTCACCATCAATTTCTACGTCACTGCATACGCTGATCATTCTTTGTTATTGCAATCAATAACATGTATGAATTGGTTCCAATATTTGTATATCTACACATTTTACATGCGAAACAATTCCCTATTGCGTAACTTATTTAAAATTTCCATTAGTATTTTCGCATGTATATTTCCTTTTTGGTATGGATCTTTGTATTTGAATTGTCTTTTTAGTTGAACTGTAATGGTTTTAATTTATATGTAGTGTTTGGCAATGATCTGTGCACAACTTCTACGTTGTCGAGTTCACTCCTCGTTTGCTCCTTTGTGCACCGCTCACACGTCTCGCCCAATCATGCGCGCTCCTTTACAAGAAGTTCGTTGACCCCCTTCTGCACAAGTCCTGCGCTAGATCGTAGACTTTCGTGCAGCGATCGCCTTAGATCGTAGATTGTGTACCTCACTATGCACTCCACTCACCGTGCACTCCACAACTCGTAGAACCGTGCCAAGTCCTGCGCCTACTCGCTGACTTTCGTGCCCTCACACACCTTTCAACTCTATGCTTGCTTGTTGACTCCCACATCCTTTACAACTCGCAGATCCACGCACCTTGCTCTTACATGTTCCACATTACCACAACTCTTCGACTTCTTGGATTCCACAACACATCTACGTGTCGACTCACCTTGTCCACATGTTCTAGGAGGTTCCTCAACCATCATCCACCCTTGACGATGAACCGACGCAATCATCTTCTTGGTAATTGACAACAATTGTAACTGCTTTTATATTCTACTTGTATAAATATGTAAAATATGCATCTAGCGAGAAGTCAATGTTTTTACACAGTCATAACACAGATAGCATGCTTCGCATATCTACTCTATAATACATGCCCTGTAGCACACTGAACCAATTTTCCCTATTCACCATTAATGAATAGAAGTTGCATTTCCTGTAAATAAGACTTCCGCTCCATTGAATGTGTTTGGTTACTTATGTCTGAATTAGCTTTACTCATTCACTCTACACAACCAAACTCAGTTGTCCCCCATGCACTTGGTCCTGGGTCTCGTGGTGTGGATCATTGGTATCAGAGCTTGAAGCTCTATCCTATTTCTATCCCTGTAAACACACAAACACAACTCGAGAAGGAAGGTTTGTCAATCGGTTCTGTTTTAGAATATCTGGAAGAATGCCATAGCAAGATTAAGATCGTTGACACTTAGAAGCACCCTGAGGTAGCACCGGAAGTACAAAAGCCCATTGCTAACACTCTAGAGGCACAACATATCACACTTTTTGGCCAATTATGTGACTTGTTGGTCCAATTTAACTCGACGTCTTTCTAACCATCTCCACAGTTCACTCAACAACGGTTTCAGCAATAAACCCCCTTCAAAGTGCAAGTCAATCTCGACATCCCTTTGTTCGAAGGCAAGATTGACGCCAAAGCATTGGATGCTTGGATTCGACAACTTGAGGCATACTTCTCAGTAAATTACTTCACTGATGTTGAGAAGATCACCTTCGCAGTGCTGAAGATGTCCATTCCAGTGGTTCATTGGTGGGAGGTTATCAGTGCGCAACATACACAAGAGTGTTCCAATTGAATCCTGGAAGACTTTTGTTGACGTGCTGAAGGAAGAATACTACCCTTTGTGCCACCTTGAAGATGAATACATCAAATTCTAGCAATTGTGCCAATGCAAAGATCAATCTATGGAAGACTACACCAACATTTTCCATGACTACTCTGCGCATTTGTGTGAGAACTTGGATGAGCAACATAAGGTGCTGAAGTACATCAATAGAATCTCACCTTATATTCGTGTGAAGACGGAGTTCTTGACTTGTGACACGTTGGGGCAAGCATGTCGCAATGCTGCCAAAATCGAAGCTAAGGCAAGGATGAAGCAATGTGCCACCTCTTCATCCAACACAGCACGCAAGGCCCTGCCTGTGCACTACTCCACATCACAACCTTCTGTGCAGAAGCAACAACACACTTCTCACAAAGGAGAGCAACACTAGGAGATTGCTCAACAACCAAAGGCTTTAGTGCCTTTTGCTTCAAACAAAGGCAAGAAGTCCGATGATAAGTGGTACTATTGCCATCGCTCATCCACTCACGACAATTCTGAATGCCACATGCAGCGGTCCTTGCTCGCCCAATATGCATCAGGACCCACGTTGATGGATGACACTGATCTAAATGCCTCTTGTCTGAGCACCGACACCACTATGATCGCATCTTCGAGGAGTGCAAACGCCTCTTCCACACCTCGTTTTGGGTGAAGGGTCAGCTTCTCCATGTCATCATCAACAATGGTAGCCAACAAAACATCATCGTGTAATCCACGGCTCAATGCCTTGGTCTTACCACTGCTACGTATCCCAAGCCATACTCTTTGGGGTGGCTGTAGTAGGGGAATGATATACAAGTCCGGTGACAATGCACTTTTCAGTACAAAGTCAAGTCTATGGAGGACAATGTCACTTGTGACATCGCACCTTTGGAGGTTTGCAACATCTAGCTGGGAAGACTATATTTGTATGACCGAGAAGCTACATATCAAGCCAAGCCACAACGTTGGACTATTTGCATGCAAAATTGCTTCTACAACCTCTTAGAGTTAGTGCCCACAACCAAATTCACTTTGGTCTCTGCCAAGTAGTGTTACAAGCTCATATCACACACGTAAAAGTTTGTGTTGCTCATAGTTTGCCCTGACACACCTGCGCAACAGAAAATGACAGAGCGCACCCTTGCAATGGGCAACACTCGCACACCGTCGTAGTAGTAGCAGTTCGACAAGTTACTAGTGCAACAAAGTGAAGTCTTTGTAGAACCTGAAGGCCTTCTAATGTACTACACTGTAAAACACCGCATCAATTTGGTTCTTGGATCCCCTCTTCCCAATATCCCCTTGTATCGCAGATCAATTTGGGCGAATGATGAAGTCCAACCCCAGACACAAGAGCTCCTTGATCAAGGCAAGATCATGCCTAGCTCTTCGCCTTGCGGGAGTTTGATGGACCTCGTGCCCAAGAAGGATGGATCCTGGTGACTTTTCATTGACTATTGTGCACTTATCCAAATCACAGTGAAGAATCGGTATCTGCTACCATGCATTGATGACCTCTTGGAGCTTTGAGGCATGTAATACTTCACCAAGATCGACTTGAAGTTAGGTAATCATAAGGGTCCAGTCCATCCTGAAGACATCTAGAAGACAACAGTCAAGACATGAGAGGGATTTTACAAGTGGTCGGTCATGCCTTTCAGCGTCACCAATGCACCAGCCACATGTGTTTGATGGATGATCTACTCAGGGCTTTTCTGAACTCTTTTGTCATTGTCTACTTGGATGACATCCTCATCTTCAACAAGACTTGGGAGGAGCATATGGAGCACATCTCGCATGTCTTAGACACTTTGCGGCAACACAAGTTACAATCCAACTTAGTGAAGTATATATTCGACGCAACGCAGATTCAATACCTGGGCTACATCATCGATCGCATTGTCAGTCGAGTAAATCTAGAGAAGAACAAAGTGATCCAAGATTGGCCTACTTCGTGTAATCTCATAGAGTTGAGGAGTTTTCTTAGACTTGCTAACTTCTATCGTAGGTTCGTCCTTGGTTTCTCGCACATCTCTTGGGCTCTTAGCCAACTCACTTGTGCCAAAGCCAAGTTTGACTAGACTCATGCGCAAGAACGTGCTTTCGAGGCAGTCAAGCAACACCTTTGTGCAGTGCTTGTTCTCACAATGCCTGACATTGCGTACTCCTTTGAAATACACACAAATGCATCTGACTACGCACTTGGTGTAGTGCTCATGCAACATGGATATCCAGTGGCATACCACTCAGATACATTTAGTGACATGGTGCAAAGGTACTCCACATATGATAAGGAATTGTATTCTATTGTGCAAGTAATTAAGCAATGGTGACACTATATTCTCGCGAAGGAGACACTTGTTCATTCAAACCTTGAACCACTTCAGTTCCTATAGATGCAAAACAAGCTGGAAAATACACACCATATGAAATGGATGACTTACCTGTAGCAATTCCATCTCATGATCAAACACAAGAAAGGGAAGGACAACAAGCCTTAGATTGCCTTAGCTGACCGTCGTTTCACACACTCATCATGGTGCTAGACACGTGTGGCCACAACTTCGTAGACTACGTACCTCTCTACTTAGCTGATTGGGGTTCGTAATGACTTACACCAGCCTCGCGTAAGGTAAACAAGTGTTGGATATCTACTTGTCTGACCAACTTCTCTACAAGCTCAGACATCTGTGTTCACACTGGGGCACCTCGCCAACGACTCATCTGGAAGGCGCACTACGCCAAGACCTCAAGACACTTCGACGTAACAAAGAATCTAATCATTTTGCAGTCACATTTCTTCTGACTACACATGCGCATTGACATCGAGCGCCACATCAAGTCTTGTATTGCTTGTTGCATTGTTAAGCCCACGAATAAGAAGCTAGGACTTTACACACCTCTATCGGTTCCATCCAGACCATGGGAATCCATCAGCATGGATTTCATGATTGGACAACATGATACTATGTTCATTGTAATAGATCAGTTTTCCAAGATGGCTATCATGGTCACTTGTAGAAAAGACATTGATGCAATTGGCATTGAGCAGGGTTTTTTAAACCATTTTTGGGTTCATTTTGGCCTTCCAACCTCCATCATCTCCGATCGTGCTTTGTGCTTTGTGAGTCATTTTTGGCAAGCATTGTGGGACTTGATGGGTACGCAACTTGATCGATCGATGACTTTTCATCCTTAGATAGGCAAATCGAAGTGGTCAATCACACAATTGTTCAGCTTTTGCGAATGTACAACCATGCACATGCTTGCACTTGGGATGACAATCTCCTATACATTCAACATGCCTACAATCAGGCTCTTAACAACTCTACAGGGCACAATCCATTCTATACATGTCTTGGGTTTCAACCTTCGGCACCTCTAGACATTTCCTACTACGCACCAGTAGGGACTGAGTCATGCACACATGAACGAGAAGCGGACAATACCGAGAAGTTTCTACGCCACATTCACCCTGTTCACCAACAAGTTTCGCAGAATATTTCTCGCACCCAAGCCAAGTACAAGGAGCACCACAATGCACATCACACACCTCATGCATTCTGAGTTGGTGATAAAGTTTGGTTGCAACTTCAGAAAAAGTGCTTCAAAGGTCCACGCTAGAAGATCAAGCCTTTACGCTATGGCCCTTACACCATTCTGCGTGCAACTAGTGTGAATGCCTTCGTTCTTGATCTGCCTCAATACTTAGACATGCACCCAGTCTTAAACACGGAGCTTCTCAAGCCTTACACTTCGCCACTTCTTGAGCCAATAGTGATACAACATCCTTCTAATTTAGATCCCAGACTTTTGCACCTCGCAAAGTGGGACCAGATCATTGAAGTGATAGACACACGCACCTACCATGGCATACATCAACTTTTTAGAGTGGTCAAGGTTGGATAATTCACTGATCAATCCAAGTGGTACACTTCACAACAATTCAGGTGCAATTTTTGCAACTGCTCACCGATGCAATGGATACCATTACTCTTCTATAAAGGGTGAATGATCCGTGCATAGTTTTTGCGCCATCAAGTTCACTCCTCTGTGCAGTGCATGCATGTCTCATCCAATCTTGCGTGCTTCTTTGCAAGAAGTTGGCTGACACCCTTCCGCACAAGTCTCACATCAGATTGCAGACTTTCGTGTAACGATCACCTCAAATCATAGATTGTGCACCTCACTGTGCACTCTAATTACTACGTATGTCACATCTCGTAGAACCATGCAAAGTCATGTGCTTGCTCACTGACTTCCATGCCCTCACAGGCCTTGTAGCTCCGCATTGACTTCTGCACTTGTTTGTTGACTCTTGCGTCCTTCGTAGTTTGCAGATCCATGCACCTTGCTCTTGCCCGCTCCACAATCCCACGACTCTTTGACCTATTTGATTCCACATCACATCTACATGTCAACTCACCCTGTCCACGTAATCCAAGAGGTTCCTCAACTGCCATCCACCCTGGAAGATGAACCGATGCAACCGTCTTCTTGGTAACTGATAACAGTTGTAATTGATCTTGTATTTTACTTGTATACGTATGTAAAATATGCATCTAGTGAGAAGTCAATGCTTTTACATAGTCATAACAAAAATAACATGCTTTGCGTATCTACTTTGTAATACATGCACTGCATCACATTAAACCAGGGTTCCCTATTCACCATTAATAACTAGAAGTTGCATTCCCTGCAAATAAGACTTTCACTCCATTGAATGTGTTTGGTTGCTTTTGTTTGAATTAGCTTTACTCATTCACTCTGCACAACCAAACTCGGTTGTCCCCCGCGCACTTGGTCTTGGGTCCCGTGGCATGGATCAGACAATGTTGTTTCAATTATATCAATATTTGAGTGTACATTGATGATTGCTCCTTTTAATGTTTGTTGAGGTTTTTTGTGGCCCAGTTTTCCAATTTGTGCAAAGGATTTCCGAAGTGAAATTAAATGCTATTATAGTTCAGTGAGTATTAAAAGAGATCGCAATGTCATATTGAGGTCTATATGTTCAAGAGATCTATATTTTGGTTGCTTTTCAATGTTCAAAGATCGAAAGCAACTACAACATATGGTTTTTTCATTTGCCAATGTATTATTCCAACTCAGAGTAACATGTCTTTTTTTAAATGTAACAAACTTGACAATGTTAAGCTTGAAATGCAGTTGCTCGCAGATCTGACACATATGTATGGGTGTATCGACAATTTGTTGTTTAAATTGTTAGATGCAACAGATGGAATTTGCTTCTCTCTTGCTTTTGTTGCACACTACACATTTGACAACTTGCAAGGATACTTTGCATCTTTGTTTTAAGCTTTTTTTCTTTTCAAGAGCAATGGCAACAACCAATAGATCAAATCCTACTTTTGTTGATCGCTGATAATGAACATGATCCATGAATGGAGTATGCATACATATGTCTTGGAGTTGTGTTTTTTTTCTCAACATAATTTATGTGCTTTGTTTTTTCCATGTTTTTGTTGCACGTGTTTTTGATTTCGAAGAGACGTGCTAGATGCTTTCGAATATATATTGTTCAATGCAATGCTATTAACGACAGAAGTGAGCTTTGCAATGTTTATTGTTATCACTTCATAATGAACATGGTTTGCATCCAATTCCAAAAAAATATGTTACATGTTTTTTTTGGCTGCACGCATGCACAATGAACAACCACCATGCTTTTGCTTTGCGATGACCATAGTTGTATGTTAATAGTTAGAAAAAAATAAATTCATTCAAATAAAAATGAACCTCTTTCAATGTGGCCTTGTATATATATCAGTCCAAGTTGAGCAATATATCCTTGCCAATTTGAAACATTTGGTTTGTTGTATATCGTAGACTACTACGTATGGAGAAAGTATTTATCAAAGTCCAAAAAAATAAAATAAAAAGATCTTACATTATCAAGTTCCCTGCTACTAATGCAGTGATTGAGAAACTATGCTCTAAATAGAAGAGAAAGAAAACAAAAGCGAAGCAAAAGGGAAAAATCAATTGAAATTGCACCATAAACAAATACATGATTTTTTTTTAAGAAACAATATAACTTACCACTGCCCCATGAACTGTGTTACCAATATCATGCCACTTGGCACAATACCGTTAGCATGGAGATATAGAGTTATCACTACCTGCCCATCTAACTCTGTGGAGTCCGTGACGCATGGGAGTTGTGATGGTGACAAGTGTCACTATCTCAGCAACCTTGATTCTTTTCGCAACCTAGTCAGTAGGATCACTATGAAAAAAAACATTACTTTATGAAAACTGATTGAGTCCCTTGTAAATAGACAATAAAATATCATTTTTTACAAATAGTATAACTAACAATTGGAGCCCCATGAACTATGTGACCAGAATCATGTCACTAGGGATAATTCTGTTAGCACAAAGTAATGGAGTCGTCAATACTCACCCATTTGATTTTGTGGAGTCCATGCCCTTTGAGGGTTACGATGGTGACAAGTGTCACCATCTTAGTAAGCTTGACTTTTTCTATCACCCTGTTTGCAAGATCACTATGTGGAAAGCATTATTTATGAAATCTAATTGATTTCCTTATACACAAGCCAAGCAACCACCGTGAATATTGAGAATTTTTTTCTCTAAACAAGACAAGAAGCAAACAAAACTAGGGCAAAAGGGAAAAAATCCAACAAAACTTGTGTCGTAAACATACAAAACAAAATCAATTTATTTACAAACATTATCACTGATCTTCCTTTCTATAATTTTTTGTTTATTCATTAAAAAAAAACATAACATTCTCAAATAACCAATCTTGCCTAGCATTTACAAACAAACACTTTTGTAAAGATTCCCTTTCAAAACCCTAAACAACATACAATTTAAGAAATTAGTCTTTATTCCCCTTAAAAAAACAACAAAGCATGTCCACTTAATGTGCCCTAGTGCGGTCTCAAAGCGTTCAAATTATTGTTTAAAAAAAAAATCTCATTGGTGTATCTTTGCAAATACAACTATTAACATTTTAAAAAGTATAAAAACAAGCGCCATGATGCGGCTTTAATATCTACTCTTAAGAAGAATATTTAAAGCTATATGGAGAAAGTATTTTTGTTTTGCAAATTTGGTGAAGCATAGACAAGTCAAGTCTCCATATATGTAAACCTTAAAAATACATCATTTAAATCTCTCTATATATATTAGTTTAAATTTAATTAGATATCACATTTTAAAATAGTGAAAAATATATCATTTAATGTACCATCTGTACAAAAAAATCCATAAGCTAGTGGGAGAAACTTTCACGCCCATGGCTGAAATTTTGTGAGCTGAAAAATATGGTGCTCCTATTATATGGGAAAACTTTAATTTTATTACGCTAGAGGCATTTCATTGAAGGAGCATTGTCTAGATTTGTCTCGGTATCAAAAGATGCCCGTTTGGATCCAAGTGACAACTTGTAAATCGAGATAGAAATATTTGGTCTCCCTGTGTGGATATTGGATAGTTGTCACACATTCGAGGAACAATAAACTGTAGGCCATGCCACGTCAGATGCTTAGTCGCTTCAAGACATTTTTTTTGCAAAAGACAAAAATATGAAGATAAAAATTGTTCAAGAAAACAAGCACAATTTTTGTGATATGGGGAAATTGATGCCATTTTGGCTAAATGCCTTCTTCGTGACATTGACTGACCAAACATATGCACCCTCTACATCAAACAATCTCAGATCGACATATTCAAAATGCCGAGCATGTTTCTGATTGCATTATCCCTATTAGCCACCCAAACGGTTGTCTTCTCTAAGATTTGGGCATAACAAATGGAAATATACCCATCAATATCATGCTTTCTATCACTATCATTGCAAGCGTGTTTGGCATTAGAAGGCTCAAAAAAATTGTCATTATATTCTCTTCAACAATTTATCTTGCAACATCGATTAACTTATTACTACTTTGATCCTATCAAAGGCTTCATATTGTTCTTATATGCATCAAGATGCATGTAGTATAGATAAACATAAGAGAGTTAGCTTATATGCCTTCATATACCCTGGCATGCTATCTCAATTGTCTTCATATATCCTAGCATGCCAACTTTGTTTTCTCAGGGAAGACAATGGAATACTACAATTTGAAATTCCGATGGCTAATTTGTTATAGAAAACACCATAAATGTAAGCATACTAATTTGCATATAAATATGTTGTCCAACATTGGGCCCTTCCCTTGCAACATTTTGACAAGAACTAGGCAAATCATTCGCCAAAACTCACAGTTTTGCTTTCGGATCTATATACAACACAAGAATTAGTCATGTTATTATTCTTTTCTCTGGAATGCTGCATAAGTTTTATGTCATCTTTATGACTAAAACTATCCCCCTCGAGCATAGTAAAAACCCTATGTCCATGCTTGTTCAAAAGGTTTTCTATTATGCATGAAATCCCAATGTTAACCATTTGTTTCTCGTATTTGCTATTGGAAACATCCCTTTCACAGATGTTGTACACCTTGATATATGGCTCTCCATCTCCACTAATAATGTGAAGACTCCAATTATTGTAAAAGGCTTTGAATGCCAGAAACTGGAGTATAGTGGAATAATTAAATGTACCCTTGTGCTCCTCCTAGATGAAATCAATCTATTGCAACATTCTCTCTTTGAAAAACTCACACCAATTGAAACACACTTCCTTAGAAACCTCAAAGGCAATCTCAACATATTAAAAAGGGGCATTACAGGTTTCTTAAGGCCCAAAAATTTGTATGCTAAGAACATGGTAGAAAATTACACAAGCTAGTAATTGATAAAATCCAACGATAATCCTGAATCATTTTCTCCTATGTTAAATTTTGTCAGACCGATGGAAATCTGAACTTGATCCTAATATGTAGAGGGAGAAACTTGTTTACCTCAGTTGGGCAATCTTGTTGCTTGCTCAATTTCTTCTTTTGTAATCTGCAGCTTGCTTTGCCCGATGGTCAATTCGTGTCCATCCACCATTAAAACAATGAGAGCAGTGTACAACATAGTGTCGCTCCTGCAAGTTACTGCCTTCATTAATGGAAGAACACAAGCTTATGAAACAATTGATTGTTGGGGTGGATTTAAATCTTGGTACCACATTGTATAAAAATGGATGCATTTATTTTGTGTGCTTTCACCATGGAGAAACATATCTTATGGAGTTGATCTCCCATTCTGCAAAATACACATTCAGAATTGGCTTATTTGTGGAAATGTCCTGCTTTCCTTTCCTACTTCAATGGATGTTGTGATGAAATATTTTTGGAACATTATAGGACAAAAGGAAGCAGTGACTGCAGGGGTGTGTCAAACCATAAATGTGGCAATGGCATGTATTATAACATTCTAAGAAAAAATGGTCATGGAAGAGCTGAGACAAAGTGACAAGTGATGCTTTTGACACTGACACTCTACATTCTCAAGGTCTTCCACGAGCCTATGCATAGCAAGGTCAAGGTGGCAGTGATCATCACAAGGTGGTTTTTCATTTTTTCATTTTCATTCCCTTCTCAAATACATGTGAAGTACATATAAAATGATTTGACTTTTAATTGTAAACAACCTAATGTAGTTCTAAGCCCTTGTTAAGGGTACAAAAATGTAATTAACCAAGAAAACATCACTTTATTCACCATGCTAAAATACATATGTAGTAATTACATGAGATGAGTTGCTAACATCTCTCTTTTATCCATTAATTTTTTTTATGGGTTGTCCCAAAGGTACAAGTTATGTTGGAAGGATGTAATTTTATGTTTTGGCAAAGCATAGTTTTGTAAAACAAAAGAGTGTAAATTGGTAGTGTACTTGACTTAAAAATCATGATCATTGACCTTGTCTGAATTTTTGTATAAGAATTGTTTAACATTAATAATCTTATATT